>OX438749.1:28352521-29026271 GCA_949316235.1 Oegoconia quadripuncta
GACACCTGGGGGCCTACAATCACCTCTTATAGCAATATTACAGTAATATTACTTAGGAAATTCGTACCCCGACCGCCTTAAAACAAGCTTATTATAATATTGTTTTGTTAAGCAGTTTTGTGACGTCACCGCTGAATCATTCGCTCAATTCGTACCATCATCGTTGTTTAACGGTCGTTTGACAGCTAGTAATATTGCTCAAACGTCAAATTTTACAATCTTAAAAAAGTCTCTTGTGATGGTTATATTATTGTTTTAGTGGTATAAGGATAATACACCGTTATTTTCGCTTAAAAAAGTAAGTGGACGTGTTTTTCACAATAACTCTTTATAAATACATTGTGTTCATTGCGTAAACCTATAAGAAATACATTAAATGTGATGTGGTTTTAGATGGCCAATGATTACGAATTATTCGAGTTTCTGGAAGACGATGCCGCAGAGGATTTGTCGGAGAAGATCCAACGTCGAAGGCGATTACGTGAAGAATGTAATCCCTTCGATATTGACGAAGCTGAATTTGTTCGACGAGTTCTTTGTCTAGGATGCTTGCTTATTCTATAAATGCACAAAAATCACTAAAACATTAGTTTGTATATACTTACTCTCTAGTCGCCATAATATAAATTCTATAAAACCACTAAAAAATAATTTCAAACAAATAAAAATTTTATACCAAGATTATGAAATTAAGAAAGCGCCGCGCTTATTACTTTGACACAATGTTTCATTTTACGGAACGACACCGGCGGCGGGCGGCAGCGTTACTTCACATTTAATTTACGCTTTCTTGCATTACTTCAATGAAAATGTATATTTAAATTTATACATGCATAAATATAAAAAACTTTTATTTCTAATTATGCATTTCAACAATAAAAATATGAACATAAACGACAAAAATCATGCAAGTAGGATATTATTGGGCATTCTAGACCACCATCCGTTCAGTCGGCTACGCACCTGCTTCGCCTCCTTCACTTCTGGTGTTCTAGAATGCCCAATAATATCGTTGTGCATTCTATCCCACCATCAGTTTACGAGGTGAATGATCGTACGTCTCACTCTGTGCAATATGTCATTTAAAGAATTGGCGCTGTTATTTCAACCCTCCATCACGATACCTATATAAATCACCTGTAGTTGTAAGAATATCATTTTGTGCTACAACGTAGACCGGTTACCTTACTCTGTACTCCGGGGTTACCTACATTCATTAGTAGTGAGATATCGTTCGATCGCTTTTAAATATTTCTGCGTTCATTGCAAAGTTTTTTGCGTTTCATGCAATCGATATTGAAACATATAGAACAATTTTTGGTCCTGAAAGGACCTTTTAATAGCTGTTGATTATATCTGAAGGTTATGTATGAACATTATGAAGACGTATATTTGAATCATCTATGTACATCATGCATGCAATGGAAACATGTGCGCAGTCCATAAAATATAGCATAACCATGATTCGTAATCAAAGCTTCATTAATTTCACACATTTCTAAAGACTGATCCCTGACGTTCATCTTGACTGGAAGGCCTGTGGTAATTAACCTACCTACCGATCTACCTTATTGTTTTAATAGTCGAATTGCTTACCCCCTCCTTTATGATAGCATAACATTATTTAATAATATGAACACATGGTTCATAAAGTTCATGTATACATAAAAAATATTTCACTTTCATTTGAACGCCTGCCCGATGCAGATTGAATAGGTTGCTGTTCCTGAAACATGAAGTTTGTAAAGCAACCACATTCATTAAATTTAGAAAAAATTTGCGCTGATCCACGGAAGACAATCTCACGTCACGGAAAACTTTTACCAAATACAATACGTTGTATTATTTCTGGACCCTCTAATTGCGGTAAAACAAATTTAATGATAGGTTTGCTGTTGCATGAAAATGGTTTGCGATATCAAAATGTTTACCTTTATTCTAAGACTCTCTTCCAACCCAAGTTCATATTTCTACAAAAAGTTTTCCAAATGGTTCCAAATGTATCTTTTACGAAATATCATGAAAACGAAGAAATTCTTAGTCCCGCGGAAGCTGCTCCTAATTCCATCATAATTTTTGATGACGTTGCCACCGGGAATCAGAATAATATACGTGATTATTTTGCAATGGGTAGGCACAAAAATGTTGACTGTTTTTATTTAAATCAAACATATAGCAAAATCCCAAAGCAATTAATACGTGATAATGCTAACCTCATTATACTGTTCAAGCAAGATGATATCAATTTGCGTCACGTTTATGACGAACATGTTAATAGTGATATGAATTGGTTACAGTTTCGAGACATGTGTGCAAATGTATGGATCACACCTTATAGTTATTTAGTAATAAATAAAGACTGTGAAAAAAATAAGGGTTGCTACAGAATGAAATTTGATACATTTATAATGTTTGATTAGTGATTTAAATACAACGATCAAGTTTTTATTTTCATTTTGTGCTCTGAACTTGGTAAGTAAGGTACTGCGAATATGGATAATGAACAAAAATTAAAAAATCAAATAATAAAATCTGCAGAATCTGTTAAAAAAAAAGTTAAAATGATGCGGGATATTAGATCCAACAACGACATGGTCATTGAATCTGTTCTCAAACCAATAACAGAACCTCTGAAAAAAATGGTTAACAAAAGGTTTCCTGTGAATAACGATAAGAAAGATAGAACTCCGCCAGAAACTACTAAGACCAAAAAACGAAAGTTTAATTATAGATATACTCCAGCAGCAACTGTTAAAAAACTTAAATTTAGCCCCAGTGATTCGCATAATGAATATCTAGATGATGATGACGAAAGTGATGTGGGTGCAAATGAAACAGAATATTTAGAAAATAATACATCTGATAATCAGTCTGATAGGTCTGATACTAGCGGACTGTCTTTTGGAACGCCTGAGAATGTTAGTTCTCACACTTCTTGGTCTATGTCTTCTGAAATGTTTGATAATATCCCGTTCGGTGTAAGAAAAGAACGAGGAAAGCTAATGATGGGAAAATCTCGTGTGACTGTAACCGACAGCAAAATTTCAGTTGCTGAACGAACTTATACGAAAACACCAGGATTAATGGATTTATTATTTAAGAAAACACCTAACTTAAAACTTCTAACTGAAGATGATAAACGAAATTACAAAATTATGTTAATAGATACTAACGCACATCGGCGAGATTATGATACTTCAAAACCTATTAAAAGTAATAAGGGTCTTAAATATACACAAATAATTAGACCATTATTCATGAAGTTATGTCATAAAGATTCTGAAAGTATGGACGACTTAACTCAAGGATCAGGGTTACCGAATAAAAAAATACTAAAAAAAAATGTTGATTACGTTTATTGGGATAATCCAAATGAATTAATTGATCGATTGAAACTTCTATGGGCTTCGCGTGATGCTGGAAATACTGGAATGGATAATGAAATAATATCCATAATAGAGGAATTGAAAGAAAATGGTATCGTAAATTAAATATAAACAAAGTTAATAATAATTCTTTACAGTTTCATCTTAGACTTTGATTACAACAGTACTCTAGGAAATGAACCTTGATAAATTTGGGCATCACGTTCATAAGCGTCTACGAAGGTCTGAGTCTTTTGATTTTGATAAGGTGTTGGTAAAGTCCGAAAAAGGAGAATTCGATTTGCATTTCGCGAGGTTGAAAGGTGTAAAATCCCCTTTAACTGCAGATGATGCTGTAAATAAGGAATATATAGACAACTTGATTAATCAAAAGCAAGAAACAGAATCAATCGACTTTTCAAAAACCTTGATCAAATCTGAAGAGGGGGAATTTTATTTACATTCAGCAAGATTGACGGGACTGAAATATCCTTCTTCTGCAAACGATGCAGTGAATAAGCAGTATGTTGATAATATAGTCGATAACTTTTGCACAGAACAACAATTAACAATAAAGTTTAACGATTTCAGAGCTGGTATATCTTCGTTATTATCGAAGCTCTTAGAAAAATATTATACTAAATCTGAAGTAAATGCCATGCTGCAATCAATAAAAAATGATTAAACAACAAATTGTTGATGAAATTCATAAAGCAGCACGAAGAAATTTTGTTCGACGATCTGTCATATTAAAAGGCATTGATGATTTGTGGCAAGCCGATTTAATTGACATGCAAAGTGTTGCAAAAGTTAACAGTGGTTACAAGTATATTTTGGTTATTATAGATGCCTTTTCTAAATTTGTATGGGTTATGCCTATTAAATCAAAATCCAAGGTTGAAGTAAGTAATTCATTCAAAAAAGTCCTTGTTAATTCTAAACGTACTCCTATTAATTTGCAAACAGATTTAGGCAAAGAATTTTATAACGATTGTTTCCGTACCTTAATTACTTCATATAAAGTAAATCATTATTCCACTTATTCTACCAAGAAGGCATCCATTGTTGAAAGAGTTATCAAGACTCTTAAAAGCAAATTATATAAATATTTTAGTTTTATAGGAAACTATAAATGGGTAGGTAAACCCTTGAGTAATATTGTTGATTCTTACAACAATAGTGTTCATAGAATTACTAAATACAAACCAAAAGACGTAAATCTAAGGAATCAGTCTACAGTATTGTGGAATATAGCAAATTCTTCAAATATTCCGTTACTAACACAAATTAAATTTAGTATTGGAGATTCTGTTCGAATTAGCAAATACAAAGGAAGTTTCCAAAAAGGGTATACTCCTAATTGGTCGACTGAAATATTTACTATTACAAAAGTAAATAAAACTAATCCAGTTACATATCAAATCAAAGATCAACGAAATCAAATAATACTAGGGTCTTTTTATGAGCAGGAACTCCAGAAGTCAAAGTATCCTGATGTATATTTAGTTGAAAAAGTTTTGAAAAGAAAAGGCAACAAATTATTTGTTAAATGGTTAGGACTAAGTAAAAGCGAAAATAGCTGGATCGATAAAAGAGCGGTTGTATGAAAACTATTAAGTTTCTTCATGGTATTACAAAACCAATCACATGTTATATATAATTCAAGGGTTTACATTGGAATCACATTAGTTGCACAGTTATGCGAGGAAGAGGACTCCTCAACAGTGCAATAAATAACTTACCATTTGAATTACACATACCAGGGTACAATTACTGCGGTCCTGGCACTAAACTAAATGAACGCTTATTACGAGGCGACAAAGGTATAAATCCTTTGGACAACGCTTGTAAGAGTCACGATATTGCTTATTCGAAATTCAAAAATTTGGAAGATCGTCATAAAGCAGATTCAAAATTATTAAAAATGGCTAAAAGAAGAGTTCGTTCGAAAAATGCGGGCACGGGTGAAAAAATGGCATCGTGGTTAGTGAGCAAGGTTATGAAAGCCAAGTTAAAGGCTGGTGCGGGTATTAAAGGATTAAAATCAATTGTTTCTAAGATTCGCGCTCAATTAAAGAAATATAAACCAAAGAATAATAAAGCAGCTATTAAATTTGCTTTGTTCGCAGCAAATAAGTTGCTTCCTAAAAACTCAAATATTCGTTTACCTCGCGTAATTCCGATTCCAAAAAGCGGAGGCATTTTGCCATTAATACCAATTTTTGCTGGACTATCAGCCCTGGGTGCATTAGCTGGTGGAGCAGCAGGTATTGCAAAAACAGTTAATGAATATAAATCGGCTCAAAAGAATTTACTAGAATCCAAGCGTCACAATCAGGCTATGGAGTCGATTGCGCTAGGGAAAGGGTTATACATCAAACCCTACAAAAAAGGAGCTGGTTTATTTTTTTCTCCTTCAAAAAACTAAGCTTTAGGCTACCCAGACGAGCTCTAACTAATTTAGATATTATTAAATATGCTAAAGCTATAGAAATACCTTACTTTAGAGGTGTTTTTATGAGAGATAAATTGCCAAAAAAATCAAGACTAATTGAATGTGCTATTGTCAATTTAGACAGTTACAAAAACGAAGGCACACATTGGGTAGCCTATGTTAAATTAAATGAATATTGCGAGTATTTCGATAGTTTTGGAGATTTAAAGCCTCCTTTAGAGCTGTCTAAATACTTGAATAATAAAAATATATTTTATAATTATCTTAACTATCAAAGTTTCAATTCTGTAAATTGTGGTCACTTATGTTTAAAGTTCTTAAAAAATTTTTGGAGATCATTTATAACAAATCATATCTATTAAATGACATCATTATCAACATGTCCTTCACACTGTCAATATCTGACATAAAGTCAACTTTGACAACACACTACTCACCTGCTTTACAATTAGATGGAGAATATGAATGTGGTCTGTTGTATTTTTCTACATTTAATTCTATACCAAACGTAGACAACAGAAACAATAAATTCTACTACGGTGAAAATTATGTGATTGAAATACCAGAAGGATCGTACGAACTTCAAGATATTAGTGACTTTTTGAAAAGTAGAGTAAACAATTGTACATTTAAACTATCATGCAACAACAATACTTTGAAAACCACAATTCTATGTTCCAAAGATATGCATTTCATGAAAAGTGATTCAATTGGCAAAATTTTAGGCTTCGGAAAGGAAACCTTGAAAGCTAATATATTACATGAATCTCGTTATCCTATCAACATTCTATCTACAACAGTGCTAAGGATCGAATGTGATATTGTTAGAGGATCTTTTGTAAACGGAAAGCCTAGCCATATAATTCATGAGTTTGCACCTAATGTACCACCAGGTTATAGAATCATAGAAATCCCAAAAAACATTATTTATTTTCCTGTAAATCAAAATAGTATAAACTCAATTAATATACGGGTGTTGGATGTAAATAATAATTTGGTTAATTTGCGAGAAGAAGAAATACAACTTTATTTACATCTTAAGAAAAAATGATAGATTTTAATAAATATCCTACACCGATATGTCGCAGTACTAGTACTAAACTCACCATCAAAGAAACAACATCTTGCAAACTACTTAAGAAACAAAAGAAGAAAAGCACGAAAAAATTGACAAAAGAAAATAAGGATTTCCTCAAGATCATCGGGCTGTTAAAATGAGTATTCTTAACGTAACAGATGCTCCCATCTATGATAATTCCATAGAAAGCTATGAGTTTCATTCCTACAAACCTTATGTGACAAGTTTTGGTCTAAATGATGAGATACGTATACCAATTAATCAACAAGACCTGTACGTTTTACCGTCAGCTAGTTCGCTATACATAGAAGGTTATGTTAAGATTATTAATAGGGAAACTAAAGCTCAAGCATCTGAGTTTTATTTTACCAATAATCCGATTTTATATTTATTTCAAGACATTCGCTATGAACTTAACGGAGTAGAAATTGATAAAATTAAAAATGCAGGTATTACAACGACTATGAAATCTCTCTTATCTATGAATGAAGGCGATTCGAAAATGTCTCAAAGCTGGGGATGGAATATCGATGGGACAAAAAACAATGGAGGATATTTTTCAGGTTCCATACCACTCAACAAAATGTTTGGCTTTGCAGAAGATTATAACAAAATTATAATAAACTCTAAACATGAACTTATTCTACTTCGAAGCAATACAAATGTAAATGCGGTTAAACTCGCACCTCAAGAATTCATTGAAAAAGTTGAAATCAGTAAAATTGTGTGGCGTGTACCTCACATTAAAGTCAACGATCGAGAAAGAGTTAACTTACTCCGTCATTTAGAAAAAGATCGTTCATTAAATCTTATTTTTAGGAACTGGGATCTATATGAGTACCCAATACTTCCTAAAACTTCAAAGCATACATGGTCTATAAAAACATCCTCTCAGATAGAAAAACCAAGATATGTCATTTTAGGACTCCAAACTGATCGTAAGAATCATGTCAATAGAAATATGACGCAATTCGATCATTGTAATTTGAGAAATATTAAAGTGTTTCTTAATTCTACTTATTTTCCCTATGAAAATTTCAATTTGAGTTTTGATAATAATAATTATTCTTTATTATATGAACAGTATACAAAATTTCAACAGTCTTACCATGGACGTCGTCCAGACCCGTTGTTAAACTTTGAAGATTTTAAAATTAAAGCACCTCTATTTGTGATAGATTGCTCTCGCCAAGTGGAAAACTTGAAGTCAGGCGGTCCCGTGGATGTTCGAATTGAATTAGAAACTGATACATTAATTCCTGACCAAACGTCTGCCTACTGTTTGATATTAAACGACTGCATTTTTGAATACAAGCCCTTGACTAGTATTGTAAAGAAAATATCATGAATGCAAATGATATATTCGTTGATGTTCAAGGTTTTAAGGACATGAATAATGACTTCATCATTAAGGAATTGAGTTTGGCAAATGCAGATTCTAGTGAGGTGTTTCTAATTAAACCTCCTTATACATATTCCAGTTTATCAAATAATGAACGTAAACAAGTTTCTTGGATTGAACGAAATAGAGGTATATATTGGAATCAAGGATTTATCGATTACAGAGAATTTAAACGAATTGCTGAAGAACTTTTAGAAAACAAAAATATATTTGTGAAAGGATTAGAAAAAGTTAAGTGGATAAACGAACTATGCAATAAGTGTAGTGTAGTAGATATTGGAGAAAAAGGTTGTCCTAATTTTTTTACATTGCATGAAAAATATTGTAAAGGTAAATCTCTAAATTGTAGTTTTCATAAAAAAGCGTGTGCTTTAAAAAATGTAATCTGTATTCGGAAATGGTTTTACGAAAACAACATGTATCTTTTTAATTTAAATAAATGATTTGTGACTACATAATAAAATCTTTTATTATTTTTTTAACTACACACACTCTTCAAGAAAGCTACAGTAATAGTAAAAAGAAACAAAGTTATTCTGTTTTAGTTAAATGAGTAATTTATTTAAAAATAATTTAAACAAAATTTAAATTTAAATTAAAACTACTTATAAAATAAATATTTAAAATTATTGAAATAAAAAGTATTACAATAATAAATTTAAGGTACAAACCAGGATTATGGTTTAAAAACTGTAGTAGCTATTGCACAATTTTTTTGAAATATTGCTAACTAGACGTTCCGTTTGGTCCATAACGTCATCACACACATCTTTTACAACATAATGTGCACATAATAAAATATTTTTTTCATTTTCACTCTCACTATCACTTTCACTTGAGTTTTGCAAGTCCAATATTTTAATCTTAATAAGCCTTATTCCTTTGCTCGGTTCTCTGGTGAGGACAAACGAAGTCTCTCGACGAGATTTCTTTGTGACGTTCGAACTGCTAGCCCCCTTTTTGCTTGGTTTTGTCTTCTTTTGTGTTCTATTTTTGTGTGCTGAATTTTGAGTTGAGCACTGCACGTTCGGAAAGTCTTCAGAAAATCCATCCAACAGATCTTGGTGATGTCCGTATAGAAACACGGGAGAGTATGACAGCTCTCTAGGTTCGGCGTCAACTGGTACAGCAGTAACATCGGCGTCTCGAATGTTATTCTGTAACAAGAAATTTCATTATTGGAAAGAAAATAACACAATTGGTATAGGTATACAATAAAAGAAATATTTAATTTAACTTACCATTGTAAATTAGGTGATAATTTATTTCAAAAGCAGGAAGATGCAAATTGTCTGTAGCGTTGTACAAACTAATGATGAGTGACGATTGGAAGAGGTGTATGCGTGATACAATGAACCGCTCCCTCACCTCGTACCCCTGCGCTGCGCGCCCGAGCACGTAGATCACATACTTAGCTCTCCCGCTTTTACCACCGCAAGTTTACACCTGTTCCATTCGCACCCAGCATTTTTGTACAAGTACAAATTGCGCAATAGCTATTTGCAACATGTTTAAACTTGTCATAACCATTTCAAAACATACAGGATACCTTGGATTAATTAAATGAAACTTGGTTTAGAATATATACGATTTTTTATTTTCTAAATATTAAAAACATTTTCAAATGGCACGTTAACTATTGTTATATATACAATATTATGTGTTACGATATAATAATTTGTTCACTCACAGTCCGAGTAACAATTTCGTGTATTAATATTTTGAATACATTTATTTAATCTTAATAGTTCGGAATATAGTTAGATACAGCAATGTTTATCTTCTAAATACTTAAAACATTTTCAAATATCATGCTACAGTTATTTATATAATACTTATGTGTAGATGCATCATAAGAAATTATTTACTTACAGTCCGAATAACAATTTCGTTAATATTTTGAATACATTTATTTATATCAATATTATAGTAAATTTAAACTAAATCCTAATAGTTCCATAAATCATACTTTTAGGCTGTACAACCAAAAATATCTTTATGACCCCAAGCAATTGTAGACACTTTGTTGGATTCCAACAATCGCTTATCGTCGTTGCTCGAAAGGGCTATTTTATTTACAGTCTGAGTAAAAATTTCATGTTTTATTGTTTTGAAAAGTACATTCTTTTTACGAATAACATCACAATGGTACAACACATGTTTATAGTCTGAAAGACTTAAACCTTTAATTACATTTCTTTTTGTACCTTTTGCCTTTTTTATCGTTCTATCTAAGGTCTTAACACAGTAAAGTTTTGACCTGAGTCCTACAAATTCTTTAATAATCTTACCACCCATTTCATCCTTGAATAGTCCAGGTATCTTTTTATTTATGATAGGTAAACCAAACTCATTGCTCGGATCGTAGTTGCTAGTGTCAAAATATTTCAAAAAATTTACTTTACAATCTTCGTAAAAATCATCAGTTTGTACAGTGTATACAAAGCTATCGGTATCCGTATAGCATAACTCAATCCGATTTTCATAAAATGGCTTCATTATAGAGTAGTGGAAATCGTACATGTGACTTTTTGACAATTCCAGTACAGCAAATCCAATGTAGATTGGCTTATCAAGCACAATCCGCGAACGTTTCATTTGTATGGCTACTAGATCATCAGAAAGTATTGAAACACTATGGAAATTTGGACTAGCTATCAACTTTTCTGCACCAGTACATTTTTTAGTCTGATTATTCGTGTCTGACCACATATTGACCAATCTTACATCCACCCGTTGTTCTGTATTTTCCAAGGTTTTTCCAAATATGCTGTTGTTTAACAATTTGAAAAAATCTTGTTCAAAAGTAGATTTAGCTTTTTGACGTAGCTCTGTGTTGAGATCTATGTACTTTTTCAGAAAATTGCTTTGCTTAAACGTGACAGCTCTATGAATTTTTTTCAACAACAAACCATGTTCCAAACATTTTTTTAAGTGTACGTAATGTATTACATAGTGGTATTTATCATACAAGTTAGGTATTAGTTTTTTAGTTTTTCCTTTAGGTGACACGATTTTATCCGGACAGAATGGAAAATCGTTATGTTCGCTGTGTAAATTGGAAGGATAAGATAAATCTACTTCAAGAATGAAACCATTTTCCGCATCGTCCGCAACGTTTGTAATATTTGCCTCCAAAGATATTATCTCAGAGTTATTTAAAAATCTAAAGTTTGAATAAGGTAATGTGTGACACATACTGTATCCATACAAATTATTACAATCTAAATAAACAATATAAGAACTTGGTTCAGTTGGGTCAAAGGTTTCCAAATATCTATGGTTTGCTTTAGCGTGCCGTTTAGAACACATGCACACA
Organism: Oegoconia quadripuncta; assembly: GCA_949316235.1. NCBI lineage: Eukaryota > Metazoa > Arthropoda > Insecta > Lepidoptera > Autostichidae > Oegoconia > Oegoconia quadripuncta. Next base: position 28,364,141 of record OX438749.1, read on the forward strand.
CCACCTCGAATACCTTGTTGTATCATTCGGAAAATTTCTATATCGCTTATAAGTTCTAAACGAACGCGGGTTTTCAGAAGCATTGCATCAAATGAAAGACTCGGTGCAGTAAGATAAAATGCAGGATCGAGTTGGTAATACTGTTTGCATGTTAATCTATAGTTTTCATAGATATCTGTCAACAAAAGAACGTCTGTCTCAAGATACAAATCGGTGTATTCACCCATATTTATCAAAGAAAATTCTGACCATACCGCCTGAGCATGCTCGTAATCACCATCCGTGATCGGATCATTGGTTAGCGAATTATAAAAACTATCTTTTGAAGGTAAACACGTGTCGTTATACCGTTCCCAATTGCACATGTAATCATATGGATATACGCCCTTCCGAGTAAGCAGATTGAAGAGCTTTTCATCAGGATAGTAAGATCGCAAATATCTAAAATCATCCTTCTTCATTGTTGAAGCTAACTTTTCTAAACTAGTGCCTAAAAACTTAAAAGAATCTACAAATCGTATTTGGAAGTGCTTTTCCGCAGTAATCGGAATAAATTTTGTGAAAGAAATATAATTTTCTTTTGTTTTAGGTATGACTTTGATAGGTCCAGGAGCTTTACCTAATTCTTTTATGAAAAGATGACAATCATATCCCGTGAGATTATGGAAGAATACAGGCAAAAACTTTGGCGCTTTAAATTGCAAATTACAACGGCTGTGAGCTGCACCACGGTATCTACCAGTCATGTGACAATGGTCTCTCACTTTATCTAATACTAGAAGACGATCGCATATGTGACACGTTTCGGCATTTTCATAGTTGCGAGCGTCACACTCTGTGAAAACCATGGACACACTCTGATTTAATATTGTGTCAATTCTCTTTGCATCGTCGTAAATTGATTCAATAAACTTTTGTACGCAATCTCTACCTCGATATAAAGATATATGATTGTACCGTTCATCTACAGTACAAACAATGTGATAAGCAAAAGCAATTGGTACGTGTCGCTGTTGAGTTATCGTGCTCGACTTAAGAGGATCGGGTTCGCATGTGTCGTATCGTTCAAGCATGGCTTCAAAGTCTGCATAAACAACAAAAGGGATATTTTGCTTTCTGTTATAATTTTCAAACTCTATAAAAGAACCTTTCGGCGGTAACACGGTAGCCACACCTCCACAACTATGAGAATTTAACAGACCATTTGAATCGAAAAATAGGAGACAGTGTTCACAAAAGTGCAATTTTTTATGATGTTTAGAAATTTGGTTTCCAACGAGGCGTGACAAATCTTTAATCAAACAGTAATGTGAAATATCGCCTTCTTCTAGATAAAGTATATGAATTACTTTTTTGTTCAATGGTTCTGATTTGTAAAGCGGCCCAACAACTATTTTTTTATCTTGTAAACCGTAAACAAAAATACATAACTGCGGGTTGTTGACTTCAAACCGAGCGATATCCGAAAAACTCATTGGAAACTTTAAATCGTTCACGTTCAACACGTCTTCGAATTTGGGATAAGATGATACTCTGTCAGGGTGACGCTTAGCCGGATACAAAGCAGCTGTTACTGACCATAAAAAGCAAAAATCGTCACGATTCTTTATGTTTACACACGCTTTTTTGGACTTGATCGCAGCAGGCAGCTCGATGAAACTTGAACCGCGCAAGGGCTGGTATTTATTAATGTTAACCTCTAAATGAGAATTATGTAAAAATGTAAAACCACTGTCGCGCTGTTGAAATTCACTTATTTTTTTCATTAAATAATCTTTAACTTCACACATTAATGTATCATGATCGTAATTTTGATGAATAGTATAGTTTTTCGTGTTAAATGATTTCATCTCTTGGGAATCATTTTTAACCAAAAGAAAGAGAGCGAAAAATTCAAAATTGATCTTAACACAGTAATTTTGCTTTAAAGACAAATCAATTAATGTTTTAGTTTTGTTTTGTATGTCGTCAAAAAACCTTTCCACGGAAGTTGAATCCAAAGAATCTGACGCAATTATTCTATATGAAGCTATCCGGTTGCGAAATGCGGTCTTTATAATTTCAATACCTTCGCTAAAAGGGGAAATATTTTTGTTTTTGTGGTTAATGCTTCGCAAATGACCTGCCCAATGATCACGATCAACGGCGATTTTACAAACGGTACAAAATGGCATTTTATAAGTAGATGCTATTACTAACGTGTAAGTTATCTGGTACTAAATAATATTATGAATCTAGTATTAATTAATTAATTAAGTTGAATAGAGAAGCGGCACAGTGACAAATGAAAATGTTTTTAAATAGATACCTATATTATATATGTATTTGAAAATGGTGGTTAACCCTCATGATAATGTAGGTACCTATTTAAAAATCTTTTCACTAAAAAATACGGGCTCGCAGTCATTAAATAGCTCGTGACTCCGCTTCATAAAAGCTTGCAGCTTTTCCCACTGCGGAGTCCCCCTATTTAATTTGACCTTTAACGTCACCTCCGCGTGTTTCCACCTCTGATCCGGGACTGCAGAGGTCGCCTCCTCCGTGTTGTATACACGCACTTCCAGGAAATATTCACCGCTTTGGTGAAAAGCTTCCCGGCGCACCCTCCCGCCAGGGACTCGGGTCGTTAAGTAAGTCTGAAGTACCTGCTTCGCCGTGGAAGACTTCGGCTTCGACGCCTCGGGCTCCAGGCCAAATAGCCCTCCGGAACTGAAACAATATTATATAGGTAAATAAACATCAAATATGTCCGCGTGGTGGCTCAGAGTAGAATAGCGCACCAACCCATCACAAGTAAGGTGTTATAATCAGACTAATGATTGAGGTAGAATATTTACTACGTCCGCAGACATAGAAATGGGCAGCAGTATTTTATGATTGAATTCAAACCCTGCTATCGATGTCGGACAGTGGTCTGATGTGGCCCGTTGAGTTAAATACATTGGCTATTTTTTAAATTTGATAGAGAAAGTGTAAGTTTTCCTTACCTTGTCAATGTCGAAGTCGAGGTCTCGGTAGCGTCGCCGGCGGTTGTGTCGCGACCACGGCAAGACTTCTTTTTGTTGGAACTGTAAAGTAAAGTTTAACCATAAACACACAATGTTGAAATATGTATGAGTGGAAATGTGTAGGTCTAATTTTTACCTATTTGATGCTGATAGCTCGGCAGGCGCGTTTCTTTTCACCGCTGCGGGTGCCTTCTTCTTCGGGGCCTTCTTCAGCACCGCTTTCGCAGGCGGTGAGGGCGGCGAGTCAGAGCTGTCCGACTCGATGAAAGTATTATATTCAACGTCCGACCTGAAAATAGAAACAAAATTATTATAATAACATTTTAAATAAAATATATCAAATATTAGACCATAATTCAAGAATTATTTATGATTATGTTTTATATTCAAATATACTTACTAACATTTTTTTTTAATTGGAGCGAAGATGGTGCCACAGTTGCAGATGATAGGTATCGTCACAGAAACAATTGTAGAATGAATAAATTTTACTCAAATATTGTGTATTTATGGGTATCAACAATACAAAACTGCTACATACCTAACTACATTATTGATTCATTATCAAATCAAACTTAATTCCTACGCAGGAAGAAATTTTAATAACAGCTAAGTAAAAGCACTTACGACCTATTGTACCGAGTCACTTGATCGCCTCAACTGTCCCACGATGATTTGCTTAGTTGCAGTTATTTTTATAGGAAAATAAATATATGAGTGTATTTGTTTCGCGCAACGCGCTGCAGTTTCCACCGTATTTGTAAAATGAAACCTGACTAAGCGATTGTATTATCAACTACGACGAAGTCAAACGAAAGGTAATGTGTTTCACAAGTTGTATGTACTCGTATGTTATTCTAAAACATTTTAACCGAATTTAACAAATGAGATATCACTAATTCGTATAAAACCAAACGAAGATAGTTACGCGGAGTGTATACTTAAATTTACACTGCTGTATCATTGCTTAGTTCGGGAGTACTTCAATATGTTATCATCATCCGTTCCTAAACATCCCACTGTAAGGGGATGGAGGAGAGTATGGACCATAGTCCACCACGCTGATCCAGTGCGAGTTGGGTACTTCATAGTAACTTCGATTATTTCTAGAGAATTAAGAGTTTACGAGCAATCAGATAAACACACTTACCTAAGTTCAATTAAAAACTCATTCGCACATAGGTAGGGGAATCGAACCCGAATCTCCCAAAGGACCCGCATTTCAATCACTGAGCCCATATGTTCAAATATCAAGAGTTATAATTAATTATCAGACAAAATACCTTAATATCATAATCATAGGTCGATTATTTTTATCGAACATGTTTTGTGTATTTTCAGCACTTTCAAAATCAGATAAAGTCACGGCTGATAGCTAGTGAAGAAATAAATAATTTTCATTAAAATACAAGTAACTCGGGAGGTGACACTATAGCTAGCAATTCCACTTATCGGTCTTTTGTCAACTGTGCATAATTCAAGCTGCATTAAAACTTTAATTTGCGTCAATTCGTATATTATCTAGATAAAAGGTGTCTCACTAATGTTAATTCAATAGTACAATTCACAAGCAAATACATATATACATTCACGACTCTTATCCCAAATGGGGTGGTTACAAATATTTATAAATATATATATATATATATATATATAGCTATTTATAAATATTTCAATTTATTAACATAAGCTATAAACGTTTACAGACTTAAGAAGATATACGATATGTAAATGATAAAGGTGAGGCGACTCGCATTCTCATTTTCATCGCAAGACCGAACTCGAGAAATAATAAAAACCGGCCAAGTGCGAGTCGGACTCGCACACTAAGGGTTCTCTACCATTATCTATAAAACGGCAAAAAATCACGCTTGTTGTATGGGAAGCCCCTTAAATATTTGTTTTATTTTAATTATTTATTTTTAAAGTGAATATAGAACTAAATATTTTGTGAATATTTCAAGCGTCTACCTGTTGCCGTTATCGACATATACAATATCGACCAAAAACGAGCAAAACAATCACTTTATTTATTCTGTTTGTTTAGTATTTGTTGTTATAGCGACACTAGAAATACATCATCTGTGAAAATTTCAACTGTCTATCACTGTTCATGAGATACAACAGAGTCTTAGTAATAGGGTCCCGTTTTACCCTTTGGGTACGGAACCCTAAAAATGGGTGGTGTACTTTGCGATCTATCTTTGTACCTACCTAGACATTATAACATTTGACGCTAAGGCATGCACGTATTTTGATTTAACCAGCAACATAGCGAAACATGAGCAAGCGTCAGGTTGCAAACTTATTATAACAGCAGCAGTGTTGTCAGGTGCATGGCTTTCCTCTTTTCCCACGCTTTTGTTAAAACGGTTCTGCTTTCGATTATAGTATAACAATTCAAGATTTATGTATTAAATAATACGGTCTATAGTACTTAAGGTATATTCAATACCCTTAATCAACGGTTATGGGTTCAATTCCTGGCAGGAGAAAATATTAATCAAAGGATATGTACCTATTAATTCTCATGATTTGGTTTATTGAAAGGTGATATTAACGACGGCTTGCGTAGTGAGTACTATACTGTTTAAGAAACGAGCCGATGCGGGTTCGATTCCCGCTAGGGGTAAATTTTAAACGATGGTTAATTCATATAGTTCTTATGATTTGGCTTATTGGGGTGAGACTTTGACGACCGACTGGTAGTGTCCTGGTTTGAAACCAAAATACTGCGGGTTCGATTCTCGCTAGGGGCAAATATTTGTCAGATAAATACAAACATTAAGTGTCTAACGATGTTTACATATTTACATTAATATATTTTTATCCATTATCTAGTGTGTATAGCACCGGATTTGTTCATTTATTTATTTAAGTAATTAAATATTTGCGATGTGGTTTAGATTTGGGAGAGATTTCATTCGAAATGGACGTCATAAAGCGGTCTATAGAAACTTATGTAGAAGTTGAGAAAATATGTGAAATATGTGAAATACAAGAGGCCTTAATCACCAAACACGGTTACTATACAATGTACGGGTTCCGATCATGTTTCTGGTGTTTGTTTAAATTGTGTCCTGATACGGCATGTATTAAATACTTGGAAGATTTAGATATTCGCACTCGTATGGCTGCAACTAATAAGCTTCATGAATATTAAAAGGTTATTTTAAGGTTCATACATTATAAAAAGGTCCTTTCAGGACCAACAAACTGTTCAATGTTTCCACGACAGATCATTTACAACTACAGGTGATTTATATAGGAATTGTGATGGAGCGTTGATATAACAACAATTCTTTAAATTAGAATTGCACAGAGTGAGAGCGAACGATCATTCACCTCGTAAACTAATGGTGGGATAGAATGCACAATAGATCGAACGATATTATTGGGCATTCTAGGACACCAGAAGTGAAGGAGGCGAAGCAGGTGCGTAGCCGACTGAACGGATGGTGGTCTAGAATGCCCAATAATATCCTACTTGTAGCATTATGACTACTGAAACTGTGAACTTTAGCATTCGACCTAATTTACAAAATAGCAAATACGCCAATTTGTCAAAATGTAGCGACGGCCGACAACAAGTGTTTACATTTCACGAGGTGAGAAGTTTTTCCTTTGTTACACCTTGCGTCACATAAACACGTCACATAATGATAAATGACGACATGGACATCTCAGGCAACCCAAGGGCCAGCACTTATCTTGCTCAAAGATTAAACATTGCCATCCAGCGAGGTAATGCAGCCATTTGCAGCAGCATCTTGGGTACTCTCCCACACGGGCCGAACCTGTGCCACTTTCTAAACTAAGGCCCGTATTAATAAATCGTTCTTGAGATTGAGATCGCGTCTCGGTCACAAGACCATTTTTTCTGTTGCTGTTTTAACATGCAACAGATTCTCAAGCGTAAACTTGAGGCCATTTTGGTAAGTGTTGAGGTGGAACAGGCTCTTTTGTTTAGTTGTTCATGATAGGTTTATAAGTGCTCTTATTTTGTAAAATTGCTAGTAGTATAGATAATAGATAGGTATAGATTAGAATATTATTTTATCTTATTAGGTAGTTTTAAATTCCATGTATATTCTTCAGTTCTCTTAAATTAATAAATTAAATGATAAATAACAAGCATACCTATCATCAACTTCCTGCCGTGGTCCTAATTTATTTGGGGTTGGAGCAGTACGTCTTTTTCTTCCATTTTCCTCAGTCAGCCGTTACCTCATCTTTCACGCACTTATCTTTCATATCACCTCCCATATAAACCATACATCTTTTCCGTGGTCTTCCTCTTCTATTCCATTCATCGATATTCATATTCATCAATCTCTTAGTAACATACAGAACATTTTGAATGTACCATTTTAGAAGATTTAGAAAATCCCTAATGGACTTTAATATAAATGAATTATTATCCAGTTGAACAGACCAACACACACTGTGTGTGTACACACACAGGTTAACATATTTCATTTATCGTTATTAAAAACTATCTCGCAAATATCATGTGTTTAAAACATGAACTCTTGACCTCAAACCTTAGTAACTCTTCAAAAAGTAGCTTTCGTGGTGAATTTTTTATGAAGTAATCTTTAAATAAATGCTTTTACATTATGCTCATGAATTGAATTCAAAAATTAACAAAGTTTGCCGTAGGCGTGAACCGTATGTGACTCGCGAAGAACCGGTATTCTTCGGTAAAAATCGGTATTTTACTCCCGTTTTCAACAATTAGATATATTTTTTCAAAATATCCTAATTAATTTCAAATGTACAATGTTGAGTAAGAAGGACTTACTTGGTCTCGTTTTAACAATACGTCGGGTCTACATGGGTAAAGAGTTTTGGTGAGCCACTCTACGCGCACATAATAAAATCAAACTGCCCCAACTTCCAAGTTTTAGAGGCTTCACTGTTCTTTACGGAATTAATTCCGCTTGCTGAGTTTTAAGCGCATACAACGGCGCTACTTTGCTTTGTTTATTATCTAATGAATAAATAGTTTACTTGCTAGATTTATAGGATCGTAACAGAAGTAAATAGTCAATAGAAAGAACTTCTCGGCACGTTAAATGGCAATTCCTGGTGAACAAAGAACAGGCAGCTAGCTAAAGAGTACTAGCCTCGATATTCAGAGAATGTCGACAGCTTTTTGGGTGTTAACCACACGGATTTTGGAGGGCATTTTTAATTGGTAAATATTTTTTTATTTTATTTTATGATTTATTATGCGACTGTCCAAGAAAGGAGGGTAATGTTTTCGAGTTTATGCACATGTGAAAATGAAAAATGAAAAAATGTTTATTTCGTTCTTTAGGAATCACATGCAACGTATTGTTAAGATTTCCTATTAGGTATAAGGATACCTGTGCCAAAAAATCTTGCTCTTCATAAATAACATTGTAATTATTAATAGATTAGATACTACCACTTAATGTTAAACAATTTTTCTTATTTTGTGTGTATAATGATGGATGTATGTATGTCGATTTCTATGTTACCTCATGTAACCTCAACGGCTTGAACGATTTCAAAATGCATGGTGTCGTTTGATTCGTTTTTATTCGTAGTGTTATAAGATGCATTTTATGGTAAAAAATCCAACATGGCGGCCGCGAAATCGGATTTTTTGGTTTGTTTTTTTTTTTTTATGGTTAACTGGATACGCATTTTACCACAATCTCACCTGATGGGAAGTGATTATGTGGCCGAAGATGAAGCACGCGATCTCAGTAGATGCCTATTCACCCTGCTATTGAAGATCTTAAGGTTGTACGATTCAGGAAAGACTGACGCCGGAAGGGAGTTCCATGCCTTGGCTGTTCGCATTATGAATGAAGAATCGAACCGCTTAGTGCGAATGTTCGGTATGTTAACTACATACGGGTGGAATCCCTCCCCACGCCTAGTAGTCCGAAGATGGAATGGCGATGGTAGAATAAGATTGTGTAATTCCAACGCACACTCACCGGAATGTATCCTTTAAAAGATCGAGAGACAGGCGACCTTGCGACGGTGTTCGAGGCTCTGCAGTTTAGCAGTGATCGAATGGTCACTAATAAGTCTTTTGGCACGTCGTTCCACAGAATCGAGTGCAGCCAGCTGGTACTTGGCTGACCCATCCCAAAGGTGACAGCAGTATTCCATGCACGAGCGAACCTGAGCCTGGTAAAGTACCAAAAGCTGTTTCGGCGTAAAATATCGCCTGACCTTGAGGAGAATGCCAAGCTTCTTAGCTGCTGTTTTAGCATTTCGTTCTATGGAGCGCCCAAAATTTAGGTTGGAGGTTAACTCCAAACCCAAAAGATTGAGATGTTTTTAAACAAATAGTGTTATTTCACAGAATCCACAGCTCTTATTACAGCATTGACATGATTGAAGACTTTCGTCCTTAAGCCCTACCGTATTTTACACTTTCATTTCATTATATTCTTTATCTTTTCATGGAATCTTACTCATGACTCTACGTATTGAAATCTACTGAAATCCCGGAGTACCTACCGAACACTCCACAATCTCAATAGATCACATCGTAAAGAGACATTCAAAGTGTAGCCAACACGGTCCGAAGCGCTCTCCACTTGAATCACCCATCGCTCGAGCGAGCGTCACTTGAGATAGTGGATTCGAGAGGTTTTAAAGGCTATCTAGTCTAGAATACAAATAGAGTCGTGTAATTCTGTAATGTAACGTATACTGTTAATATTATATGTATCTAAGTATATCTATATTATTATATTCTTATTGGCTTCTAAGTTCATTGTAAGTAATATTCATGATGATATACTATATTCAAATGTATTGACAACCTTTGGTGTAGTGGTTAGAAACCCTGACAGCTATACTAAAAGGTCGCTGGTTCGAATCTCGTGTTCGATGACATGTGTTCCCGAGTTATGGATGTTTTTCGTATTTACTAAAATTTATTGTGACATTTAATTAAACGACATAATCCGCCGGGCCTTTACCACGGCTAGATCCCTCGCAATCCTGGAACCGAATGGACTGATGAGGGATGACAGCAAAAGGCCGGACGGTATGACGCTCGTGCCTTGGAATTTGGGACAGTCTTTGGTATGAGATGCAACCTGCGTCGATACCCTTGCTCCTTCCCATCTTTCAAGTACAAGCGGTACAGCTGGTTCCGCCGCCGCCTCAGCAGAAAGCGTTAAACGGCGCAAATATGTCGGTCTCAGTGGAGATCGCCTATTTGCGCCGTTTGGTATAGAAACGCTTGGGCCGTGGGGACCGGGTGCTCATACTCTTTTTAGGGAGTTATCTGAGCGTCTGGTTGATGCATCCCACGATCGGAGGGCTGGCCAATAGTATTTGTAACAAGATACTTAAGATATCTAAGAATTAGGTTGCTGTCCGTCTGTATACCCCGAATAGTTAGTCCAGGCATTAACCCAATATAATCCGTTCTTGAACAGCCGCAAACGCAGAATGGGGTGACGTCCTTTAGTCGAGTCGGCCGGGGCGCGCAGGCAACTAGCCCGCGAGTCCTCGATGTAGTATCGCATTAATGCGATAGATGGCGGTGATGGCCATAGCGATCCAAGCCGTTTGATTACCAAAATTATGGATATGTAGAATGCCCAGACAGTCGGCTAGATTCGATTGTGGTAAGAAAGAAAAGCTATTACTATCTTTGTCATATCATATGCCATGCAGTATTTACGAAATGTCATAATGGGACGTAAACGTCAGTTAGCGTTGCGAATCGAATGTCAAATCAACAACTTCTCTACAAGCAAAACTCAACTTTAAGTGACGAACCTTTTCATACCGCGACTGTACAAGCTATGCTTAGTTTGGGACTAGATGATTGGTGTAAGTGTCTGAAATATTTATTTATTTTTTGAACATTGATTCCTGTTTATGAATCTCCTTCGTCAAGACCTATCATACTCATGTCGATGGAGAGTTGGACGACAACTCATTTATTGAAATCGGCATAGGCCTCTAAGCTCTAGTTGGTAACATACAATACAGACCCGGTAAATATATTTTGGCTTCGTTATAGTCAGTAAAATTTGAGTACCTAATGTAATAAATAAATATCTTTGCACATACACACAGTGCTATCTAGTTCCACACTAAGCAACTGGGCTTGTATTATGGATACCAAATTGTTAATAAGCTACAGAAGTACATTTTTTTGTTTTTTTTTTTTACATTTGTACAATATTTATAAACAAAAAAAAACTAGCCCCAAATCTCTGGTTGGTGGAATGGTGCCCAGAAGGCTGGCCGCGTTGCCTCGCTGTATAGCAAGGCTGATTCTGCCACCAAATTATTGCCCAGATTTCAGATCGTGCGACGCGTCAACCAGACGCTCAGAGGGCGGAGTGTGAGTTTTGTTTCGACTTAACTTTACTACCGCGTTCACGTTTACGTGACGATTTATATGAAGAAATATGCAGCGCCTCTAACGGATAGTTTGCAAAACGATTTCTTTCATAGATACTATTTGCGTAAACGCGAACGCGATGGTAAAGTTAAAAACGATACAAAACTCGCACTTCGCACTTAGATAACTATCAATCTATCACAATACTGTGGTTCTCGATTCTCATGCATGCTTGTGTTTTTTGTGATGAATAAATTTTATAACCTTTTATTTATTTATATATAAATTGATATTTTAGGTCGGTTTAAGGAATATTGAACCAACAACAAAACTACTACATACATACATACATAACATCACGGCCTTTATCCCAAATGGGGTGGTCAGAGGTAACCCAAACGATAGTGTTTGGATGTTCCAAATATTTAAAGTTAAATGACTGAAACAACATCCACACGGAATATACAGAAATGCACACATGAAACGTGCAAAATTATAGATGTTTTTTGGTGGAAAGTCCCTTAGTCGGCTTTTACGACACCCACGGAAAGAGACGGGTTGATTCTATTATATTTGAGTGCCGAAACCACACAGCACAACAAAACTATGGCCTCCCAAAATTCTCAAGCTTCAACATGGAAATAATCAAGAGCAAATTTAAAAGGAAATTTACGATAACTTTATACAATTTTGAACCTCTAAGGGACGTTGACGACCTTTTCCGGCTATTTGAGCGATAGCCACAGCATATTCGCAGAGAAACGGTAATACAACTAGAAAAATAGGATATTTATTGGTTAAACAGTTTGTTAGGAATCACTTTATCGTATAACATAAATAACAATAAGAGTATAATTTGAATGCACAAGTTGATACAAAGGCGAGCTTAACCTATTGAGGAATTTCTGCCAGTCAACCAAAATTGCTCAGTGCTTGAAGACGAAAGTCTTAAATCAATGTGGTTTTTTTTATGCACAACGGGTTGGTACTTGGCCTCAACCGCACCTGATGTTAAGTGAAGATGAGGTCGAAGGTGGAAGCGTACTGACCCGGAAACCCCAACACATTTGGGGGACTGGCTATCTAACTCTGTCAACCGGAACACAACAACGCTATTGACATCGCTGGGGATCGGAATCGAGCCACGGATTCGGTTAAACTGTTTGTTACCAGTGATGACTTATGGCACTGAAACATGGTCTCTATGGGCCTCATAAGAAAGCTCAAAGTCACGCAACGAGAGGGTTATGCTCGGCATTTCACTACGTGATCGAATCATGAATGTAGAAATCTGTAGGCGAACGAAGGTCAATGTTCATGCATGGACACCTTCCTCAAAGGCCGGCAACGCATCTGTGACCCTTTTGGTGTTGCGGGTGTCCATGGGCGGCGGTGATTGCTTTCCATCAGGTGACCCGCATGCTCGTTTGCCGCCCTCTCATATAAAAAAAAAAAAAAAAAAAAAAAAAAATGACGTTCTGTGGCAGATTTGATGACGAAGAACGGATTCTCGTGAAATTTTTTTGCACTATAGCATTAAATTGTTACTTTGTAACCGTCGTAATTAAAAATTATGACCGAATTATAGCGCACTTGGAAGAAAAAATATTATTTTGCTTGAGAGGCTTTTAAAGTCCAAAATAATGATCGCTTTATTCTAGCACCTACTTCTCGTTTGTTTCGTGAAAGGCTCAATTACAAATGAATTTGGCATTTTGTTTGAATAAACTAGAGTTCCAAATGATATTCTTTGAAAGCTTTACGGTATTCGTTGATGACATTAATATTTATAAATGGCTTGTTGAAAAACGTTTACAACTTATGTAGTAATTCGTGGCACGTCATAAATGTTTTTCTTATATCTTTGGATGGTATGAAAGAGCTTAGATTTTGTGCTGTTTTCGAAATTTGTACTCTAGTATACCTTGGAGATGGTCGTGCTAGAAAGAATTCTATCTAGTACGACCAACGTATCTGATATTAGTTATTGATATAATTATTATAACTCAACACTAGCTATAACAACAACGGACACTTTACACTCACGATTGCGCACAAATGTACACGCAGACGGGAACAGTAATGCGTACATTTATGCACTCGTACTTGTAGAGGTTATAACTGAAAAGTGTTTCGCTCTTTGAGTGATGTGCGACACTGAGTTATGACCCATTTGTGCTACTGCGGCACACATTCTCTCTTTGTATTATCTGTTTCTCTATTTTTATTTGTGTGTATATTTAATTTTTTCTTGTATGTGTGTGTGAACGCGTGCCGTATACAAATGCTTTATCTAGCTATTTGTGTTTTCCCTTTATTTTTCTCACCGGTCTCAATAAATGTATATTCCTTGTTTATTTTATTGCTTTACTAAAAGTTTATCTATTTTATTATTCACTTCTAAGTCACTTATTTATATTGAATTGAAAATATTTTGATAATTGGTTACCTGTATAAAAATAAGTGATAATATGGTTTATAGGTTAGAGGTAGAAAAATTATATTAAGCATTTATACTATTTTTTTATGCTAACCAGAAATGGTTGAACATGTAAGGATCAATATTAACCCCTGTCACCTATTCTATAATGTTTGTACCTATCCATATTCTTCGCAATAAATAAATGAATATGAATATGAATAAAAAGATTAATCCTTCTATTATGATTCAGGTTTTTCAGTATCTTTACTAGTTTAATCACAGTTTCTGTTAATAGAAAAGAGGTAGAAAGCTCAAGAGCTCAATTTGTTCTTAAAATCCTGAGGGACTTTGGAATTCAAGGAAATAGTGAAGGTGAAACGGCATAATATATTTTACTTACATTTACTTAGCGTGGTTTATATTTGTAGCTCAAAATTGAACTTCAAAGCATTCTCGTAACTTACCTGGAATAGAGAAAATAAGCATTAGTATTTTTATAATCTAACTAGCTTCCCGCCCGCAGCTTCACCTGCGTGAAATAACTTTATCGTTTATCCCGCGGGAACTACTTATTGCGATATAAAAATATCCAAGGTATGTTCTACCTATATACCAAATTTAATCCGTTCATCCGTTACGCCGTGATTGAGTAACAAACAAATAAATAAATAAACAGTTTCTTTCTTTCTTTCTTTCTTTCTTTAAATGTTGCGGGCACCCTTAGGCGTCGGTTGCAAATACCTACTTTCGTCCTGTCATGACTGCATGGCTATCGTGCTCGCCCCACTGCCCGGTTAAGCTGAAAAAGTCCTTAGGACTGTCAGCGAGTTCTAGTCTACAAAATGAAAAGCCATGGGAACTATGTAATTAAATAATATAACATGCAGGTTGGGCTTACGTTACTCATCTTTGTATGTACCACTTGTGATGTGATGATCTTCTTTACAAAAAGTATTTTTTGCAAAAACTTATTCGTGTAGTGCTTAGTTTTAGACTATATAATTCATGTAAGTGTCAGAAATGTTTATATTTCTATCATTCTCGCAAGGGTGACCCTTTCACAAGATTGGTAACACATTATGGACCACGCCACAAATTACCTCTGCACCCCGAAAACGGCACGATATACCTAATCTATTCGACAAGATGCCCTTCCGAGCCTTCCCTCCGAAGCTTCCCTTATCAGTTCACGCGTTACCGACTGTACAATGTTGACATAAACCTCTGCTAAATCTTGATGACGGTTGGTAACTAAATATCACTGGTTACAAAAAACG
This sequence comes from Oegoconia quadripuncta, assembly GCA_949316235.1. Lineage (NCBI taxonomy): Eukaryota > Metazoa > Arthropoda > Insecta > Lepidoptera > Autostichidae > Oegoconia > Oegoconia quadripuncta. The sequence goes on from OX438749.1 coordinate 28,379,207, forward strand.
ACACAATTTTCCATAGTGTCACCGGTTAGAACATGGAAATTCCTAGTTGGTAACTGGTTACAAAATAGGAATAGATTTCTAGTAGCAGTAATCGCCTACGAGCATATGCATAGAAAAAAGTAGCAATAAATAGGTACCTACATCAAAAATAATTCAAGTTTCAATTCGATATTGCAAACATAGTCCAGTAAAATACGTATTTTTTGTGGTGTAACTTCCTATAATCTTAAAGTTCCTGATTATTTGTAGAAGGATAGAGAACCCATCAGTAATAGAATAAACATGTTTTCTAACCTTTCTGTGGCTTGCTTTAGGTATAGTATACTTATTACCACTGTGAACTTTATTGTGTTGTAGAAGATGCTAAAATCTATCAACTTTCAAAAAATTAATTAAAGGGTACTTTATATTTTCTAAGAATAGTTTATTGTGTTGTAATATTTACCCTCGGTCAAATTTTTCATCGAAATTTTTTTTTTTTATATGAGAGGGCGGCAAACGAGCATGCGGGTCACCCGATGGAAAGCAATCACCGCCGCCCATGGACAACCCGCAACCCCAAACGATATAGTTACTGATCGATTTTTTTTTGGAAATAGTTACAGGAGCTCTAAGTATTCTCCGACGCAATAAAATCCACAGCGGCAATTTTAATCTAATAGTCTATGTTTCATTACAAAATTTTATTACTATATCTAAAGCACGCTACCGATTTGTTAGAAAATAATATTTATACTATCACTGACAGGTACTCTATTCATGTGAAAATCTCACAGCCTTTAAGATTATAGGAAGTTAAAAGTGTATCATTACTGGTCTATTATTAACTATAAATATAACAAGTAACAGCAAATGTATCGTGTACTAAATATAATATATAGCATTAATTAATATATTTATAGGGTAAATTATTTTGTAATACTACTTATTATATTTAGATAGTTATTGTAATAACTGTAGGTAATATTGTTAGGTATATTCAACTTTTGGTGTAAAATTAAACCAATTTTGTACTACTGTCTATATCTTCAAAATAGTAACCTGTGGATAACGTTGCTGGTTGTACAATGATCCACATGATTTTGTAAAACTAGATTAAGCATATAAATTGTGCGGATGTCCTTAATAAAATTTAATAAATGAATAAATGCAGCAGTGCAATCAGAGTCAACATAAAAAAAAACTTTATATCATAGGTAGGGTAGACTCAAAATAGTCAAATTTTACATCTTCTAAGCTAATGCTTGCTCAAAAAACAATACAATACAAATACTCTTTATTGCGCAAAATAATTTACAATAATTTTTGATGATAACAATACTAATTATAACCCTAAGTATAATATTAATGCTGTGATAATACTTTCAAATTTATTGAAATGATTTCGTACTCCAACGGGAACCTTATTGAAGAATTGTAAACATGTCTCTTTGAATGCATTAATGATTATGCTAATTAATAATAAATCTTTATTATGACATCATATTATATTGACATCATTTTCCTAAATCTCACATAAGATTTTTATTAACATTTTACACCAACATCTGTCAATACTTATAGATTCTACAAGTAAGGTAAAGATATATGATAACGCATTTCTGATGGCTTGCGAGCGTAGAGCGTGCGATTGGGATCGCCGCATAAAGATTAGCTCACTCTTTTCAAGCCTCACTTGATGACTACAGGGGATCTTTTAGGCTAATCTAAATCGATATTTGCCATCATAAGATATACTAATCGACTGCTGAAAGTAGGCGCTTCAACACACCGTTCTATTATCAGGCTATAGACGATCTAAAATGGAAGGGTTATTTGGTAGAGCTGGAAATGATGCTTGACTATGTCACAGTCAATCGATTCTAAAAATCTATAAAAGGGTTAGTATCGACTCGTCTTAAAACGCAACTACTCCATAGTAACGGGTTTAAAAAGCAACTGGACCAATTAGCAATTAGGCTAAAACGCAACTGTACTAATATAGCAATTTGCTTAATCTCCTTGACCATTTTTGTGCGATGGCGACTCTCCTCACTCGTACAGGTTAGGTGGGTAGTTGGAGTATACCAGCTTGAAATTAAAATATTTGTAGTGATCACGTCGGGGTCACCAGTGTTGGGTGGTAGTATGTTTAGAATCACCACGTATATTTGTAACTGACTGTACTAATATAGATCAGAGGTAAGTGCACTAGTGTATGCAATAAAAGTCAAAAAACTATCCACTGTTTTATTTAGAATACGCACACCATAAACAATTTTGATTTATGAATTAACCGACTTCCCAAATGGTGGTGGAAGGATGTGCATAAACGCGTGTGGTACAGGTACGCGACGGGGGAACACTGGCGAGTGCGGGGGTGCGCTCGCGCCACGTTCACCGGTGTCATTTTGCACATCAGCATTATACTGTGTCACCACATATTGATAAATAAAAATGAACAATCGCATTTATAATATTAAATAAATAAATAAAAGGTATTCATCATAAAAAACAAAACACAAGCATAAATAGAATAGAATGTACTCAATTTATGTATCAATGCAAAATTAATGTATTGCCTTTTTGTACAATAAAGCGTTTACAAACAAACAAACAAATAGAATTGAGAACCACAGTAGTGTGATGAATGGGTAGGGACTCAGCAGTGTTGCTGATTTTAAGTCGTCCCCCCCCCCCCCCCCCACAGCGTAGTTGCTGCCACCAAAGAAAGTATGGGCGACTCTCCAATGGCTATCAATTTTTTTTTATTGAAATGTAATGGCCCCATTAGCATGAATATATGAGCCTATGTGTACATATTTTTCGAGTTGCCTCTTGTGATCAGTTTGCAGTCATACCTGTCAACCGAGGCAGCTAGCCACTAACTGTGTATGTAGTAGGTATGTGTGTACATCTATTGATTCAGAACACCGGCCTAGTACCATGACAGGCCCAATAAACGTTTATGTCGCGCGATATAATATTGGATCTTTACCTATGAAATTGGAGTTTTTTTTCTTCGTTAATCATATATTCCTGCGATTTTCAAAGCTATATCCAAATTTGCTTTTTATTTGGAAAATGGAATATTATTTCAAGGCTTCACATGATTTTTTTTTAATTTCTGATCTAAATTACATAATAAAAAAAAATTGAACAGAGCTCTTCTCATATACTTCCCATAATCAAACAACAAACAAACAAATAAATTATTCTTTATTGTACAACAATAAGAAACATAAAAAGAAATAAGAAAAGTATCATAATAATTTCTTAGATTCGCTGAAACTTTTATTAAGCGGTTACTTTTAAAAATTAACGCTACCTATACTTTACTTAATGTTTGTTTGTAAGTAAGTAAATGTAAGTTTAGCTAAATTTGGATTTGCCGTTCCCAAAAAAAAAACAAAAATGTTTGTATGGAGAAAACAGTCTTAATTAAATTCTTCATACAAAACGCCAATTTCATAGGTAAGGACCTAATATTTGTCGCGTTCATTTGCTTGGACGAACTACACAACTATCCCACTCTCACTCCTAGAACACGATAAATGATATCATGATACGGGGGCTGGTATTTGAGAATTGGTAAACATTGTATATCTACACTCAGAGCCCGACTAAACAATGTTTGATATACGAACTGGCTGTTGGAAATCTCTGGTTTGGACGTTAATGGTGAAACTTATCAAGTAGGCACTCAAGCAGCTATAAAGCATCTAAGCACTCAAAGCTATAACTTCTTTAACGATTATTTCGCGCTCGAACGGCATATAAAAATTGTTGTAAATTAAAAGTAAATAAAGTTGAATTATTATAAATTTAACAGCGTTTAGTTGCTGTAAAGTCAAAAATGAATGGGCCTGTGAGTTTGGCTATAAATTATTTTAATGTAGGTATATTTAATTAGAGAGCATCAGTGGCTCAGTGGTTAACACATGGTATCCCAATTTGGGAGGTCCAGGTTCGATTCCCAGGCAGGCCATGTACTAATGAGTTTTTAAATTTAATTTAATTACTTATGAGCATTTATCCGAGAAATAAAAATTCTAAGGCATATGAAGTCGTACATAATTTTAAAAGCGCATTATCTTAGGTCCTGTCAATAACCATTGTTTACTTATATATTCATTAATATATTCACTTTCATTTATATATTTGTAGGCTAATTTGATAATACTAAATATTTTTGCACATACACACAGCGCCATCTAGTTCTACACTTAGCAACTAGGCTTGTATTATGGATACCAGATGGTTACAAACTACACAAATACATGTTTTTTTTTGTAAATAAATACATACGATATAAATGAAAATATATATAACGAAGTGTCAACACTTTAAACGTTACGATAGAGAAGCATATAATATACAGGGTGTCCCTGGAAGTATGGATCAAATCGAACAGGGGCATGGGGAAGGTCATTCCCAAACTTAAGCTGAAAAAAAAAAAAATAAAAAAAAATAAAAAAAAAATAAAAAAAAAATAAGAAAAAAAAATTAATTAATTATTTTTAATTAAAAAATTAAGCTGATAGCATTGCTAGTTTTCTTTTAAAATTTTTTTTTGTATAAGCACTATTCGATAATATGAAAATGTAAAAAATTGATCATAACTTTTGAACCGTCAAAAATGGCACCGACATTCATAGGGTTAAAAAGTTTGGGAATGACCTTCCCCATGCCCCTGTTCGATTTGATCCATACTTCCAGGGACACCCTGTATATAGATATTGGGTCTTTACCTATGAAATTGGAGTTTTTATTCTTCGTTAATCATATGTACCAATTCCTGCGACTTTCAAAGCTATATCCAAATTTGTTTTTTATTTGAAAAATGGCATATTATTTCAAGGTTTCACATGAAATATTTTTTAATTTCTGGGCTGAATCACATAATAAAAAAAAATTGAACGGAGCTCTTTTCATGTGCTTCCCATAATCATTTCTTAGATTCACTGAAACTTTTATAAAGCGGTTATTTTTAAAAATTAACGATGCATACACTTAACTTAATGCTATCCGATAATACACACAAAGTTTAGCAAAATTTGGATTTGCCGTTCCCAAAAAACATCAAAAATGTTTGTATGGAGAAATCAGTCTTAAGGAAATTCTTCATACAAAACGCCAATTTCATAGGTAAGGACCTAATATTACTAATTCTTAATTTTCAACGGAGATATAATTTCTCCTCTAAAGTTTCAAGTTAACACAAGAATTTATGAAGTGAACCATACAATTTATGAGTTAATATTCGTGAAGATAATGTTGTAACTTGTAACATTAACTGTAAATGAATTGTTAACTGGGGTTTAATAAATACTGAGTTTGTAGAGAGAGTTAGATAAATCGCGACATCATCTAATAAATAAATAAATATTTCGGACACTTACACCAATCATCTAGTCCCAAACTAAGCAAAGCTTGTACTATAGATACTAGATAACGGATAAACATACATAAATATTTATATAAACATCCATGACGCGTGATTAAATGTTCGTATTCATCACACAAACATTAATAATAAATGTTCGCTGACAGGGTCACTATCCACTACACCAATCGGTTGTCAAATACATACATAACGTCACGACCTTTATCCCAAATGCGGTGGTCAGAGATATCCCAATAAACCTGATTATAATCCAAATCCATTATAATCCAAATCCATTATAATCCAAACTATCGATCTGTTTGCGAGTTATCTGACTCTGATCATGAATATTTGTATTTAATATTTTATTTGCCATTGTGAATATTTTCATTTTGTGCCATTGTGAATATCGTTATCTGTATTTGTGTCTCTTGTCAAGTTATAATGTTTATAAGTATTTTGGTGTCATTGTTAACCTATGACGGTAAATATATAAATAACATAAAAATAAAAAAATTAAATTAGTGCCCAAATAATTAGTACAGAAACCAGTCATCATGGTCATCATTTATCAACCACTAAAATGCATAAAATAATTCTTTCCCGGAGATTTCTAAAGAGGTCGGTTGGAAGTTGGCCCAAACTAAGCAAAGCTTGTACTATGGAAACTAGATAACAGATAAACATACATAAATATTTATACAAACATCCAAGACTCGGGAATAAATGTTCGTATTCACCACACAAACATTTACCCCTCGCGGGATTCGCACCCGCAATCGTTGGTTTTGCTGATAAGGTCACTATCCACTACACCAACCGGTCGTCAAATATGATTGGTGTACCTATGTGTCCGAAATATATATCCGAAAGCGAATTATTTATTTTCCAGAATACAGTTTTGTAAGGTCATATGAATCATGTATTCTTTCATGATTAATAAATCATGTATTATGAATCATGTATTATGAATCATGTATTATGAATAATGTATTATGAACCATGTATTATGAATCATGTATTATGAATCATGTATTATGGATCATGTTTTCAATCTGCATGCAGATCTGCAAAAATGATTTGTGACACTTTACATAGCATTCCGATAATAAATCAAATAAATTCGAAAAAGCAAAGTAAAATAAACTACAGTGCTTAAAGTAACACTGCACTACATTCTAACTAACGAATGTTGATGCATGATTTGAGTATTTTGTTCCAGTGTATAATTTAAATAAATCAAAACTTTCGTATTCGTATTCAATCTTGCTCTGCCACAAAGCTAAATGTCGTACCAGGAATTTCCCAACTATTTTCCCAGCTGGAATATTAACAGTGAATTTTCCCCTGACTCAAACACCGGCAGGATGTGAGGCCGACCGGATCCAACATGGCCGCGGTTTCAACCGGACGTATAAACGAATTATTCGGCTAGATTTGTGTGGGTGGCCAGTTAAATAGAAACTTACATTATTATTTATTATACCTACTCTTAATTTGTGTAGTTCAGTGATTGAATATGTTTTATTTGAAAAATAATTTAAAATATTTATATTATACGCCGTTTTCTTGCCGCTATAAAATATCAGACTATTTAGATGATAATCATCCTTGGACATAATCAGGTCGTTTGCATGCCAGGTTATTTCATAATTAATAATGCTGAGCTGTCTATTTCTCTTGAGTGTTGTACACGCCTGTTATTGGCACATATATCAGACCTGTTTATACTTGAACCTGTTTGCTATTGTGAGTTATGTGTGATGTTGGTGTGTCTTATTAAATAAATAAATAATGAAGTATTATTGTCCGTTTTTGTAATATAAAAACCAGTTTTAAAAGAGCAACTCTTCATTGCCTTTTGAACAAGCAGGAGCTTAAAAAATGTGAAATTGACCATTTTAAGTGTGCACCTACAAAATAAAGATTTTTTGACTCCGACATGCAATATTGCAGCCGAACGGTATTGTACGTGGTCATGGATTCAGAGGGCCTATTACGTAAATTTAAACGTTTCAATCGGCCATCGGCCATCGTTTACGATCATCGACCACTCGTATAAAAGTTACTGCATTACGTATGTCGTCGTTTGACACTCGTATACAATGAATGAATGATATTGGAATTGTCCAAAAGTATTGCTACTCGGCGGCGCTATTGTGTACTTTTTTCGTTAACACCTTGGGCTAAAAGAGCGCAATAGAAAGGGATGCCCTTATACGCAGAATAACGTTATCTCACTCTATTTTTGCTTACTTACTTACTTACTTACTAGACGGCGCTATTGTGTACTTTTTTCGTTAACACCTTGGGCTAAAAGAGCGCAATAGAAAGGGATGCCCTTATACGCAGAATAACGTTATCTCACTCTATTTTTGCATTACATAATTTCTAACCTACCAAATTTGTACATGCAGTGCTGCCAATTACGAAAAAATTCCTCGATTTGTGGGAAAATAGAGAGTGAGGAATAATTCAAATCGGGACTTTATCGGGGAATCAAGGCCAATAAAATTTGTAAAAGAACCCATAGTATTTTTATTGCTAATCGTGTTACTTCATTTTACAAAATTTTTTATGTAATAAGAACAACAAGTTTTTAAGTTAAAGTAAAACATTAAACAACATTTTACATGAAACAATATTGTACTTCTTTAATTATCATTTCGGAGAAATTTCTGGAAAATTACGTAGGTACCATTAAAAATATTGTTTGATACATGCTTCGATCATCTACATGACTCATACATCATCATGTAATAAAAATAATTTTATAATAGTAGGTTATTTGTCGAAATATTCACTTTTTGGAAAAGGTATTTGTTCTACAAATTATTAGTAGGAGCACTAGTTTAACTAATAAACGTAAAACACGTTTTGTAAATAATATTTTTTTGCAATAACAAAAGAATCATAAGAATTCTTAGTACCTATAGTGAATACGAATACGATTGAGGTAAACCCCGACTCACCTTTATCGTTAACGTTTGAATCGTATACGATGTGCATAGGTAATGCCGATGTCATTACTTTTGTATGAGAGATGATTCATTCATCGTCAATCGTATCGATGACACTCGCATTCGTAATCGTTTGAAATGCGTAATAAGATTTCGCGAGTTTGACGTCGATGATCGTAATAATCGTTTTCGATGGACTCATCGTTTGACTTACGTAATAGATCCTCAGGTCATCCCATGGAAGCACGGTAGGGGTCTGTATTGGATGCAACCTGCGTCAATACTTTTATGTACCAATTAAGCATAACAAACTGACTACTTTTGCTTAAGTTTTAACATCCAATCTTTTTCTTTTTCTAATCTGTGAACTCGAGAGATAATGTCAAAGAGTACAAATATAAATGCTTCTCCCACTATCGTCACTTCCCTGTCCTTAAATTGATACCATAGGTATCGATACGAATAAGCGTGACATCCCGGGTAGGAGATTTTGGGGTGTTTGTTTGTAAATACGTACGAGAGTATATGTAGATTCATATTCATTTATTCATGCTTTCATGTGTACATTAGATCTTAAAAAAACAATAGTCCATACATGAAGCCCTATAAGGGCACAGCAGATTCTAAACTTAATCTAAAATAATTAATTGTATTTATTATTCTAATTATCACAACACATTATTATGTTTATCTATTTATTGTTAATTGTTAATATAAATATTTTAATTGTTATTGATATACCTATGTAATTATAAATATTTTGAGGAGGGCTTTTCTGTTTAATTTCTATGTTACTCCCTGTAGCCTAAATCGTTTGACCGATTTAGAAGTGCAAGATGCCTTCGCCTGGTCCCCAGAGTGTCACAGGATACATTGTATGGTGAAAATCCAACATGGCGCCTAATACATAATATGTATACATAATGTCACGACATTTATCCCTAATAGGGGTAGAGATATACCAAACTTTAAAAGTGAAATGAAACAACATTCACGACCCACCTTTCAATATTTACACAGTGTACTTCACAGAGCCATTGTCGTTAAAACGTGCAAGTCTCTAGATGGAAAGTCACTTAGTCTAAAGGAAAGGGAAAACAACTAAAGAAAGAATAGAAATTCTTTTTACGATCCGAAACTAGGATCAATATATAATATGCTGTCGTTTTCTTTTCGATTTTTACATACTTAAATAGTTATTTTTGTAAGAACAGCAAGATTGTAGCACTTTAAAATAAGTTCCATTTGTTTGAGAAATAACCATAATCAAAACAAATCCTTAACAGTAACTCTTTGATGGACCTCATAAGAAGGTTCAAGGTCACCCAAAGGGCAACGGAGAGAGCTATGCTCGGAATCTCCCTGCGGGATCGAATCAGACATGAGGAGAAGAAATGCGGGAAAGAATTGCCAAACTTAAATGGCAGTGGGCCGGGCACATTGCTCGTAGGACCGACAGCCATTGGGGCGGTAAGGTTCTCGAGTGGCAACCACGCACCGGAAGACATAGCGTGGGCAGGGCCCCCACGAGTTCGACCGACGATTTGGTATGGATCGCGGGAAGCCGCTGGATGCGGGCGGCGCAGGACCAATCGTTGTGGAGATCCTTGGGGGACGCCTTTGTCCAGCAGTGGACGTCTTTCGGTTGATATGATGATGATGAGCTCATTAACGTGACATGCACGCCAGCTATACTACGAAGTTTTTCGCTACACAACAGAAAACCTGCTATGTGCTACGCCGTAGCACCATATCGTAGAATCATAGAAACATCTAAACTACGTGATACATTTTAAGCTATAACCACATAATTAATATAGTACTAACTATAACTGAAACAATTTCCATTGATAGGTATAAACGTCGACTCGACCTATATTTCACTGACTAAAAATGACGCCGTTAAAGCTTCAGATGAACGTGAAAATTTTCTAACAGCTACATTTCATCACCACAGATTAATAATCAAACGGTAAATCAAACTACAAAATCTATCTTGAAGCATATTGAAGTTTCATGATGTATCATTAGAGTAACACATATATTCACTACGAGCTTTCCGCCCGCGGCTTCGCCTGCACAGAATAACTTTATCATGGAAATTTGTTTATCCCGCGGGAACTACTCACTTTATCTGTATACGACGAGCTTTTAACCGACACATAGCTTTTATTTCATCAGGTGTTTCCCACAGATGTAGTTATGATCGTCGCTTGTCACATTTTGAACTTACTTCTTTATGTGATCGCCGTTTCATCCATGATTTATTATTCTTATACAAAATTATTAATAACAAAATCGACTGTCATATTTCAAACCACATACACTTTTCAATTCCATATCAGCACCCCAGGTATGCTATAAAAAAACTTGTCTCACTGGTTACAGTATGAGAGTGGTATTATGTTACGTAACGGGTATCAAGCTCATGTCTGTTCCGACGCCAGTTAAAAATGTAGCCATTCCTTCGACAAAGGAAAAATGGGTCACTGTACCCGTCCCAAGGGAACCTCGACTGTAGATTAAGGATGAGATAAGATGTTTGCCGTCATTTGTGAGTGGGTTATAGAGGGATCATTAAATTTTTGCGTTAAATATGGTGGAACACTGTATTGTGTTTTAGATTCTGGAACCTGAATTTAAGAGCTATGCTATTGTCGGTGGAGTAATGACCACGTCTGTCTACTTTCTGCCCTCGTTTTAACCGCCTCCGTGGCTCAATGTAAACAACATTGGGTTTACGATTCGGAGGTCGCGGGTTCGATCCCCAGCGGGGTACATGTTTAAGTACTCGGTTTGGTTGGTAGTAGGGCATTTTAAATGTCCGCCTGGCTAGCTACCACCATCTTATCTAAATCTGCCGCCAAGCAGCAATGTTAATAGCATTGTTGTGTTCCAGTTGTCAGAGATAAGATAGCCAGTCCCCCAAATGTGTTGGGGTTTCCGGGTCAGTACGCTTCCACCTTCGGCCTCATCTTCACTTAACATCAGGTGTGATTGAGGTGAGACACGACATTCACCTTTAGTTTTATTTAGTTTAGTTACTTTAGTTTACTTTAGCTATTTTCACAGTATCATGTCTTACGGTATTTTGTTTTGGGTGGAGCAGCAGATACTGAAAATATTTTTATTTTACGAAAGAGAGCAGTCTTCGCTATTTATTATCTGCGTCGATATGACAGGTACAGAAAGAAATAAATATTTGAAATGTTCAGGCACAATTTATTACATCGACTACATCGTCACTTTCCATCAGGTGAGATTGTAGTCAAACGCGAAACCAGTTTTTAATAAAAAAAAAAAAAAATTTACGTGAATATTATTCAGTATTCCCGAAAACGAGTGATTTCAATTTTGAATTTGACCAATTGGCCACCCCTATATTTAGACTAAGCCTTTATAACCTTACCAGAATAACATTATTTTAAATGAGGAACAATTTAAAGGTCATATCCACAAACAATATTGACAAATAAGGTTATTACAAAATTTCTGACTACTTGAATTCCGTTTTTTCATTCAGACGTACGGAACCTTAAAAATGCCACTATAAATAAATAAATAATAAATATTTCGGACACTTACACCAATTATCTAGTCCCAAACTAAGCAAAGCTTGTGCTATGGATACTAGATAACGGATAAACATACATAAATATTTATATAAACATCCAAGACTCGGGAATAAATGTTCGTATTCATCACACAAACACTTACCCCTTGCGGGATTCGAACCCGCAACCGTTGGTTTCGATGATAGGGTCACTATTCACTACACCAATCGGTCGTCAAATAGGTCATCCATTTAAAGATCTGCTTTTAAATATTGCTGAATCTCCAATCGGAAACGTATAGCGAATATGCTACCTATGTAAGACTTCGCCCGTCACGCCCGTGACAGCTGTGACGCTGCCACTACTACATCTCTATAACCGTAGCTATCGGCTACGACAACTGCTACGTGCTACGCGGCTACGTGACGGAACAAGCGCGTGGGTGGCGGCAATTCAAGGTTAGTTGGAAAAGGGGTACTAAGTTTACGTGTCATGAGCACACATTAAGTATCATGGTTCAAAATATTTATTTATTATAGAAAAAAAAATCGATTTCTCCATATTTATGAGCACGTGTCCGATCAATTGTTCTTGCAGTATGGAAAAGTAAAAAAAAAATCGAAAAAAAGGAGCATTTTTTCATGGATACCGCTTTATTTCGCGATACTTAATAACTCCTTTGTTAATGTTGTGTAAATAGCGCCAACTCAAAAGAATATAGTCTGGTTTCTTGTTGAATTTGGTTTAATACAATTTGGCATTAATCGTAGCTGTGGCGCTACGACAACTGCTACGTTCTACGCAGTAGATACGAAATAAGGTAAACGTACATGCCAGAAGTGAAATAGGATTTACGCTCTTAGGTATAAGAATAAGAATCCTTTATTTAATATATAAGCTTTAATGTTTTGTTAAAGCGTCTTCTGTAAATACATATATACCTACCGCATGTGTTTTCTACAGCAAGAAAATAAAATAAAGCATATTAGGTAACTGAAATAGAAGGTATCATGGGTAGTTATTTTTTTTTTCAAAACGATCATCCAAAAAAAGTATTGTGTCATTTGACGGTCGCGTTTGTAGCCTATTCCACATAATTACACCATTAAATTAAATAGATTTTAAAAAAACTTGGAGAAAATATGACTTCCAAAATATTTCTCATGACGTAGGGATCCTACGAATCCCGCCACTCGCATATCAATCTGCGTTGGGTTAGGTTAGGTTATTGTCGATGAAGGTTTTGTAAAAAAAATAATTAAACTACCTATGCCAATAACTTCTATTTCTTTTAAGTAATATGCCCCATTTTTTCCTTACCGTAAAAAAAGTCGTCCGGTATAGAAAGATAAAACGTTTATTTGCTTATTACAGAAATCCGAACAAAAATATTCGACCGCACAATAATTTTGCTCGGCGTTATGGTTTTCGAAATGTAGCCTTACTTTACAGTAATTTAATAGAGTTGTATGTGTATCTGTACCACAAATGGGCCATCGCTTAATGTGGTTCCTCATCTATAGCGGTAAGACAATGATTTTCAGCTAGTGCTCTGTGAGAGAAAGCGAGGGTAGGTCTTCTTCAATTTAAGAGTTATGTTCTTATCGGTGGAGTGATGATCACGTCTCTCTGCATTCTGCCCTCGTTTTAGCCTATTGGTACGACACGACATTCACCTTTTCTTTCACTTGGTCAAAGTAATTACGCCTAGGTCTTCGCCTTCCTCTCTTTCCTTCAATCTTTCGCTCAATTATGTTCTTCAAAAAAATATCGTGTCGTATCAAGTGACCTATCATCTTTCCTCTTCGGTTCTCAACTGTGACTAACGGGCATCTCTTCTCCTTTACCATAATTAACACCTCTTCATTTGTTCTCTTCTCGATCCAGCTTATTCCCTCCAGCACCACATCTCGAATGCCTTAACATTTCCCTATCCCTCACTAAATGTGTCTTGTGTTGAGATCATGTTGTATGATAATGTAATAATTGTAGGAATTATTATGATACACATTTAATGTAATGTAATTGTTAATTATGGGCTTAAATTAATTTACTAAATACTCAAAACGCCAAAGAATAAAATTTTAATTAAATTACAAGAAACAACAAATTTATAAAACACAATTGAAAATACCTATATCTTATAGAAAAAATACGCTGTCCAACTCGGTTCCGCGAGGCATAGTACCTAGTACGCTAGCTTATATATTAGTTTCTTCAAAGGCAAAAAATCGAACGGGTATTCATATGATGCCCTGTTCACATATTTTTTTACAGCTGCATCTATTTGTACAAAATTAAAATATAGTTGTAGTGCCAAAAACTGGAAAAACAACTGATTTTATTAGATTCCGTTCCCAATCTCAGGAGTTCATCATCAGATCTCCACAAAATGAGACTATTTTGATAGTAAACTCTATCAAAAACAGTAACTATTTAAGTATTTAAAAACCGTGAAACCCGATGGCATTTTTTTGTATTTTACGAGCGCCATGTTGGATTTTGTACCATAAAAACGAATCGAATCGCACGAATCACGATCGGTCTAGCCATTTAGGCAACAGAAGGTAACATAGAAACGTACATATATAACAAAACATCCAAAAAATAAAGTTGAATTGAGAACCTGTTTCTATTTTTAAATTGATTAAAAGAGGCAACTCTTTTCCATCGACAAAATTGAGGGCAGTTTTCACTATTTCATTTGTGCACTTTATCGAAAATCGTACTAAATATATTCCTCTTCAAAGTGTAGCTCCATGAAAACTGTACGTGTGAAGAGTTTGCCTTTGAACAATCAACGTTTATTGAAAATGTGCAGAATGTACACTTTACAACTTTCCCCTTTGATACCAGAAGCTTACTACTATGACAAAGTTTCACCTAACTGTGAAACTTCTTGTGTTTAACACTTTAATCATAGATCTCTTCAACTTTCACACAATAGAGAAATGAAAAATGATTTATTTCTCTTTTTCAACATACAAATTGAACGCATTGAAATATATTCTATACCCAGACTCGAGGCAATGAACAATTTTTAATAAATTAATTTATTTTCTTATTTTTATTTGTTTGCACTCTATGTTCGGACTTCACTATTGTTATTGTCTTATGTCGGGTTTGCTGGAAGATATCTCTTTTAGACATAATCTTGCCTTTGTATATTTTATTTATTAATAGGTAAATATCGTTGTAATTGTTTCGACGACCTGTTTGGTGTAGTGGTTAGCAACTCTGACCACTATACCAAAAGGTTGCGGGCGCGAATCCCGCTAGGGGCATATGTTTGTGTGATGAATACGGAGATGTGTACCCGAGTTATGGATGTTTTCATTTATAATAGACATTTATTTGCAAAAAATGTATTAATGTAGTATATCAACCATCTGGTATCCACAACACAAGCCTATAGTTGCTTACTGTGGATCTAGATGGCGCTGTGTGTATGTCTAAGGATATTTATTATTATTATTTAATAATGTCTATAGACATAGCGGTCCGTGTCATTTTAAACTGACACTGGCCATCTCCAATGTTATATTTACTAACGTTTGCATTAAGTCATGAAACTAATGTGGGGTTCGCCCAAGAGAACGCTGAGGCGACATTCTATAGATTCCAGTCAGCATTCTGCTCCGGACAGTCCGTTGAAGGGGGAAGGGGGCTGGCTGACTCCTCTCTGATCCCTCCCCGAAATGTTAGGAAAACTGTGATGTTGGATTATGTAACAGATACTATACCAACTGTGAATTCTCGTTGGAATCGTGACTGCAGTTTTCTCGCGTTTTTATTTTATGTTAGCCCAGGAGCTGTAACGTGCCTAGGGTATCAGAATAGGGCAAGCCTGAGATATTAGGTCCTTACCTATGAAATTGGCGTTTTGTATGAAACATTTTTAATTTTTTTTTGGGAACGGCAAATCCAAATTTAGCTTTACTTTGTGTGTATTATCGGATAACATTAAGTTAAGTATAGGCAGCGTTAATTTTTAAAAGGAACCGCTTTATAAAAGTTTCAACGAATCTAAGAAATGATTATGGGAGCACATGAAAAGAGCTCTGTTCAAATTTTGTTTATTATGTGATTTTGCCCAGAAATTAAAAATAATTTCATGTGAAACCTTGAAATAATATTCCATTTTCCAAATAAAAAACAAATTTGGATATAGCTTTGAAAATCGCAGGTATTGGTACATAATATGATTAACGCAGAAAAAAACTCCAATTTCATAGATAAAGACCCAATATGTTGGATGAATTATTTGCAGTTTTTACGCAGTTAATGAAGTCAAATACATCTTGTTGTCTCTTTTCTGTTCAATATGGAGGATTGCATATGGCAATGCAAATGCAAAGATCAATGAAGTTTGAAGTTGATATTCCTGATTAAGAATTTTATTAAGGCAAAGGGATGCCGACCTGTTGGGCTTACATTAAGTTGCCGCCACTGCCCAGGAGTCAGGTAACAGCTTATGCAGTTCCTAGTATACAATTCAAGGCAAAGATCGGAAGACTATGTCCTAAGTGCAAACCATACTATTTCCTTCCATTAGAACATCGGCGATACATTAGTGACATAAATGCTATTTGATAAGTATTACTAATGGAACCATAGACTAGAACATTGCTATCTAAAATCGAACTTCGAACTATCCAGATGTGTCTTCGCGAGCGCCCACTTTTGCGCATTCCATTTGCAAAAACAAACTACAGGTAAAACGCTTTCCTACTTCGTGCTAGTAGCAACTTCAACACTATTTGCAGAGATCTGGACGTAGATTTGCATTGTACAAGTACATCTACAGTCACACGAATACTAACTAGACACAACTTTGATTAGTTGTGAAATTACACTTCAAACTTCAAGCATTTATTTCAACGTAAGATACATGATGTCCTTTGTTGAATGTGAATTTAAATTTACTGGATATAAAAGGGCTTATTGCATTTATCTGTCAGTCAGTATGTCCAAGCTACTACCACTTCGGAAAGAGAAATCATCTGTAATAAATTGGCGGCCCAAACCGACAGGATCAATTGTTGTCCTATTTTTATTAAAAAATATACAACTAAACCAATTTTATAATTTTTGGGAGTTAGTTGAGTACACAAAACGTGTTTGTCATTCAGATAGTCACACATTTTGTAATAACCTTTTATTGCTAATGTTTTGTTTCTCGTTTAAATTATGTTCTAAATATGACTGTTCTGGCTGTTATTTTTATACTAAATCTAAAATTACATGTGGGAACTTATTAACATGTAAATATCTTAAATTACCTCACTTATACTTAATTCTTGTTGGTAATTCACCAAAAAGGAAATGAATAAATAAATGTCTTTGCACAAACACACAGCGCCATCTAGGTCCAAAGTAAGCATCTAGGCTTGTGTTATGGATAACCAGATGGTTGATAAACTACACAAATATATTTTTATTTTGTAAATAAATACATGTATAAATGAAAAACATCCATAACTCGGGAACACATGTCTGTATTCATCATACAAACATATCGCTCACCTAGCAATATATTGGCACATCTACAAAAATATGGATTATTAGTTAATGCGGCGAATTTGTTGTATTTATCTAATATTACCTAGTGGTAAAACGGCGCAGTGTTAGTTTTAACACCTATTGAGAGAGGGCGTTAGGTGTCGTTGTTTCACTTGGTTAGTTTTCTCCCGTTTCTGGATATAACAACGGTTGATTGGTCAGTTGTGCGGGTCCTTCCGCGAGGTGCACCCGCTTTCGAAACGACGTTGACGTGAGTGACAAATGTGACAAAATTTTATTAAATTAATTAGCAGTATAATAGCACATTTGACAAATATGCCGATGTTTTTGTATGTAATTTGATAAACACATAACATTAATCACTGAGATGACAAATGTGCCGTTATAAGTATTTTATATGAAACTTTTTGTTAATTATGTCGTAAGGTAGGTATATTAAATTATTATTGAACAGTTTCAGTTTTCATATAAATGCGAATTTGTTTAAAACAATGGCAAATCGAATAAACCGACTAGTTCAATTAGGGAAAGAAGGTAAATCTGCTCCGCCATTTGCTAAAAAAACGGGTATGTATCTCTTGACTCTATTAATTTCATATTTAAAATATCGACATTTAAGCTGATACGTTCAGAATACCATTTGTTTTGTGTATGACATACATAAATTCCAGTTTTACAGTTTCTTTTTAAAGACTATTTCTATTTAACGCTTTATTGCATATACTCGTAAGCATACCATTAAACACAAACATACCTGGATATTAAAAATAACTCAATTGCAAACATTTGAAATTTCAGAAAAAATATTGCCATCAACGCCAATGATCGATTTTAATACTACCCCATCGACCAGTGACAAATACCCTCAACAAATAGAGGGTATAAAGCAACAAATTGGCAAAGGTATTTTAGTTTGTTGTCAAAACTGTTCACATGTTTGTTCACTAAAATTACAGGTTTTATTTTAAAAATTACAACTATCTATTTAATTTAAATAATTTTATTGTCAATTTTAGATAGTGCTGTAGATGACAACCAGCCAGTGCAAAAACGCAAACGTTCTGTTTCCACATCAAGTAGTAATAGTTCAACATCATCATCAAGCAGTTCGACTTCTTCATCAGGCAGTTCGACTTCTTCATCTAGTACACCACAAAACCAAAAAGGTTTAATTTTTTAAACTTTAAATTTACTTTATTACATAAAGTAAATTTATATATTGTAGTGTCCAAATAATTGTCAACGACTCAGAGCAATTTTCATGCAATCTAGATCACTTTGCAGCCTTGGTCTTCCGATAGCCATCGAGAGATTAGATGTAGGAGTTCAAGATTGCTATTGCTACCCAACTAATCTGATAAGCTGTTTAGAAGCTGATGATTGATGACTGTCTTCTGAACATACCCCAATCAATCCCTGATGCAAGCCCAAGTAACCTCGATCGTATAAAAATTGCCCTGTGTCCTTAGCTTATGTTATACACTATAATTGCGTATATAAATAATATAAACCTATTTATATAAAATATTACAGTTTAATACTTACACAGTAACCAAAAACGAGAAATATTTCAGGTTCTCTCAATGAAACACAAGTAGATCCATTGAGAAAAGCAAGTAGGTACGATTATGAAGCCCTCGAAATGAGCATTCCTGAAAGTTGTTCATATGCTCCTAAAGATGCTGAAGATGTTACTACAGATAAGGGTAACTATGTAATACTACATTAAAAAAGAGAAAAATTATGGTACCTAGTTAAAATTAATTTCGGTTAATAAATTAGTGACAATGGTTTTATATATTTTTTAAATTACATTTACAGATATTACTGAAAGTACTTTGTCGTCTCCTTCGATACTTCAAACACACAGCACTGAAAACCTGAATATTCAAGAGTTGGATACACAAAATCCGAGTATATCACATTATGACTCCGTTGAGTGTGGTAAGAATAATTAAGATATTTTTAATTAATTCACCCTTTTTGACTATCAATTAACTGTTATTTAATAATATTTATTTTAGGCAAAGAGAATCTCGAACCAAATTCTCATTCTGATGTTCAGAGCGAAGCTTTAGATTTTTCAGCAAGTAGTAGTGACGAATACCGTCCACCAACGCGTGTTAGTTCGTCTACGAGTTCATCTATTGCCTCCATACGTAGTGCAAATTCTGAGATTAAGAAAGGAAAGAAAAGAATTAGAAACGACAATAAATGGAAACAAAATATAAGAAAATCTTTGAAAAATTTAGGAAAGGAGTATGTTACCAAGAAGGGTAAAAAAGTGGACGCAAAAAAATTGAAATCCCCTTGTCAAAATTGTAAATTTTGTTGTAATACTAAGTTTACAAATGATGAAAGAAAAGAAATATTTGATGCCTACTGGGCTTTAGGAAGTTTGCAACGTCAAAGAGATTTTCTCAGTTCTTGCGTGAACTTGCAAGAAATAGTATGCCGTCGTTTAAAAAACCCTAATAAGCCCAGAACTCCAAATAGTTGGTTTTCTTTGATAAAAAATGGTCAGAATCGTAGAATCTGTAAGACATTTCTATTAAATACATTAGGAATAGCTCAGAGGACACTTCGCACAGTGATCGAAGCAAAATCTTCTGGTTCTGGTATTGCACCTGCCGATCACAGAGGTAAACATGGTAAACAACCAAAATCAGATCTAGAAGTTCTTGAATCAGTTCGACAGCATATTCAATCAGTACCGAGAATAGAAAGTCATTATTTACGTGCAAATACCAGTCGTGAGTTCATTGATGGTGGACTAACATTGGCTGCCTTACATCGTGACTATGAACGTCAGCGCAAAAGCGCCGGTAAAGAAGCAGCCACTTTGTACATTTACAGCCAAATCTTTAACACAAAATTTAATATTTCGTTCTTTGTACCTAAAAAAGACCAGTGTAACTTTTGTGAATCATACAAAAATGCACCAAATGATAATAAAACAGAACTTGAACAAAAGTTTAGAGACCATCAGAAAGAAAAGGTACTGAGTCGTAGTGAAAAAGCAAAGGATATTGAGATTTGTCGAGTATCAGAGAACAAGGTTATAGTTGCGATATACGATCTCCAAGCACAATTACCTGTACCGATTGGAAATTCATCGGCATTTTATTATAAGTCTAAACTTAATTGCTATAACTTCACTGTAAGTGCATCCTATATTTTGCTTAGTAGTTGAATTTCTGGTAGTCGTTGTTACATTTGGTATTTATAATTCCAGGTAACAAATATTAAAAAAAACTCTACGACTTGTTTCTTTTGGCACGAGGGATTGGGCTCTAAAGGATCAACAGAAATAGGAACTTGTGTTTATAAGTTTCTGGAACAAGTCGCGGAAGAGTACCCTGATTCTGATGTTATTTTTTATAGCGATAATTGTTGTGGTCAACAAAAAAACCGGTTAGTAAGCAAAAATTGTATAAATTAGTTTATTTACTTTATTTTTTATCGTCATATCATTCTTTTTAGGTTTGTGTTCAACATGTATCATTATGCCATCGAGAAATTAGCAATTAATTCAGTGTGCCATAAGTTCTTAATCAGCGGCCACAGTCAAAATGAAGGCGATAATGCGCATTCATTAATTGAGAAATCAATCAAAAGGGCCAAAAAATCTGGACCCATTTACGTACCAGATCAATATGTTCATTTGATAAGAGATGCTAAAAAAAAGGGAAATCCATTCATTGTACATGAGATGCATTTTAGTGACTTTTATAATTTGAAGGATCTGGCTGATCAGCGAGGCCTTAATTTCTATAAAGATAATAATGGACAGACAATTAAAGTGACTGAGCTAGCAATGATAAAGTTCACTAAAAATAGCGAAACTTACGAATATAAGATGTCATATGAAGGAGAATGGATTGAGGCTACATTGGCACGAGGAAGAAAAAAAAACCAGTCGTTAGGGGACTTACAATTGAAGCCAGCATATCATTCAAAAATGAGTATTTCAGATTCAAAGAAGAACGATTTATTACAGTTACTTTCTTCAAACATAGTACCAAGCTATTATGAAGGATTTTATAATAATCTTTAAAAGTATATTCTTTGTTACTTTTTATTATATTCTATGTTTGTTTTCAAGTTTGGAGTAATTTTAAAAGATTCTCTATCTACATTTTCTAATTTAATACTCATTAAAATAACTACAATATTGTTATTAAATCATTATCGTGACTTATTGTTACATTAATTCACAACATTTGATACAATATTATTGTTTCTTTTTTATATTTTATTTTAGTTTCCAACAATGGGCCAATTTTTTGTTCATTTATTATGTTCCATTTATTTAGTATTCTTTATACTAGGTAATTAGTAGTCATCTAAGTACATAAAAATGTAGAACTTGAGATTGATTAGGATAATATTGATCGTTTTATACTTAAAAATTTGATTTAGTTTCTAAAGCTATCTTTGGGTGAGAGCGTTACGTTTTCATTTACTTCTATTTATCATTTTCCTTTTACAGTATTTTAAATTTTAGTTACAATTTGCTTTGGTTCCTAATCATAAGTCTGAATTTATAACTTCGAACAGTTTATTGTGCTTCTCTTTTTAATTTACTAATAGTCAATAATGCATTATTGACCCTCGTCGGTTGACGACAAATGTGGCAATATTTGAGACTGATTAGAATAACATTAATTATTTTTGTTGAAAAAAATATAAGCCCACTAGGGTATCTGAGTTTAGGAAACATTTTCATTTACTTAAGTTTGTTATTTGTTTATTTTTTTTTATGAATGTCATTTAGTTTTAAATACGACATTTGGGACTTGATTGTCACCTTTGAACGAAGATTTTTGTGTCAAATAATAATGAGTCAATTAAAGAATTTCATTGAGTTTAAATGTGTTTCATTTGTTGGTAAATTACAACATTTTATCTACCGATTTCATAATTTTAGCGCAGCAGTGTTAGCTCCCGTTTGTCATATATAAAAATGATGATAGTTATTTAAAGTAACAATGGCACATATGCAAGGCTCCCTATTTTATTTTTATTTTTTGTAGCTATTACTGAAAGAGTAAAAATACCATATTGATCTCCGAATATGTATACAAGACCATACTAGTAGCTTAAGTAATAAAATTCATTATAACATATTAAACCAATTTAGAATCTCATTTTATACATTCGTAAAATCTTTGATCGCTGTTCCTGTAAAATACATCGTAAGTAGATGTGACAATATATTGCTAGGTGAGCGATATGCCCCTAGCGGGATTCGAACCCGCGACCATTTGGTATAGTAGCATAGTTTTTAACCACTACACCAAACAGGTCGTCAATAGTTGTTGCTGGAGAGTATAAAATCACGTATTTTTATTATCATTCGTCATCATTAGCAGTCTACTAGACCACTGCTTAACAATCTATTATAACATAACATTCCAACTTGAACTCAACATAAATTACTAAGTTAGCAATCTGACGTCAGTTTCAGCGGCCTAGAAACTACTTCGGTGACCTGACGCATCTCTAGCATAACTTGGAATTAGTTGGAGACAACTTCTGAAGCAAGACTTGGTATGTGAGATGAAACTGAATATATTCACGTTATTGCTGAATAATTTTCGCAAAGGTGACTTAGGAATTTGACCAATTTTCTATTCATCATCATCATTATATCAGCCGAAAGACGTCCACTGCTGGACAAACCTCTTCCAAGGATCTCCATGGTCCTGCGCTGCCATGTGGTGTCATCTTTACCAATTCGTCGGTCCATCTCTTGCGGAGCCTGCCCACGCTGCGTCTTCCTGAGACATTGCGGTGTTTGGGACGAGAAGATGTTACGTACCTCTGCCAAGCCGAGTTGGATTCGACGATGTTTAAGTACTCGGTTTGGTTGGTGGTAGGGCATTTTAAATGTCCGCCTGGCTAGCTACTACCATCTTATCTAAATCTGCCGCCAAGCAACAATGTCAATAGCATTGTTGTGTTCCGGTTGTCAGTGATAAGATATCCAGTCTCCCAAATGTGTTGGGGTTTCCGGGTCAGTACGCTTCCACCTTCGATCTCATCTTCACTTAACATCAGGTGTGATTGAGGTCAAGTACGAACCCGTCGTACATAAAAAAAATCTTGTCCGAGCCTGCCACCAAGCAGCAATGTTGATAACGTCGATAACGTCGATAACGATATGTCAGCCTCCTCAGTGCCATTTAACAGAGTCAAGATTAGGAGATATTATTTGTTTAGGTTGCGTTCGGGAATATACTTATGGGCTGTAACTTTTAACTACCTTGTGACTATATAATACCGGATGGTTTTTTTACCGTAAGGAAAAAATAGGGCATATTATGTAAGTCAAATAGAAGTTACTGGCATAGGTAATTTTTTTACTCACCCTTGCCCGATTTTTCTGTATTATTTGTCATTAACTATTGTCTACTGTATACAAAGTATCAGTGTACCTGGTAGCGTTTTATTGAACAAGACAGCAGGAATTCACGATAGATGGGCGGACCTCACGCTATCAACATTACCCTAGTAGTGTGACCATAATTCTGATGCTTTTATAAACATACTAATTACCAACGGAATTAATTCTTTTATAGAACAACCAGCTATTATCCGCGACTTCTTCCGCGAAGAATTCGTTACCACACATCGTGTTCTGATGATGGAATCTATAACTTATATTATAGGGATCAAATCAAAAATGCTTTATTTTGTAGGTACACAGGGTACACTTAAAATAGTCAGATTTTACATTTTTAAAGCTACTGCTTGTTCAAAAGGCAATTTTCCCCTGAGAAGAACAAGCAAGAAACTCGAGAGGTCGCTCTTTTAAAAAAAAGGTTTTTATATTACAAAATTATTAATTATTATTTAATGTTATAATATTTCATTATTAATTGTGAAATAGCCTGGTTATGCGAACGGGCTGGTTATGTCCATGATTGTTTATCATCTAAATAATCTGATATTTTATAATTTGCTTTCTCAATAAATTTCTGTTTTATAGTATCTTTAAATTTATTGAAAGGAAGATTTTGTATATCAACAGAAACTTTATTGAAAAAGCGTATACATAACCCTTTGAATGAATTACTGACTTTGCGGAGGCGACTTATGTGACCTGCAATTTTATCATTATTTCTGGTATGTTTTTGTATTATGTTTATCACTATTTTTCCTGAATGATGCCATATTTTTTTTGACATATATTAGATTTTCATAAATATACTGTGACGAAAAGATTAGAATATTATACTCATTAAATCTGTCTCTAAGTGACACTGCAGGTCTCAATTGATAAATTGCGCGAACGGCTCGTTTTTGTAAAACAAAGATTGTATTTATGTCCGCGGCATTTCCCCCCAAGGTAGATCAGGCTATGGAAATAACTAAAATACACCAATCTAGCCATTACGTATAGCGATTTTGGTATTTACACCAACGAGTCAAGAAATTGCAAACAGAAATTATCATTTGGTGAAGTGGATGTGGAAGGGGAAGATGACCTTGTTACCTCAGAACTTCGTCATTTACATACCGATTTGGAAAATTCTTTTTTTATTTAATAGGACATGCTTCCAAGGTGGTCTCGTCTTTACCATTTTCGTTAATTTTGATGATTGTTTTTTTATTGACCCCTGTAAATTTGGTTCAGATCTGATGAGGCATTCCGGACATAGTGGAACTTTACTGACGGTTAAATTATTGAATTATTATCGAGTACGACATTGAAACCTACACCTTCCTTCAAGGCCGGCAATGCATCTGTGACCCTTTTGGTGTTGCGGGTGTCCATGGGCGGCGGTGATTACTTTCCATCAGGTGACCCGCATGCTCTTTTGCCGCCCTCTCACATAAAAAAAAAAAAATTATCATGGCCACACTACCCAGGTATTTCTGCCTCACCCGTGCGACCCGGTTAAGTAATGTAGCTAAACGGATGAACCGGTCGAACGAATCTTTTTATTTGATTTGCAAGTTACAGCCGACAAGAATTTTGGGGCTCACGGGTAACTAAATAGGATTATTGTTCAAATTCAGTTAACGGAAGAAATAAAGGCTAAGGTGTTGCCATGTTTATAAATAAAAAACTGCAACTTTATAAAGGCTGTCCCATATTGAATGCCGAATTTAAATTCGAATTAAAACTAGAAATGTTAAAAGTAAATATTTTGTTGTGTTTGGTGTAGTGATTTTTATTTCTCAGGCATGCAGGTTACTTCACGATGTTTTCCTTCACCGTTTAAGATCAGTCGGATAAATGCGTATAAGTAATTAAATGAAATTTTAAACGCATGGATACATGGCCTGCCTGAGAATTGAACCCGGGCCTAAAAGACCGCGGCTTAACCGCTGAGCCACCGACGCTCCTCAAACTTTATATACATTTAATTAAAATTTCCAAAAATAATAGGTAGCTTAATAAAATGGCATTTGTAGTCACCTTCAAAGTCTAATTTAACTAATAAATTATAAATGCAAAATTTTAGATGTTTGTTTATTTATTTATTTGTTTGTTTGTTTGTTGCTCAATCACGGCGAAACGGATGAACGGACTTGGATGAAATTTGGTAGGTGTATAGGTAGTAAATACCCTGGATAATTTTATATAATAATTTTATCCCAATAAGTGAGTAGGTTCCGCGGTATATACAAATTATACATACCTATCCGCGAGTTATGAATAATATTAACACTTGCACAAATAGGTATGTGTGCTCGGACATCTCTGTTGGTAGCCGTAGCTCATGATCGAGGTTCCACGCGTGATATTCGTACAAACGGAACACTGTTAACATTTAGACGGACGCGGACACCTATCGGTGCCAAAAAAAATTTATACCGACAACACTCGCGGACACAGATCGGTGCCCATGGAAACCCGACTTTCAACTCTCAACTGTAAAGATTATAGAGTTCCAATTCCTTTGAACTGTATTTGAACTTGATCTCTATTCAATTCCGCATCCAATAATGTGCGCCATGTTATGTTAGCTTGGTATGTTAGTTATGTTATAGCTGTAGTAGTGTTCATTCATTATATCCATAGATTATATATTCCCGTAGCTATTGCTTTTCACAGATTACAAATACACCCAGTAGAAGAGTATCTATAAACGTTTTTAACACCGCAGGTATTTTCGCAAATATTACCGCCGAGATCCTTGATTGACTTGATCCTTAGAATTTTTGCGTGGGAACGGGCGACAGAGAGGTTAAATCGTCTTTTCTGTGTCTAATAATATTGCAACATAAGTTTTATATTCTTAGATCATTCTTGGATAGGAAAAATATCATTTTAAAAAGAACCATCTTGTACACGAACAAGCACTCGCAAATTACTAATGCCACTACACCAGCTCGCTCTCACAACATGCACTCAGCGCTAAAACTTGTTGGCACCAATAGTGCTGAAGTTTCGAGAAGGCAGTGAGTGTAATTAAATTTCTCGCTGCCTCGTGCCTTTCATACTCCGTACAGCGGTACCGTAAAAATTTAATTAGGTTTTCTTAGCTGATTTACTTTGATATCCGGAAATGCGATTCGTTAGACATCAAGACGAGCTATAGTTTGCTAACGTTTGGCATTATTTTTCTAGTTGTCATTCTATTACATCGATCTTATCTATATTTTGCCTCTTTATTAAAAAGTATAAATTTCTAGCCAAATGCTATAACAAGATTATAACGCATACACAAAAAAAAACAATTACAACGATACTTAGATATTAATAAATAAGATACACAAAAGGCGAGGTTATTCCTAATAGGGATATCTTCCAGCAAACCGGATATAGGACAATAACAAATAATAAAAAGTAAAAATCATAAAAATAAAAATATAATTCCGGCTATAAACTTTTCTGAAACTGTATTTTCTTTTCTGTTGTGCAATAAAGTGTATTTGTAATGTATTGTATTGTATAAAAATATGGGGTTATATTTTTTTGCCTTAATTATCTCATTACCAAATGATAAACACCCCACAAGCGGAAACAACAATACAATACAATACAAATACTCTTTATTGCGCAAAATAATTTATAATAATTTTTGATGATAACAATAGAACACATTTAGGCGTTCTTATCACTAAAAGCTAGCTATAGCTAGCTAGCTATAGCTATAGCTATCACTGAAAGCTAGTAGAATAATATGTGATGATCAGGGTCTAATGAAGCATTTAAAGCTTTTTCTAATTGTATAACTATTTCACAATTAGGGATTTTGATTTTTTTAAGGTTACCACTTGCCCTCCATCATACTTGATGTTAAGTAAAGATGAGGTCAAAGGTGGAAGCGTACTGACCCGGGAACCTCATCTTATTTGAAGAACTAGCAATCTTATATATAACAACTGGAACACAACAATGCTGTTTTGGCGGCTGACTTAGATAATATGGTACTAGCTAGCTAGACGGACATTTAAAATGCCATACCACCAACCAAACCGAGTGACATGTACCCCGGTGGGGATCGAAGCCGCGACCACCGATTCGTAACGCCCATGTTGATTATATTGAGCCATGGTAGCGGTTGATGCTTTTCTTTCTTTACTCCGGTACTCTGGAAACCTATGGATAAGGCCTATGTTCAACAATGGTCGTCCTTTAGCTGGTATGATGATGAGAAAACGTGCTTTTCCAAATGCGAAGTGAGCAAAACGAGGTGAGTAAAGGTACCATAAAACATAAATTAAGAAAGCATATTATAAAATATCAGATTTATGTGATAATCATCCCTGGACATAACCAGGCCCGAATGCCAGGTTATTTCACTTTGAGTTGTTTAATATTGGGCCACGGAGGCGGTTAAATATAATATCTCACTAAACCTATCCAAAAATAGCTTAAGGTATCTTATTCACTCTTAACCAAAATAACTTAAAGCTTTAAGCCCTAATATTACTTAAATATTACCTCAATTACCGCAAAATAAGTACTTTATAATATCACAAGCACCAAGTCATTTCTTGTTCAAACAGTTCCCGAAATACGTATTTTATCTTCAACCGTTCTTTGTGAACTTAAGTAAACCCAAAAGTCTTTCCCAGTAAGACCGCTTCCATTGTTTTGAGAGCGGGTTCGCGGTGACATTGGCATTTAGATGAAGGAAAGAACTTAACGGACCCAGTTGGTCTTCTTAAGTTTCTCAAGGAAGACCTTACTACTGGAATGGCAAGAATTCGACACCAACATAAATGGCGAGTATATCACTTCTGTTTGCCGAGGATATTGTAGTCACGGCAGAATCGATGTAAGACCCCAGCACTATGCTCGAAAAGCACAACATATTACATTATGAATTATGAAATGTATGTATACAGGGCGTCCCACGGCTATGCCACATGGAGGGAAAGTACCTTGAATTTTGTAGATGGAACATTTTACTGAAAGAAGACATTATTTTAATTTAAAAAACAATTTAAACTGCATTCATAGATTTTTAAATAAGTACATGGTTGAACCGGGAATCGAACCATTTATTTATAAAAAAAAATTGCCATGTAGCTTTATCATACCGATCGAAAGGCTTCATCATAAGGATTATTTTTTGCTAAATAACATATTGTCAGAAATAAAAGGAAGACCATGAATTTTAACATTAGATGTTCAATTTTGTTCAGAAAAATGAAATGCTGACATTGCCGTAAGGACATACAACTGACATTATCATTACTAATACTAATTACCCACTCGAGAAGTATGCATCATTTCCCTATTATAATTTAAGTTCATGATAAAATGATAAAGAGATACGTAATTAGTAAGTAGGACTATCTCAATGAACATTTTCTTTCCTGGATCGGGACAAATGGACGAAAAAATGGCCGCCGAGATCCCCAGATCTAACCCCGTTAGATTTTTTTTATGGGGTTATGTAAAAAATTTACTTTACAAGAACCAGTGTCAAAGTGTCCACGAGCTACAAACTGAACTTCGACGTATTATTCTAAATATCCACCACAACATGATCAAAAAATCGACAGGGAGCGAAATAATCAAAAGAGTGCGACTTTGTATTGAACAGGATGGGACTCATTTTGAGCATTTGATAAATTTGATTAATTTTGTATTAAAAATGTTAAAATTCATGGTCTTCCTTTTATTTCTGACACTATGTTGTTTAGCAAAAAATTATCCTTATGATGAAGCCTTTCGATCGGTATGATAAAGTTACATGGTAAATTTTTTTTATAAATAAAGGGTTCGAATCCCGGTTCAACCATGTACTTATTTAAAAATCTATGAATGCAGTTTAAATTGTTTTTTAAATTAAAATAATGTCTTCTTTCAGTAAAATGTTCCATCTACAAAATTCAAGGTACTTTCCCTCCATGTGGCATAGCCGTGGGACGCCCTGTATATGTAGTTAACATTTTTTTTTTTTTTTTTTTTTATTAAAAACTGGATTCGCGTTTGGCCACAATCTCACCTGATGGAAAGTGACGATGTAGCCGAAGATGTATCACGCGCACCCAGTAAATGCCTATTCACTCTAGAAGACATACCGAACATTCGCACTAAGCGATTCGATTCTTCATTCATAATGCGAATAACCAAGGCATGGAACTCCCTTCCGGCGTCAGTCTTTCCTGAATCCTACAACCTTGGGATCTTCAAGAGCAGGGTGAATAGGCATCTACTAAGATCGCGTGCTTCATCTTCGGCCACATCGTCACTTCCCATCAGGTGAGAAAAAAATAAATTCTAGCATTCGGAAATTTAATCATAGAAATTTTAATCATAGATAAAGAAAAGTTACTAGACCTCACTTGACGTAGGAGCAATTCTGTTTTATCCACAAAGCGCTTATTTTGTATTGTAGCATTCACTTTGTAGTACCTACTTACATTACATAATAAATTACAGGATTTATGTTAGTAATCATGTGTAGGTATATTTTTTTTTTCGGACACTTACACCTGTCATCTAGTCCCAAACTAAGCAAAGCTTGTGCTATGGATACTAGATAACGGATAAACATACATAAATATAAATAAGTAATGTTTATTTTTTTTCCTGAAACTCTACTTAA
Source organism: Oegoconia quadripuncta (assembly GCA_949316235.1). NCBI lineage: Eukaryota > Metazoa > Arthropoda > Insecta > Lepidoptera > Autostichidae > Oegoconia > Oegoconia quadripuncta. Next base: position 28,409,634 of record OX438749.1, read on the forward strand.
AAGTACAATTGGTTAAAAATATTTTACAATGTATGTAATTAATAAAATTAGAGAGTAATCTGAGGCCAAGAAATATTCGGACCTGGTTATGTCCAAGGATGACTAGCATCTAATTATGCTTTCTGTTTTACGATATCTGTACCTACTCACCTCGTCTTGCCTAGCTTAATTCGCAGATGGAGAAGCACCTTTCGTCATCCTCATATGAGGCTCAGGACATCCTCTGCTGAATAGGCCTCCCTCAATAAAGTTCTAGAGCGACCGGAGTAAGGAAAGAAAAGCACTTAGAACCAAAGATTTCCTATTAGGTAACCAAGAACGGATCGATGCCCCGCCCAATTAGATACCCCTCTCACCCCGCACCCCCGTCCCGGCTGCATGGTTACCCCTCGACACTCGACAGTTGAATAGGCAAAGGAGAAATTGCTATAGCAAAATAATAGGGAACCCTAATTGCGTAAGTACGATGCACTTGGAAGGCTTTTACTTCTAAGTAATTTCCAATAATTCCGCTATAAGGTCTTAGCATACGTGACGTGTTTATTCTCGTGCCGGACGGAACGGGACGATTTTTTGACATCGTTGCATTTGAAAACATAGCAATAAAATACACGTGGCGAGAAACACGGGCGGAACGGGACGGCAATAGAAAAAACATCGTTATGGCATCTTCTTCATCTAATGCTACGGCAACCATTGCTAGTTCTTCAAAAGTAAAATCGAACATTTTGTGCTGAAATATGGTTGCAGCACTAGCACGACTATCGTTGAACACCGTCACTGTACGTATGTTTTAAAACCACTTTCACGTTAGGAACCCTTCCCGTCTCCGTTCCGTCCGAGAAATTACCCGTCAAATATGCTAAGACCAATAGTCTACTATAGCGGCAGGAATTATTGGTTTGTTAATATTTCTTTCTTTCATTCATCACAATATTTATTATAAATTTAAGTAATTCCCAATTCAACTTTTATCATTATTTATTATCATCTGGAAGATACAATGTTAATATTTGGGTTATCCTAAATTTAAATTAATTCTAATTGTAATAATTGATTTTCATATCGCCTACAAAATGAATGAATAAAAATAAGATCAATTTATTGTTAACGTTACAACACGATACCAAAGTAAAGAAGTCGTAAATAATATTAAAAAAAAACCTAAAATAATAAATAAAATGAGCACAATGCTGTGCCGTGTTGCGTTGTGCACAAATGGGTAGCACTCAGCTCATGCTGTCACGAATCACAGCGCTGGTTTCCGTGTTCACAAATGCCTAGTGAGTAAGGCACGCTACGTTAGTATAATAAAGTTTAAAACAGCATTACGTCCCCTATCTTTCGTCATATTATTATGTGTATGTAGGTAAATAATATAGTTTTTATCTAATGTATATATTTCGGAGAGGAATATACTTTATGTAAAGTTATTATGTGGTTAATTTTCTATTTATTTATCACACGTGTTATGTTTTCTTTTGGACACAATTTGTTTGCTAAACCAATTTACTCAAGTTCCTACTTCAATGATCAGGTTGGTTGGAAGAGATCTCTTATAGAAATAAATAGAAAAACGATAGATCGTTTGTACTCTTTTATATGCAATGTTCTTGTGTAATAATGAATATTTATAATGAGCAGTATAATAAATAATTATAATGTGAATGCTGTGTCCTCATGTATTATTTTTCCTCTATGTGACCAACCACACATTCCTCGCTTAGAATCCGATCGTCGACCTGTGTCTGCGTTCTACGTATTAGGACCCTCCATTTAAACGTTATCCGGCGAACGCTATTTTTAAAGAAACGTTATGTATTCAGTCGAGCAACGTTCCTGTCGCAGAAAACAATAAAGGTTAAATCAACATTTTATATAAGAATAGAATAATAATAATAATAATAATAAAATGTATCTTTATTTGTTCTTCACAAACTCACGCTTAGAGAAATGTACAGGATAAAAGTGTTTCTTAAGTCAGGTGAGTACGTGTGAAGACTGATGCCTAAAATAGGCGGTAGCCTGTGCTTTAGGACACCAGTACCCCAGATGTACTTCCCGGACGTACAGTCAGACAGCGAGAAAATGACTTAAGTAAGGACAATGAGTCAGTTACATTTAACGGAAAGGATATTTTAGAAAAATTAAAAAGTTTTAACCAGGTAGTTTTGACAATTTCAGGATGTGTGTGTGTGGGTGTGGTGTGTGTGTGTGTGTGTGTGTGTGTGTGTGTGTGTGTGTGTGTGTGTGTGTGTGTGTGTGTGTGTGTGTGTTAGGTAATTGAAATAGAAGTTATTGGCATATGTAGTTTAAATTTTGTTTTTTTTCAAAAATGCATTCGCCGGACGGAGGTTTATATGCTACTGGCGTAATTCTTAGGGTTCCTATAATGCGAAATTTATTTGGAACTCATATTTTCTCCAAATTTTCTTTATTTATTTAATTCAATGGTGTAATTATGTAAAATAGGCTACAAAGGCGACCGTCAAATGACACAATTAACGCATATTTCACTTATTTAATATACCCCATTTTTTCCCTTACGGTAAAAAAACTCACCGGTATATGTCATGGATCGCTATAAATTAGCAACGGAATTTATAATTCGGTAAGTCGTGACTACCATGATGTGTGGTTTGCTACAAGAATTGAACCTGGTGGCGCTGGTATCACTGAAAACATGCCGAATTCACATCGAAAAGGAATAATTATTTGCTACCAGCCGCCAAAGGACTCGGATCACTACTTAACACAACAACGACCGTGAGTGACTCTGATTATCTACTATCACCGACGCTTGGAAGAATCCAGTGAGTCGTTACTTAATAAGAAGTTGGTCATGGAGTTTGGGCAGGAGGAATTGTAGACTAGATAGGTTGAAATGCAAATGTTTACCCTTCACCGGTACGCATCTCAGGTTCCACGATCATGATTTCAATTATTATTTGTATGCGAGTAAGTGGTCCATAATTGCCACCCAAATTTAATGTAATCGGGCCCGTATTCCATCAATAGCAGACCATTACCTCGTATCACTCTGACATCCCATTTGGCTTTCGTAACTTGACATAATATCGCAATTCCCGAGCTACCCTATACTATGAAATGCTGGCTTCTCGTCCTAGTCCGACTTTTAAATCTAGCTCAGATTTGGTCTTTTACAGAAGCCCAAAGGTCCAACCTCAAGGTTTGCCAACGAGACATGGAGCGCAGTATACTGAATGTAAAACTGACCGACCGCATCCGAAATGCCTACACTGCTCTCTGATACCCTAGTTGCTGACGTATCCATAAGCCAAAGTGGGACTGGGCTGGCCATGTTTGTCGCATGCCAGATGACTTGTCGGCCGAAATCACAACCACCTGGATCCCACCATTAGAAAGAAGGCATCGCGGCAGACCGAAAAGGAGATGGTGGGATGAACTTGATAAATAATAATAAATAAATATTCTTGGATATGCATGCCATGCCATCTAGTTTCACATCACATTAACCAACTATATATAGGCTTGTATTGTGGATGATAAACTACATAAATAACATTTTTTTGGAAATTAATACTTATTATAAATGAAAACATCCATAACATAGGTACACATGTCCGTTTCATCATACAATATGCCCCTAGCGGGATTCGAACTCGCGACCTTTTGGTATAATTGTCAGAGTTTCTAACCACTACACCAAACAGGTCATTCCTCAACAACTGGCCGGAGAAAGCCCGGGACAGAGAGAAGGGAGGCCTTTGCCCAGCAGTGGGACATGGGCTTCTAATAATAATAAATACTGTGATCTCAAAATTACTATAGTTAAGGAAAACTTGGTGTATTAAAGTCATATTATGTGTGAAATTACGCAGAGCGTGTGTGAAGATTACATTCATCCGAAAATGTTTGTTTGTTAATTATACACATGGACGTGTAGATTGACAAACAATGTTCGATTTTTTATAAAGAAGTACATGTCCAGAAAGCACGAAAGCACGCTTTCTTTTCTGAGATAACGTCAAATGTCAAGTATTTACATTATTCCTGTAGAAATATAGTTTTAAAATATTTATATATTTTCCACCGCGGTCTGTTTGTTATTGAACTTCCACGTTCAACGTCATCGTGTGATTGACGTCAATAATAAGTAATAGCTTAAGTTCAGTTATTGGACAGTTCATTTACGAATGAGTAGTTTTACAGTCCATAAAATAAGCCTTAATTCAAAACTAAGATTCAAGGCTTAGCACGAAATTCTAAATACTTGTCCGATACGCGTGCAGTCGGTTTTTTTAACCGACTTCCAAAATTTTTTATGTTAGTACGTTCCACGATATCTCCGACATTTGTGAACTATTTTCAATAATTCTTGATTTATACCGGATGAGTTTTTTTTACCGTAAGGAAAACAAATAGGGCATATTAGGTAAGTGAAATAGAAGTTATTGGTATAGGCAGTATATTATTCTTTATCAAAAACGCACGCGCCGGCCGTAGAGGCCGTAGTATTCAAGAAGAGGCTAAAAGAGCACTATCATCCTATCATGATTTAAGATATATATTTATATAATTATGTACTTATATATGTGATATTTATTTATTTATATTATATAGTTTACTAATAATCACGTGTAATTTTATAATTAAGTGTATTCCTGTATTCTAGTAGTGTATGTATGTAAATAACATATTATATTATATACCTATATGTATAGTATATTTGTCCTTCCATAACTGCACTTTTTGTTCACCGTCCCGCACAATGCTCTAACCACCACTGAGGTTGGCTGGAAGAGATCTCTATTAGAGATAAGCTCACCTTTGTACAATATTTCCGACTGATTGTCAACATGTTTTTTATGTGCAATAAAGAATATCAGTAGATTGTTAGGCGACTGGCGGGATTTGTAGGGTTCCTATTATGCGAAATTTACTTAGACCTCTTAAATTCTCCAAGTTTTCTTTATTTACTTAATTTTATGATGAAATTATGTGGAATAGGCTACAAATGCGACCGTCAAATGACACAATTAACGCTTTATTTGATGACAGTTTTGAAAAAAAAATCCTCTATTTTTCCTTACGGTAAAAAAACTCATCCGGTATATGGCGCAGGCTGATCGATGAATTAGCCATTTGATGAAATGCCTAATCGGAGCGTAGTGTATGGTGGACATTTCTACCTGTACCGAAAACTGTGTTAGGTTGCTTTGAATACCACGGAGGAGCCCCACGTAGTGTAAATAGACTCATCCAGTATAAAAGAGTATAGGATCGACTAATGAATAAATATTTCGGACACTTACACCAGTCATCTAGTATCGAACTAAGCAAAGCTTGTACTATATGTACTAGATAACGGATAAAATAAATATTTAAAATATCCATGATATTTTTTTTATGCACGACGGGTTCCTACTTGACCTCAATCACACCTGATGTTAAGTGAAGATGAGGTCGAAGGTGGAAGCTTGACCCGGATTCCCCAACACATTTGGGGGACTGGCTATCTTATCTCTGACAACCGGAACACAACAATGCTATTATTGCTGCTTGGCGGCAGTTTAGATAAGCAAGGGAATAATTGTTCGTATTACCCCCTCGCCTTATTGTTATTTATTTATTTAGGATAACCAACAATTGTTACATCTGTAAAAAGTCCATCTAATAATTAAGGTAGCTGGTATTAAATTTAAATATACAAACTTTTATAGATGAACGCATCATGCAAAAAACTTTAAAAATAAAATAACAGTAAAACAAAAACTCATTTAACCTAAATTTACATTTACTTTGCTCTGATTGGTTGAGCAGTTTCGTGCCAAGTTGCGGTGATAAGGTAGTGAAAACTATTAATTGTTATAGCACTGCTCACTATGGAGAAAGAAAAAGACTAGGTAATTGGCATACTTTAGTTAATTCCAATTCATACATAAAACTTGATGAGTAGTGGCTCATTTATTGTCACGCAGTATTGAAATAAGAAAATAATATATGAAATTGCTCACCAAACACGAAAGAACAGCTTATTGGACTTACCTGAAATAGAAATAAGTAATATTAGAAAAAATCGTTATAGCTAGGCTTTGCATAGAAATATTGCACCAAAGCATATTAAGATACGCGCGCGACGAGGAATTACAAATAAATAAGGGCACTATATTGGATTTTTATTAAGTAGTATAGGAGGTAACATTAGGTTACAGGAAGTCTATATAAAAACATAGGTTCATACTATTTCATTCTAAACCATTACGTTTATCCCGTTCAGTGGCGCCCCTCGTAGGATAAATTAAAATTTCTTTTTAAATACAAAATAAATAAAATAAATAACCTGTACTCGAGAAGCCTAAAAGTTAATTATAAATAATACATTTATAGCTTAGGTCGAGTTGCGGAAATCATGCCCACTAAAACTATAACCTATACATAAATAGCTTTAATTACGGTTATTTTCGAGAATTTCGAATTATTGATAAAAGCGGCCATTTTTTTTTGTAATAGTGAACTCTGGAACCCTCATCGTAGCTATTTATTTAGGTACATATTATTCATAATTAGCTGTTAGGCATCTTGAGTGCAGACCAGAGCGATTTTTTTGATTTATTCTGTATTTCAAAAGTAATCTTAATTTATCCACTGGACGGAATAAACCCTCTTAAGCAGTATTATTGTCTGTATTACTGTCAGATGATAAGGTAAAAGTGGAATATGACGAAGGTTCTTAGGCACTGTTAGACTAGTTAAAATGCAATGAAACGAGTTAAAGCGTATTCCGTTTCAAAGCATGCAGATTGACTCAGACATCTACCCTCACAGTATAGTCACAATTAATAATGAAATATTATAATATAAAATAATAATTAATAATTTTGTAACCTCTCGAGTTTCTTGCTTGTTCTTCTCAGGGGAAAATTGCCTTTTGAACAAGCAGTAGCTTAAAAAATATAAAATCTGACTAGTTTAAGTGTAACCTGTGTAACTACAAAATAAAGCATTTTTTGATTTGATTTGATATTAAGAAATGCGGTTATTAGTACATACCTTCTCAAGAAATTCCCACGGATTAAACCTCTTTGTGTCATTATCATTCATACCAGCCACATGACGCATACATTTGAACAGATTTTAAAACTATACTTTGTATAAAACTATTAAATCTAACTCGTCAAACTTGCTGACACTGTGTCTCAGCATTTACCTAAGTTAACATTCGTATAAGATGGCGGTTAGAGATGAGGGATAATCTTTCGTATTTAAGCCATTTGTAAGCTGTATACTTGTTCCAAATACTTATTGTTGACACCTTATCATGTCACGGTGTCGTAAGAATTTTAAGTATACACTGTAAGAGTCTTCACAAATACCGTAATCTCTTAAGACGAAAGTCTTTGATCAGTGTGTGTTGCCAGTGATGACATAAATATGGAACTGAAACGTGGCTGCTCATTATGAGCCTCATAAGAAAGCTTAAGGTCACCCAAAGGGCAATGGAGAGAGCTATACCTACTCCGAGTTTCCCAGCGGGATCGAATCAGAAATGAGGGGATGCGTAAGAGAACCACGGTGACCGATACAGCTCGAAGAATTGTCAAACTTAAGTGGCAGTGGGCGGGGCACATAGCACGTAGGACCGACGGCCGTTGGGGCGGGAAGGTTCTCGAGTGGCGACCACGCACCGGAACACGCAGTGTGGGCAGGCTAAAGATCGCGGGAAGCCGCTGAATCTTTGGGGGAAGCCTTCGTCCAGCAGTGAATGTCTTTCGGCTGATATGATGATGAGTCTTACCTCTCCTTGCTTGCAATATTCGTATTTTTTTTTTTTTTTTTTTTTTTATGATTGACTGGATTCGCGTTTGACCACAGTCTCACCTGATGGAAAGTGACGATGTGGTCGGAGATGAAGCACGCGATCTCAGTAAATGCCTATTCACTCTGCTCTTGAAGATCCCAAGGTTGTAGGATTCAGGAAAGACTGACGCCGGAAGGGAGTTCCATGCCCTGGCTGTTCGGTTGATGAATGAAGAATCGAACTTCTTAGTGCGAATGTTCGGTATATTAACTATATACGGTATGTAAGTAAATAGAAAATTAGCATAGTTATCTAAGTTCGGTGACAATGCAATATTATGGTAACATCGAGCTTATCTGATGATGAAACTGCGAAGTAGGGACTAGATCTCCTTGATGAGAAATGGCAAAATAGTATAATTCTAAATAAGACCGACTCCACTGAATCAGCCACTACAAAGTCAAACATAGTTTTATTGAAATGCTCGTATCTCTCAATCTGATTGAGAGAAACGAGCATTTCAATAAAATTATTTTTTTTCTTGGTAGAGATCGATTCAGTGAAGTCGATTTCTTTCTTAAAAAGTGTTTTTCTAGAATAATATGTAATAATCATGATAAAGTACTAAAATTGCTTTTCAAAAGGATTTTATTAATATAGGTATTTATTTATTTTATAGTTATACATTACACATGAGTATACAAGAAAAATAGTTTACACTATATTACATGTATGAAAGGCGTTAGCTTATCTCTAAAAAGAGATTTCTTCCAGCAAGATCCTGTGGTATAAGGAGATAGATTCAATTAAACACACAAACATAATAAATTAAAATCATTGCCCTAGCCCTGACTCGGTTTTCAAATAAAGGATTAAAATCGTTGGACTGCAAACAGGGGCAGTTTAATGTTGTTTATTGTACAGACTCTATTCAGTATTTACATTGCATCACATTGTGATGCCACAGCAATAGCTGAATGTTAATGACCTGTTATATCCGAGTCAATGGTTTTAAAGTCCTGCCTGACCAATCAGTGGAATGGACGGATTTAATGTTCTTACTATTGTATTACAAAACTGTGATACTTAAAATGCTTTAGTGTTTTATGTACACTAATATTCCGTCTGCGGATTCGCTTGTGTGGTAACTTTTTCTTTATGCACAACGGGTTCGTGCTTGATCACACCTGATGTTAAGTGAAGATGAGGTCGAAGGTGGAATCGTATTGACCCGGAAACCCCAAGACATTTGGGGGACTGGCTATCTTATCTCTGACAACCGGAACTCTTAATGGAAAAGATTTTCCTTTTTGGAACTAGGTTAAAAGAAAAGTTATTTCCTTCTACAAGTTCCATGGACGAGAAGCAGCCCGCATACCGCGACTTCCCGCGACTTTTATCATGTTTAGGCATTGCAATCCTTTCCTATGTGGGTATATCACGATCGGCGACCTCGGATGGGGGTCGGTTCACTTCGGCATTGCTCGCATGTCTCTGCCACGCGTCGTGCGATAGTTTTTCGGCGGTTTAATTTTGGTGGAATTTCCTTTTATTCTTTTTTTCTCTCATTAGTTTTCTCATTATTTAGTCTCATTTCGAGACTGTTATTTGGAACTATTTCTGTGGTGGCTGACCAGTAGGACATTCTTTATCCGAAAATAAACCGGAGTGGTCTTGGTAGACACATGGCGGGCTAGAGACCCCATTTTATTACGCCGTCATCAGCCTAGAAGTCAAACTTCAAGCATTTATTTCAGCGTAAGATACATGAGATCATTTGTTGAATGTAAATTTAAATCCCATCAAAAACAATACTTGTCAAAAAAACCAAGTCTCGCAACTCAGTTGTTCTGCGGTAAAAAGTTGTGAGATCCATGTAATACCAAGTCGGTTGTTAATTTATTCAGTCTCTACTTAAGCGACTTTCTGTCTTAATACGTCCAGTCTCTAAGACCACGATCGTGGTCCATAACAATTGAAAATCATTTGTGTCTGGAATCTCCGTACTCGAAGCATTAAGTTATTACGTAATAATTAACAGCATCTTATAGTGACGCATATCAATATTAAAATTCTTTCATGTTTTATATAAATATATCGAGACTTGGCCATCGCACTAAATAATTGAATTTACATGTGTTTTCAGGCGATTGAATTTACACGTCTTTTCAGGCGATGGCCAAGTCTCAATATATTTATATAAAACATGAAAGAATTTTAATATTGATATGCGTCACTATAAGATGCTGTTAATTATTACGTAATAACTTAATGCTTCGAGTACGGAGATTCCAGACACAAATGATTTTCAATTGTTATGGACCACGATCGTGGTCTTAGAGACTGGACGTATTAAGACAGAAAGTCGCTTAAGTAGAGACTGAATAAATTAACAACCGACTTGGTATTACATGGATCTCACAACTTTTTACCGCAGAACAACTGAGTTGCGAGACTTGGTTTTTTTGACAAGTATTGTTTTTGATGGGATCTCATTTCTTTTTGTATTTTGTAGATACTTAGGTACTTAAAGTATCAATATTTAATTTATTTAAATTATTTATCCGAACAACGTCCAAATTGTAAGCAAATAATATCAGTAAACCAATGAGAGTAGCCTTTAGTCGTCAAACTAATATAGCAATCGAAATTATCAATGAAAATCGCAAACTTATAGGTAAGAATTCTGGGCACATCCGAACAGCATTGGGTCGCTCGCGCGTATGAGCGCGGTTGCTGCTCGCTCGGCGACATTCACCTTACCGCGCGCCCCGCCACTGTCCCCGCCCCGCGCCCTCGCACTAGCACCGCGCAGCGCGTAGTAACGGCCCGCGCTCACTCGCTAGCATCGCAGCGCGTGGTATATAATTATACAACCTTACGCACTCGTAATAAGTACGAATACGCACGTAGGTACGTTTTTTGCATTAATAAATAATTTAATACACGTGTTTTCATCACCGGAATACCCATTTTTTGCTCGATTTGGCAGGGGCACTACCATGCGCCTATATTTATATGGGACTAGCTTAAACCCGCGGCTTCGCACGCAATAATAATAATTGCCGTAAAATAAAATATTGAAAAATTTAATTAACTGAAGACTTGGCTGTATGGGCTTAATTTTCTTTGCTGTCTTTTCTAGATTTTTTAGTTTTTCCTTGATTCATACACCAAACACTACTTATATTCCAAATTTGAAGCTTCTAGGTCTGCTAGAAGTGCCTTAGAATTTTGATGATCGGTGAGTCAGTGACTGACAAAATTAAGAAATTTGACCCCTTATAATTCTTAAAATACTGGTTCAAATTGAATGAAATTTTAAATATACGTGTCTTTACAATGCCTGCATAGTTACTGAAAATTTCAGTCTTCTATTTTTATCCACAACGAAGTTACAGGGGGTCGAAAATGGTCTGAATTGCTTCGAGAAAAGGATGGTACGGCCGTGACGCTTTTTTGCTCGACTTGGTGGGGGCACGGCCGTGCCCCCAGATCTACTGGAAATAGAAGGGCTTATTGCATTTATCTGTCAGTCAGTATGTTCAAGCTACTACCGCTTCGTAAAGGGAAATCATCTGTGAAACCCCAACACATTTGGGGGACTGGCTATCTTATCTCTGACAACCGGTACAACAATGCTATTAACATTGCTGCTTGGCGGCAGATTTAGATAAGATGGTGGTAACTAGCCAGGCGGACATTTAAAATGCCCTACCACCAACCATATATATATAGTCTTTTAAATTGCATCCACCTAGATTGCGAATACTTATTTAGCATCTCTATTACTTTCTTAAGTTTCCTATAATATCTTGAAACTTAACATTGAATCAATACTTGATCGATTTAACGTTAAACTATAAATTTGATCCAATAGGACGCCTGCAGTCAGCAGATAACGATGATTGGGCAAATTTAATCGAATGTGACGATTATGCAAATTAATCGATTTGTATGTTAGCTACTAGCATAATTATCATGTTACAAGGGTCATCTTTGAGGGCTTTGACTAATAGGAAGAGTACAGTACAAAATAAAAAAACAAAAAGTTTTTATTTTCTCTCACAAAAATGTAGGTACAATATTTAACAATACTTAATTACAAAAACCAGCAAGAAACTCTAGGGTTGCTCTTTTAAACAGATTATGGGTTACAACTTGTGATTTCATAATTATATGAATAATAAGACAGCTATGCTATGTCCATGCTTGCTTATCGTTCAAATAGTCAGTGATTTTATAATAGCCTTTTGCTGATATTTCTGTTTTATGATTGCTTTAAATTTATTTAAAGGCAAGTTTTGAATGTCTACTGGAACCTTATTATAAAACTCCGTCCGTATTAGGAAACCTGTGTGACAGATCACCAGCCTCTCACCCTCTGGAGTGGCTCTCTCATTATGAGACAGTAAGGTCAGTGTGTGTCCAAAAACTTTAATTGTGTGTGTGAGAGGGGGTGCGGGGGTGTGTGTGTGTGGGGGCTGTATGGGGAGGGGGATGGGTGTATTGTGTGAGTGTTTGTCGAAACAAGTTTGTTATAGTTTGCGCAAATATAGAAATTATACAGAAGTGTCCTGGTGCATCATAATGAGTTCACGTTACAAATATAATATTAGGAACACGACTAGACCCATTTACTTACCGCAAACCTAAAGAAACTAGTATAAATACTCGGTACATTCACAGTTACCTACGTAACAAATAATTACTACTAACGAGCGAAACAATTAGGGGCTTGCGAGGACGCTACCTGAATACGTATCGTACCAGTTAAATTGCGACTAGAGAAAAAAGTTAACGAAACAAGGGCCGAATCACAAAATGGTAAGCCAAAAGGGTTAACCTGTATAGCGTATATATTGGAGAAAAGTACTTATTAGGGCCGAGGACTTAAAAAAGAGTTAAGGCTTCTTGTTTGTAATTCGGCGAGTGACGTTGTATTTTTAAGTTCGACGCAAAAAGAGTCTATATCTGTTTATAGTATTCGTTTTTTTATCGTGCACAAAAAAAAAACATTGCCTAGTGTTATCAAAGAGTTCAGAGATCAAAGAGACATATTTATAAAGTTTATGAGTCACTCTAAATGGTTTTATAATCTTTTTTTTTTATTATTTTTTATGCACAACGGGTTAGCACTTGACCTCAATCACACCTGACGTTAAGTGAAGATGAGGCCGAAGGTGGAAGCGTACTGGCCCGGAAACCCAAATATTTGGGGAACTGGCTACCTTATCTCTGACAACCGGAACACAACAATGCTAAACATGAATAGAGTTAACTCAAGGGCATTGAACCCTTTGTGTAGGTAAGGAACTTAAAAAGATTATAATGTAGTACCTGCAGGAGCATTCATCATCATCACCAATACCTTAATATTATGCCTATTATGGGATTAATTAAGGCTTTAACATTGCTGTTTGGCGGCAGATTATAAGATGGTGGTTACTAGCCCGGCGGACATATAAAATGACCTATCACCAACCGGACCGAGTACTAAACATGTACCCTGCGACCTCCGATTCGTAAACCCTATGTTGTTTACATTAAGCCACAGGGGCGGTTAGGTAAGTGAAATAGAAGTTATTCGCATAGGTACTTATTTTTTTTAAACCATCATCGACGTGCGCCGTCTGGAGATTGATATGCAACTGGCGGGATTCATAGGGTTCATATCATGCGAAGGAAGTCATATTTTTGGCAAGTCTTTTTAATTTCATAATGTAATTATGTGGAGTATTGAAAAATAAAAAAAACAAAAAACTATCTATGCCAATAGCTTCTATTTCACTTACCTAATATGTCCTATTTTTTTGTTACGGTAAAAAAACTCATTCGGTTTAATTAATAAAAAATGTTTTTTTTTTGTATCTGTTTGTCGTATTTTGGCGACATTACGGCTGAATCGATTTGAAAACTGTTCTTTGTTTTCGAAAGCTGGTGTCGTAAGATGTTTCTTGGCCATGTTTTCTTTATTTTGTAGGTACACGGGGTAAAATGTTACTATTTTAATATTCTTGATAAGGCAATGCTTGTGATGAGGCAATTTTGCTCTAAGAAGAATAAGCAAGAAACTCGAAGTGTTGCCTTTTTAAAACAAGTAAAACTACAAAATGTGTAATTTATTTAAAAAACTAGTTGTGTAATAGTCTAGCATGCGAGCGAGCCCACATAGTGTGATATTCAATACTAAGCGTTCTCAATTAGTAATCTTTTTTTTTTTCATTTATATGATTGATTGGATTCGCAATTGGCCACAATCTCATCTCATAGAAAGTGACGATGTGGTCAAAGATTTAGCACGCGATCCCAGTAAATGCCTATTCACTCTGCTCTTGAAGATCCCAAGGTGGTAGGATTCAGGAAAAACTGACGCCGGAAGGGAGTCCCATGCCTTGGTTGATACATACATATTGATATATATACAAATGAAATACATCCATAACTCGGGAACACATATCTATATTCATCATACAAACATATACCCCTAGCGGGATTCGAACCCGTGACCTATTGGTATAGCACTCGGAGTTTCTAACCACTACATCACTAATTTAGGTTAAGATTGAAGGAAAGAGAGGAAGGGGAAGACCTAGGCGCAATTACTATGACCAAGTGAAAGAAATGGTGAATGTCGTGTCGTACCAAGAGGTTAAATAGAGGGCGGAAGCAGTGACGTGGTGATTACTCCACCGACAAGAGCATAAGCTCTTAAATTGAAGAAAATACTCACAATCATTATTAAGAAATGTATAAAGAAACCAATCTTAAACTCTCCCGCTACTTGCTCAATTACCAGCTGTAAAGTCTGTAACCCAATGACCTATTTTCTCAAATACGCCCTTCTCATGTTCGTCGCGAAACATTTGCAATTGATTATACAAATTAACGACATTTAAATTGCATTGGCTTATTTATTATGCTGCGCTGTACACTGAATTTATAAGCTTTCTTTTTTTTTTTTTTCAATTTCCAGTTCTCAATTTTTTATTTGGGAAACTTACAGTTGACTATTTAATTAAGTCAAGTCACGTCTTTATTTTATAGGTACACAGGGTACACATAAAATAATCAATTTTTACCCAACTGCCGGAGGAAGAAGGGTAGAGGAAAGTAACCAAATATGGAATAGTATCCCTAATTTGGAATACCGGCATTTCGTGTAAACAAAGACTTCTAGACGTAATACCTATACACGCGTACCGGATTCGACGTGTCAGTCCAGCGAGTGCCTTGCCCATGGTGAAACAGTTTTGTTTTGTTGCTTTCAGAAAACTTATTCAAGTACGTAAATATTAAGTATTTTTCGTAATATAATAGCAAATATTATTATATTTATTGCCTCTATGTATTGTATAAATGTTTGTTTGATAGTTTGGAGGCATTTAATTGCAATATTTAATTGAAATTTGAAAAATACGAATATTAGTTTAAATTATGGAGAAATCCCAAATATGGACAGTTCATGGGGTCCAAATATGGACTATCCCATCCAACTCAGTATTTTGATTTTGATCTTGTTTTATTAGAATGGCGGCTATCAAAACAAAAGCAAAACGAAAAGAATGGAATACAGATTATATGGCAGAGGCTATAAACGTGGTTGAGAGATAAAAAAATGGGTTATATAAAAATCACTTTGATGTACCGAGATGTACTTGGTTTGGCTTATGCCAGAAAAAGAAACTGCCTCCAGATGAAGCCGCAACCACTACATTAGGAAGAAGAACTACTTCCTTTTTAAAATTTGACTGATAAAGTTCATAGAGATACTCATTGAAGGTTGATTTTTGATAGTTTCTATAGTGATCCATATTTGGGGTACCTATTCCATTATTAGATACCTTTATGTTAATTTTGATTTTGAGAATTTACAGTACTTATAATAAATAAATATAAAAAAGACTGTTACTATTTAGAGCGCAAATATATGATTGTTTATAATTACGAATAAAAGTTATTGATTTCTTTAATATATTTTATTTATGCCTAAAAAACAAAACGGTATTCCATATTTGGTTACTTTCCTCTAATGTTTATCGAGTGTATGTATGTCCGTTCCTTTGGCGCATCCCATGATGACGTTAGTTTCGTCTTGGTACCTGGAGTGTCATAAGATAAATTTTATGATAAATAATCCAACATGGCGTACGCATTTTTTTTTTCATCTCACTCGCAAGAATGTAACAGCAGTTTTTTCTTTTTTTCCTGTTTTTTTTTGTTTTTTCCTCACACATATAAGTAAGCCTGACTGTGTTGTTTTATTTTGAAAACCTAAGTGAAAGAGGGGTTGCGCTGAAAACCAGCGCTGTGAATTGCCATACGACTTATTGGCGGCAAACGCGGACGCCCAATCCCATTGCCACAAACACATTTAATTATGCAAAATGCTATACCTACGTTTTCTATATTTGTTGGCAATAAATACTTTTTCTTTCTTCTTTGTCGGGTTTTTTTGGTTTTTAAATACTTAAATAGTTCACGCTACTTCTTGTTCATGAGGCATTTTCCCCTAACAAGAACAAACAAGAAACAAGAAGTTGCTCTTTAAAAATTCGTTTTATCTTAATATCTTTATTGTACAAAAAATTACTACAGAAATATGCATTGTATATAAAATGTACAAAGGCGAGCTTAACTCCGATAGAGTTTTCTACCAGCAAACCTTAGAGATACATAGTGTTTATTAGATTGGGCAAAAAATAGTGTACACAACAATTGAAAATTATTTTATATAAAAATAATAATAATAATAATAATATAAAAATAAACATACCACATATTTTATATTACAAACAGACACAATAATATTTCATTATTATCCACGAGGTTTTCTTCTAAAAAAAAAAAAAAAACGAACGAAGAGGTTTTAAATATAGTAAAGGAAAAAGGGAAATTGTTGCAAGTAATTGAGAATAGAAGAGGGAAAATGCTGGGACACCTTATACGACACGATGATTTCATCAAAACTATAATAGAAGGAAGAATAGAGGGGAAAAGAAAAAGAGGAAGACCGAGAGTAAGCTACATGCAGCAAATAAAAGAGAAGTTGAACGTCGTGTCGTATCAGGAGGTAAACAGGAAGGCGGAGAGCAGAGAGATATGGAAAAATCTCCACCGACAAGAGCATGGCTCTTAAATCAGATGATGACATTTGTAAGCATTATAATCTAATAAACGAGTCTCCACATGAGATAGTATGTATAGATGAAGCACTTGTAGGTAATAGGTAGGTAGAACAAAACGTAACGCTTTCCTCTTAAATGGGGTGGTTTACCTCACTATACGCCCGCTTTAATTATTCCTGTTCTAGCGGTTCGTGCACGCATCTGTGGCCGTTTCTCCTGCTACGTTCGTCGGTTAGAGCGACTGCGACATATATAGTCAAATCAAATCAAAATATTTTATTTCATAGCATAAAACTATCACTTGAAAACGTCACTATTAATATTACATTTAAATTTACTGCTCATTCACAAAGCTGACTCCCCAGTGAAGAACGAGCAAGAAACTCTAGGGTTGCTCTTTTAAACAGATTATGGGTTCCAATTTGTGATTTGATAATTTTATGAATAATAAGACAGCTATGTCCATGCTTGCTTATCATTCAAATAGTCAGTGATTTTATAATAGCCTTTTGCTAATAATTTCTGTTTTATGATTGCTTTAAATTTATTTAAAGGCAAATTTTGAATGTCTACTGGAACCTTATTATAAAAGTGCCTTAAAATAAAAATATCTAAAATGTTATTATCAAAATAGTGTCGCTAAATCTTACCTGCGGGAGGCATGTGTAGTGTCGCAGGACAGTGTAATTTCGAATTTTAAAAACTACATACCTAAATATACAAATAGGCCAGGCAGCACCGCCTGATTAAAAAAAAGCAAACAGACTACTCTCAGGATTCTCGCGGCACGCGGTTCTTTTCGTTGCTGTGATAACTTTCCTTACTGGGTAAATTTACTGGCACTCTTATGCGCGCGGGCTTAAGTTTCCTTGGGAACGTTGACTGACTCAGATGTGTGTGGTGGGTGGATATTATAGCGTGGGCCGCCCCACAGGAAGACCAGACTACCCAGCCAGCACCATCCAAATTGAAGTAAGCCACCACCCATATGTACACCAGACGAAATTGAACAGCGTAGGGTCAAAACTCATTTCATACATTCACGTGCCTCCCAAGAAGTCCGCCTATTCGCTGTTCATGGGCACTCCCTTCAGGAGTTGCTCCGACACCAACTATGTTAAAAGATATCTCCAAAATTCGAACACTCTTCGATGTCAGTTTACATAATTCTAAAATTTTGAGATCTTCAACAATGGGCGCACATGACGTCATAATAAAAATCTCATTCCAGTTGTTTGCTTACGGATTTCGTACAGTTAAGAAAATTTGTTATTGTTCTGTGTAGCGTTCAAGGCTCACCTACCTACCACACTCGATTCTAATAATAATTATCACTTATTCGGCGTGATGACGTACCCATGCCAAATTACAGCTTTCTAGCCTCGAGCTAAGCCTCGGACAGACGAGACAATGGCGAAATTATAAATTGTTGTTGTTGACTAAGGATCCCTAAAAAAAAATATTTTGTAGATTCTCTATTGATTTCAATCGAGAAGTGCCACAGATAACATAGACACTGGTATTATTACTCAGTTTCACCGCATTTTACAATGGATAAGCCCTAAATAATAAAACATACGGATACTATAATAAAAATACCGAAATAAAAGTTCTGCGAAAGCGGCGCAACGGTCTATGGTCGACCCGGCGCTGTGTCTCCTTAATCATGTATTTACTTTTGTGTACTACAAAGCTTTAATTACACAAACAAACACCTTTAACAATTTGCTATATAATGAGATTTTACCCCTAAAAATTTATCTTTATACGCAACCATGTTTTGTGGCTTTAAGATGAAAAAAAAAAACTCTTAGAAACCCAATTTTTTTAAACCTCGACGGAAAAATCACGGGTTTTATGTATTTGACGATGTTGTGTGTTTATGTCCAGTCTTTGTCTGTACGTATCTCAGTAATGCATATTCAAATTATTAATTTTGTCAGATTATATGTACATAAGGGTGTTTTAATATTAAAAATAAGGCCCATTACATTCTGCCTTTTGAGCATGCACAATTTAACGAATTTTAATTATAACTAATTATCAATGAATTATACAATTTTAAATAACCCAACATGCAAGAAATGTTCAAAAATTGTCAACATTACAAAATTAATGTCAAATCTTCAAATGAATGTCAAAATTATAGAGAATTAGAAAGAATGTGAAAATCAATAAAAAGAAAGAAAGAAAACTTTCTTGACACACTTTACTTTACGGTTTAGATATAGGTAGTTTGAAATCGAAGTCCACTTTTAAATCAAAGTCAGAAATATACATAAAGAAATTAATGAATGTAGGTCAACAAAAGCAATTTCAAATAATTATAAAGACTAAACGGGGACTAAACTACTGGGTCCTGATTCTCACACACTCGAGATTTCAATGTCGATAGACATCAATAGGTATGTCACTTTTGCACACAGCCTGCTGTCACTAGTCTAGTGACCACCTGACAGTGTTTACAAGCCGTTCCTGTAGACCAGCGACTTGGCTCAACGACAGTCTTCAAATTGAAATCGCCCGGAACTTCAAAACCATCATAAAACAGACATTATTTACCAAAGGCTATTATAAAATTTCTATCTGGATGATAAGCAAGCATGGACATAGACCGCTCGGCGATATTCAGTGTAATTATACAATATAATAGAATTGTAACCCAAATTTATTTAAAAGAGCAACCCTTGAGTTTCTTGCTCGTTCTTATCTTATTCCCAGATATCCCCTCACTGAAGTCTTTTCCTGCCCCTCTTCCAGCACAAATATTGGCTACAATGCACCTGTTACTTGAATATGTAGCGAATATAATTCCATTTGGTAATGTTCATACTGATATCGACATATTCCACGACCCGGTCCCCATGTTTAGTCTAAAGATAATGAAGATTCCATCGACTGACGATTGATTTCACCTACTGTATCTGCTTTTGTTATTGTTATTTCATTTTAGTGTTCAGTGTAATTGGTGCAATAATGTACCTATCACCTTTACACACATAAGTACATACATAAGTACAAGTTACATACATAAGTATGTGTGAAGGTGATAAGTATATTTTTGCACTAATTACACTGAACACAAAAGCAGACAGAGTAGGTGAAATCAATCGGCAGTCGATGGAATCTTCATAATCTTTTGACTTTAGTGAGGGGCTATCTGGGAATATGATAAGGGAGAGTTATATTTATGTGCTCTAAGATTTAGTGTATGTCTAAAGGTGTGTGTATTTAGTGTATGTGTAAAGGTGATACGATAGGTGATACATTTTTGCACCAATTACACTGAATATTGCATTGTAGCCAATATTTGTGCTGGAAGAGGGGCAGGAAAAGATTTTAATGAGGGGATATCTGGGCACAAGTAGTATAAGTATTTATAATAAGTATTTATTTACAAAAAAAATGTATTTATGTAGTATATCAACCATCTGGCGCTGTGTGTATGTCGACGGATATTATATAATATTATTATTATATAATTAGTTAGTCGAAAAATTTTAAGACCATTTTAAGTAACTTACCCAAACTTATTTAAGATACTTTCAAAATTCTTTTTTAAGTTTAAACTTTTATGCCCACAGTTTTATAGTGTTATTGTACTACATTAATTTGAGTGTTGTGTTCGTCTGTAATTGGAGTTCATACCAGATAATTTTAGTTTAAATGATTTTGTAACATGTAATGTATGTACTCTGTCGGTGAGGCTAAATAAATAAATACGTCACGGCGTGTTCAAATTTCGTTTTCAAATTAGCATTTTGCTTTTACTAAACCCTTTTAACGGAACAGTAAAACGATTTGTGCAGAGCTATTGAAGTCTGCGAGCTCGGTGACGTAACAGGCACTCAAACCTGCCGACGCGTTTGCCTCCAAAATGGAGGCTGACCACAATTCTCTGTGCCTCTGTTCCATGATTACTCTGTGTTCGACGCAGATTGCGTATCGGTAACCCAAATGTGGGATTAAACAGTGTATTTCGTTAATTTGAATTAGGAATTTAAAATAAAGTAGCAAATTTTCGCAAAGTCTTGAATGCAATTGAACGAAATTAAAAAAAATGGAAAAACAACGAACTTCAGTAAGATTTTGATTTCTGTCTCCGGAGTACACATATCTTTAATTGTTCACACAACTGTTACAGGAATGTGATTTATATACAAATATGTACAAAGACTAGATTAACTCCTATAGAATTTTTCTACCAGTAAATAACTATTTAAGTATTTAATATAAAACCAAAAAACCCGACTGCATATTTTATATTTAGCGGACGCCATGTTGATTTTATGCCGTTAAATGTATCATGTGACATTCCACGTATCAAAACGAATCTAACTTCAAACTTCTAGCGTTTATTTCAACGTAAGATACATGATATCATTTGTTGAATGTCAATTTAAATCTATTGAAATAAAAATAGGGCTTAAGCATTCTTCGGTCCGTCAGTATGTCCAAGCTACCACCGCTTCGGAAAGGGAAATCATCTGTGGGAAAAGAAGCGGCGCAAGAAACCCACAGGATCATTTTTCTTTTCTTTTCTTTTTTTTATATATATAAAAGTATACAACTAATACCATATTATAATTTTTGGGAGCTGGGCGAAGTATACCAAGCTTTTTTGTCATTCAGGTAATCACTAATTTTGTAATAACCTTTTTTTGTTAATGTTGTTTTGACGTGGTTTTTAAATTGTTTTCCATTTAGATTAATGATATTCTCAGTTATAAGGTTATAAAAGCGTATACAGTGTCCCATAAATAATGTTATAACTTTGCTCATGTCTGAACATAGGGATGGCTTATAGTCATCCTTATATCTAAAATTTAAGTTATGCTTATTACAATTTTTTGGGAATGCAGAAATATTTTTTCGTACATACATAACATTCTCGTAAATAAATTGTGAAGGAACAGTTAAATATTAATTTCTTTGAACCTGTCCCGAAGAGAGTCATATCGACGCGGACTATAACGACATCATTATTATTATTATTATTTATTAGGAGCCCATACTGTCCCACTGCTGGGCAAAGGCCTCCCTCCTCTCTCTCCACGGCTCTCTATCCCAGGCCGCCTCCGACCAGTTGGTTAGGAACTTATCCAACTCATCCCTCCATCTCCTTTTCGGTCTGCCGCGACGCCTTCTTTCTAATGGTAGGCTCCAGGTGGTGGCGATTTTGGCCCACATATCGTCTGGCATGCGACAAACATGGCCCGCCCAGTCCCACTTCAGCTTGGCGGCCGTTGTGGCTATGTCAGCAACAAGGGTCTTAGAGCGAAGTGTAGTGTTTCGGACGCGATCGGTCAGTTTAACATTTAGTACACTGCGCTCCATGGCTCGTTGGCAAACCTTGAGGCTGGACCTTTGGGTTTCTGTCAAAGACCAAGTCTGAGCGCCATATGTGAGGATCGGGAGAATGCACACGTCCATGAGTTTGCGCTTTAGTGACAGTGGAAGGTCGCCCTTCATGTGTTCCTTCATGGACCAAAAGCTCCTCCAGGCATTTTCAATGCGTCTCGCTATTTCTTTCACCGACATCATGCATTTCTAAATAGGTTAAACAATTTAGGCTATAGGGTGCACCAAAGAAACGGACAAAGAACTTCTTTCTAGGGCAGTCGGGTAATTGGAGTATCATCACTAAAATTCGAAATGCAAGCGTGCGAAGATCTGTGGCTCGAAAGATCGTAGTTCCGATACTCTGTTGGTCGACACATTGCTTGTGAGATACACCATACAGCGACAGAATAGTTCTTCGACGAACGCTAGTGCAAAAGAATTCCCTTGTAAATTCAACAGCTGTTAATGTAAAGTTAACACAGTTTATAAATCAAGTAATTTTACAATTATCGATTGATCAGTTTCTCTATTGACCTTTATTAGCCAGTCTTTGCATCAGAATAAATAAATAAATATCTTTGCACATACTCACAGCGCCATCTAGTTCCACACTAAGCAACTAGGTTTGTATTATAGATACCAGATGGTTGATAAACTACACAAATACGTTTTTTTTTTGTAAATACATACATATATAAATGAAAAACATCCATAACTCGGGAACACAATGTCTATATTCATCATAGAAACATATGCTGATAACCACTTATTTGCACCTTTCTTGAATTCAAAAATGATTTTTTTGTGAATTATTTTTACCCGCAGAAGCCGCGGGCGGAAAGCAAGTAATGAATAATAATGGAACAGAATAATCATTCTAAAAATCACCCCACTCAAACTTCTCAATTCACGTCTTACATTACCTTTCAAAATATACTTAACTCTCAGCACTTTCGTACAATTATTCGTATAACCTTACCCAAATGTCCCATAAACCGTATCTGGACCCGTAAACAATAAAAACATAACCGTTTTACGTGCCCACTATAAAATTTAACTGCGTCCGCCTTTGTTAGCGGAATTCTTGGTATAACTCCGATTAAAGTCCTCTGAGCGCGTGTCGACTGAAAAAATATGTGTAATAAATGTCCTACTTGTAGTTATACGCGTTTATTTACGCTGCTTATTGCTAGATACCTAGAAAAGTAACTTATTTACATAATTATTGAACCAGGGTGTTCCTTTCTTCGCTTTATATCTGACGTCAGTGATAGATAGATAAAGCCTTTATTTGTTTCCACAGTCACACACATACATTTTACTTATACATATTAACACACAGATAAGGTCAACAACAATAACATAATAATGGTGTCGATTCGGATGTACACCAACTAAACTAAACTAAAACGAGTTTTGGAGTAGTGCCGTCGCATCGTACTGTTCCAGAGAGAAAGCGACAGTACCAGTTTAGAAATGGTTTTAGTTTAGTTTAGTTGGTGTACACCCGACACCATTGTAACCCTAACGCATACACATGTCTAACGCATGGTGTCGATTCGGACCCATTTGTACTGCTGCAGCACAAACTCTTTCACTTAACATTGGGTGTGAGTGAGGTCAAGTACGAACCCGGCGTGGATAAAAAAAAACTCAAGTAACTTTTTTTTGTATTAATTTCTGTTTTGGCGAACTAACAACAAGAATTATAATATTTAAGATGTAAGTTAAATTATCTCATTATTAATTAATATGTAAGTTTTATGGAGAAATAAGGTGCGTAATTATACAGGTAAATGAAATAATTTTAACAGAAAGCTAAGTAGCTAACCCAAAACAAATAAAGTTACTGTTGAAAATAACAACCAAAACAGACATAATCTAGAACAGTGTCATTTTACAGCTTATCAAAGTAGTGCCTAGTGAGCATTTGGGTAGATGTGCTTGTACAATATAAATCTACGTCCAAGTCTCTGTAAAAGTTGATATAATTGAAACATACATAACGTCCCGACCTCTATCCCAAATAGAGTGGTCAGATATATCCCACACAATAATGTTTGGGTATTCCAAACATTAAAAGTTTAAGATTGAAATAACATCCACCATATACAGAAATGCACACATGACAGGGGGTGAGTCCATCGCCGTTGAAACGTTTCTATAGATGTTTTTGATGAGAAGTCCCTTAGTCGCCTTTTACGACACTCACCGCCTCCGTGGCTCATTGTAAACAACATTGGGTTTACGATTCGGTGGTCGCGGGTACGATTCTCAGCGGGGTACATGTTTAAGTACTCGGTTTGGTTGGTGGTAGAGCATTTTAAATATCCGCCTGGCTAGCTACCACCATCTTATCTAAATCTACCGCCAAGCAGCAATGTTAATAGCATTGTTGTGTTCCGATTGTCAGAGTGTTGGGGTTGTCAAATGTGTTGGGGTTTCCGGGTCAGTATGCTTCCACCTCCGACCTCATCTTCACTTAACATCAGTTGTGATTGAGGTCTAGTACAAACCCGGCGTGCATAAAAAAAAAACTCACGCGAAGAAACGGGTTGGTTGTATTCTATTTGAGTGCCGAAACCACACAGCACCCTTATTAATCACGTAATAAAATACAAGGACTTCTGCTAGAGGTCATTTACGTCTCGAAAATACGATTGCAATGAAATTTTGTCAATTTTTTTTTTTTTTATGATTGACTGGATTCGCGTTTGACCACAATCTCACTTGATGGAAAGTGACGATGTGGTCCGAGATGAAGCACGCGATCTCAGTAAATGCCTATTCACTCTGCTCTTGAAGATCCCAAGGTTGTAGTATTCAGGAAAAACGACGCCGGAAGGGAGTCTCATGCCTTGGCTGTTCGGATGATGTGTGAAGAATCGAACTTCTTAGTGTTCGGTATATTAACTATATACGCCTAGTGGTCCGAAGATGGAAGGGTGACGGTGGAATAAGATTATGTAATTCCAACGCACACTCCCCGAAATGTATCCTGTAAAAAACTGAGAGACAGGCGACTTTGCGACGGTGTTCAAGGCTCTGCAATTTAGCAGTCATCGAACTATCACCTATAAGTCTCATGGCACGTCGTTCCACAGAATCGAGTGCACAGTCAATAGATTAATAATACCAAGGTACGTCTGAAACTAAAATTAAACGGCTGATATTTTAATACAATAATTAGAAGTATGTTAAAATTGACTTCCAAGATTTGTTAAACAGGAAAGTGAAACTAATAAAACGCTTAAAAACACCCGACACAAAAACACACACTCAGTAACATGCAAACACTCTATTTGACTGCCAAAACCACAGCACATTATTCAAACTAAGTAATCTATCAATAAATAATTTAATATTTTAATATTTGCAATACTAACATTTACTCGGAACTGTTCCGTATAAAAATTTATAGGAATCATCTTCTTACTATTAATATTTTCATGGTTTTTACAGCTAGCGGCAAGTTATTTTTAATTAAAATTAATTTACAATACAATACAATACATATACACTTTATTGCACAACAGAAAAGAAAATACAGTTTCAGAAAAGTGGTAAGAATAGAATGTACAATTTGGCGACCTTATCACTAAAAGCGATCTCTTCCAGGCAACTTTTGGTTATAAGGACAGTACGTTTGAAATAGGTAGGTTGTGCGGTATTAAATAGGGATGCAATTACAAACTACGTGAATAAACATATATTTACATATACATACATAGATCAATAGACAAATATACCTACCTAAATATAACATCTATAAAATAGCAACAAAATACAAACGTAAATATATAGGTGTACTAAATAAATATTTATTGATATATAAAATAATAATAAGCGACAACAGGATTTACCCGAGCATTCAATGGGCCAAGCTGCAAAACAAGTCTTGTATATTCAGTGAAGTTTTTATTATGTGTGCAATTCTCTCATCTGCAGTTAGCCCG
Source organism: Oegoconia quadripuncta (assembly GCA_949316235.1). Taxonomy (NCBI): domain Eukaryota; kingdom Metazoa; phylum Arthropoda; class Insecta; order Lepidoptera; family Autostichidae; genus Oegoconia; species Oegoconia quadripuncta. The sequence goes on from OX438749.1 coordinate 28,435,844, forward strand.
AGACCCGTAAATAAAACACAACTGAACTTGGGCCATTGTTCTTAATTTATGTTTTCTACCAGTCTGGTGCCGACGCCGAAAGTTTATTCTACATACTTATAGAGAGTTATGGTGTTTTATTTATTTTCGACGGGAAAGTCAGTCAAGTTAGCTTCAGAATTGGATTGGTGTTTTCATTGCAGACATCGTGCACTATCCAATTAATCCGATTATACTACTACTAAACTATAAATGCCAAAGATCGGATGTTTTTTTTGTTTTGTTTATGGCTTTGACTGCATAGAGTATTTAGCCAATGACAAGTAAGAATTAACATAAATATTAAAGGTGGGGATACATTTTTATTTACAACATATTTACAAAAAAAAAGGAAATGGAAAAAGGAACAGAGGAGGTTTCGATTATGACAGGAAGGGAGGTATCAATACAAAATAAAGATTAAAGAAAGAAATAATAGATATTACAGAATAGAACACATTAAATTTTAATGTTATTACTTATTATATAGGAAGCTAAGGTTTTCATTATATCAATATCAGTAGAAGATAGTACAGGTTCGGATGTTTGTTTGTTTACTCAGTCACATATATAAGGTCTAACAAAATTAACCCCACAAACGTTGCAGAGTGTATAAATAGGATGTCCCTATTACGAAAAAAATAAAACATTAAAGTTAACAGATTTTATCCAAATGTGTTGGGGTTTCCGGGTCAGCACGCTTCCACATTCGACCTCATCTTCACTTAACATCAGGTGTGATTGAGATCAAGTACCAAAAAAAATTGAGAAGCTTGAGTGGGGGACTTTGAACGATAGAATCAGGAATAGTGTTATGCAGTGTGACAGAAGACGTCGTGACAAAGATTGAAAAGTGCATGAGTAGATAGTTTGGACATGTGGAGAGGATGAATGAAAGAAGACTTACGAAAGAGATATACTAAGCGAATATGGATGGTAGTGTTGGTAGGGTCTTAAAGAACGGCCAAGTCAAGAGTAGGTACCCTAAACCGACGAGGGTGAATAAACAACCTTATGAGAGTGAACGAAGCAAAAGAGGTGTATTAGGATCGTTGTAAGTGGAAGTCTGTAGTCTCTGCTTGCCTCTAAGGGAAACATGGGTGACTATATAGGGTCTAACAAAATTAGCCCGACAAACTTTGGCACTTGTGGGAAGACCAAGGCGAATGTAATAAGACCAGTGTAAGACCAAGTCAAGAGTACCATAAACCGACGAGCATGTATGAACAACTTTATGAGAGTAAATGAAGGACAAGAGGTGAGGTAGCAAGTGGAAGTCTGTGGTCTTATGTTAGTAGTAGCAGCGAGATTTTATCTAAGTAGAACGTAAAATCAGCTGTTAACGCAAAAACTGATTTCACGTTAAATTATTTCCACTTTAATCCCTCGTAACAGGAAGCCGATCTTGGTAAACACATAAAATGTCGAGGTTTTTTTATTAGCGTGCCTTTTTATTGATGGAAATCAATTTATAGTCTCGTAAGTAGCAGGGATTTTTATTGCTACGATTTTATGGTTGCAGATAACAGGAGATAACAGGAGTAGTCGCTAGATGAGCAATTTAAGAGCCACAGGCCAACTCGTTAAATATACTGTTTTAACATAAAAACTATACCGGTTTGTTAAACTGAGTCTGAAAGATAAAGGAAAGTGAAAGGTGAACCATGGATGTTGTTTCAAGCATTAAACTTTTCATATTTGGAACACCCCACGCAAATGTTTGGGATACCTCTGACCACCTCATTTGGGATAAAGGTCGTGACGTTATGTATGTTACGTATAATAAGCTATTTCAATCAGTTACAATATTTCCAATAACTTCCAGCTCGTAGCCTAATACTGGTAGGAAATTGCAGGTCGGTACCGGAAGAAGGTCTCACCCCTCTCACCCCCCGGCTCCACTTCCGGTGTAGATTGCTGGCAAACTTGGCGGGAAATTTATATTCCATTTTTAAACATTTTTACGAGACATTTTCAAGACAAGTTATTATTTGATATTTAATTTTATATGTACGATTATGTCACCTTTCAACGTGTAAATAGTTTTATTAAAGAAGGTGAGTCTTTTATTTGTTAAAGTCTTATTAAAATATAGGAACAGTCCCATTATGTGACTAGAATTATTACTAATTCAGGGTGAAATTTAGTTCGTGGAATTCCTATTGTTTGGGCCGTTTTATTAATTGAATACTTTTGGATATCTGCACAAAGACAAATGATTATCCATCTACTTCACTCCTTAATAATTTCCAATAGACTATCCTTTCACCCACTCACCTGTGACGTGGAATCCGCCGGTTCAGTTGTCAAGCTTCCACCGCCCATCGCAGGCGCAACGTTTAAAGAAAAATTAATATTTTGAAAACCGCCACCGGTTATTGCCGACGCGTGTATCGGATTAATCACCAATAATTAATCAGTGTGTGAAGGGGGGTGGGGTGGATACGAGCTGTACAGGATTTTCAGTAAGGTGAGTCCTCGTGTTCCATATCTCCTCTCTTTTGTTTTGTGCAGTATAAAATCAATATTGAAAGGGAAGGCATTAGGGGTAGCAAATATACGAACTATATATATATAAGTGTGAAGACCTAATATAACTGTTAACGTCGTCACCGCGCCGTTTCCGGCGATACCAGCGCCACCTAGGTTTACTTCCCATTAACCGCGTAATTTATCGCTAATTTATCACTAGCGATAGAATTCATTATTCGAACGGTCAACTGACTATCATAATACGTTTTACGACTATTTTAGTTTAATTATATATTTTATATTTGCCTAACGCAAATTGCTTCAGCAATAAAATATTCCGTGTCCCTAAATCAAGCAATTACCTTTCGATTCTCATGGGATCGACCTAAAAAGCTACTAGATTAAATTGCCATTGGGGCAAATGGGAATTTGAAGGCATAGAAAAATTTGAATCAACTGGCGAAGTATTAATGAAAAGCTTGGCCATCGTCGGTCTGTGCTTAAACAGATAAGGGAAAAGTTTCACACAATTTAATGGAGCACAACAAATTTTCTCCGGGTTTTCCAGAAAATTAAGATGGCGGCTTTTTGAACTGTGGTAGTAACCAGGTCTTAGGACAGTTTTGTCGGCTAAATCGTCGACTTGAGTCTTAGTTCTCTAAGACTTTTAGTTAAAACTGTTTTATAGTCAACAATACAATACAAATACACTTTATTGCACAACAGAAAAGAAAGTACAGTTTCAGAAAAGTGGTAAAAAAAAACGGATACCTCGATTTCGATTCCCAACGGAGTACATGGTTTAGTACAGTGGTAAGGAATTTTTAAACGTCCGTCTGACTAGTTTACAATAGCTTTGACGACATGTTTGATAATAATCAAAAAAAAATGTTTAATAATTGAAAATAATAATGTTTGAAATAAATAAATAAATAAATAAATATTTCGGACACTTACACCAATCATCTAGCCCCAAACTAAGCAAAGCTTGTACTATGGATACTAGATACAGGATAAACATACATAAATATTTATATAAACATCCATGACTCAGGAATAAATGTTCATATTTATCACACAAACATTTACCCGTCGCGGGATTCGAACCCACAACCGTTGGCTTCGCTGACAGGGTCACTATCCACTACACCAACCGGTCGTCGTAAGAATAGTATGTACAATTTGCGATCTTATCACTAAAAGCGATCTCTTCCAGATAACCTTTACGTTACATGTCTATTTTTATTTAACCCTTAACTACTAGCGCGGGGTTCATTTGGACACCAGTGAACATTCCAAGTTAAATAAATAAATAAATAAATATAAATAAATATCCTTGGACATACACACAGCGCCATCTAGTTCCACTTTAAGCAACTATAGGCATGTGTTGTGGATACCAGATGGTTGATATACTACATAAATACATTTTTTTTGTAAATAAATACTTATTATAAATGAAAACATCCATAACTCGGGTACACTTGTCCGTATTCATCATACAAACATATGCCCCTAGCGGGATTCGAACCCGCGACCTTTTGGTATAGCAGCAGAATTTCTAACCACTACACCAAACAGGTCGTCGAAGTTGTGTCACTAATCTAATTATGTAACTATCTTCTCTACGCGATAGTACAAGCATTGCTTAGTTTGGGATTCGATGTTTGGTGTGTGTCCGAAATATTTATAACTGTGTTAAAGCTTATAAATCTTCGAAACAGCTTAACCGATTTCCAATAAACATAGAGAGAAACACAGTAAACACCAGCATTCGAAAAGCCGAAAGGCATTATCCTTAGAGGATGGACATATCCCATGGTGGACTTTTCTATAGGCCTCCTTAAGATATACAGGGTGAATTTGGAATCGTGTAATTCCCTGGTGACCATAGTTGAATTCGATCAAAAAAATCACGACTGCCATATAACAATGAGAATAAGAATCGTTTATTTGACCCATTTAGCGACACATATTATTTTTACATCAAATATATGAAAATATACACAGTGAATTTGGGACCGAGTGAGATAAAAGTAGTACACAAAACAGTTTCAAATAATAGGATAGGTACTCCTATCTCATAATGTTAAGTAAGTATACATACATAAATACATAAATACATAGTAAGTAAACCATTCTGAAACAACGTTTAGTATGAAAGTTCACCAAATTGTACATTCTATTCTTACCACTTTTCTGAAACTGTATTTTCTTTCTGTTGTGCAATAAAATGTAATTGTATTGTACTGTACTGTACTGTATTTATAAGGTGTGTGTGTTATTTTTGTATTGTATTGTATTGTATTGTACTGTACTGTACTGTACTGTGCTGTGCTGTGCTGTGCTGTGCTGTGCTGTGCTGTGCTGTGCTGTGCTGTGCTGTGCTGTGCTGTGCTGTGCTGTGCTGTGCTGTGCTGTGCTGTGCTGTGCTGTGCTGTGCTGTGCTGTGCTGTGCTGTGCTGTGCTGTGCTGTGCTGTGCTGTGCTGTGCTGTGCTGTGCTGTGCTGTGCTGTGCTGTACTGTACTGTACTGTACTGTACTGTCTGTACTGTACTGTACTGTACTGTACTGTACTGTAATGTAATGTACTGTACTGTAATGTACTGTATTGTATTGTAATAAGTAAAAAAATAAAAAATAGTGCTCTTTTTGGTTTCAGCACACAAAAGACTAGAACCAACCCGTCTCTTCCTGTGGGAGTCGAAAAAGGCGACTATGGGACTTTACACTAAGAAACATGGCTGGTTAATGACAATATAATTACATGGATGACTCATTGACATAAGTGGGGATTGTTTTTATTGATATTTATACAGGGTCTTCTGCATCTTCATTTAACATCAGGTGTGATTGAGGTCAAGTGTTAACCTGTTATGTATAAAAAAGGGTCAATTTGAATTCATGTAATTCCCATTTACTGGTGATGCCAGTCCTGAGTACGAACCACTTTCCCCAAAGAACCATAGTAGAATTCGATCAAAAAAATCACGACTACCTTAGAAAGTAAACCATTCTGAAACAACCTTCAGTATGAAAGTCCGACAATTTTCGGCTTTTTTTTTTTTATGCACGACTGATTCGTACTTGGCCTCAATCACACCTGATGTTAAGTGAAGATGAGGTCGAAGGTGGAAGCGTACTGACCCGGAAACCCCAGCACAATTGGGGGACTGGCTATCTTATCACTGACAACCGGAACACAACAATGCTATTAACATTGCTGCTTGGCGGCAGATTTAGATAAGATGGTGGTAGCTAGCCAGGCGGCCATTTCACATGAAATATTTTTTTAATTTCTGGGCTAAATCACATAATAAAAAAATTTGAACAGAGCTCTTTTCATGTGCTTCCCACAATTATTTCTTACATTCGCTGAAACTTTTATAAAGCGGTTACTTTCAAAAATTAACTTGCCTATATTTAACTTAATGTTATCCGATAATACACACAAAGTTTAGCTAAATTAGTATTTGCCGTTCCCAAAAAAAAAACAAAAATGTTTGTATGGAGAAAACAGTCTTAATGAAATTCTTCATATAAAACGCCAATTTCATAGATAAGGACCTAATACAATGAAATCCTATATGAAAGTGAGAACCACATTAGTTTCTATGGTCGAATACCTACCAACATATCTCAAAAATGAACCAACGAATAAACTAATCGTTGCATTACACTCCTTCCATACGGGAAAAAGAAAAACTCGAACCTCCCTCAGCTGCCGATTTCACTGTTTTCTTTTTCACTTTCTAATTAAAAGCGTTTCCTAAAGTTTCCTTTTATTTTTAGTCTCGATCGAGGCACTCTAAGCCGCATTTAGTTCTTTGATGTTGCCGGTTAATGAAAAAAAGCTTTGATATGTTTTTGATTTGTTTTAATTGAAAAGTGCGTATATATTTTTAGATAATTAATTAAATCTAAGATTAGTATAAACAACTTCACTTCAGGCACTTCCAATTAAACCACCAGTTATAAGAAAATAGTAATTTTGATGCCAAATAGATAAATATTGATATTTTTTAAAGATCTGTCGTCGCGCTTAATTGAAACCTCGGGTGGCAAAGGAGCTGGCAGAGAATTAGTCTTGCCATTCAAGAAGGTAATATTGCTTGGGCTTTCTCCTACACGGTTTAACATCTATCACGTTGGTGCCCCCTTTGTTTTTTTTCTCGAGGGGAAATGCATTTACGCATTCGACCCGCCGCTGTGGGGCAGCGACAAGGATATGTGGGACTCCCCGCTCCAATGACAGGAGCGGGACTACCCACTAAAACCCCCCGGGGACCTTCCTCGGCAGTAGGGAGGACCTGGAAACGCATAAGCCATTCCAGGTCCCCCCCCCGCCTTGCCCTCTCTCACAAGAGGGCGGCAACGTTCGCTAGCCCAACTGCACGTCGATCGTGGGTTGCGGTTAGCTACATCTTGGGGAGATGTAGCCGACGGACGCAACCCGGGAGAGGATGACACCCCCCGGAGCGACCGGGGAGGTGTCGTCGCATCGTGCCCTGCCGCGCCTCATACCGCCCGCTGATCGCGGTATGAGATGCGACAGCGCGCCCCGTGGAGGGCGCGCTAGCCGCCCTCCGGGAACGGGCCTCCCCTCTTGTGAGAGGGGCCAAGGTGGGGGGGACCTGGAGTGGAAAGAACTCTCACTACCCACTTTTATAACACGTGCACAGAAGCTTCCATCGGATTACGATCTGGAGTGGCCCGTATGGAAATAAGAATAAGAATAATTTATTTTAACCACAGTTAAATACAGTAGTTTACAACCGGTAAAATTTTGTAATATATTTCTAAAAGTACGTTCGCAGCTGATGCCCATGCTAAGCATTAAAAATACTTGTGTTATAAGCATCAGCTTCTAATTCTTCAATGGACTCCTAAATTTACATTAATAGAACAAAATCTAAGAAAACCTGTGTTAATTATCGCTCATGCAATAGACTGCATACCAGGGTCGGTAGATGCCTAGAGAACATGTCCAAGTGGGGTGCATGATTGACAACTAGTGCTTATGTATTGATACACCACAAACTATGGGGCATCTTCTATGCTGTCCCAACACTACAGGACCTCTACGATGCTGTAGGCGTAGCCACATTCTGGTCCTCAAGAATTTGATGTTGTTGCCATCGTCTCGCTAAGAAAAAGTTATGGAGAGCTTGCTTGGTTTTGCTTTTTTTATTTTTATATAGTGTCTTAATTAAGTTACGGAGGGTGGCCAATACTTTAGTCAAAGAATTAGTCTTGCTATACAGCGGGGCAACGCGGCCAGCCTTCTGGGTACCATTCCACCAACCAGAGACTTGGGGCTAGTTTTTTATTTGTGATTTTTTTTTTTGTTTTTATAATAAATTGTATAATTATTGTTATAAATATAGAATATTGTAAATTATATTCATAATCATAATAAATAAATAAATAAATATTTCGGACACTAACACCAATCATCTATAGTCCCATACTAAGCAAAGCTTGTACTATGGATACTAAATAACGGATAAATACATAAATATTTATATAAACATCCAAGACTCGGGAACAAATGTTCGTATTCATCATACAAACATTTACCCTTTATACAAAAGTTTATCGATGAAATAGGGCAAGCGGCCATCCTCATATATCTTCTTTTTTCCACGGAGCTATCGTCCGATCCGCGTTCCTTTTTCAAATGGCACACGGGCGCTTACGTGACAAATTTCTTCTCTTTTTTAACATGGCCACCTGGCCTGGAGTTTAATGGATTGAATTACTTTAAAACATTCGACTATAATACATTGTTTGTTTTAAATACTAAATTAATAAAATATTAACTTTGTACAAATACTGCCAATCGAAGATAATATTTGTTTGACCCATTTAATGACACAGATCAGGGAGATATGTCTAACGCTTTCACACTTATTATCATCATCATGTCAGCCACAGGAATGGCCTCCCCCATGGATTTACAGAGCGCCCGGTCTTATAAGAGGCCTGCGTCTAGCGACTTGGACCACTTGACCTCAAATCACACCTGATGTTAAGTGAAGATGAGACCGAAGGATGCAACAATGCTATTAACATTGCTGCTTGGCGGCAGATTTAGATACGATGGTGGTAGCTAACCAGGCGGACATTTAAAATGCCCTACCACCAACCAAACCGAGTACTTAAGCATGTACCCCGGTGGGGATTGATCCTGCAACCACCGAATCGTAAACCCTATGTTGTTTGAGCCACGGAGGCGGTTAATATAATCAATCAATCAATCAATCAAATACGCTTTATTGTTTAAATAAGGAAGGTACATTTAAATATCTTATAGAAACTACAAATTAGGCGGCCTTATCGCTAACAGCGATCTCTTCCAGGCAAACCTATAATCACGGAATTCAATACGAGTAATTAAGTGGGTTAGCACAAATCATTTCTTAATTGTTAAGTACATCTGAAAGTTCTGCTGAAATCAAAAATATAATATAAAATAAATGTAACAATACAATAACATATTTTTTAATTTTTTTTAGTTCTAGTGGGCGATTTTCTGATCGCTTAGTAAGGTGGTTCAAAGTGGCTCGAAAGATGGCGCTAACATATGGGGCCTCTTATTTCTTACATTTTAAATAAATTTCTACGTTGTCCAGAGCCACGCCTAAACTTATAAACAAAAATATATGTTAAAAAAAATCGTTAGCCATTGGAAAGTCGCCCATACTGTCTTTCGTGGCAGTAACTACTCTACAGGGGGGGACTGAAAATCAGCAACACAGCTGAGTCCCTATACCCATTCATCACAATACTGTGGTTCTTGATTATATGTATGGTTGTGTTTTTTTTCTTTTTTGTGATGAATAAATACCTTTTATTTTATTTATTATTTTATTATACATTGCATTACGCTATTCCGTAATTATGTATTTGTTGTTATGAATTTATAGCCAATCTATATATTTTATCGTAAATTCTTTAAGCTAAGGCTTGTTTAAAAGGCAATTATATCCTAAGAAAAACAAGTAAGAAACTCTTGGGTTGCTGTTTTAAAAACTGTGTTAACATTGACATTAACATCCGCTGGGGATCGAACCCGCGACCTCCGAATCGTAAACTCAATGTTGTTTTTATTGAGCCACGGAGGCGGTTAAAGGTAGCCTGGAAAAGATCGCTTTTAGTGATAAGATAATGTAGGGAGTACTCACTACAAAAGTGTAGTAACTTTTGTAAATTTGCAAAGTCATCTCTCAAAATCCTATTTCGTAACGAAAATTGCCAACTCCGATATCACGCCGGATCCTAATATAACGCTGTGTAGAAAAATTTGCATTCTGATTAAAGTTGCCCACGTAAAATTTGCTTGAAACAGCTTCTTTATTGGTTGATAAGAAAATTGTTTGAATACTTTTTTGTATAACAGTAACAGTACAGCTAACCTAATGTATTATACCTAATCAAGAATGATTACCAGAACTAAAAATCGCTGGCTTATTGAACTAATAAATAGTGTCTAATAAATAATAAATAAATATACTTAGACATACACACAGCGCCATCTAGTTCCACAGTAAGCAACTATAGGTTTGTGTTGTGGATACCAGAAGAACATGAACACATATTTTTTTGTAAATAAATACTTATTATAAATGAAAACATCCATAACTCGGGTACACATGTCCGTATTCTTCACAGAAACATATGCGCCTAGCGGGATTCGAACCCGCAACCTTTTGTTATAGTGGTCATAGCTGTTAACCTCTACACCAAACAGGCCTTGCAACAAACAATGTTATCGTCCAACCATTCAAAACTATAGTCAATAAACAAATCGTGCACCTGAAATTAACAGAACAAAGCGTTGGCGGCAAAGCCGAGGAAATGAGGCACCGAACGCCAAGATGGCCGCCGCGTCCGCCAGTAGTTACCGCAATTATTTCACAGCTTAATATACAAGCAGTAAATCAACTACGGTACTGAATTTTGAGATTCGAATACCTAACTTCCAGCGGAACTAAGACAGGTTTTTAAAATTCAAATTCTCAAAGAAATGGTATATACTGGATGAGTTTAATAATAATAGATGAATTTAAAAAAATACGGCATTTTAGATAAGTGAAATAAAAGGTATGTAGGTATATAAATATAGATTTCAACTGTGAATAGGTATATAGAATGTATGTTATGTATATTATGTATTGTATAAGTATGCCTTATATTTATGTATGTATCTAATTACGTTAGTATACATATCTATTGTAGTATAGTAGGTATATAATATGTAGATTCATAGTTTTAATGAAAATGTTTAGCTTTTTGTACGCCCAGTCAATGTGTTCTTTTATATTTACCAAAGTTTACTGGAAGAGATTCCTTTATAGGATAAGTGCGCCTTTGTACTCAATTTTAAGTTACATTTAATTTATCAATGTATATTTATTCATATGAAGTACAATAAAGCTTTTACAAACAAACAAACAAAGGTATTGATACCGGTAGTTTTTGTTTTCAAAACCATCATCGAATAATGCGTTGCGTCATTTGACTGTCGCATTTGTAGCCCATTCCACGTAATTACATCATTAAATTAAATAAATACGGTAAAAAATCTCATCCGGTATATATAATATTTACAAACAGATCGTAAATTAGAATTTTGTTCCAACTATGTAGTAATTTCCTCTTAACTTTTTAATATAGCGATGAAAAGCTGCACTTTACTGCTCTCAATGTAGTAAAGTTGTTTGAAAATCACTGTACACGAGCTTCTCGTAAGATTAATATATTTGGACGGGTGTTTCTCTGCCAGTAGGTATGTTTATATTTGTTAAATTTGGAATAATAATTCAAGAATATTTGATTTCACTAACACATCTCTATCTATCGATCGAATCACACCTGATGTTAAGTGAAGATGAGTTCGAAGGTGGAAGCGTACTGACCCGGAAACCCCAACACATTTCGGGGACTGGCTATCTTATCTCTGACAACCGGATCACAACAATGCTTCTAACTTTGCTGCTTGGCGGCAGATTTAGATAAGATGGTGGTAGCTAGCCAGGCGGACATTTAAAATGCCCTACCACCAACCAAACCGAGTAATTAAACATGTACCCCGCTGAGGATCGAACCCGCGACCTCAGAATCGTAAACCCAATGTTGTATACAACGGAGGCGGTTACATAAATACAAATAGACAAGTTTATATCTGTTAATGATGGTGAAGACCACATTGTCACAGATTGGAAATTATGAAACTTTTGGGAATGGGACATCCTACCCCTTTCCGGGTTGAGGATTTGACCAATGTGAAAGAACTATAGGAATGCTAGTGTCCGCCCGCAGTTTGTGCGCGTAGATTTCAAGTAAAATATAAACTAACACTGATACAAGAAATTCTCTAATAAATCTCTAAAACAATAATAAAAGCCCGTTGAGTTGCTTAGAAAAACTAAGAGCACGAACAGACAGATGAGGATTATGACTTTTTATATTATTTAACTTTGTTTTCTTTAAAGACTAGAGAGAAGATTAAAATGCTTTTAATAGCTTCTATTGTTTATTTTCTGTGATAAAATATAACAAATAGATTTCACTCACTTCTCCAAGTCGTATTGATTTGAATTGGGTTGGACTTTTTTGTGCTTCTTATTGGATGCTAGGGTTTGCCGATTGTACAGTCGGCAACACAATTAAGGTAGCAGGTCTTTATTTATAAATATACAATACAATACAATACAAATACACTTTATTGCACAAAAGGAGAATATACGTTTTACAAAGCACAATACTGCAAAGAATACAATTAGGCGGCCTTATCACTAAGAGTGATCTCTTCCAGGCAACCTTTGGGTGTAGGAGTATAACTTTATAGAACAGGTAGGTTGTGCAAAATGCGGATGCAAATATGAAATATGAAATATATGTAGGTGAATGTCTAAAACGATTTTTTTATTCAAGTTTAACCGAAATTTATTTATCACATGATGACATGATAAGAGAGGGCGGAAAATAGAGAGACGTGTTCATCACTCCGACAAGAGCATAGCTCTTAAATTGAAGATGAAGAAGACATGATAAATGTAAAGGAAAATATAACAAAATCCAACAAAGACCCTCCAAACAATATCATAAAAATTAAGTCTGTCACCTTAATTGTGATGCCGACTGTACACAAAGTCAAAAAACTCTATTTTGTAGGTACACAACAGGCACTATAAAGGCTACGTTTCCATTATATTCCTTTTAGTTTTTAGTGTCTGATGTTACGACACGGTACGAAAATAAAAGACGTATCACGTCTACGTCCGCTAATCCCAGGCTTTTACGCTAAACAAACTCAATAAAAAAAATATTTGGGACACTTACACCAACCAGTTAGTCCCACACTAGGCAAAGAAATGGTTTATAGATAATGGATAAACATACATAAATATTTACATTTAAATGTCACAACATGCCCAATTCCCAAAATGAACAACAGTTCCAACAAATCCGAACACAAAATGTCTAATTCCCAAAAATATCAACGGTTTCAATATATTTCAAATGTCCAATTGTTAATGACGTATTTACAATTATAGTAGCTTAGGTATAGATTTCCATGAAATAACGCCTAATTCGATTAGTTATAAAGTAAGATATATATTTGACAATGTTTTATATGTTGTTCTGCAGTTTAAAAAAAACAATCCTGTATTTTACTACGTTTGAGAGACATGGATTTTTCTAATTTCTAATGCAATATAGCGGAAAATAGAGTTGAACTTCAAAACACCTCAATTAATCATAATCGAAAATTTGTAACATGGAATTCATTTAATTACAGTAACTTCATGTATCGTTGGAAGTCGCCTCACTGCGTACAATAAACTGCCCGTTATCTGTGGTTACTGCACGGCTCCGAGTGCTATTGTGTGTCGAAATATTTTCAGCTCACTTTTAAGTCAATCATATTGTCACTTTTAATAATTTTTACCTTTGAATGTAACGTATTTATTTGCTGTTCTTTGATACGACCCCCGAAGTGAAAATGCTATTATTCGGGACGTCTCAAATTGCATAGGAAAACGACAATGATTATTTTCAGCCGACTGCCTCATGTCTGTATAATGTTTTTCTGGAGGATGTATGTAGATTCCTATGGTGTAAACGGCTTCACTTACCTTAGGATACATTTCATGGTAATAAACTCAACATGGCGCCTGAATAATACCAAATGGCGTGGGCATTTAAACCTGAGAATAGACTAGTAGTCCTTAGTTCCCCTTTTATACGAATACTGGTTTTTGCTTTAGTGTCCTAAATAAAATTGCATGTTGGTCTTGATCTTCAGTATCCTAGGATACATTTTATGCTAAAATATCCAAGATGGCGCCTTTAAAATATTTTTCGAAGAAACACAACACGGTATATACGCATATACCATTATATAACCCTCTTTATGTGTAATTAAATAAATATCACAATTTATTAAAGGTTATTTAATAGTTCATTGTAAAAACGACACAAGAATGCTTCAAGATCTATCTTATCCTTTTTTTTTTCTTTTTACGCGGGGAAATGTGTTTTTCATACAGCTCGCCTGGGGGACGGCGAGACGGTTTTGTGGGACTCCCCTCCCTACTGGGAGGGTACCCACCAAAACTTCGCGGTGACCTTTTTCGGCAGTAAGGAGGACCTGGAAACGCATAAGCGGCTCCAGGTCCCCCCTCGCCCTGCCCCCCCTCACTAGGGGAGGTCCGTTCCTTAGTTCTATCCTCTTATCTCAGTCCATTGCCTGCAGCTATTTTTAAATATAGGGCTCTAGCAATTCCCTACTACAGTCTATACCGCTTTCGTACAAATATTTGTACGAAAGCCTATAGAAATATATAGTTTTGTAACTTATCTATCCAATGGCAATTAATTAGGGGAAGCCTTTTATCAATTGCGATACAAAGTAGACTTGGGTGAAGCCTAATGTAGAAATGATGAACAGTCAGGTCCACAATTACAGTCATAGTCCAATTTCATTCGAAATTTTGTTCGAAAACCTTTGTATTTAAAGTAGGTATTGATCTTTCTTGTGTAGTTCGATCTAGATTTTTCTTTTGAAATTCGAAGTTATTCGAGACAATTTTAATAGTTTGAACTTGGATTATGACTGCACTTTTGATCCTGACTGTATTTAATTATGCCTACCTTAAAAATTGTTTTTCTTCATAATCATACACTGTCAAAATATAAATTCTTAATGAACGATATTATTTTATGACTTAATAGCTTGACCTCAGTGACACCTAATCCAGTGACATCCATGACTTGAGAATAAATGCCCGCATTCATCATACAAACATTTAGCGTGATTCGAACTCGCAACCGTTGATTTCGCTGACAGGGCCACTATCAAATACACCAATCGATCGTCAACCGTTTTTGTCATTAGACTTCTGTTTTCACGTTTTAGAGCAGCCATTGGAGATCATATTGTACATTTTTTAAGATTAAAAGTAGAATGTTTACATAAAAATGATAAAATAAATAAAAAACGCGAAATACATTCGAGAGATGCCGTTAACATACGAGGTGCAGAGATTTATAGACGTAATAAAAGTCGCCCGATGATTTGTGGTGAATGAATTCTCACCAAACATTTTGTTGGGATTTTTTTAATACTTTTTATGCAATATTAGCATAATAAACAACCAATACTAGCTTAGGGCGCAATACATTCCTTCTGATGGGAGGGTTTTGCGAAATCGACACACCAGGCAGGCAGACACACCAAGCCGCCTGTTGTAAATTTTAGGTGCTCCAGTGTCAAGTCATAATATGGTCTGATAGATAGATAGATAGATAGATGAAGCCTTTATTTGTTTCCACAGTCACACACATACATTTAACTTATACATATTGATACACAGATAAGGTAATACATCAACAACAATAACATAATATTGCAACACTAACGCATGTGTGTGCTGCAGCAGTACAAATGGGTCATATCTCAGTGTATTAGAGTGATTGATTTTCAGCTATGCCCCAAGGAGCAGAGCAACTTGGAACCTAAACCTGAGTCTGCTGTGTCCAAAGTCGATAAACACGTTTTCGAGGATAGTGACAATTTGTCCATTCCCGCTTCCAGTAACTCCTATAAGCAAGGTTTAATTTGTACTCTGCACGGCGCCTACTGAAGGTACAGAAGGTAGGCCCAACGTGACTCTATTGCTACCTTAGACCCCATACTAATTAAAGAAAGAAATAGGGTGTGTAAGTAGGAAAAGAGATCAATGGATGGCTTTAGTGACCTAAGTACTCGTATCAACGGAACATGTAAACTGGTAACTATTCATGAAGTAGCATTTTTTTTTTGTGCACTCCAGTAATTAAATTTAACGATTTTATGCATTACACTATATTCCCGAAGACCGGGCTGTTGGAAGTGTTTCGAATAACTTTAACGATACAGTTAATATTTCCATGGAAGGTACGGCGGGGTCCATTTTAGATACGAAGATTATTATGATATTTTAATAGTTCTAGGTAAACTTCGGTCGTTGTCGTTTGTATGTGGTTTGGGTTGTATTTATAGAAAAACGTGCATTTTTTATTTGTTTATGCACGACGGGTTCGTACTTGACCTCAATAACACCTGATGTTAAGTGAAGATGAGGTCGAAGGTGGAAGCGTACTGACCCGGAAACCCCAACACATTTTCACGTTTTCACCCCTCCGGCCGCAATTGCAACCGAGTTTGGTGACCAGTTGCCAAAAAGTATTGAATATTGTTGTTAGACAACCAGTTGGTAAAGACGAATATGACTGTTCTTGTTACACAACCGTTATCTTTCCCCTTTGTAGTTTCGCAATCAGTTGCCGAAAAAGAAAAAAAAAATCTTGTTACTCAACAAAATTTGCTAAAGGCTTAAAAACATATGTAACCTTTTTTGGGCCAGACGATTCACTCGTATGTTTTATAGGTTCGAATCGGTGATAATCGCCGGTCGTACTAGCTCCGATTTTTGTATGACCGATTATCTGTGAGACGTGTGCTCTAAAGATTTAATAACTCCCCCACATCAAATGGGAGTGTAGCTAATGAAATACAAGTGTCAATTTGTACAGTCCAGTGTTTCGCTCTTTGAGTGATGTGCCACACTGAGTTATAACCCATTTGTGCTACTGCGGCACACGCTCGTTCTTTGTATTTTCTATTCTGTACTTTTATTTGTATGTATATTTCTTTGTAATTTAAAAATTGTGTAGTTGTGTGAACGCAGTGGCGTAAATAAATGCTTTATCTATCTATCCATCCATCCATCCATCCGTCCGTCCGTCCATCCATCGTCCGTCGTCCGTCCGTCCGTCCGTCCGTCCGTCCGTGCGTCCGTGCGTCCGTGCGTCCGTCCGTGCTTCCGTCCGTCCATCCATCCATCCATCCATCCATCTATCCAACCATCCATCCATCTATCTATCTATCAGTCTGAACTGTGTGGCTTCGGCGGTAGCGTCAATGAACTTCGAAATACAAACATGCGTAAAACTGTGGTACGAAAGATCGTAGTTCCGATACTCTGTTGGTCGACACATTGCTTGAGCGATACAACATACAGCGACAGAATACTTGTTCGACGAACGCTAGTGCGAGCAAGATGGGTCGGAGTATCCCGACACTGTTGGTTAGGTTCCGAAGGTTAGCGAGCTCTAGCACATAACAATTTTATTTTTGAATTAGGTTTTTATTTATCCACAACGGGTTAGCACTTGACCTCAATCACACCTGATGTTAAGTGAATATGAGGCCGAAGGTGGTAGCGTACTGACCCGGAAATCCCATCTTATTTGGAGGACTGGCTATCTTATCTCTGACAACCGAAACACAACAATGATCTTAACATTGATGTTTGGCGGCAGATTTAGATTTATTATTATATTATTTATACGCTTATGCGTTCCCAGGTCCTCCCTACTGCCGACGAAGGTCGCCGCGGGGTTTTAGTGGGGAATCCCACATAACCGTCTAGCCGTCCCCCAGGCGAGCGGTACGCGTAATGCGTTTCACGGCGTCAAAAAAAAAAGTACCTATACGTAGTACGTATGTGGAAAAGTAGTATTGTTGCGTTTTTGTAATTGCCATCGTCGTTTGTTTATTGTCCATATTGTAAACTTTTGTAGTTACTAAATAAATAAATATCCATGAGTAGGATATTATTGGGCATTCTAGACCACCATCCGTTCAGTCGGCTACGCACCTGCTTCGCCTCCTTCACTTCTGGTGTCCTAGAATGCCCAATAATATCGTTGTGCATTCTATCCCACCATTAGTTTACGAGGTGAATGATCGTTCGCTCTCACTCTGTGCAATTCTAATTTAAAGAATTGTTGTTATATCAACGCTCCATCACAATTCCTATATAAATCACCTGTAGTTGTAAATGATCTGTCGTGGAAACATTGAACAGTTTGTTGGTCCTGAAAGGACCTTTTTATAATGTATGAACCTTAAAATAACCTTTTAATATTCATGAAGCTTATTAGTTGCAGCCATACGAGTGCGAATATCTAAATCTTCCAAGTATTTAATACATGCCGTATCAGGACACAATTTAAACAAACACCAGAAACATGATCGGAACCCGTACATTGTATAGTAACCGTGTTTGGTGATTAAGGCCTCTTGTATTTCACATATTTCACATATTTTCTCAACTTCTACATAAGTTTCTATAGACCGCTTTATGACGTCCATTTCGAATGAAATCTCTCCCAAATCTAAACCACATCGCAAATATTTAATTACTTAAATAAATAAATGAACAAATCCGGTGCTATACACACTAGATAATGGATAAAAATATATTAATGTAAATATGTAAACATCGTTAGACACTTAATGTTTGTATTTATCTGACAAATATTTGCCCCTAGCGAGAATCGAACCCGCAGTATTTTGGTTTCAAACCAGGACACTACCAGTCGGTCGTCAAAGTCTCACCCCAATAAGCCAAATCATAAGAACTATATGAATTAACCATCGTTTAAAATTTACCCCTAGCGGGAATCGAACCCGCATCGGCTCGTTTCTTAAACAGTATAGTACTCACTACGCAAGCCGTCGTTAATATCACCTTTCAATAAACCAAATCATGAGAATTAATAGGTACATATCCTTTGATTAATATTTTCTCCTGCCAGGAATTGAACCCATAACCGTTGATTAAGGGTATTGAATATACCTTAAGTACTATAGACCGTATTATTTAATACATAAATCTTGAATTGTTATACTATAATCGAAAGCAGAACCGTTTTAACAAAAGCGTGGGAAAAGAGGAAAGCCATGCACCTGACAACACTGCTGCTGTTATAATAAGTTTGCAACCTGACGCTTGCTCATGTTTCGCTATGTTGCTGGTTAAATCAAAATACGTGCATGCCTTAGCGTCAAATGTTATAATGTCTAGGTAGGTACAAAGATAGATCGCAAAGTACACCACCCATTTTTAGGGTTCCGTACCCAAAGGGTAAAACGGGACCCTATTACTAAGACTCTGTTGTATCTCATGAACAGTGATAGACAGTTGAAATTTTCACAGATGATGTATTTCTAGTGTCGCTATAACAACAAATACTAAACAAACAGAATAAATAAAGTGATTGTTTTGCTCGTTTTTGGTCGATATTGTATATGTCGATAACGGCAACAGGTAGACGCTTGAAATATTCACAAAATATTTAGTTCTATATTCACTTTAAAAATAAATAATTAAAATAAAACAAATATTTAAGGGGCTTCCCATACAACAAGCGTGATTTTTTGCCGTTTTATAGATAATGGTAGAGAACCCTTAGTGTGCGAGTCCGATTAACTTCACACATTAATGTATCATGATCGTAATTTTGATGAATAGTATAGTTTTTCGTGTTAAATGATTTCATCTCTTGGGAATCATTTTTAACCAAAAGAAAGAGAGCGAAAAATTCAAAATTGATCTTAACACAGTAATTTTGCTTTAAAGACAAATCAATTAATGTTTTAGTTTTGTTTTGTATGTCGTCAAAAAACCTTTCCACGGAAGTTGAATCCAAAGAATCTGACGCAATTATTCTATATGAAGCTATCCGGTTGCGAAATGCGGTCTTTATAATTTCAATACCTTCGCTAAAAGGGGAAATATTTTTGTTTTTGTGGTTAATGCTTCGCAAATGACCTGCCCAATGATCACGATCAACGGCGATTTTACAAACGGTACAAAATGGCATTTTATAAGTAGATGCTATTACTAACGTGTAAGTTATCTGGTACTAAATAATATTATGAATCTAGTATTAATTAATTAATTAAGTTGAATAGAGAAGCGGCACAGTGACAAATGAAAATGTTTTTAAATAGATACCTATATTATATATGTATTTGAAAATGGTGGTTAACCCTCATGATAATGTAGGTACCTATTTAAAAATCTTTTCACTAAAAAATACGGGCTCGCAGTCATTAAATAGCTCGTGACTCCGCTTCATAAAAGCTTGCAGCTTTTCCCACTGCGGAGTCCCCCTATTTAATTTGACCTTTAACGTCACCTCCGCGTGTTTCCACCTCTGATCCGGGACTGCAGAGGTCGCCTCCTCCGTGTTGTATACACGCACTTCCAGGAAATATTCACCGCTTTGGTGAAAAGCTTCCCGGCGCACCCTCCCGCCAGGGACTCGGGTCGTTAAGTAAGTCTGAAGTACCTGCTTCGCCGTGGAAGACTTCGGCTTCGACGCCTCGGGCTCCAGGCCAAATAGCCCTCCGGAACTGAAACAATATTATATAGGTAAATAAACATCAAATATGTCCGCGTGGTGGCTCAGAGTAGAATAGCGCACCAACCCATCACAAGTAAGGTGTTATAATCAGACTAATGATTGAGGTAGAATATTTACTACGTCCGCAGACATAGAAATGGGCAGCAGTATTTTATGATTGAATTCAAACCCTGCTATCGATGTCGGACAGTGGTCTGATGTGGCCCGTTGAGTTAAATACATTGGCTATTTTTTAAATTTGATAGAGAAAGTGTAAGTTTTCCTTACCTTGTCAATGTCGAAGTCGAGGTCTCGGTAGCGTCGCCGGCGGTTGTGTCGCGACCACGGCAAGACTTCTTTTTGTTGGAACTGTAAAGTAAAGTTTAACCATAAACACACAATGTTGAAATATGTATGAGTGGAAATGTGTAGGTCTAATTTTTACCTATTTGATGCTGATAGCTCGGCAGGCGCGTTTCTTTTCACCGCTGCGGGTGCCTTCTTCTTCGGGGCCTTCTTCAGCACCGCTTTCGCAGGCGGTGAGGGCGGCGAGTCAGAGCTGTCCGACTCGATGAAAGTATTATATTCAACGTCCGACCTGAAAATAGAAACAAAATTATTATAATAACATTTTAAATAAAATATATCAAATATTAGACCATAATTCAAGAATTATTTATGATTATGTTTTATATTCAAATATACTTACTAACATTTTTTTTTAATTGGAGCGAAGATGGTGCCACAGTTGCAGATGATAGGTATCGTCACAGAAACAATTGTAGAATGAATAAATTTTACTCAAATATTGTGTATTTATGGGTATCAACAATACAAAACTGCTACATACCTAACTACATTATTGATTCATTATCAAATCAAACTTAATTCCTACGCAGGAAGAAATTTTAATAACAGCTAAGTAAAAGCACTTACGACCTATTGTACCGAGTCACTTGATCGCCTCAACTGTCCCACGATGATTTGCTTAGTTGCAGTTATTTTTATAGGAAAATAAATATATGAGTGTATTTGTTTCGCGCAACGCGCTGCAGTTTCCACCGTATTTGTAAAATGAAACCTGACTAAGCGATTGTATTATCAACTACGACGAAGTCAAACGAAAGGTAATGTGTTTCACAAGTTGTATGTACTCGTATGTTATTCTAAAACATTTTAACCGAATTTAACAAATGAGATATCACTAATTCGTATAAAACCAAACGAAGATAGTTACGCGGAGTGTATACTTAAATTTACACTGCTGTATCATTGCTTAGTTCGGGAGTACTTCAATATGTTATCATCATCCGTTCCTAAACATCCCACTGTAAGGGGATGGAGGAGAGTATGGACCATAGTCCACCACGCTGATCCAGTGCGAGTTGGGTACTTCATAGTAACTTCGATTATTTCTAGAGAATTAAGAGTTTACGAGCAATCAGATAAACACACTTACCTAAGTTCAATTAAAAACTCATTCGCACATAGGTAGGGGAATCGAACCCGAATCTCCCAAAGGACCCGCATTTCAATCACTGAGCCCATATGTTCAAATATCAAGAGTTATAATTAATTATCAGACAAAATACCTTAATATCATAATCATAGGTCGATTATTTTTATCGAACATGTTTTGTGTATTTTCAGCACTTTCAAAATCAGATAAAGTCACGGCTGATAGCTAGTGAAGAAATAAATAATTTTCATTAAAATACAAGTAACTCGGGAGGTGACACTATAGCTAGCAATTCCACTTATCGGTCTTTTGTCAACTGTGCATAATTCAAGCTGCATTAAAACTTTAATTTGCGTCAATTCGTATATTATCTAGATAAAAGGTGTCTCACTAATGTTAATTCAATAGTACAATTCACAAGCAAATACATATATACATTCACGACTCTTATCCCAAATGGGGTGGTTACAAATATTTATAAATATATATATATATATATATATATATATATATAGCTATTTATAAATATTTCAATTTATTAACATAAGCTATAAACGTTTACAGACTTAAGAAGATATACGATATGTAAATGATAAAGGTGAGGCGACTCGCATTCTCATTTTCATCGCAAGACCGAACTCGAGAAATAATAAAAACCGGCCAAGTGCGAGTCGGACTCGCACACTAAGGGTTCTCTACCATTATCTATAAAACGGCAAAAAATCACGCTTGTTGTATGGGAAGCCCCTTAAATATTTGTTTTATTTTAATTATTTATTTTTAAAGTGAATATAGAACTAAATATTTTGTGAATATTTCAAGCGTCTACCTGTTGCCGTTATCGACATATACAATATCGACCAAAAACGAGCAAAACAATCACTTTATTTATTCTGTTTGTTTAGTATTTGTTGTTATAGCGACACTAGAAATACATCATCTGTGAAAATTTCAACTGTCTATCACTGTTCATGAGATACAACAGAGTCTTAGTAATAGGGTCCCGTTTTACCCTTTGGGTACGGAACCCTAAAAATGGGTGGTGTACTTTGCGATCTATCTTTGTACCTACCTAGACATTATAACATTTGACGCTAAGGCATGCACGTATTTTGATTTAACCAGCAACATAGCGAAACATGAGCAAGCGTCAGGTTGCAAACTTATTATAACAGCAGCAGTGTTGTCAGGTGCATGGCTTTCCTCTTTTCCCACGCTTTTGTTAAAACGGTTCTGCTTTCGATTATAGTATAACAATTCAAGATTTATGTATTAAATAATACGGTCTATAGTACTTAAGGTATATTCAATACCCTTAATCAACGGTTATGGGTTCAATTCCTGGCAGGAGAAAATATTAATCAAAGGATATGTACCTATTAATTCTCATGATTTGGTTTATTGAAAGGTGATATTAACGACGGCTTGCGTAGTGAGTACTATACTGTTTAAGAAACGAGCCGATACGGGTTCGATTCCCGCTAGGGGTAAATTTTAAACGATGGTTAATTCATATAGTTCTTATGATTTGGCTTATTGGGGTGAGACTTTGACGACCGACTGGTAGTGTCCTGGTTTGAAACCAAAATACTGCGGGTTCGATTCTCGCTAGGGGCAAATATTTGTCAGATAAATACAAACATTAAGTGTCTAACGATGTTTACATATTTACATTAATATATTTTTATCCATTATCTAGTGTGTATAGCACCGGATTTGTTCATTTATTTATTTAAGTAATTAAATATTTGCGATGTGGTTTAGATTTGGGAGAGATTTCATTCGAAATGGACGTCATAAAGCGGTCTATAGAAACTTATGTAGAAGTTGAGAAAATATGTGAAATATGTGAAATACAAGAGGCCTTAATCACCAAACACGGTTACTATACAATGTACGGGTTCCGATCATGTTTCTGGTGTTTGTTTAAATTGTGTCCTGATACGGCATGTATTAAATACTTGGAAGATTTAGATATTCGCACTCGTATGGCTGCAACTAATAAGCTTCATGAATATTAAAAGGTTATTTTAAGGTTCATACATTATAAAAAGGTCCTTTCAGGACCAACAAACTGTTCAATGTTTCCACGACAGATCATTTACAACTACAGGTGATTTATATAGGAATTGTGATGGAGCGTTGATATAACAACAATTCTTTAAATTAGAATTGCACAGAGTGAGAGCGAACGATCATTCACCTCGTAAACTAATGGTGGGATAGAATGCACAACGATATTATTGGGCATTCTAGGACACCAGAAGTGAAGGAGGCGAAGCAGGTGCGTAGCCGACTGAACGGATGGTGGTCTAGAATGCCCAATAATATCCTACTTCCATGGACATACACACAACACCATCTAGTACAACAAATACAAGCAACTATAGGCTTGTGTTGTGGATACCAGATGCTTGAGATATTACACAAATACATTTTTTTTGTAAATAAATACTTATAAATGAAAACATCCATAACTCGAGTACACATGTCCGTATTCATCACACAAACATATGCCCCTAGCGGGATTTGAACCCGCAACCTTTTGGTATAGCAGTCGGAGTTTCTAACCACTACACCAAACAGGTCGTCAAGTGCACAACATATCATATAACTTTCTTTTCAATTCGTAGCAATATTCGTATTACGAGTGACAATCAAAGACAAGGGAATTCGTAGCAAAATCGTACCGATACTCGTAGCCACCACGTAGCAACAACGTAGCAATACTTGTGCCACCCAGTACACGCATTATCTGAACAATGTTTGTATTGCTGTCGTCATGAATAGGGTAATACCACCATAAGATGTTTATCATAATTTCCTTGTATTGTATGCTTCTGAAAAGCTTAAAATTTTAGATGTTTCTCATTATATTTAGGCATGTACCAAATTGTTATTGCCGAATATACTTTCATTCAATGTAACGACATGTATAAATGCATTGCTCATAGTTTTAATAAGCTGTTGTTATAAAGGCTCAGATTAATAAGGCTAGCATAATTATTTGAGTGGTTATACAATATAGCTTCCAAACTTGTCTTATTAAGGTTACTTTAATTATGCTTATTTTCGAGAATTAAAAATTATCCATGAATATGGCCACTTTTTTTTAATAATCCTAAATTCTGAAAAATAACCTCCATCAAAGCCATTTAAGAATTGTTTATAATTTGCTTTTAGGCTACTCAAGTGCAGGACAGAGCGATTTTTTTGATTTATTCTGTATTTAAAAAAAATCTTGATTTGGACATTGAGGGCGCTACTGTACGGAATCAACCCTCATCAACAACAGTTCAAATACAGCATCATCATATCAGCCACAGGACACATGCACTACTTTTTTTTTTAAATACACACAGAGCAATCTAGTCTGGTGATGTATGTGTCACCTAATTTGTAAGCCTTATCTAAAATAAAATAAATTAAAAAAAATAAAAATCCTTAGACATACACACAGCGCCATCTAGTTCCACAGTAAGCAACTATATGCTTGTGTTGTGGATACCAGATGGTTGATATAATACATAAATACATTTTTTTTGTAAATAAATACTTATTATAAATGAAAACATCCATAACTCAGGTACACATGTCCGTATTCATCACACAAACATATGCCCCTAGCGGGATTCGAACCCGCAACCTTTTGGTATAGTGGTCAGAGTTGCTAACCATTACACCAAACAGGTCGTTAAAATATCGTCGTTTATATACATACTTGAATTATCTTAATAATAAGCCAGTCCAAAACTGACAGCCGTTGCGTTATCATTTCTATCTCCAACCTCCTCCTTTACATGGCGACCCTGCCATACAAGGAGTTGAGCGTATCATGTGACGAGCGCGCGCTCATCAGTGTGATTGACCGCGCGGAACATCTGATTTATTGAGAAGATGCTATTTAAGAAAAATTAATTATTTTAATTTTTTCGTTCGTGATGGGGTCCATAGTAAGTAACTGTAGGCTTGTGTTGTGGATACCAGATGGTTGATATACTACTGTTAGAGAACTCCCTTATCCCACCACCCTGATGTTGGCCACACTCAGAATCGACCCTATATAAGGCGATGCGGAACGCGCTGCTCACCTTTTTCGCTGGCGTGCTCTCGAAGAAAAACTATCACTCCTCGTGTTCCGTTGATTTTAATCATTGATTTTTGTTAAAGGAAAGATTACAGTTTAGAATTAATGTGTAACATATTTATTTATATTTCTAATTTGTGAAAATCTATAACACTACATAATTATTTTTTTTATAAATGTAAACATTCATTACTCGGGTACACATGTCCGAATTCATCACACGAACAATATGTCCCTAGCGGGATTTGAGCGGGTTCAAATCACACACCACGCGGGTGGTCAGAGTTGCTAACCACTACACCAAACAGGTCGTCACTGAACATTATAGTATATATAGTACTGAACATAGGCCCCCCATCATGCATCCCGCTGGCAGGTGGATTCCCACGACCTCGTATAAGGCATACTTGCAAATAAACTTTACAGATTATATGAGTATTTTTAGGCAAACACCCGCCTCATCAACTTCAAAATCAAACACGCAAAATGTCGCATTACTTCTAAGTACACACAGACCGTCCCTAAAGCAACTTTTCGATAAATAAATCCGTGAATGCTCCAAAACTGCGGACAAAACAAAGTTAAATAAAACAATGCTCGTGAAAAACTTGTGGAATAAATTAGAAAAAGAAACTTTCTCGTCCCAATACGAGTCGGAACAATGAGACGAGATTTTATGAAATTGTATTAAATAAAAGAAGGTCATTAATAAACAAGAATCGTTGAGTCCTGACTTCGTTAAGTATCTTTCTTTTAATACCTGATCTTTTTTACAAGTCGAGGCAAGCTTCAAATTCTTGGACCCAAACTTAGCCACTCTAACAGCACTCTCTGTGGCGTTAAGGAGGTCGTCAAAGGTGCCGCTGTCAGGACACGCGGGGCAAGACAATACGTGATCCATTGTCTGTGGGGAGACTTCGCACTCGCATCGATCACTTCCGCCATCGGAGAACCCCCACCTGCAAAAATTATCTTTGCTGCGGCGGACCTGAGTCCGAAGCCGATTTAAGGATTTCCAAGTCGGTCATGCCAATCGTGTCCAGGAGGAAGAGACTCATCGAGCGGGAGGAACGACGCAAGAGAGTATCTATGCCGCCACAGGCTGCAGCGAGTATCCGAAGCCAAACCTTGTATGGGAGCAACTCACTTTAAAAAGTCATTACGACTCTGGAGTCTTTGGGGCACTGTTGAGTACTGGTACATCGAAAAGAAGAATACCTGATGTAGAATGACTGGTGCTATGGCAGTTCACAGTAGTATTATAGTTATACGGACTAAGGAATGACACCAGTAATAGAAAAGCTTAATATTAAAACGCTCTGACCTGAAGCTTCCCTCAATCATCAAGATTTATTCGTAATAGTCTTACATTGTCGTGGATAACGGAGTTGGTTACACAATGACCTCCATTGTCTACATATAAGATTATGAAACATAATTGTATTGTGTAGCTGTTGTCCTGAATAAAATAAAACAAAAATACATTGTCAATTTTATAAACATTATTAACATTGAATGTATACGATACAGCGCAATTCTATTAAATTTAATTCAAAAGTAAACAATTCAATTATGCATTGATCCAATCATGCAATAAATAGACAATTCAATAATCCGTCAATTCAAAATATACAAAGGATAAACGAGCCAATCATCATTTTCCTGCCCTTATCCCACTCTAGGTGGGGTCGGCACATGTCTTGCTTTTTTTTTATTTTTTATTAAAAACTGGTTTCGCGTTTGACTACAATCTCACCTACAATCTCACCTGATGGATCTTCTTCTTCCACTCTCCTCTATCAGCCGCCATCTCCGTACTTACCTCTTCACACACATATCATTCCTCAAGATGTCCTCCAACCACTGCGTACATTAGCATAACGATTAATTTGTAAAGAAAAAAAAAACAAATGTAAACTTTCATCTGTTTATATTATGGAGTAATGAATAAAGAAGAACAAATAGAGAACGTGTAACAATATTTTCTAAAATATGCTATATGAGCATTATTTTGATAACCTTCGTTGATGCTAGGCCAAATACAAAGTTGTATATAAATCCCTATCTGCAATAGCGTACGAATAAATGACTACATAACTGCCGTGTAAATTAAAAATGGAACAATTCTTTTTAATCCGAAACATGACAACCACCGAGTTGACGTTTCGAAGGTTTTATTTAAAATTCGAACTGGCTTGCGAACAGAAAGCTGTTTGTTAAAAAAAATGAATATTTTGGCGCGTGAAAAATTATAGTTGTTCATTATTAATTTTGTTCGGAATTTAATAATTGAATTGATAATTTGACAAAATGAGTACAAGCGAAGAAAGTGAGTGTAATGAAGATATTTTGACGCAAACTTTAAGATGCGACAAAGGTATTAAAACTTGTTACCGCCAAAAAATCAAATATTCTACTTTGGTACTAGTTAGTTTGAATTTCCGAGCACTATTTGGGAAAAGTGCTACATAAGCGTAGGCCGCTTGTGTCGGCAGCTGTAATAATGTACTATTTTATTTATGCACAACGGGTTAGCACTTGACCTCAATTACACCTGATGTTAAGTTAAGATGAGGCCGAAGGTGGAAGCGTATTGATCCGGAAACCCCAACACATTTCGGGGACTGGCTATCTTATCTCTGACAACCGGAACACAACAATGATATTAACATTGCTGCTTGGCGGCAGATTTAGATAAGTTGGTGGTAGCTAGCCAGCCGGATATTTAAAATGCCCTACCACCAACCAAACAGAGTACTTAAACATGTACCCCGCTGGGGATCGAACCCGCGACCACCGAATCGTAAACCCAATGTTGTTTACATTGAGCCACGGAGGCGGTACTATGTTATACTTCTGTCAAATTTTTTGTTATAACTTGGGTATATTTACTGTGTTTTTCATAAAAACATATTGCTGTTTCAATAGCTTAATTTTGTAAACAACACGCAACTATTCCTCGTCAAAACTCCGAGCACAAGTTACGCAAACGCATGCCGTATATTTGCAGAGATACAGGGTGTATTATTATATTGATTTTGTTTCGGCAACGTTCGGCGAACTTCGGCAGTTTTCGCGTAGTAGGTCGGGACTCGGGAGGCTTCGTATTGCAGTTGCGGCTTTAATATTGAATGCTGGTGGTATTTAGAATAAAAGTTTGATTGAAAAAGTTGGGTGAGACTTAGTTATGAATGTATATGCATTGAGTTCGGTATTTTTGTGCTTTCACTGTGGAATATCTGATATGCAAGGTATGGAGTGAAATTTTAATTAAATAAATAATAAATAAATATTTCGGACACTTACACCAATCATCTAGTCCCAAACTAAGCAAAGCTTGTGCTATGGATACTAGATAACGGATAAACATACATAAATATTTATATAAACATCCAAGACTCGGGAGTAAATGTTCATATTCATCACACAAACATTTACCCGTCGCGGGATTCGAACCCGCAACCGTTGGTTTCGCTGATAGGGTCACTATCCACTACACCAATCGGTCGTCTTTTTGCATCGATAATTCATTTGTTTATACATACATACATAACGTCACGACCTTTATCCCAAATGGGGTGGTCAGAGATATCCCAAACAATAGTTTTTGGGCATTCCAAACATTAAAAGTTTAAAATAGTGGACAGTGACCCTGTCAGTGAAACCAACGGTTGCGGGTTCGAGTCCCGCGACGGGTAAATGTTTGTGTGATGAATATGAACATTTATTCCAGAGTCATGGATGTTTATATAAATATTTATGTATGTTTATCCGTTATCTAGTATCCATAGTACAAGCTTTGCTTAGTTTGGGACTAGATGATTAGTGTAAGTGTCCGAAATATTTATATTTATATATTTATAATGATTGAAACAATATCCACGGTTCACTTTATGGAATATACAGACATACACACGTGATAGGGTGGGCCCATCGCCGTTGAAACGTGCAAAACTATAGATGTTTTTTGGTGCAAAGTCCCTTAGTCGCCTTTTAGCCACAAGAGACGGATTCTTTATATAAGTAAATATTTACGAGCAACATAAACGAAGAACGAATTATTAATACACGCACATAATCTGACGATTTTTTTGTATAGCAAAATATCAACCACAGGATATGTCTCCCTCATAGAATTCCAGAGTCAGATCGTCAGCGGATTAGCAAGATAAAGTGGTAGGGGGCAGGGCACATAGCTCAAAGAACTGATGGTCGATGGGGCATTAAAGTTCTCGAATGGAGACCACGCGGCGGCAAGCATAGCGTAGGGCGTGCACTCACAAGAATGAAAATATTTTTAACCTTAATTTAACTAAGCTATGTTTCGAGTAACGTAGTTGCCGAGCAGAGTAAGCAACAGAAATACAAATATCTTTCAAAATTCTAGTAGTAATAAGTAAAGTTTAGAATAATTGGGTCAAAATTACATAGAACATTAATAAATATAAATAAATAAATAAATATTTGGGACACTTACACCAGTTACAAACTAAGCAAAGCTTTTACTTTGGATATTAGATAACGGTTAAACATACATAAATATTTATAAAAACAGCCATGACTCGATAATAAATGCTCGAATTTATCATACAAACATTTACCCTTCGCGGGATTCGAACCCGCAACCGTTGGTTTCGCTGACAGGGTCACTATCCACTACACCAATCGGTCGTCTAAATTTTTCTTAAAATTCAGTTGGTACAAACATCAGCATTACGAGGACGGCAAACGATCCATTTTCATTAACCGACTCCAGTAAGTTAATTAAAAAAATTCATGCTGACAAACACCGTACCTCCACCTTGGAGGTAGTATGTTCGTCAGCATGATTTTTTTATTTATTTATTTATTTATTTAACACTTTATTGTATATAAGCATTGTATATGTATTTAAATGTATGTTCACTTTTATTTTCGTCAATTGTTAACCGATTTTGAAGATTGTTTTTTTATTTGTTAGGGATTATCATCCGGGAGGTCACAAAGAGTCTCCGGAGATAAAGAGTCGGTTGTTTTCCTAATTCAATCAATTATTTGGTGCGAAAATGTCAAGTATTTCAAGAAATTCTTTCTTTTACCTGACGAAAGAGAGGGTCATGTTTTCCCGCAAACTTCAAGCTTCATGCATTTATTTCTATGTAGGATACATGATATCATTTGTTAAATGTCAATTTAATTCTTTTGAAAAAAAAGATAGGGCTCAAGCATTTCTCTGCCAGTCCTATCAATCCTTCTTTCCTCGTAGCACCTAAACGGTTGGATGGTTGGATGGGTCTCATAGCAAAGACCGATTTTCAACAAGCATGGTTAATAACCTTTCCTCTCGTTTAGTCTTTCATCATCATATCAGCCGAAAGACGTTCACTGCTGGACAAAGGGCTCCCAAAGATCTCCACAATGATCGGTCTTGCCAATCTTTACCAAATCGTCGGTCCATCTCGTCAGAACTGCCCACGCTGCTTCTTCCGGTGCGTGGTCGCCCCTCGAGAACGCCTCAATGACCGTCGGTCCTAATGTGCCCCGCCCACTGCCACTATATGGTGATATCGCGTGGTTCCTCACTATGGACCTCATAAGAAGTTCAAGGTTACCCAAAGGGCAGTGGAGAGAGCTACGCTCGGATTCTCTCTTTAGGCTCGAATCAGAAATGAAGAGATCCACAGGAGAACCAAACTGATATAGCCCGAAGAATTGCCAAACTTAGGTTTAGTCTTTAATATAAAAAAAAAACCATTTAAATCGGACAAATGTATTACTGAGACACATTCACACACACACACGCATAACACTCATGGTCTTTCGTCGTGTAACGTTGCGTCTAGCGCCGTTACGATTATACCTTTAAAGTTACTTATTATTTCACATACTACTTCAACCTAATAGTAAAAGTTTCCTACGGAACCCTCAAATTATTATTTTATTTAAAAAGGGTCTCACCACGGTTTTGCGGTACGCTAATTTGTCCGGTTGCGATGACGTCGTTAAGACGATTTCTAATTAGAGTGGGGGAACCCGAATCGTCCTCTGTTTGACCGCGACCTTGCTACCGGGAGAACACTGCTTCGGTTGCCACCTGAACCCTCTTAAGTAGACTACGGAAGATCCCTCTAGGGTGAGTTTCCATAATAATCTGGCAAATTTTAATGTAAGCTGTTTCTGCTTTTGTGCCTATCAACTGCGTGGTGTTCGTTATGGTTGCTGAGCCGTGAACACCAGCAGTAGACGAGGATACTTGCGGGCACTCACTAACGCCTGCCTGTTCTCAACAGGATCAAGGTCCTAAGCGACTATCTGTCGGCGTCGACATCCAGGTCTGCACCTGGGAGACATTCGGGGTAGATCTACCCTCCCCCGAAAACCGCTGATCCAGCCTAGACCTCGTCGTGTCGTCTACGAGAGGACTCGAGGGCTACGTCCACTGCAGCTCCAAGACCTTCAGGCCAGTGACCGTACGGGGAGATTTGCCGAGGGGTGCAGGGGAGTGAGCTAATTGTAGAATAAACCCACTAAATCCAAAGCAAATTGGAATTCTTTTCTTTTATACCTACCTGCTGGCGGCTAAACGGGCGCTAAACGCCCTAAGAACAACCCTAACCGCCGCAGTCGGATACTAAAATATAATCCAACATTACATATACACAACAAGTATCTTTATGTATTTATTTAATTTACATAGCACATTTTTATTCCTTTGACAGGAATGTCCTGTCTTTATGCAACTAGCGACGGTAACTCGTCTGCTCTGGGTGCGACAGTAAACCAGCGCTGAGCTCTTATAAGCTCAGCATATAGCTGAGTCGTTTCCCTTTCGCTGCTGCGACACTTATCAGAGTGTTCTGTTATTTTATTTGCCTAACAATTGTTGTGTATGTGTCGAAGTGGCGAATAAACAGTTTCTTCCTTTCTTTCTTTCTTTCATTACATAACCGTATACCCTTTTTAAATCTTTATGTGTTCGTAATAAAGAATGATATAGGAGTATACACAACTAGTATTAAAACCCTCTGACCTCACCGCGAACACTCCCTCAATCCTCAATGAGCGTTACGTCACCAGAGAAGAGGAACGGCACTGAATGGATGCGTTCTAGTGCCAAATACTCCGCATCACAACCCTTGGGAATTAGGTTAACTACTATATTATTATACAAGTATGCCACAGTTTATACAAAATTATTTAAATAATACACAACTGGAATAAATTTATAAGTTTAAAAACCAAAACAAACCCGACAGCATAGTTTGCGTTTCGCGGGCGCCATGCTGGATTTTTTACCATAAAAGTATCCTATGACACTTCAAGGATCAAGACGAATTTAACGACACCACGCACTTCGAAATCAGTCAAGCCGGGACGTAATATAGAAATCTACATACATTCATACACTCGAAAAACATAACCCTCCTTCCTTGGGCAGCCGGGTAAAAATACGAGAAAGAGCTCAAAACACGTATACATACGTTCGGGTTCGCCTCCTTTCACTGAGAGGGTATTGTAGCCATAATCAACCACGTGGCTCAATGTAAACAACATAGCGTTTATGAATCGGAGGTCGCGGGTTCGATCCCCAGCGGGGTACATGTTTAGTACTCGGTTTGGTTGGTGGTAGGGCATTACAAATGTTCGCCTAGCTAGCTACCACCATTTTATCTAAATCTGCCGCCAAGCAGCAATGTTAATAGCATTGTTGTATTCCGGTTGTCAGAGATAAGATAGCTAGTCCCCCGAATGTGTTGGGGTTTCCGGGTCAGTACGCTTCCACCTTCGACCTCATCTTCACTTAACATCAGATGTGATTGAGGTCAAGTACGAACCCGTCGTGCATAAAAAAAAAAGTTGACTGGCATGCGTTGGCCAAGGTAAGCGCCAATACAATACAATGCAATGCAATGCAAAATAATTTACAATAATTTTTGATGATAACAATAGAACACAAATAGCGGTCTTATCACTGAAAGCCAACCTCGTCGTTGGTTAAAAAACCTCATAAATCGTCAACCTTTTCTCGCTCAGAAAAATTATTCAAAAACTCATCGACTATCTACTCTTCAATTTGACAAATTGCCCTTTGTTACCAAAGTAAAGTAGCTCTTACGTGTTCAATAGGTTTGCTTTCATTACTCCCGAGTAGAATTTAAATTGAATCGTGAATTGGGTAGTAGAAAATGCGAAGCGTTTCGAAACGGTCTGGTTATGTAAGTACGTATGTATGTCAATGCTTTCATTTAGTACTCGTGTTCTCTTTGAGCGCTTTCAATATAGTATATTAATCGATGTGGATATTGCATGGTTGCTTTCAATTTAAATTTAAATCAATGTATAGCAAAGTTGAATGTAATGTCTGAACACTTGCAACGTGTGAGCGACCTGTTATCCAACTTAGGACAGCCCTTCAATTGCAGTATTTAAGAAAAGGCTAAAAGAGCATTACCTCTCCCATCTTTCGTGATATTAGTATGTGTATGTAGGTTTATAGTATATATATATATGTATATATATTTAAATTATGTTATGTATATATTTCGCAGTAGGTATATGTAATATATTTAGTGTAAGTTTATTATTCAGTTATCTTTCCTTTTTTTACTTGTTTTATTTTTCGTTATAGGATTTTTTCTTTTGCACACAAGTTACTGCTAAACCCCAAATTTACTAAGTTTCCTATTTCAATGCTCAGGTTGGCTGGAAGAGATCTCTTAAAGAGATAAGTCCACCTTTGTACGTGTCCTACTATTTGTACTCTGTTATTGTAATATTTTGGTGCAATAAAGAATAATTAGGTGGTCAGATCAAAATCAATGATTATGCTTGTCTTGAGTTATTGAAGGTAATAATTAACGTTTATGAGTAGTTTATTTCAATATTGTTCATATAAAATCAGCCTTTTAATCTTTAACCACTTTTAACCGCCTCCGTGGCTCAATATAAACAACATTGAGTTTACGATTCGAAGGTCGCAGGTTCGATACCCAGCGGAGTACATGTTTAAGTACTCGGTTTGGTTGGTGGTAGGGCATTTTAAATGTCCGCCTGGCTAGCTACCACCATCTTATCTAAATCTGCCGCCAAGCAGCAATGTTAATAGCATTGTTGTATTCCGGTTGTCAGAGATAAGATAGCTAGTCCCCCGAATGTGTTGGGGTTTCCGGGTCAGTACGCTTCCACCTTCGACCTCATCTTCACTTAACATCAGATGTGATTGAGGTCAAGTACGAACCCGTCGTGCATAAAAAAAAATAATAATATGCTCTACATTGGCGACCGATTGGTGTAGTGACTCTACTTGTGATTGGCCACTGAGGCTAGAGTTCCCACGATGAATTTCTAAATACCAGCGTTCTACAGTCCTAATACATGGTGCTGCATAACTAAACACAGAAGTGATCTCCTCAAAGCACTGAAGTCGCGTTAATCCCCTTTGAAAGTTGTAGAAAATTATCGCGCGCATATTTTCCTTTGATATTTCCATTTTTACAACAGACTTGTCACCTTTGAACATACACTACAATAAAACTATTCCACTAATCAAAAAACATTCTATTGTTTTCGAATTCTAAATTCAAAAAGATGTTTTTTTTTCTTTTTTTTCTCTCCTCAAGGAGAAGGCAAAGGGATCTAGACCATAATAGCCATGTCTTATTTCTCTTATTTCTTCACTTTGTAAGTCAGTCTCAGTCAAAACAAGTAATTCGTCGTATACTTGGCGTATAGAGTCTAGTCACGGTCAAGTCATTCTTCAGTAAAGTGGCAGAATGCTTTTCAAAAGATTTTGGCGGCTTCGTCTGGGAACCCGAAAGCTTCGTTACGCACTTTAAAATATAAATATAAAAATGGCGCTGAGACTTCTTTCCGGGGCATTTATGACGTGCAAATGCATATCAATTACTGGCCCAATGTGGAATTCTGGAGGATGTCTATCATATAATTCTGGAATGTGTTCGATACGAGTCCCAGAGACATAACATTATGCAGATCATTAATATAAAAGAGACTGGCATTTGTAACGTGTTCAGGCTTCTTCATTATCGGACGAGGCGGTAATACTCGTACTGTACAAAATGGTTTTGATGTATCATTGCTGAACTTTAAATTAAATTTGTAGATAATTTGTATTCGTATGAGGTTGAATTGTTCAACAAATGAACACCCTCCTTAAAAAGAAAAAAAAGTAATATATTATTATATTCATTATACAAATATGAATGCCCTTCTAACCACTACACCCAAACTCTATTAATCACAACATACAAAACTTGAATTTTCGAACCCTATTACCTTATTAAATGAATCTAATAAATGACAAAATCAACATAAAACGCTTAGTTACTTAAAAGATTACGTAAAAAGATGCCCTCTCGGGGCACGCTGTCTCGAAATTATTCTTCATTTTACAGACTACTCGGTACTCAGAGGAAAATGTTATAATTTAATGATCCTCTGAGGTGTCTGTGAAATAAAGCTGTATTATTAAATTCAAGTAACTTCTGTACTTAAATGAGCATTGTCATCAAAATTATATTTGTTTAAATAGTACATTACAGTAGAATTGCGTTCACTGCGTAGAATAAGTTTGCAGTATGTCATTACTTACCAGAAATCGTTCCTTATTAGTTGTGTTTTTTTTTTTTTTCAAAATTCAACGGGTTCGATTCCTTGTTAGGAATAATAATTTTTCAAAAATCCAATGATGAAGTTTTAGTTTTCATCATAATCGGACCCGAGACTCCTTTGAGTACTTTTCGCTATTCCCCATAGTTTAGGATTTGGCCATCCAGGCCCACTTAAAAAAATCATTCTGTATTATGTCAAATCAAATCAAATCAAAAATGCTTTATTTTGTAGGTACACAGGGTACACTTAAAATAGACAGATTTTACATTATTAAGGCTACTGCTTGTTCAAAAGGTATTTTTCCGCTGAGAAGAACAAGCAAGAAACTCGAGAGGTTGCTCTTATATAAAAAAAGGTTTTTATATTACAAAATTATCAATTATTATTTTATATTATAATATTTCATTATTAATTGTGAAATAGCGTGGTTATGCGAACTGGTTGGTGGACATACATGAATGTTTATCATCTATATAATCTGATATTTTATAATACGCTTTCTTAATATGTTCTATAGTATCTTTAAATTTATTGAGAGGAAGATTTTGTAAATCAACAGGAACCTTATTGAAAAAGCGTAACTTAGCCCTTTGAATGAATTACTGACTTTGCGGAGGCGACTTATGTGACCTGCAAGTTTATCTCTATTTCTTGTATTGACATCATGTTTATCACTATTTTTCCTAAATGATGCTATATTTTTTATGTACCATTCTGCACTCTGCCTTGGTACACACTGCATATTTACTGAAGCTGCATTTTTAGAAAACTATCCAGAAACTATTTTGCAACTGCAAACAACTGCTACCTCCAGGCCAGACTACACAACAGACGTAACCAAGAGTATTTGTACTATATAATAGTTTTGTTTCCCAGTTTACTTTGACAAAGTTGGGCGAGACGCTCCGAAAATATAACAGTAGTTTGGATGGAGTAATTTAATTTAAACTTCTATATAAACTATTGTTCCCAACTTGGCGAGAAGTTCAACTTTTCTTGTAAATCGTATAATAAATGGCGCCTGGATGCAGGTGATTTAATTTCTCACGTGTAGAAACACTCACCGAATCATTGGTAGGGATCACCTTCTCTTTGTGCTATCTGGTGGGTGACATGAGGGTCTTCAAATCGAAGGCTTTTCCGCGCCAGCATAAACAGCGTAATGATTGCAGCAGATTCGATAAACGCTTGGCTAAATCAGTATTCGTGTTCTTTGAAAATATAATTTGTTTTGTTTTAGGGGGCCCATGCAGCCTGAAACTATCCTCCTCACACGACGATGCTCGTGTAGAATTTCGTGAAGGCTTCTTTATTCAATCTGCAGAAGGTGTTGAATATTATACAATTTCTTCGTGATATTGACGAATATTGACGACCTGTTTGGTGTAGTGGTTAGAAACTCTGCTGCTATACCAAAAGGTCGCGGGTTCGAATCCCGCTAGGGGCATACATTTGTATGATGAATACAGACATGTGTTCCCGAGTTATGGATGTTTTTCATTTATTTAGAAAAAAAATGTATTTGTGTAGTTTATCAACCATCTGGTATCTATAATACAAGTCTAGTTGCTTAGTGTGGAACTAGATGGCGCAGTGTGTATATGCAAAGATATTTATTTATTATTCGTTCGCCTATTTTTTTTGATTACATTTTTCACTGCTATCACGATTTTTTCCGTAACAGCCATCAAAGGGCGACCACTTCTTTCTTCATCCCTCAAAGTAAGACCGCGCTTAAATTCATTATACCAGCGGTACACGGCTGCTTTAGAAGAACCTTCATCGCTAAATGCCATTGAAGTCGATTTGAAATCATAAAAACCATCGCGCGAAAATATTCCCGACGCTGTTCCACTTTTCAATTAGACTCGATAATTTAAAGTAGGTCGTAAAAAATGTGGAGACTAATTTTTAAATTAGAACGTTCCGATTTAATCGTGTTTTTAAAATAAATGATAACTGGCCAGGATCTCACAATATGACTAGTGATATTTTAAATATTCCTTACCTATGAAATTGGCGTTTTGTATGTAGAATTTCATTAAGACTGTTTTCTCCATACAAACATTTTTGATTTTTTTTTTTTGATTTGGGAACGGCATATCCAAATTTAGCTAAACTTTGTGTGTATTATCGGATAACATTAAGTTAAATATAGGCAGTGTTAATTTTTAAAAGTAACCGCTTTATAAAAGTTTCAGCGAATCTAAGAAATAATATGGAAAGCTCACGAAAAGAACTGTGTTCGAGTTTTTTTTATTATGTGATATAAGCACAGAAATTAAAAAATATTTCATGTGAAACCTTGAAAACATATTCTATTTTTTAAATAAAAAACAAATTTGGATATAGCTCAGAAAATCGCAGGAATTGGTACATATGATTAACGAAGAAAAAAAACTCCAATTTCATAGGTAAAGACCCAATATTAAAATATTGGTAGACTTAGTCGGTGGCAAAGAGAATTCAAATATTATTCAAGGTATTACACTGAGAGTACATTCAGCCTTACTAGTCTATCCAACCTTACATCGTAGGTCGATGTCGAGGTCATAAACTCGTCTATATGAATTTAATTAACTATAACAATACTAAAATATCGGATTTAAAAACTGTTAACATTAGAATGTGCTCCTTTTTTACCCGACAGCTCAAGAAAGGAGACTAATGTTTTTCAAGTATATGTATGTAAGTATATATGTATGTATGTTCCTTTGGCGCATCCTGTATCCTAAACGGCTTGACTGATTTCGAAGTGCATGGTGCCGTTAGATTCATTAACGAAGAAAAAAATCTCCAATTTCATAGGTAAAGACCCAATATAACAGGTATTCCAATACGATGATAAGTATATCTGTGTGATTGCGATGCCATGGCCGCATGGCGTTAGCGTCATTTGGGTAAGATGCATCCTTAACCCAGTGACTACATCTCTTTCCACTAACCTGAGTCATAAGGCTTAAGAAGTCTATCAGTTGACAGTAGGACAGAGCGAAAGCAGGGGTAGTGCACAAAAGATCTAGATCTAGATGGCGCTGTGTGTATATGCCAATATATTTATTTGTATTATTCTGCAATTGTGCGTATCTGCAGCTGCACGTATCATACGTATACTCGGCATTATTTGCAGCGTTGTCCCGATGTCCGTAAAGCTACGTGGTTCCTAACTAACTACTTAGCTTGAACTTCAAAAAAAAAAAAAAAAAAAAAACAAAACAATAATAGTTTATATGATGAAACCTGTAATTTGCCTCATTTTTTGTATTCGTACTTGGTAATATTTATACACAACTGTAACGCTGTTGGTTTCTTTAATAAATAAATAAATAAAAT
This sequence comes from Oegoconia quadripuncta, assembly GCA_949316235.1. NCBI lineage: Eukaryota > Metazoa > Arthropoda > Insecta > Lepidoptera > Autostichidae > Oegoconia > Oegoconia quadripuncta. The sequence goes on from OX438749.1 coordinate 28,475,572, forward strand.
AAATAAAAGATCCCGATTGGGTCGAGGTGCCTTTGGGCATATGTAAGCCCACGGCTAAGAATAGAAAGAAGAATCATTATCATCATCATCATATCAGCCGAATGATGTCTGCTGCTGGTCAAAGTGATTTAATAATTTGGCGAACTTATCACTAAAATCTTGTGCGGTATTAAAAATAGATGCAGATACAAACTACGTGAATACATTTCATTACATACATTTAACCGCCTTCGTGGCTCGATCCCCAGCGGGGTGCAAGTTTAAGTACTCGGTTTGGTTGACGGTAGGGCATTTTAAATGTCCGCCTGGCCACATTTTATCTAAATCTGCCGCCAAGCAGCAATGTTAATAGCATTGTTGTGTTCCGGTTGTCCGAGATAAGATAGCCAGTCCTCCAAATGTATTGGGGTTTCCGGGTCAGTACGCCTCCACCTTCGACCTCATCTTCACTTAACATTAGGTGTGATTGAAGTCAAGTACCAACCCGTTGTGCATAAAAAAAATCTGCTCATCTGTTTCGCCGTTTGCAACAAACAAACATCTAAACTTTCGCATTTATAATATTGAAGAGGATATAACAGAACTGCCAAAAGGTACTGTAATGTAAAGAGGGATATAAAACCGACCGCGCAATTTTCTAAAAACGATCATCTCTCAGAAAAGGAAGTTGGAAAAGTTCGTCGCACCTTTACAAATCGATATCCGAATAAAGTTCGGACGAACTCGATAAGTAATCATATTTCACGGGTTGTTTTCATTATTCGATGGAAAGCAAACATTTGGGATGGAAGTCGACAATCGCTACATAATTTGGCACCATCTGGATGCTCGGGCTGTTGCGTTGCTATGAAAGAGTATGGACCGGGAAAAATGTATTTTTATTGTGAAACTGTGTTATAGTCTAGTAAAAGTAGATAGATAGATAGATAGATAGATAGATAGATAAAGCCTTTATTTGTTTCCACAGTCACACACATATATTTAGCTTATACATATTGATACACAGATAAGGTAACACATTTACAACAATAACATAATATTGTAACACTAACGCATGTGTGTGCTGCAGCAGTACAAATGGGTCATAGCTCAGTATATCAGATTGCTCATTGAGCAAAACACTGATTTTCAGCTATCCCCTAAGGAGCAGAGCAACTTGGAACCTAAACCAGAGGAAACAGAAAGTATTAAATAAATAGCAATTTTCAGACTCTTGAAATAGTGATTAATGAGTGATAGTATAGGTGCGAGTGAATATAAAGAGACGTAGTGTTTCTAAGTTGTGGGGCTCAAGAACATAGTTAGTACGTAATTAAATACATATATTCACACAATTAATCAATACAATTAATCATTTTGGGAATCGGAAATATTATGAATTGAACCTTTAGTAAATTGAACATTTCGAAACCGTTGATAATTTCGGGAATTGGACATATTTAGATATGTTGAGACCGTTCACCATTATGGGTATTGGATATTTTATGAATAGAACATACTGACACATTGAAACAGTTGAATATGTTGGGAATTGGACATATTTGAATATGTTGAAACCGAAATCATTTTCGGAATTTGACAATTTATGTATTAGACGTGTTATAAATTGAACATGTTGTGAATTGGAATTCTGAAACCATTGATCATTTTGGGTAAATTGGACATTTTGTGAATTGGATATTCGGTACTTTCAGAGTACCGAACGAAATAATTAAATATAGCTTGGCCTGTTTCCATACAAAAGTATTAGCTAAGTACGAGAAATCTTCTAAAAATCAGTTACTCCTTTTGGATTTGTCTGTATTATCAGATTCCGAATTTGTTATTACTTCGTATAAAGTTTGGAAATAACCAATATTTATATTTAAAAGAGCACGTAGCTTACCAAGCTGCGTATGGCATACGTCGACTTTTACCAAACTGTTTAATATTAGGTCCTTACCTATGAATTTGGCGTTTTGTATGGAGAATTTCAATAAGACTGTTTTCTCCATTCAAACATTTTTGTTTTTTTTTTTTTGGGAACGGCAAATCCAAATTTAGCTAAACTTTGTGTGTATTATCGGATAACATTAAGTTAAGTATAGGCAGCGTTAATTTTCTCTGTTCAAATTTTTTTTTATTATGTGATTTAGCCCAGAAATTAAAAAATATTTCATGTGAAACCTTGAAATAATATTCCATTTTCCAAATAAACAAATTTGGGTATAGCTTTGAAAATCCCAGGAATTGGTGCATATGATTAACGAAGAAATAAAACTCAAATTTAAAATTTTGTGGTGAAAGTTCCTAAAATCTTAATTTTTGATTTTTTGTAGAAGGATAGAGTACCCATCAGTAACAGAATAAAAATGTTTTCTAACAATTCAGTAGCTTGCTTTAGGTATAGTACAGGTAAATAGTTATATGTAAAACCTACAATATTAAATTAATTACCACTGTAAACTTCGTTGCGTTGTAGAAGATGCTAAGATCTCCTAAAACAATTTTCTAAAAAATTTATCAATGACTACTTTATATTTCTTAAAAATGATTTGTTCTGGCAAATAAACTATTTGTATTTGTTGTATTTGTTGTTGTGTTGACATGTACTCAATCTATGACGTGCAAAAAATCATAGCGGAACAAAGATCGTGACATTATAGTATGGTCTACTATAGGAGAAGACAAAGGTTACGTAATTCAAACAGCTGAAGTAAGAAGTAAAGAAGGCAATGGGTCATTGGGTCAATTGAATGTTTTCTTTATAAGATCGGTGTGATCAATGACCCAAATTTGCTAAATAAATAACCCAGTGACACTAAATAGTGTTAAAGGGTAAGTAAAACAATAGATTGATAAATACTGTTCAAAGATCATTGAGCACACGCCGAAAGGTCTGACATATACTACTCTGTGTAAAAAGTATCGGGAATATGTCAATAAAAAGACCCGCGTTAAAGAGGTCGTTCTAATTTTTTTACTGCATGTTGGTAGCACTGTACTGATTTAGCGCGCAAAATTTGTGCGGGATCTGTCATTTAATTTGTTTTAAACTACACTTTTTGTTGGTCATAGTTTTGAGTCCTCGGCGATTTTTACAATGGAAAATATTGTTGAACAAAGAGTGTGCCTTAAATTTTGTGTTTCAAATGATATTTCATGTGGTGAATCACTAAAAATGTTGCGAAATACCTACGGCGAATCGTGTATATCGAAAACAAGGGCTTATGAATGGTATAAGGCTTTTAAAGAAGGCCGAGAAGTAGTAGTAGACTTGCCTCGTTCTGATAGACCTTCAACCGCTACGACCAAAGAAAACATCGACAGAATCAAGAAGCTAGTGCTCGAAAATCGACGTATGAGTCTGAGAGAGTTGGCTAGTGAGGTGAACATATCTTTTAAGTCCGTCCACAACATTCTCATTGACATTTTAGGCATGAAACGCGTCGCCGCTCGACTAGTTCCAAAAGAGCTCAATTTTGTTCAAAAAGCGCAGCGAAAGCATGTCGCTGAAGACATGGTTTCCCGAGCTTCTACGGATCCGACCTTTATGAAACGTATAATAACTGGCGACGAGACATGGGTTTATGAGTACGACATGCAAACAAGCCAACAGTCTTCAGAATGGCGTCTCGAAAACGAGCCGAAACCCAAAAAACCGCGGCAAAGTCGCTCCAAAATCAAGGTGATGCTGACAGTTTTTTTTGACTACCGTGGTGTGGTTCACTCCGAATTCCTTCCAGAGGGAGAAACAGTGAATAAAGAATATTATTTAGGCGTCATGAAGCGTTTGCGTGAGAGTATCCGCCGAAAACGTCCAGATTTGTGGCAACACAACTCATGGATGCTGCACCATGATAATGCACCATCACACACAGCCATTATAGTGAAAGAGTTTTTAGCGAAAAATTCAACAAAAGTTCTCGACCAAGCACCGTATTCACCTGATATGGCTCCGTCTGACTTTTTTTTATTTCCCAAGTTAAAATTACCACTTCGAGGAAAACGTTTTGAGGCGATAGAAGCCATAAAAGAAAATTCGCTGAATGAGCTAAAGGCCATACCGCAAATAGCCTATGAAAAATGTATGGAAGACTGGGTGAAGCGGTGGAGATGTTGTATTGCAAGCGATGGGGCCTACTTTGAAGGCGATAAAATAAATTTAGATGAATAATTTGTATTTTTTGTTTTATTGACAAATTCCCGATACTTAGTACACTGAAATCCTGACACACGTCTTTTGCTTCATCCACTCTCATAAGGTTGTTCATACATGCTCGTCGGGTTAGGGTACTCTTGACTTGGCCTTTCTTTCGTCCCCGATTTGATCATGGTATGGTCGCCGTGGTCTTCCCCTATCCATATTAGTTTCGCATATCTCTTTCATTAGTCTTCTTTCATTCAACCTCTCCGCATATTATGCAAACCATCTCAGCATACCCTTTTCAATCTTTGTCACTACGTCTTCTCTCACACTGCTTAACTCCCTAAATATGACATTCAATAGTGCTCTTTATGAGGAAATACAGTGTCTTTAACATGGTGCTCTCAGTGGCACAAGTGAAAAACCAAGAAAACTTAAACCACCAAGCAATTCCTAAATAACTTTTTTGTTTTGTCGAATCACAACTTGTATAAATACTATTTAAAAAGACCAACCATTGCTCGTTTTTCTCCCGGGAGTCAACCATTTCAAAAGATAGTATTCTTCTTCGTAGCGAGTCGATGTCAAAAACATCAAACATATAAGAACCATAGGATGTGGCCGCGCGTACAATATTGTAGCATTGAAGCATTTGACGACCTGTTTGGTGTAGTGGTTAGCAACTCTGACCATTATACCAAAAGGTTGCGGGTTCGAATCCCGCTAGGGGCATACGTTTGTTTGATGAATACGGACATGTGTACCCGAGTTATGGATGTTTTCATTTATAATAAGTATTTATTTACAAAAAAAAATACTTATGTAGTATATCAACCATCTGGTATCCACAGCACAAGCCTATAGTTCCTTACTGTGGAACTAGATGGCGCTGTGTTAATGTCTTAAAGATATTTATATTGTAGAGGTCTTGAAGCAGGTGTCGGGACACCGGGCAGCATAGAAGATGCCCCATAGTTTGTGGTGTATCACCGGACAAGCACCCGCTGTCGTCCATGTAGCCCCATTTGGACATGTTCTCTCGGCATCTACTGACTCCGGTAGAGACAGCACGGGGCAACACGGGCACGAAAACTATTCCTGCTTTTTAAACGACCGCAGCCGGTTAGGTACTTTATCTTATTTAACTTCACGAGCTTTATCCCATTGGCGTGGTCAAAGATATCTCAAACAAACGTTTGGGTGTTCCAATCATTAAAAACGTAATACTTGCAACAACATTCACAGTTTACCATTCAAAAAATACAGAAATTCACAGGTAACAGCGTGTGCATTTCTGTATTTTGAAACGTACAAGTCTAAACATGTCATCCATAGAAAGACATATTATATGTTATAAGTCTATAGCTGTAGGCATATAATTTGTATTAACACATATATAAAACATTCACGACCTTTATCCCAAATGGGGTGGTCAGAGATATCCCAAACAATAGCATTTGGATGTTCCAAACATTAAGAGTTTAATGATTGAAACACCATCCACGGTTCACCTTAAGCAATATACAGAAATGCTCACGTGACAGGTAAGCCCATCGCCGTTGAAACGTGCAAATCTATAGATGTTTTTGGTGTAAAGTCCCTTAGTCGCCTTTTACGATACACACGGGAAGAGACGGGTTGGTTCTATTCTATTTACCCGTCAAAACCAAATAAGATACAATTTTTTTTTAATTGGTTTTGATTATTCTGGCAAAGCTTTCTAACAATGGTATGTTTAAATTATGATCATAATGGTTTAGGGGGTACAGTCAGAAACAGGTAAACCTCTACAGTTCTGCATAATACAAATTTAGTTTTCTCAGCCAATTTTTAGATGCTTATTGGTGTCGATTCGGATGTACACCAACTAAACTAAACTAAAACCAGTTTTGGAGTGGTGCTGTCACATCGTACTGTTCCAGGGAGAAAGAGACAGTACTACTCTAAAACTGGTTTTAGTTTAGTTTAGTTGGTGTACATCCGAATCGACACCAATAAGTATCTAAAAATTTGTTCATCTATAAGTTTAACAATCGATTCGGATGTACCGAATCGACACCATTGTTAAACTTAGTAATTGCTGTAACTACCAATATAAAAAAATGTTTTAATTTCGTTTGTAAGATCATTGAGCACACGCCGTGCTCAATGATCCATGCATATACTGTTAAGTTCGATACTCCAAATTCGGAACACCCCAGTATAACCACTATTCCAATAAGGTAATATCCAACTACCCCCAATTAAGGCGACTAAAATGATACCCTAAACCAATTATACCCAAGGTACCTTTCAAAGTGACAGCCATTTTGCCCGATCTCTTCTCGGTAATAAATTAGTTCATCAAGCTCGCCAGCCCTACAAAATTGGCTTAGGTATAGCAATTTCATAGAAGGCCAAGTCATTAAACAATTAAAGCATTAATTAAATGGGAAGTCGAACATATGATGCGTAAACTGAGGCCTTCAGTAAAATACGTAATTTTTGTGGAGTAACTTGGAAGTTCCTGGGTTTTTGTAGAAGGATAGAGTCATCATCATGTTTTCTAACCATTCTGTAGCTTGATTTAGGTATAGTAAGAAACATACACAACCCCTCAACTGTCCGCCCCCGCGCGAATTCCAGTCAACTATCCGGCTTTTCACGGTCTCACTTTTGCGCGGGTGATAAGCGCACGGTACCTTTATTAATAAAAACCTATGAATTTGGTACGACAAAACGGCTATGAACATATGCACTAAGATAATTATTAATGATTACACTGAATTTTCTTTTATTCCAAACAGTTTCAATAACAGATAATAAGAGGAATTGTTTTTTTATTGTCGTAACATCCGGCAGTAGACTGTAATTTTTTTGGTTACAGGTCTACCCACAGACGGTTGAGTGACAACAATATAAAAAAAATGATATTTCAATTAATTTAACATACCCAGCTATGTATAATTGGCGACAATAAGCAAACATGACATAATTTGACTCCAAACTCGATCAATCCACTACTAAGGACAACGGAACGAGTTATTTTTGATATCAGACAACATATCACATAAAAATGATGTGCAATATTACTCTAATGTACATACTTTAGGTACTTGATAGCAACATAAAAAATACTTTCCCCTCGCAATATATTTATGTAGTAAACGTTACATCGCTGAGTACAACATTAATTTTGCTTGTTGATATATTATTTGCATGCTTCTGTGGGAGTAGGTGTTAGTTCTGAATATATATAATGGAGGAGGTGTCTTTATAAAGTGGGGAGATTAGGATAATAAGTAAGCTGTAGTTCAGATGTTTGTACAAATAGGTAAAGTACCTAGGCAGGTGGACAGAGTAATTAAAAGGCGTGGACGCATTGAATAGAGGTTCCTGGGAATGATTGTAAATGCCCCTCGCTACATGAGGAACGATATCATCAGCCAAGACCTGGGCGTGGAGAGCCTCGACAGCTTCGCGCGCAGACACGCGGCCAGGAACCCGCATTTGCGGCAACTGGCCACGTACCATGCGTGCCCCCGGACCAACTCCAGCCACCGTCGATAGCGGCTTGCTCACAGAGCCTCCTTGAACGGGGTCCCACCCAGTGGGCTGGAGCGTGGTGGTGTGAAGAAAGAAGACGATGTGGCCGAGTCGACGCTCGCTAACCCTTCACAGGGTAAGCTTGAGCTCGTCGGCTACATCATACCTCGGACTTGACTTGGACTAAACCCGCCCAACGCCCCGCTCGCGGTGACGAGCGGCGAAAAACACTTCAACCGATAAGCCATTGCCTAGGAATTGGTACGCGTGTCTCCCAACCAGAGACTTTGCAGGACAAGCCGGCTTCGAATAGACGTCCAGATTTCCGCCGACCGTCAAACAAGACAAATCGATATATAATAATAGTTATAAGTGACTTACTTATGCAACTAATATCACCGAAGAGTAGTTAAAAATGCTGTAAGTTATTTAGTAAGTTGATCATGGAATTTTAGCAGGAAGGACAGTAGACTAGTCTAGATGAATTCCACTATTGCATACGTGAGCAGAGTGAAGTCTTAAGGGACATTCAACTACGTTTAGCCTACATTAAGTAGGTCAAATGTCACTATTTTATAGCCTCAGTACCATGAGACGCTAGTAAAAGCGACGCGAGGTTGCAAGCGACTAGGACCTAAGTAAGAAAGGTGGACCTTTCTCTGACATATTTATATACACATCCACGACTTCCATGATTCGGGAATAAATAATAAATTGACACATACACACAGCGCCATCTAGTTCCCCACTAAGCAACTAGGCTTGTATTATGGATACCAGATGGTTGATAAACTACACAAATACATTTCATACAAATAAATAAATACATAAATAAATGTAAAACATCTGTATTCCTCATACAAACATATGCCCCTAGCGGGATTCGGACCCGCGACTTTTGATATAGCAGTCAGAATTTTTAACCACTACACCAAACAGGTCGTATTCAATAAATGTTGGTATTCATCATACAAAAACACATTAATTAGTGTAATTTCTGTATACTGGTGCCCCCACTTCTGATTACGAATAACTTCCCACCAGGAACCATTAGACGAAATCAACCGAAAATTGTTGGACTTCCATACTAAAGGTTTTAGAATGGTTTACTTTTTTTTTTATACACAACGGGTTAGCACTTTACCTCAATCACACCTGATGTTAAGTGAAGATGAGGCCGACGCTGGAATCGTACTGACCCGGAAACTCCAATACATTTGGGGGACTGGCTATCTTATCTCTGACAACCGGAGCACAACAATGCTATTATAACATTGCTGTTTGGCGGCAGATTTAGATAAGATGGTGGTAGCTAGCCAGGCGGACATTTAATATGCCCTACCACCAACCAAACCGAGTACTAAACATGTACCCCGCTGGGGATCGAACCCGCGACCTCCGATTCGTAAACGCTATGTTGTTTACATTTGAACCACAGAGGCGGTTAAATTTGTATGGGTAAATGGATAATGTAAAATACTTTGTATGGGGTAATCGAAAATTTTTTGATCGAATTAGACTGTTCACTTAGGTAAAGTTGTTGTTAATCAAGAGTGACGTCACCAGTGAATGGGAATTAGATTAATTAAAATTGACCCTGTATACCTCTAGCGGAATTCGAACCAGCAGCCTTCTGTATCGCAGGCGGAGTCAAGATGAATGACTCCAGTTAACATAAAATTCACAAAACAGAGCAATGCTTTCGTAACCCATTTCGGGACCAAGCTGTTAATAAATCCAACAGTCCCAATTTACTAGTTAACTCTGTAAATTATTCGTATCACGTAGTGGTTTAATGCATTAACCTAGTTACAACTGTTGACCAGTGAAAGGTTCCAGTAGCAAAATTTATTTAAGGCAAACTACGATCCGATTCTATTTAGAGAGAATATACCTACATACATAATGCCACGCCTGTTTCCCGTAGGGGTAGGCAGAGTCCACAGACTTCCATTTGTTATGATCCTGACACACCTCTTTTACTTCATCCACTCTCATAAGATTGACTTGGCCTTTCTTTAAGACATCCCCGATTTGATCATGGTACGTTAGCCGTGGTCTTCCCCTACCAACACTACCATCCACATTCGCATCGTATATCTCTTTCGCTAGTCTTCTTTCATTCATTATGACGACCTGTTTTGGTGTAGTGGTTAGAAACTCTGACTGATTCGCGGGTTCGAATCCTGCTAGGGGCATATGTTTTGTGTGATGAATACGGACATGTGTACCCGAGTTATGGATGTTTTCATTTATAACAAGTATTTATTTACAAAAAAAATGTAGTATATCATACATCTGGTATCCACAACACAAGCCTATAGTTACTTAAAGTGGAACTAAATGGCACTGTGTGCATGTCCAAGGATATTTATTTATTTAGTACAGTTGAATTCATCGTCTCCACATGTCTGAACCATCTCAGCATACCATTTTCAATCTTTGTCACTACGTCTTCTTTCACACTGCTGAACTCGCCAATGATACTATCTTTAATAACAGAATATTCGAGTTCATAGGTTATTTTAATATTTCTGTCATCATCATATTAAAAATTGTTTATTTTCTTACCACAAATGACGCTTTACAAAGTGATTTTAGAACTAGGTAATACATAGAACACATTTGTGGAAAGACTGGTGCCTGGAAAGGAAGAACCAGAATTATAGGTCACCAGGCCCCTCAGCTATGGACATAGTGTATTAGAGCAGAGATATGGTGATTGAGGAAGAAACACTTAAGGAAAGAAACAAATGAGAAGGAAATCACGAAATATAAGACCTGGTGGAGTGGAGTTGTAGTGTTGTGAACTGTTTTTAACTCCCGGCGAAAAACGACGGATGTATGTGTTTATGTATTTATATATCAGCCCAGGGTGTCCACTGCTGAACATAGGCCTCTCCCCCATAGACAGAGCGACCGGTTGGAAGCGCCTGCATCCAGAGACATCCCTCCTCCAGACCAGAGTATGTTAGTGTACAGACATAGAAGCCCCGTCTGGACATTGCAACATTGTATAAATTTATTATAGAAAAAATTACTCATGTCAAAAGTTTAAATCAAAAAATGTAAAAAAAAAATAATATGAAACCAATTTCACAGTAAATTAAATTTAGTTTCCCCAAAATTTCGCATTACACGACTAATTGAGGCTCCTATGTGTTTTGTACTGTATTGGAATCTTCTAATATACTTTCAACTCGCATTCACAGAGCCACGAATGTCGTCACAATTAACAAAGTAATTATAAAAAAAAATCCGAGCCAACACTCTCAGCGGTGCAAATTGAGGCTTCAAGAGTACAATTAAGACCCTGCCAGACACAGGCCTGGATGGAGAATGAATTAATTACCTTGCAGTCTTTGAAGGACCCTTAATTCGGATCATGTTCGTTCATTTATCATTAATTTAATTTGCCGTGAATTTGGGATAATTTGGAATTTATTTTTGGATCAAATCTGGATTTCTATTGTGTACGGTTTGGGAGTTTATTTAGGTTGTAATCGTAGGTATGTGAATGCGAACTTTGGAATCATGTTTTGAATGAATTTGGTACAAGCTTTCCTCCCGAGATAAGATTTGGCTGTATGAGCTTAGTACCCTTTGCCTGTCTGACAGTAGAAAAATTACAATAAAATACTATATTATGGTCCGGACTTCTTGGCGAACTCGGCGAGAGAAGTTTCTATTTCGTGAAATTTGTACATTCAGATTTTTGAAGTTTCATAACGGCAGAATATTGTACAGGAAAGGTGATGGTGTGCAAGTGAAGGAAAATGTAAATTAAAGATAGTGACGAACGTTTCCACAAGAAGTCGCCAAATCTTCTGCAACGCATTCTGTCGCTTTACTGAAGAATACTAAGGAATACTACAGAAGACTAGACTGTATGGGCTCAGATCCCTTTGCCTTCCAACATAGAAAATAAACAAAAAAAAAATATTATAGTCTATAGAATACGGTCACAGTTTAGGGGGCGTTGCCGGTTTTTCATTTAAAACATCATAATGTGAGGTCGCACGCACACCTGCTGAGACGTGTCACTTAGACATGGCGAAAATATGGTAGAATTATTCATTATATCCATGCTTCAACTTCGATGCGGCCGCTAAATCGTAATGGCCCATGCTAGAGGCATGTTTGAGGGACTAAACCCTTGTTTTAATAAAATATTTTTAACCGACTTCAGAAAAGGATCAGGTTCTCAATTCTCTTTTTTTTGTCTGTTCCACGATTACTCGCACACGCCTGGATTTAGTTCTTCTTCTTCTTATTTTTGAGGATGGCAACCAGTCAACCTCATTGTCGAGGGACATTACTGCCAGTTTCGAGTGAAAATTTTTATTTATCTTATTTCTTCAGTTTATAGGTCAGTCTCAATCAAAACAAGTAATTCGTCGTATACAGAGTCTAGTCACAGTCACGGTCAAGTCATTCTTCAGCAAAGTGGCAGAATGCTTTACAAAAGATTTTGGCGGCTTCTTGTGGGAACCCGAAAGCTCCGTTACGCACTTTAATTTACACTTCCCTTCACCTGTACACCAACACTAACGTTTGCTGCACAATATTCTGCCATTATTAAGCTTCAAAAGTTAGAATGCACAAATTTTAAGACTTATAAAGAAAAATGCTACTTCACTCGCCGAGTTCCCGCCAAAAAGCCCTGGATTTAGTTAGATAATTCTTTTTAGATGTCAAAAAAAATCAAATCAAAAATCGTTTATTTCCTTTACTACAAGACTGGCAATACAAGTTGTAGGATCCTCCTTTTAAGCTTAGAAAAGCCTGTAGATGTAGATTTTTTTTTAAAAGGACATGGAGGTTTTACCCATGGACTTATTATTTAAACAGGACTGATAACTATCAAAAGAATCATTTAGGAAAATGATCACTATGTCAACGCAATAAGGTATTAAATTGGATGCACCATACACAAAGGCAAATCCGAGCCGAGAGAGATAGAAATAACGGAGGCCGTGTGTCTCGTTCTTACATCTTGCCAGCAAAGAAAATGATTATGATTAACAGTTTTGGCTACTCAAAAATTCCATTGAAACACTTATATTTTTATGTTATTTTAAGAATTATAAATAAACAAATAACATTCGCATTAATTTCTTTTCATATATTCTTAAATCAAACAGAAAACATACATTTTTATTTCGATTTTGTTATTTTTATGGTAACCCTGAAAAGCATGTCATGTCATGGCGGTTCGGTGTGATTTTGAATTTTCTTTGCATTAAAAGTTTTTTAAAGTATTTGTTATATTATAACAAGTAAAAGGAGTAAAATGGTGAAAAAGTGTTGCGTTTATACTTGCCCAAGTGAATCCTATGGTGGTTGCAACATATCTTTCCACAGGTAAGCTAAAAATAATATTTTTGTAAATCAAAGAAGTAGGATGCCCATGAATTCTTGAAATGAGTCGAAATATGTGAAATATGTGTGATTGATTAGGGTCCTGACTGTTGTACTATTATTGCAGTTTCCCAAAAAATGAAGAAATGCGAAATAAATGGCTCACGCCGGCTAATGTCAAAACACCAAAGTTTTTTGACAAATATTTTATTACAACATTTGTCCCAAGTAACAAATATATTGTGGTCACCCTGTTAGACAGAGACAAACGGCCTCTACGTTACACATCCTGCTCGGCTCGTTTTTCAGCGGCGAGTACTCAGTCCTGTTTAAATAATAAGTCCATGGTTTTACCTTCATTATGTCAATGGCCTGACGTTCCAACTGAGGCTGTCCTTCTCTCACTAGCATAAAGTTCTTTTTCTTTTTCGTTTTATTCTCTCCTCTAGGAGAAGGCAAAGGGATCTAGCCCATAACAGCCATGTCTTATTTCTCTTATTTCTTCAGTTTGTAAGTCAGTCTCAGTCAAAACAAGTAATTCGTCATATACTTGGCGTATACAGAGTCTAGTCACGGTCAAGTCATTCTTCAGTAAAGTGGCAGATTGCTTTACAAAAGATTTTGGCGGCTTCTTGTGGGACCCCGAAAGCTCTGTTACGCACTTTAATTTACACTTCCCTTCACTTGTAGGTACACCATCACTAACGTTTGCTGAACAATATTCTGCCATTATTAAGCTTCAAAAGTTAGAATGCACAAATTATAAGAATTATAAAGAAAAATGCAACTTCACTCGCCGAGTTCCCGCCAAAAAGTCTAGCATAAAGTTTAAATAATGACAATGGCAATGGCATAATAAAAATATACAGGTCAAAGTTTAGCAATAGGATTATTGAAGTACCCTCGTTTTGCTCACTTCTCGCGTGGCTCGTTTACGGGCGCCATCTTTAATTTGTCGGCGGCTGTCAGAGGAGTCGTTTGAAGTGAATTTTGTGAAGTGGCGACTACTGGGGACGCTATTTCAAGAGGCTTAGTGTGGAAGTTTAAATTAATGCTTCGAAATGTTGCATAAACGTGGAGCTCTTTTCCTTTTCGTATTGTTCTTGAGAGGAATGTTGAAGGAGTGCAAAGCGCAAGCCACATAAGTTTGTGTGAGATTAGTGGCCACAAATTAGACAATGTCTTCAACTCACCCCTGCACAGTCGACTACCATTCCGCTGGGTGTCGCCTTAATATTTAATTGTACTCTAATGTAATAATTATGTGCCTATCTTGTGCCTTGAGAGTAATTGGTGTCGATTCGGATGTACACCAACTAAACCAAACTAAGCTAAACGAAACTAAAACCAGTTTTAAAGTAGTGCTGTCTCTTTCTCCCTGGAACAGTACGATGCGACGGCACCACTCCAAAACTGGTTTTAGTTTAGTTTAATTTAGTTGGTGTACATCCAAATCGACGCCAATATACAAATTATTATTATTATTATTACACACGCAAGCTACCCGAGTCTTTCTCGTCTATTTGGAAGGAGTAAAAACATCATCCTGCCGAGAAAATGTCTTAGATAATTTCCTTGAAAGATCTAACACAGGTTTTTCGGTGAAAGCCTCAGAGAATCATAAAAAATTATACCATCGCCACGTTTCCGACTGAAATTTATATTCGTTGGAATAAATTTGGTGCTATTTCTCTAATTTCCAGAAATCTCCTGGTTTATGGGCGTTTTATGTTAATTCAAATTTATAAGTTGCATTAAATTAGAACTACCGTGGCTATATAATCGTTATAAGACTTTCGTAGCCAAGTTCCAGGTTATACTGGATGTTGATACACCTTCAAAATTTTCCTTCTTTACTGGTTGGTACAATTTTTATTTCGTACAATTCCTAGTTAGTACCAATTTTCTCCAATTATGCAATTCGGTTTATACATAATACTATATCATAGCAATTAGGCAATAGCTTAGGTGTTTTACGAAGATAAACTCGAGGTAATGGTCAATCGAAATTTCTTTTTGTTTTAGCTCTTGACGTCTATCATTGATGATTTTTTTTTTTATTAAAAACTGGTTTCGCGTTGTCTACAATCTCACCTGATGGAAAGTGACGATGTAGTCGAAGATGAATCACGCGCTCCCAGTGAATGCCTATTCACTCTAGACTTGAAGATCCCAAGGTTGTAAGTGTCGGGAAAATGATAGTGACAATATGATTTATTTTAATTTAAACATCGTTTTACGATATGCCAGAGACTGTAAAGTACTTCCTTCACATCTAAAGAGATTGGATTTGATTTTGATTTGATAGTTTCGAAAGACGAAACCATATTCTTTTATCGAAACGAATTTCGAGATAAGAAACATTATTCTTTTATCGAAACCGATTTCGAAAGAAGAAATATTATTCTTACTTGAGAACTGGTTTCGAACCTTGGTTTCGAATGTGGCCGATTCGGTTCCGGAAAGGGAAATCATCTGTGGGAAAAGAAGCGGCGAAAGGATCATTGTTCTTTTCTTTCTTTTAATTTACTTTAATAAAAGTGTACCACTAATACAATTTTATTAATTTTTGGGAGCTGGGCGAAGTATGCTAAGCGTTTTTGTCATTCAGGTAGTCAATAATATTGTAATAACCTTACTTACCATGATTTATTTTTCTTTGTTCTGCATTATTATTTGTTCGTCCCATGTAACATTTCAAACCTCCGCTCCGGTAAGCTCACTTTTGTATATATTTACCCGAAAGCCCAAGGAAAGAGGGTAATGTTTTTCGAGTGTATGTATGTACATATATATTTATGTATGATGTATGTGTCCGTTCTTTGGCGCACTCTGTAGCCTACACGCTTGATCGATTTCGAAGCGCATGGTGTCGTTAGATTCGTCTTGGTACCCGAAGTGTCATACGATATTATTTTATGGCAAAAAACCAACATGGCGTCCGCAAAATACAAAATATACTGGTGTCGATTCGGATGTACACCAACTAAACTAAACCAGTTTTGGTGTGGTTCCGTCGCATCGTACTGTTCCAGGGAGAAAGAGACAGTATTACTTTGAAACTGCTTTTAGTTTAGTTTAGTTGGTGTACATCCAAATCGACACCAATGTTGGGTTTTCTGGGTTTTTAAATATGTACATCAATAGTTATTTCTATTTCTTAATATAATCTGTTTGTAATTCTTGTGCAATAAAGAATGATGATAATATTCCCGAAATGTAAAGTCACAGTGTACTACAATCTCACTTCACACTCGATTCTCACTTTGTTCAAACCCAATAAGACCTTTATCTGTCAGCAACATTGAATAACCAATTTCAGTCGCATCTCCTTGAAATATCATATATTTTTTGTGAGCATACGCCACGTTCTCAACAAGCGATTTCACGTCCTGTAACACAATGACTCAACCAGTTCCGTTTTCTTTTGTCTGGCCCGTTTATTGTCACGTAGCATTGAATAAGAGAATAATATGTGAAATTGCTCACCAGACACGAAAGAACAGCTTATTGGACTTACCTGAAATAGAAATAATTAATATTAGAATTATATGTAGAATATTGACGACCTGTTTGGTGTAGTGGTTAGAAACTCTACTATACCAAATGGTCGCTGGTTCGAATCCCGCTAAGGGCGTATGTCTGTATGATGAATATAGACATGTGTTTTTTATTTTATTTTATTTATTTATTTTTAGGATTACTAACAAGATTGACACATACCAGTCCAATGTGGCAAAAACGCAATTGTACACAGTGCATGCGCCACCTTAATTATAAGTAACCACGACATGCAAATATTTGTAGCGGTAGACATTAAACAATATTATATGAAACATGTTCAGAAATTAAATAAATGACAAAGAAATCAATACCTTCCAGAAACTGGGTACATTAGATACAATTGAATTTTTAATAATAAAATTAAACATAAACTACGTGAATTACAACAACACAAAAGAACAATAAGAAACAGTGTTCCCGAGTTATGGATGTTTTTCATTTATACATGTATTTATTTAATGTATTTGTGTATTTTATCCACCATCTGGTATCCATAACACAAGCCTAGATGCTCACTGTGGAGCTAGATGGCGCTATGTGTTTGTGTAAAGACATTTATTTATATATATTTCTTTATTTATTTATTTATTTAAATTCATGCATTAAAGATAGAATCAGGAATAGTATAATTTTGGAGTTATGCAATATGAAAGGAGACACAGTGACAAAGATTGATAAAGATAATGCTGAGATGGTTTGAACATGTGGAGAGGATGTAAGAAGACTAACGAAATGGATATACGAAGCGAATGCGAATGGTAGTGTTGGTAGGGAAAGACCACGGCGAACGTACCATGATCAAATCAGGGACGTCTTAAAGATGACTCAAGAGTGCATATAATGTGTTGGTTTTTATGTGTCGATGACGGGGTTCCGTAAATAAGACTCGTTGTCTGTTGTTGTTGTTATTGTGATGTTGCACGTACCGCCTCCGTGGCTCAATGTAAACAACAATGGGTTTATGGGTTTACGATTTGGAGGTCACGGGTTCGATCCCCAGCGGGGTACACGTTTAAGTACTCGGTTTGGTTGGTGGTAGGGCATTTTAAATGTCCGCCTGGCTAGCTACCACCATCTTATCTAAATCTACCGCCAAGCAGCAATGTTAATAGCATTGTTGTGTTCCGCTTGTCAGAGATAAGATAGCCAGTCCTCCAAATGTGTTGGGGTTTTCGGGTCAGTACGCTTCCACCTTCGACATCATCTTCACTTAACATCAGGTATGATTGAGGTCAAGTACCAACCCGTTGTGGATAAAAAAAAACGTACAAGGCCCTTTAATTATTAACAAGCATATTTATTACATTGTAAACGGCGCTTACTAAGCGCTATGCGTTTATGTAGCAGTAAATGAGGTAAGGTTATCAACATACTTCAAGAGTAAACCGACGAAAATATATGAAGTTATGAGAACGTTATGAGAAGGAACGAAGTAAAAGAGGTGCATCAGAATTAGTGATATAAAATTATGTAATTTAAATTACGTAGAATTCGGGTATTTTACGATAATTTATTAAATTAAAGTAAAGTTACCGGTGACTTATGACGTTATAAATTTTAATTTGTTTTATGTCTCGAGCGCGTATAGATACGATCTTGTCGTTCCGCTGTTGGTGGGCGACTGAGCAAGCGGCGATTAGTTGACTTGGTTTTGAATATTTAAACTACCTTATTTATGAAAATTAGCGCCATCTGTTGCATGGACCCGGAACTTTTATGAAGTGAAAACACAATGCTGCCGCTGCATTTTAGTGCGGGAGCTTGATATTTTTTTAGTAGGTAGTAGTTTAATAAGTTTTTTACCGTAAATTACCATATGTTACCGTAAAATACCGTATTTTACGTAAGATATCGTTTGTTACCATAACTTACCGGAGTAATTTTATTTACATCCCTAGTCAGGATCATATAGCAAGTCTACCCTTACGGGAAACAGCCGTAACTTTAACGTAACGCAAAATTTGGTGTGTATTTGAAGACTGCTTCATACATTTATTCTTTTTTTTTTCGATAAGAATGTGAGTTGTTAAGTGTGTGCGTTTGAACCACCTGCCAAAGTTAATACATTAACTCAGGCATACTCAATGATAGGTACCTCTCAAAATGACTACACTTTTATATTATAAAATTTCGCCACAGTTGATCAAAGCGATGAGAAGAAAGGAAATTTTCTAAGGAGTGCCCTAGAGGTTGTGACGTAACACAATATTTTTAGTGAGAATGTCTCACAATAACAAGGTAAAACTTTGCGAGACCCGTCAACAATGCTTACGGGTCACACAATCGTACATACTTATAGGTAGTATATTTAAGGCTGTTCCACACTTAACCACAGATGTGCACATTCAAAGTTGTGTTGCTCGATTCATCATCATCTTCTAGCCCTTGTCCCAATTTACAATATTAGGTCCTTACCTATGAAATTGTCGTTTTGTATGAAGAATTTCATTAAGAATGTTTTCTTCATACAAACATTTTTGATTTTTTTTGGGAACGACAAATCCAAATTTAGTTTGTATTATCGGATAACATTAAGTTAAGTATAGGCAGCGTTAATTTTTAAAAGTAACCGCTTTATAAAAGTTTCAGCGAATCTAAGAAATGATTATGGGCATGATTATGGGTAACATGAAAAGAGCTCTGTTCAATTTTTTTTTTATTATGTGATTTAGCCCAGAAATTATAAAATATTTCATATGAAACCTTGAAATAATAATCCATTTTCCAAATAAAAAACAAATTTGGATATAGCTTTGAAAATCGCAGGAATAGGTAGATATGATAACGAAGAAAAAAAACTCCAATTTCATAGGTAAAGACCCAATATTTGGAGTCGGCGTAGTACGTCTTTCTATCCCAATCCCCTGTATCAGCAGTCACTTCTTCTTTCACGCCCTCTTCGTTCATATAACCTTTCACACAATACATCCATCTTTTCCATGGTCTTCCAACTATCGACATCCATATTCATCACTCTCTTAATAACATGCGTTTCGTTCTCATAACATGTCCATACCAAGCTAAACGGTTTCCTTTAAATTTTTCTGTTACGGGTGAAACTTTTAAACTCCCTCTTACGTACTCATTCCTTATTTTTTCCATCCTCTTCACTCCACTCATCCATCTCAACATTCTCATCTCTGCTGCATGCAATCTTCTTTCATCAATCTACTTTACATACATTACGACAGGTCTTATTACGGATTTATAAATTTTTCCCTTTAACCTGAGGGGCATCCGAGAGTCACATATTGTTCCTGTATATTTGTGTTACTCGATTATTATTGCAATAAAAATTTTTAGTTCATCTTGTGTTGTACATTCCATCCTCGCGAACAAAATTGTTCGATTTGCATTTTTTATGTCCATAATGAGACATCTAAATCTTCTTCTTCTTTTCGTGTCGAGGCAAGTTTCAAATTTTATTGGACCAGAACTTAGCCACTCTAACAGCACTGTCTGTGGCGTTAAGGAGGTCGTCAAAGGTGCAGCTGTCAGGACACGCGGGGCAAGACAATACGTGAGCCATTGTCTGTGGGGAGACTCCGCACTCGCATCGGAGAAGCCCCACCTGCACAGATTATCTTTGCTGCGGCCAACCTGAGTTCGAAGCCGATTTAAGGATTTCCAGGTTGGCCATGGCAAATCTAAATAATTTCGTTGTTTTTGAAGAATTTATGGGACTTGTATATTTCGGGGGTACTATTTATGCGCAGTTTTTTGCAATATAAATTATAATCATAGGTAAAGCAGTCTCTGTGCATGAGAATGAGGATTCCTGTAACAAGTGACGCAAGAACGCTCACTTAAAATATTGAATAACTTTTAAATTTAAAGATACTATATAAAACAAAGCATATTATAAAATATCAGACTATTTAGATGATATTCATCCCTGGACATAACCAGATCGTTCGTATGTCAGGCTATTTCATAATTAATAATGAATAGGTATTGTGCCATTCCGTTCTTCTCAGGGGAACCTTTTGAACAAGCAGTAGCTTAAAAAAAGTAAAATTTGACTAAATTAAGTGTACCTTTTAATCGCCTCCGTGGCTCAATGTAAACAACATTGGGTTTACGATTCGGAGGGCGCGGGTTCGATCCCCAGCAGGGTACATGTTTGGTTGGTGGTAGGGCATATTAAATGTTCGCCTGGCTTGGTACCACCATTTTATCTAAATCTACCGCCAAGCAGCAAATAGCATTGTTGTGTTCCGGTTGTCAGAGATAAGATAGCCAGTCCTCCAAACGTGTCGGGGTTTCCGGGTCAGCACGCTTCCACCTTCGATCTCGTCTTCACTTAACATCAGGTGTGATTGAGGTCAAGTACCAACCCGTTGTGGATAAAAAAAAGATTTTTTGACTTGGATCTCTGACGACTCCACTGTATACGCCGCCTCCTATTTATTTTCACTCCGTAGCCCTGAAGGTACCTTCACATGATAAATAAATTCTCTGTGCCCTGAATTGTGGCCCTCAGTCTCAACAGTTGTAACGATTTATAGTTGTAAGCTACATAAAAAAAAATGTAATTTGCGGCGAGACGTGACGTCACGTCTTCCGTTTACGATGTGATGACGTCACAAACCGTAAATACGGGCGCGGCGAAAGGCAAAGAATTGCTAATTTTATAACTTAGTAGGTAGGTATATGGTTTTCGTTTGGATTTTCTGCACGAGTGTATAAATTTATTGTATTAAGTGGGTAGTTGACGAACAGACTGAAGGCGGTTTGTTAATTTGTAATGTTCTACACCGCCGACAACTTATACTACTAATCTAACTTATATATTATAAATGTGAAAGTCTGGATGTTTGTGTATTTGTCAGTTTGTTGCTTGTTTTTTGACGCGGGGAATCGCATGACGCCTACCGCTCGCCTGCGTGACGGCGAGACGGTTATGTGGGACTCCCCTCCCTAACGGGAGGGATACCCACTCAAACCACGCGGCGACTTTCGGCAGTTGGGAGTATCTGGGAACGCATAAGTGGCTCCAGGCCCCCCCTCACAAGGGGAGACCCGCTCTCGGAGGGCGTCTAGCGCACCCTAGCATTAGGTAAAGAGCTGGCAATGCACCGACCCAGTACACAATGCACACGATCCTACTTGCGAAGTCCGCGGAAAGCGGCCGCCTGACGACACCCGATGCCCGGCCGACCCGGATCATTTTTACATTCATTGTAAATCTAGCATCGATTTGCGTTAGACATAATTTTAGTGTTGTTATTTCTCAGTTGTGATTTCTTCTTTTTAATTAAATTAGTTAAAGTAATTTTGTTTTTTTTTTGGGTCCTCCGGCAGTGGCCTTCGTAATTTGCTCAACCACAAAACGGATGAACGAATTTGAATTAAATTTGGTATATAGATAGATCATACCCTGGATTGAAACATAGGATATTTTTTATCCCGATAAAGTGAGTAGTTCCCGCGGGATAAATAGGTTTCCGCGATAAAGTTATTCCACGCACGAAACGAGACGAAAGCTAGTTAGTACTAGTATAATTTATGAATAAGTTGTTTAGAAATAAACATGGTCGTCGCTTTATATAGGGTACTCTAGACTTGGGTCTTTAAGAAACGTCTTTAAGACGTCCCCGATTTGATAGGTTACTTTCGGCGTAACGTCTTCCCCTACCAAACATCGTCGTATTGTGTGAATATTTCAAAGAATATATTTCTCTACCACCTCATAACTACTCCGTAAGTACTTATTCTAACTACCGATAGCGGACACTTATATAAGTTTTTCGGCTCTCACGGCCCACTGGTTCGATGAAAGGATATGAAATATTGAGAGAACTGCCTCGGAATAAATCCGAACGCGTACGTAATCGATTTATGTAATAATGAAGCTGGATATAACATTATTCTCTCGGCCATTATAAACTTATTGGATGATTTTTCTAGAGGAGTCCGTACCTAAAATTTCGTTTAGCACAAAAGCGTTTAATTGTTATGCATGATTATCTTTGTATGAAACTTTAATATTGTCCAATATTTGCACGTCATTGTAATGACTGAATTAGGCGGATCTTATTGTAACAACACCTAAACGAATGTACCCTTAGTTAATATACCGAACATTCGCACTAAGAAGTTCGATTCTTCATTCATCATCCGAACAGCCAAGGCATTGAACTCCCTTCCGGCGTCAGTCTTTCCTGAATCCTACAACCTTGGGATCTTCAAGAGCAGAGTGAATAGGCATTTACTGAGATCGCGTGCTTCATCTCCGACCACATCGTCACTTTCCATCAGGTGAGATTGTGATCAAACGCGAATCCAGTCAATCATAAAAAAAAAACCCCCTATTCAAGAGATAATAAATAAAGAAAGAAAGAAAGAAAGAAAAACATTTATTCAGCTTAAAATGGGCATGTACATTCATATTCTATTCTATTCCTATATTTAACGGCTGATATATCTAGTGAATACTGAAGTGTACCTTCGAAACTCACGGTTACGGGTTCGAATCACGTTAAGGGTATATGTTTGTGTAATGAAAAGGAATATAGCCATAAATAATTTGATATTGCAATTGGCAATGTGAAAATATCATATACAGGGTGAATTTGAATTTGTGTAATTCCTATTAACTGGTGACGCCACTCGTGATTACGAACAACTTTCCCCAAGGTACCATAGTCGGATAAAAAAAAATGAGTAAATGTCATTGTTATGGTTTTTAGAAATAAATTATCTTCTATTACGTCAAGGATTGACGTTTTAATAACCTGGCGACGAAATTCTACCATGAAAAGCAATACAAACTATATAGGGATGCCATTGTGCAACAATAACGGCCTGGTATGAAGAGTAACGAATGGCGAAGAGTAACGAGTCATTTTGTTCCTAAGATGCATCAATGCTGGGTTATGGCAGATTATTTCTAACGGGATCCGGTTAACGAGTATAACCCCACAAAATTAAAAAAAACACCTGTTTTAAATAAAACACCAAAATATAAAATGAAAACAACCTTACAAAGGATGTTACAAGACATAAATTTTTCAAAGCAACATAAATCCGTCTACCAGTCAACGTCTGGACGTAAATCCGCCGAGATAGGCGACCAAAACGAAACACCCTGTGTTAACAAGCCTCTTGAGAGATTCGAGCACGATTAGTCAGTTTCCAGACCTTTTTAGGGACTTACAAAAAGGCTCGAGTATTTTGTCTTCAGTATTTTTTTAGATATTTTCTAAAGTGTAATTAAGGTGCGCTGTATTGTCAGTGGTTTGAATTATACTCACTGGAATATTCGGTCTATGAAACCGCATTCGGACAAACATCAATTCGATTGGTCGACAAAATATTTGACTGACGCTTGATTGCTCAATAGAACGATTGACCGTCGAAAGATTGGTCGACAGAATGACTGACAGGTGAAAATATGCGCGACAGAATATTTCACTGATGCACGATTGCTCGATAGAATGTTTGACCGACGAACGATTGCTCAGCAGAACGTTTGATCGACGAACGATTGCTTGACAGAACAGCTGACCGATGAACGATTGCGCGACAGAATGTTTGACTGACGCACGATTGCTCGACAAAATGTTTGACTGACGAATAATTGCACGATAGAACGATTACCCGATGCACAGTCGATTGACAATGTTCTTGGTTGCTTATCAATGATCGCTGAATATATTTAGGTATATCTAACTAATAATATAAATGCGAAAGTTTGGATTTTGTATGTTTGTCTGTTGCTCAATCACGGCGAAACGGATGAACGGATTTCAATGAAATTTGGTATGTAGGTAGGCCATACCATGGATTAAAATATAGAATACTTTTTATCCCGATAAAGTGAATAGTTCCCGCGGGTTTAACAAATTTCCGCGATAACGCTATTCCACGCAGGAGAAGCCGCCGCCCGTAAGGCTAGTGGTCTATATTTAGCAGAGGAGGTCTTGTGGCTAATGTATTTGTTTGTTCGCATTATGAATGAACAGTCGAATTACTTAGTGCGAATGTTCGGTATGTTAACTACATACGGATCAAACCCTTCCCCACGCCTAGTGGTCCGAAGATGAAATGGCGATGGTGGAATAAGATTATGTAATTCCAACGCACACTCACCGAAGTGCATCCTGTAAAAGACTAAAAGACCCTTTTCGTCACAGTACATTTTTGAATGTATTGTCAAAAAAAATATAGCATCATTTAGGAAAAATAGTGATAAACATGATGTCAATACAAGAAATAAAGATAAACAGGTCACATAAGTCGCCTCCGCAAAGTCAGTAATTCATTCAAAGGGTTATGTACCTACACGCTTTTTCAATAAGGTTCCTGTTGATATACAAAATCTTCGTTTCAATAAATTTAAAGATACTATGAAACAGAAACTTATTAAGAAAGCATATTATAAAATATCAGATTATTTAAATGATAAACATTCATGGACATAACCAGCCCGTTCGCAGAACCAGGCTATTTCACAATTAATAATGAAATATTATAATATAAAATAATAATTAATAATTTTGTAATATAAAAACCTTTTTTTTTTAAAAGAGCAACCTCTCGAATTTCTTGCTTGTTCTTCTCAGGGCAAATTGCCTTTTGAACAAGCAGTAGCTTTAAAAATGTAAAATCTGACTATTTTAAGTGTACCCTGTGTACCTACATAATAAAGCATTTTTGATTTCATTTCATTTCATTTGCAATTTAGTAGTCATCGAGTGGTCAGTTGTTGCAGTATTCGCTAGTTTATCATTCCAACTGGAAACGGCAACTTTAAAATTACCTGTGCAGTTCCTGTAATAACAATGTGAAAGCAATAGAATATTTTCCCAATAAATAACAACTAGGTATCCGCAAAACGGCTTTTATCCACAAATATGGACTTAATATATGGGATAGAGACAAACAAAATTGCTATTAGTCCTCTTAACAACGTCGATTTATTTGCTTTACAGTGTAGTTTCGCAACTAATAATGCTATGTGAATGAATGATTTATTAGCAATCGAATTTGGTATATAATGTTCTCAGGAATATTGAGATCTCAAATGTTGCGGCGATCTGAATATAGTAGTTAGACACTCTAACTGATATACTGGAAGATCACGGGTTCAAATCCCGCTAGGGGTATTGTTTACATGATGAATGACACGAGTACCCGAGTTTTGGATGTTTTTCAATTTATATATGTATTTATTTTCACAAAAACGTATTTGTATTTCTTTATATTAGGTCCTTACCTATGAAATTGGCGTTTTGTATGAAGAATTTCATTAACACTGTTTTTTCCATACAAACATTTTTGTTTTTTTTTTTGGGAACGGCTAATCCAAGTTTAGCAAAACTTTGTGTGTATTATCGGATAACATTAGTTAAGTATAGGGAGCCTTAATTTTTAAAGTAACCGCTTTATAAAAGTTTCAGCGAATCTAAGAAATGATTATGGGAAGCACATGAAAATTAAAAAATATTTCACAAGAAACCTTGAAAAAATATTCCATTTTCCAAATAAAAAGTAAATATAGCTTTGAAAATCGCAGGAATTGATACATATGATTAACGAAGAAAAAAAACTCCAATTTCATAGGTAAAGACCCAATCTATATTTCATAACGTGAACGTGGCTGTTTTTGAATCATTAAACTCTTAATGTTTGGAACACCCAAACGCAACTGTTTGGGATATCTCTGACCACCCCATTTGGGATAATGGTCGTGACGTTATAATACTTATATGTATATAACTAAGTTTGAGAGTTTGTTTATTTGTTTGTTTATTGCTCCATAACGGCGAAATAGATGAACGGATTTGGATTCAATTTGGGATTAAGTTAGAATATACCCCGGTATGTCCCGTTAAAGTGAGTAGTTAACGCGGGATAAACAAATTAAACATGTCCGTGATAAAGTTATTCCATGCAGGCGAAGCCACAGGCGGAAAGCTAGTTTTAAATACTACTTTTCCCTACTAAATTTTGTGTATTTGTTGGCAATTGTATTGATTTTGCTACAGAAATGTTGCGTGCGTTTTTCCGTATGCGGTGTTGACAGAATAATCAGTGCTGTGTTATGGGCCACTGTCTGTACTGCAGCATATGCTGAGTCAGAGAGCATTCAGTGCACAGTAGGTACAGCCCACCGCTGGGTAAATCTTGCTTGGTATACGTTATTTATTTATTTATTTGTGTTTTTTCTATTTTGGTTGTAGGTACTGCGCAATGAATAAATGGTTCATCTATCTATCAATAAAAACTATTCTTACTAATTTTACTTGCGAATTTTGAAGGGACATAGTGGGACATACAATTTAGTAAATAAAATAAAAGCTTCCGAGTACTAAACATGTACCTTGACATTGACGACCGATTGGTGTAGTGGATAGTGACCCTATCAGCGAAACCAACGGTTGCGGGTTCGAATCCCGCACGGGGTAAATGTTTGTGTGATGAATACGAACATTTATTCCCGAGTCTTGGATGTTTATATATGTTTATTTATTTATGTATGTTTATCCGTTATCTAGTATCCATAGTACAAGCTTTGCTTAGTTTGGGACTAGATGATTGGTGCAAGTGTCCGAAATATTTATTATTTATTATTCTTATTTATCTTTCTATCAAAAAACTTTTCTTACTAATTTTACTTGCGAATTTTGAACGGACATAGTTGGACATACACTTGAGTAAATAAAATAAAAGCTTCCGAGTACTAAACATGTACCTTTTCGTTTTTTTTTTTACGCACGACGGGTTCGTACTTGACCTCAATCACACCTGATGTTAAGTGAAGATGAGGTCGAAGGTGGAAGCGTACTGACCCGGAAAACCCAACACATTTGGGGGACTGGCTATCTTATCTCTGACAACCGAAACACAACAATGCTATTAACATTGCTGTTTGGCGGCAGATTTAGATAAGATGTTGGTAGCTAGCCAGGCGGACATTTAAAATGCCCTACCACCTACCGACAACCCCTAGACAAAACCCTGCATAAAACAGCCGAATATTCTAGTTTATTACAAAACGCCCAGATAATACTTGTCGGCTTGTACGGCAGGATGCCAAACCGGGGCGTACTATAACAAGTTCCTTTGACGTTTATATGCCTCCCTGGCATACAGCCAATGGCCTGTCACGTCAACAAGTATACATACCTATTTGGGTTAACATGGGTAATGGGATATGTTGTTTTGTGAAAATTAAGGATCAGATTTCGAGAGGGTATTAAAATTATTTAATGACTAGTTTGGTTTCCTGACTGTGCCCATTACAATGAGAATTTAGTCGAGTGTAGTCGGAAAGATTGAAGGAAAGAGAGGAAGGGGAAGATCTATTCGCAATTACTTTGATCAAGTGAAAGAAAAGGTGAATGTCGTGTCGTACCAAGAGGTTAAATCAAGGGCGGAAAGCAGAGAGATGTGGTCATTACTCCACCGACAAGAGCATAAGCTCTTAATTGAAGGAGAAGCCGAGTCTGTTCAGAATATTAAATTAAGTAGTTATGTATAACTACATACAAAGGGTTATGTATACGTTTTTTCAATAAGGTTCCAGTTGATATACAAAATCTTCATTTCAATAAATTTAAAGATACTATAAAACAGAAACTTATTAAGAAAGCATATTATAAAATATCAGATTATTTAGATGATAAACATTTATGGCATAAACAGTCCGTTTGCATAACCAGGCTATTTCACAATTAATAATGAAATATTATAATATAAGATATTTTTTTAATATAAAAACCTTTGTTTTTTATGAGCAACCTCTCGAGTTTCGAGGAAAATTGCCTTTTGAACAAGCAGTAGCTATAAAAATGTAAAATCTGACTAATTAAAGTACTTACAAAATAAAGCATTTTTGATTTTGATTTTGTACAAGATGAAAGTATATCACTTATTGAAAGTCAACATGTTTCTTTAAATGGTTTTTTGGTTAGGGAGGTGATAATAATTAGGATTAATACAATATGAAAGTACACGTAGATACAAAGATTGAAAAATGTATGCTCCGATGGGTTTGACATGTGGAGAGGGTGAATGAACTTTTTTTTTATGCATAACGGGTTGGTACTTTACTTCAATCACACCTGATGTTAAGTGAAGATGAGGTCGAAGGTGGAAGCGTACTGACCCGGAAGCCTCAACACATTTGGGGGACTGGCTATCTTATCTCTGACAACCGGAACACAACATTGACGACCGATTGGTGTAGTGGATAGTGACCCTATCAGCGAAACCAACGGTTGCGGGTTCGAATCCCGCGAGGGGTAAATGTTTGTGTGATGAATACGAACATTTATTCCCGAGTCTTGGATGTTTATATAAATATTTATGTATGTTTATCCTTTATCTAGTATCCATAGCACAAGCTTTGCTTAGTTTGGGACTGGATGATTGGTGTAAGTGTTCGAAATATTATATTATATTATATTATAACAATGCTATTCACATTGCTGCTTGGCGGCAGGACATTTAAAATGCCCTACCAGCAACCAAACGTAGTACTTAAACATGTACCCCGCTGGGGTTCGAACCCGCGACTTCCGAATCGTAAACTCAATGTTGTTTACATTGAGCCACGGAGGCGGTTATCGAAAGAGATAGAGTCATATGAAGGGGATTTGGATGGTAGTGTTGGTAGACCACCCCAGCGATCGTACCACCATCAAATCGGGAACGTCTTAAAGACTGGCCTAGTCTGAACTTCCTTGACTTGACTAGACTCTTGAGTCTAAATCGACGATGAACAACTTTATGAGAGTGAATGAAAGAGGTGTGTCAGGGTAGCAAAATGTCCAACGGTCCAATTCTCGATTGGTCCAGTTCGCAATTAGCGGGCGTCCATGATTACGAGAGGCATTTTTGACGACCCCCACCGCGATATTGGGTATGATTCGGATCGAAGTAAAAATGTATATAAATCAATCAATCAATCAATCAAATACTCTTTATTGCACAATTAACAAAAGCTACATGAAGAATACAGCATACATCATTAATCGCACAAAAAGGCGGCCTTATCACTAACAGCGATCTCTTCCACGCAAACCTTAGGGTAAAGATACAAGCTACCAGTACATGAGGTTTGCACTAATAGTAGCGATATGGGTGTATTTTATAGTTGGTAATTATTATATAACATAAAGATAAAAATACATAAACTAAGCCTACAAACTATAACTAGATTATTTAACTGCACTTAAAACATATAATATATTGTTGACTAAATAACACACATAAATTTATATATATAAATTTATGTGTGTTATGTTTTTATAATGTATGTATTTAATATTAAATACATACATTATAAAAACTAATAAATTAATTAATTAATACATGCCATTTGTTTGCTCAGAAATAACTTAGAAATCATATTGACAACCACGGATAAGATAAGAGGACTTCCAATGATTTTTTTTTAATGAACGAATTTTATGATGATCATCACTTTAATAGCTCTATTTATTAAGAACAAAAAAAAATACATAAAAATTACGTAATGTAGTAATGAGATATTAATGGGAAACCCTATCCCTGCAGGAAACAGGCATTTACTATGAAAGCGGAAATATCCGCCATACTCTTTTAGCTATCTGCCTGCGATATATCACAGAAGTATACTATAAGACATAATACTGCGATCTAAGTGACTTTATCACTAAATTAACTCCTTTGTTATATGTAAATATTTCAGGCTAATACATCATGAATGGTTATAATATGAATGATAACGCGACAAAATTAACGGTTCCTATTATATACGATATAATTAATAGTCCCTAAAGGAATATCGCTTGTAAATCATAACCATTCTCTCCTTTCCAGAGATACATTCAGTTTCCACGTCATTACCTACCCACGAATCTCTGTAACAATTCATCATGTCTGAAACTTCGGTAATTAAATCATAACTAAGGTAAGCACCAATAGCAAGCTCTAACTAAATTACTTTGACTAGTGGCGCAGGTAGTAAATCTTATTATATTTACACAGTGCCGGATTCGTCACGAAACAGAGTAAGCTTCTGGTGACGCCACGAAAATCAGAGCTGCTGTGTACAATATCTGCTCAGAGCATTAGTACAATCAGGCTGCTCTTTGTTGATAAGCACCTCGTCTTGAGCGGACAATCTTACCTATCCTAACTTAGTTTTACAGTGGTGGTACAAATCTTGAAAAGAGCTACTCTCTCAATTTATAAATTAGAACCTGGAGCGTCTTTTAGGAACTAAGTTATATGTGTAAAAAAATTAATATTGTAACTAGACTACACTCAACCGTCCGTGGTTAGAAGAAAAAAAAGACAAAAAAAATAATCTACTGCCCGTGGTTACAACAGTAACCAAAATTCGAAACAATTCCTCCTTTTTTCTGTAGTTGAAACCGTTTGAGAAAAAAAAAAGTAATTTAGTGTGATCACTACCTAATACCTAAATTATCTTACGGCATACGTTCATAGCTGGCAGTATTAGGCTGTTCTCATAGACAAAAAAATGTCAAAGTTAGTTCGTTCGTTCAATTATCTGTAGTGAACAGTATTTGATGACCCTCCAGCTTTATCGTAAGTAATTATATTTTTAATACATATTTCTGGGATTATTATTATATTGAAATGATCGTGGGGTTAGTACTTTACGATTGTGCATAATTATTATAGTTTGTAGCGATAAATTGAGTTTGAATTCAATATCAATTTTCACGATTTTTTCATGTTTGAGTAATAGACAATTTAGCGAATTGTTGATAATTATACGTTTTGCCTAAGGAATAATAATAGTGAAAATGAATTATATTTATATTTGTGATAGAAATACATGAGAATTGATAAGAGATGCTATAAACTTGAACAAGTACCGCAGGTTTTCTTCCTCGAGCGAGTTGAAGGCCGTGTCAAAATAATTATATATAAAATTAACTAAATACAGACATGGTATAATTATAGACGAAAAGTAGTCTAGATTTATATAGATATTACTAAATTTGTTATTATTCGAAATATTGTTCACTATGAGCAAAGTTACACAAAAGTTGCGGATTTTTTTATCGATATCGTAGGTTATACCCAGTTTTTAGTACTCTAGAATAAGATTTTCTATATTCTCTGTTAAATTGCTTTAATCTATATACCTTCACTTATACCGACGTTCGACGACGAACGTTCTTTTGTCGCTATAGCTGTTGTAGTTTACCAGATATGAAGCTTTTTATTAATAAAGGTAAAGTACGAGCAGAACAAAAGTGTGACCGCGCGGAGCCGGGCAGTTGACTGGACATTGGGCCGAGCAGGCCAGATGATAGTTAAAACATTAATTTCCTTAAACTTATCTCTAACAGATACTCTAGATATAAATGTATTATATAGACATTAAATTATCATAATCCGACTCTGTATATACATGTAAAACGTATCATTCAACTTA
The DNA here is from genome assembly GCA_949316235.1 of Oegoconia quadripuncta. Taxonomy (NCBI): domain Eukaryota; kingdom Metazoa; phylum Arthropoda; class Insecta; order Lepidoptera; family Autostichidae; genus Oegoconia; species Oegoconia quadripuncta. The sequence continues at coordinate 28,507,554 of OX438749.1, forward strand.
CTGAGTGTTGGCTGTATTCAAAATAAATAATAAATAAATAAATTTCAGTTGAATTTGAATTAACAGTTGAAATTGAATGTTTAAGAATAGGAACTGAGTTTTGACATGGACAAGTATTTGAATTTGCATACCGGCAATAACCGTTCCCATCACTGGTCTATGCTGATGAGAGAGAGATAGATGAGAAGGTTTGAATGGTTCAGGGTCGTGCATAGGAGAGTAAGCGATTTCGAGGAGCAGCGTAAAGCTGAAAACCCGTCCATCAGCTACCATTCATTATCACTACTTGGAAGGTGTCCTTATATGCCCACATTGCGCACGGCAGTACAAGGCAAAGATCGGCTATGTTAGCCATCTTCGAGCGCACCAGCGCCTTACCGATTAAAACTTCAAACTTCAAGCATTTATTTCAATGTAAGATACATGATATCATTTGTTGAATGTCAATTTAAATCTACTGGAAACTACCGCCTCGGAAAGTTTTTGGAGTGGCGTTGTAGTGTTGTGCACAGTTTTTAAACCCAGACGAAAAACTACGGGTGTTATGTACCGACGACCTGTTTGGTGTAGTGGTTAGAAAGTCTGCTGCTGTGCCAAAAGGTGGCGGGTTCGAAACCCGCTAGGGGCATTATGTTTGTATGATGAATACAGACGTGTTCCCGAGTTATGGATGTTTTTCATTTATTTACAAAAAAAAATGTATTTGTGTAGTTTATCAACCATCTGGTATGTATAATACAAGTCTAGTTGCTTAGTGTGGAACTAGATGGCGCTGTGTCTACATGCAAAGATATTTATTATTATTTTATTATCGAAGATATTGGCTCAGGGCGCACTTTAATATTTCTTTAATATTTCAAAGCACTTTTTTTTATGCACAACAGGTTAGCACTTGATCTCAATCACACCTGATGTTAAGTGAAGATGAGGTCGACGGTGGAAGCGTACTGAACCGGAAACCCCAACACATTTAGGGGGCTGGCTATCTTATCTCTGACAACCGGAACACAACAATGATATTAACATTGCTGCTTGGCGGCAGATTTAGATAAGATGGTGGTAGCTAGCCAGGCGGACATTTAAAATGTCCAACCACCAACCAAACCGAGTACTTAAATATGTACCCCGCTGGAGATCGAGCCCGCGACCTCCGAATCGTAAACCCAATGTTGTTTACATTGAGCCACGGAGGTGGATCTTAGTCGATGTCACTCAATGCTTAATTAACTGCATCCAGCGAAGAAACGTTGCCCGAGTTTTGGATACCTTGCCTCGCAGTCCTAATTTTTTATATTTGTTCTATTTTAAAGTGTTGTATAGCCAGTGTTGGGTTTGGCAGAAGAAGCATGAAAGCAGAATCAACGCAATAGAAATACATTAATTGCGTAGTATGTGTGGAGTGACTTTGAATGATAGATTAAAGAATTGTGTGATTAGAGAATGATGTGACGTACAAGATGACGTAGCGAGTAAGATAGGTCTCTTTCCCCTGCAACAGTACGAGGCGACGCGATTCGCGATGCGATTTTATAATAAGGTTCCAGTGGACATTCAAAATTTACCTTTAAATAAATTCAAAACCATCATAAAACAGACATTATTTACCAATTATTATATTATTATAAAATTTCTGAATCTGGATGATAAGCAAGCATGGACATAGACCGCTCGGCGATATTCAGTCTAATTATACAATATAATATAATTGTAACCCAAACTTATTTAAAAGAGCAACCCTTGAGTTTCTTGCTCGTTCTTCTCTGGGGAATCTGCTTTGCGAATGAGCAATAATGTCAATAATTTTAATATTAAGATAAGAAATGTGACGTTTTCAAGTGATAATCTTTATCCTACGAAATAAATATTTTTTGACTTTGACTTTGACTTCGACGGCACCACTCCAAAACTGATTTTAGTTTAGTTTAATTTAGTTGGTGTACATCCGAATCGACACCAATATCTTGCAGTGAATATACAGGGCGTCCCAAAGTTATGGGACATGAAGGGGAAGTACCTTAAATATCGTAGATAGTGAATTTTGCTCAAAGAAGACTTTATGTTATTTTTAAAAGTTAGTAATTCTGCATTCATAGATTTTCTAAAAATTATTTGCTTCGGCTGGGAATCGAACCGACTCAAATGTGAAAAAAAAAACACCCTACTTTTATGATGCCAATCGAAAGAATAGCTAAAAAATAATAACTCTGCCTAAGTAACATAGTATTTTAAAAGAAAGGAACAACGTGAAATTAATCATTTTAATCAAATAAAAAACATACATGAAACTGCCGTAGTCAATTAAGTAGGTATTTTTTTGTAAATTAATTAATTAAATGCTCAAAATGTGATCCCTCTTGTCTTACGCAAATCGCCAATCTTTTAATGAGCCCGCTGCCTGTTGATTTTCTAATCATTTTATGGTGAACACTCGATGTGATATGGCACAATTCTGTTTGCAACTCGCCTACGTTCTCGTATCGCTTTTTGTATAGCATATCTTTCACGTATCCCCAAAAGAAGAAATCTAATGGTGTGAGGTCCGGGGATCTGGCCGGCCATCTAATCGGTCCATTTGTACCAATCCATGTAGGAAAACATTCATTTAGAAAATCTGCTGCTCTCCGACTATTATGAGCCGGAGCTCCATCTTGTTGGAAAATTAAGTTTTCTTGCTCCGCCGCGGAATGGTTTCTTATCTTATCCCTTAAAATTTGAAGTATTCCTAAATACTTTTCTGTGTTCAAGGTTCCTTGGTAAAAATGGATTAAGAAAACCCGGTTTTTTAAAAGTCCGCACCAACAGTTGAGTGAAAAACGCACTTGGTTATTAGTTTCAGTCACTCGTAGGGGATTTTCTTTAGACCAAATACGATTATTGTTGCGGTTATACATACCGTTATTGCTAAAGTTAGATTCGTCTGTCCAAATAATATTATCCAAAAAATTTGGATCTTCGAGCAATCGTGCCTGGATATCAAGACAGAAATTTTTTCTCCTTTCTGTATCGCCCGGAAGTAATTTTTGAACCAATCGTCCTTCAACATAACTCTTAAAACCGTGTTTTTTTAATACACGGTGTATTTTACTTTTTGAAACTCCAATTTCATGTTCTCCTTCTCTCACCGATGCTTTCGGAAAAGCCGAAAAGTAAATTAAAATACCAAGTTCTTCGTCGTTGATCGTATGGTTTTCTTGCTGTGGTTCTCTTGGGCGTTTATCGAAACGTCCCAGAGTTTTCAAATTGTTCACAAGCCTTTTCAAAACTTTACGAGACGGTATTTGTCTATCAGGATATTTTACGCCATACCACCGCAAACTTCTAGAGATATCTTTATCGTTCAAAAAATATGCTTCCATTAGATCAAAACTTACTTGATATGCCATGTTCGCAATAAATTAACACAATAACACTTGTGTAAGTGAATTGAGACTAAACAGATCAATATCCGAAAAACAAACGCTCGCACATACTGTTCCATTTTCAAATTTAAGAACAACATTTAAAAATATCACTTCTTTTTAAAATATCTTAAAAAGTATGCATTCAAACAAACGCTGTCATAAACTGTTCCATTTTCAAATTATAAATTATTTATTTTTGTTTTTAATTTGCCTTCTGTCTAGCTTACAGAGGACGTATTGAAATACAAGTTTTATCATTTCATCTACACGTGCACTTATAATAAGGAAAACTATGTTAGTACCTATTTTATGAAGTGGGTACTTATTTACGAATAATCAATGCTATCTTTGGAATGATAATATCGCTACTTTTCGAACGTCGTCGGCAATAAATAACTTTCTTGAAATTTGACTCAATCATTTTATGTTGTTCCTTTCTTTTAAAATACTATGTTACTTAGGCAGAGTTATTATTTTTTAGCTATTCTTTCGATTGGCATCATAAAAGTAGGGTGTTTTTTTTTTCACATTTAAGTCGGTTCGATTCCCAGCCGAAGCAAGTAATTTTTAGAAAATCTATGAATGCAGAATTACTAACTTTTAAAAATAACATAAAGTCTTCTTTGAGCAAAATTCACTATCTACAATATTTAAGGTACTTCCCCTTCATGTCCCATAACTTTGGGACGCCCTGTATATTCCTCCATATAATAACATGGGTGTTTAATATTCCAGTCAGCTCTTTTGTTCGTCCTAAAATGTTAATTTAAATTGTTTCGTCTGCATGTAACTGAATTTGATTAATACATTCAACCTTTTTGCGCCGGATCGTATGAATGTTTAATCAAAGGCATTCTGTCGTTCGCATACGAGTACAGTCAGACGATTGTAAACGGACAGCAGAACAGAAACTATAAGTCGTATACACTTATTTTAAGCCTCTAGGTAGATGCAGAAAACAAAGTGTAAATAAATTTAATAGTTATTAAATAGAGCGTCGCTGGCTCAGCGGTTAAGACGCGGTCTCCCAATTTGGAAGGTCCGGGTTCGATTCCAGGCAGGCCACGTACCAATGAGTTTTTAAATTTAATTTAATTTAATTATGTGCACTTGTCCGACTGCTCCTAAACGGTGAAGGAAAATAGCGTGAGGAAACTTGCATGTCTGAGAAATAAAAATTCAAAGGCATGTGAAGTTCCCAACCCGCATTGGGCCAGCGTGGTGGACTATGGCCCATACTGAAGCACTACTCCCAGGCTGATGCTGTAGATGTCCAGGAGTAGGCCACAATATGTAGAGAGATGAGGATGAGCCAGATCTTTGAAAGTCGTTGTCAGTGACAACTTATATTAAAAAGATATCACGTACACAAACAATTCCACACGTACACAAAATAACTTTTATACTGGTTAAAAGGAATAAACAGAATTTATTTAGTTTTGTAGTTCAAACATTAATAATAGAAAAGTATACATCCAGTCTCTGTAACGGTAAATTATCAACTGATTAAAACAAAAGTATACATCCAGTCTCTGTAACGGTAAATTATCAACTGATTAAAACAAAAGTATACATCCAGTCTCTGTAACGGTAAATTATCAACTGATTAAAACAAAAGTATACATCCAGTCTCTGTAACGGTAAATTATCAACTGATTAAAACAAAAGTATACATCCAGTCTCTGTAACGGTAAATTATCAACTGATTAAAACAAAAGTATACATCCAGTCTCTGTAACGGTAAATTATCAACTGATTAAAACAAAAGTATACATCCAGTCTCTGTAACGGTAAATTATCAACTGATTAAAACAAAAGTATACATCCAGTCTCTGTAACGGTAAATTATCAACTGATTAAAACAAAAGTATACATCCAGTCTCTGTAACGGTAAATTATCAACTGATTAAAACAAAAGTATACATCCAGTCTCTGTAACGGTAAATTATCAACTGATTAAAACAAAAGTATACATCCAGTCTCTGTAACGGTAAATTATCAACTGATTAAAACAAAAGTATACATCCAGTCTCTGTAACGGTAAATTATCAACTGATTAAAACAAAAGTATACATCCAGTCTCTGTAACGGTAAATTATCAACTGATTAAAACAAAAGTATACATCCAGTCTCTGTAACGGTAAATTATCAACTGATTAAAACAAAAGTTACACAGAAAGAGAGAGAGAAAGAACAGACGGAGTTCAAATTTTGAATTTAAAATATTATGACTTAACCGAAAAAGAAACAACCAAGGAGAATATTGAAAAAAGAGAACCAACGAGTCGCATGGCGTCTCGTTACAATACTCCCTCATATACGAAGGAAGGCCTATATCCCTGCAGTGGGATGTTTGGCTGATGGTGATGAAACAGTTTTAATTAGCATCAGTCAAAGCGTTTCGGCTGTGTGATATAGATCAGTCAGTCATTCAGATACTCACTCCTCGCCTCAACCGCCTTCGGGCTCGTAAACAACATTGGGTTTACGATTCGGAGGTCGCGGGTTCGCTCGCCCGCGGGGGACATGTTTAAGTACTCGGTTTAGTTGGTGGTAGGGCATTTTAAATGTCCGCCTGGCTAGCTATCACCATCTGCCGCCAAGTAGCAATGTTAATAGCACTGTTGCGTTCGGTTCCGGTTGTCAGAGATAAGATAGCTAGTTAGTACCTACAAGGCCTCTACCGACTGCACCGTTGTTGTATCGTCACAAAATGTCGCCCTGTGCTAATCTCTTTTAAAAAATACGTATGATTTGCTATTGGATACTAAATCTATTTCAGTTAGTTTAAAACTAGGTAACAGGTATCGTCTGTCTACCGCTATATTTATGACAATTATTTATAGATCGATCAATAGTGTATCTTGAAATCTACAAGTTAATTGTTGCCGTTCAGAATTGGATGGAATCAAGTCGCATTGCGTCAATTTTGCTCAATTCATAGGGTTCTTTATTTAAAGGGCAAAACGGAGCCCTATGCTATCACCCTGTGGTCTATTTGTCCAAATGTCATGGATGTTTAGCTCGTAAACGGAATGAGTTTGAAATTCAGAAAGGAGAGGAAGAAGACATACGAAAAACGAAAAAAAAAAATTCATAACCTGTCATCGGTATCATTCTCTAGAGTACATTGAGTACAGATTAATATTGAGAACATGTTTTTACATATTTATTTATATGTTTTAGGATTACCAACAAGATTTAGGCATACCAATCCAATTTGGTAAAAACGCAGTTATGCATAGCGCATGCGCCACCTTAATTATTATAACTTTTAAGTAACCACAACATGCAAATATTCCTAGCGGTGAACATTTAACAATATTTTTTTTATTTTTTTTTATGCAGGACGGGTTGGTACTTGAACTCAATCACACCTGATGTTAAGTGAAGATGAGATCGAAGGTGGAAGCGTACTGAACCGGAAACCCCAACACATTTAGGGGACTGGCACTCTTATCTCTGACAACCGGAACACAACAATGCTATTAACATTGTTGCTTGGTGGCAGATTTAGATAACATGGTGGTAGCTAGCCAGGCGGACATTTAAAATACCGTACCACCAACCGAGTACTTAAACATGTACCCCGCTAGGGATCGAACCCGCGACCTTCGAATCGTAAACCCAATGTTGTTTACATTGAGGCACGGATGCGGTTGAATATAAAATTATAGAGCAAGTATGTTCCAGGTCAACCCCCTGGACCTGAAAAGGGGGAGTTAAAATGTGTACTTCTGGTTAATTGTACACTTTTTTAAGGTGATAATTTCTCGGCAGATCTCGTTCGCAGCTTTGTGAGTTACCTTAACAAGTTAAGCGAAAATTACGGCGTAGTTGGAAGGATTAAATATTTATTTCACGACTCCTCTGGTAAGGCTATTCTATTCTTATATTTGCCATGGGGTTGGACATACGCCCAAAGGCACCTCGACCCAATCGGGATCTTTTGTGCACTTCCCCTGCTTTCGCTCTCTCCTACTGCCAATTTATTGACTTCATGAGCCTTATAACACAGGCTAGTGGGAAGAGCATGTAGTCGCCGGGTTCGGGATACGCCTTACCCAAGTGGCGCATACGCCTTGCGGCCACGGAATCGCAGTCACACAGAAGGTGCTTCATTGATTCCCTTTTTTACACTTTTTTAAGGTGATAATTTCTCGGCAGATCTCGTTCGCAGCTTTGTGAGTTACCTTAACAAGTTAAGCGAAAATTACGGCGTAGTTGGAAGGATTAAATATTTATTTCACGACTCCTCTGGTAAGGCTGGCATTCCAACAGTAATGCGGATGCGGCGGTGCGAAGTTAGGCTGTAAAAGGATATGTCTTTGTCAACCGAAGCTGTGTAGCGAAGCGAGGAAAATGAGAGAGGGAAAGAGTGCGAGGAATCGGTGAGATGCGGATGAGGGGCGCTGCTGCCGAACAAAAGACCAAGAACACAGACCAACACAAAAGTTGACGCCTGGCGCTTGTACGTTTATTCCACTGTACTATTAGGTCCTTATCTATGAAATTGGCGTTTTGTATGAAGAATTTTCTTGTGACTGTTTTCTCCATACAAACATTTTTGATTTTTTTTTTGGGAACGGCAAATCCAAATTTAGCTAAACTTTGTGTGTATTATCGGATAACATTAAGTTATGTATAGGCGGCGTTAATTTTTAAAAGTAACAGCTTTATTAAAGTTTCCGGGAAGCTAAGAAATGACTATGGGAAGCACATGAAAAGAGCTCTGTTCCAATTTTTTTATTATGTGATTTAGCCCAGAAATTAAAAAATATTTCATGTGAAACCTGGAAATAATATACTATTTTCCAAATAAAAAACAAATTTCGATATAGCTTTGAATATCGCAGGAATTGGTACATATGATTAACAAAGAAAAAAAACTCCAATTTCATAGGTAAAGACCCAACATTTTTAGAAAATATAAAGTAGGCATTGATTATGGATTTTGATATTGGATCATTGATATTGATACCAGATGGTTGATAAACTACACAAAAACGTTTTTTTTTTTAAATAAATAGATGTAAATAAAAAAACATCGATAACTCCGGAACACGTGTGTTTTTCATCATACAAACAAGTGCCCCTAGCGGGATTCGAGCCGGCGACCTTTTGGGTATAGCAGTCAGAGTTTCTAACCACTACACCTAAGCGCTTATCACAATATCCTATTTGTAGGAAATAAACTAAACTTATTTTCTCCCAAAGCAACCGGTTGGAAGTGACCCTTGGTCTTGACCTAGTAACTTCTCGCGACCCTCATTCGGTCGTCCAGCAAATGATCAGTAGTGGGCATTCTGAAGTCGCGGACAACAACCAACGCTTTAACCGCCTCTGTGGCTCCATGTAAACAACATTGTGTTAACGATTCGGAGGTCGCGGGTTCGATTTTTGGTTCGGGTTTGGTTGGTGGTAGAGCATTTTAAATGTCCGCCTGGCTAGCTACCACCATCTTATCTAAATCTGCCGCCAAGTAGCAATGTTAATAGCGTTGTTATGTTCCGGTTGTCAGAGATAAGATAGCCAGTCCCCCAAATGTGTTGGCGTTTCCGGGTCAGTACGCTTCCACCTTCGACCTCATCCTCACTTAACATCAGGTGTGATTGAGGTTAAGTACGAACCCGTCTTGTATAAAAAAATATATAAACTAAACTTATTTTCTCCCGAAGCGACCGGTTGGAGGCGGCCTACACCCAGTGACTTCTCGCGACCCTCATTCGGTCGGCCAGCCAATGATCAGTAGTGGACATTCTGAAGTCATGGATAACAGCTCGTGGGGCGATAAATATCTTTATCTTTATAATCCTGCACCATTTGAATTGGATTTGTATACACTCAATAAATAAGAATCAAATTGTGACTTCGAATACGAAGTCATGCCTTTGGCAGTGTGCCTACAAGCATTTCTTTAAATATTTTCACTCCGCATATTGCCTGTTGGATATTTTCGTCACGTAGGTAACTTGAAAAGAGCATTTAAAACCTTGAAACTCGGAGAAGTTCGATTAAAGTTCGTATTTTTCTGGCAGATGCGCCATGGGATGTGAGATAACTGTTAAATTCTTTTTAGTTTATTTTTTTTGTCAGAGTAAATTAATCTTATGATGAATATTATCTTATGATAAATAAATAATAAAATATCCTTGGACGTATAAAAACAGCAATTCCATACTAAGCAACTAGGCTTGCATATGGATGCGGTTGTTTCCTACATTTATGTACAACATCTTTAAGGTATCAGCTGTTGCTCGCAAGTTTACCAAGTTTACCAACTTCGGCCTCATCTTCACTTAACATCAGGTGTGATTCAGGTCAAGTGACCAAGAAGGTCAAGAGGTCAGTGAGGTCAAGAAGAAGAAGACCATTTCAAAAACCGTTTAATCGCCTCCGTGGCTCAATGTAAACAACATTGGGTTTACGATTCGGAGGTCTCGGGTTCGATCCCCAGCGGGGTACATGTTTATGCACTCTGCTTGGTTGGTGGTAGGGCATTTTAAATGTCCGCCTAGCTAGCTACCACCATCTTATCTAAATCTGCCGCCAAGCAGCAATTTTAATAGCATTGTTGTGTCCCGGTTGTCATAGATAAGATAGCCAGTCCTCCAAATGTGTTGGGGTCTGCGGGTTAGTACGCTTCCACCTTCAACCTCATCGTCACTTAACATCGGGTGTAATTGAGATCAAGTACCGACCCGTTGTGCATAAAATAAAAGTCAATATTAGTAAGATGGAGTTCTGACAAGAGTTTTAGGTATTTAAGGGTAAATCGAAACAGTCAACAATTACATAACATCACGACCTTTATCCCAAATGGGGTGGTCAGATATATCCCAAATATTAGAGTTTGGGTGTTCCAAACTTTAGTTTAATAATTGAAACAACATCCACGGTCCACTTATCAAAGTGTACAGAAATGCATACGTGACAGGGAATGAACCAATCGCCCTTAAAAGATGCAAATCTATAGATGTTTTTTGATGGAAAGTTATCCATCTCCCTCCATCCATCCATCCCTTATCTCAACTAAACCAGTCTACATCTACAAAAACACAAATTTATTACTACAGAGGGCGCTCAATCCTAAATCCCTAAAGACTGTCCTGAATTTTAAACTACCCGTAAATATTTAAACAACATACCTGCTGGCGAAGATTGAGTCGCTTGGCGCGACGCCAAGTAATAACGTAGCTGAGACGAAAATGGGACCGACTCAAAATGGGACCACTTGGAAACGGGACCAGTTGGACTTGGGGCCAGCTTGTGCCACTTGCCGCCGGTTGAATTAATTACAAGGTGACAGTTAAGTTTAAAGCTTAATCTCAATTAGGCAAATGCTATGCTGGGTGAAATCTGTTCGATTTTTTTTATGTACGACCGGTTCGTACTTGACCTCAATCACACTTGATGTTAAGTGAAGATGAGGTCGAAAGTGGAAGCGTACTGACCCGGAAACCCCAACACATTTGGAGGACTGGCTATCTCATCTCTGACAACCGGAACACAACAATGCTATTAAGATTGCTGCTTGGCGGCAGATTTAGATAAGATGGTGGTTGCGAGCCAAGCGGACATTTAAAATGCCCTACCACCAACCAAACAGTGTACTTAAACATGTACCCCGCTGGGGATCGAATCCGCGACCGTATCGTAATCCCAATGTTGTTTACATTGAGACACGGAGGCGGTTAAAGTGTTAAAGGCGAAGTGATTACCCCGTACACTTATATATTACTGCGCATGGACTGAGTCGTTCATACAATCAAAATGGCACCACTTCATTGGGGTTTGTATCCACGGGTCCCGGGATCTGATTGAATTTGAAACCGATCCCACCAATTTGTCTCCACGGATCCCGGGACCCGTTTCCACAAAAAACTTATTAATGTTTTTACCCACTGGTTCGGGATCGGTGGCTACAACAAATAAAATATATTCATTTTGGAAACTGATCCCAGTGTACAGACAAGACATACATTATACATTTTTTTTAAACTGATTGTGTCTCGCATGTACTTTCTTATTATGCACATTTTTTTGCACTCTCGCGCATTTATGACGTCACTACTTACATTGCTTTGCTTATTGCGCGTCACAGTCTTGTTTTTGCGATGCGCGCTGGCCTGACGTGTACAAGTTGAATCAACGTAAACTAACTTATCCAAGTGCAATTGGTGGTGGCTGAGAATTAATAATTATGGATAAAGTAAGTTGGAATACAATATTTCACTATTGTCATAATTATAATTTTTAAAGTTATTTAAGGATTATTATTCTAGCCGAATAAATTAAACTTTTTTTTTTTTGATAGCCGGAAGTAGCGGAGCTTCTGATAGCAATAACAGTACATTGTTAACGTTTGTACACCGAAGTGGAGGCCAAATTCTTCTTAGAGCTGGATATCAGTACTCTAAAAAACGCGAAAATAAAAATGGTTCTACTAATACTACACTCTCTAGAAAAATTTAAAAAATAGTTATGTTGATATTATTATATTTTAAATAATTTAAAAAAAAACTATAACTAACTATTACATAAATAATTTCTGTGATGATTTAAAACCGCCGTTATTTTTGATCTTGTTGATCACTTTTACATTTGATGATTTCTGTGGGTAGGTAGTGTTGACACACTATTGTAAGTTATAAGAACACTGAAAAATAACACTAGGTGGACACTGTCTCGAACTAAGATTTGTTATTTACGAATAATGCAATTTATTTGTTAGACCTTATATATAACATATAAATCAATGGTTTACCCATACAAAGTAAACCATTCTGAGACCACCTTTAGTATATAAGTCCAACAATTTTCGGCTGAATTCGGCTATGGTTCTTAGTGGAAAGTTGATCATAATCTGGAGTGGAGTCACCAGCCGAAAATTTTTGGTCTTCCATACTAAAGATTGTTTATCGTAATTTAAATTTGTTCAAATTAAAGTTGATTGGTAATCGAAAATTTTTTGATCGAATTTGACTTTGATTCCTTGGGGAAAGTTGTTCGTAATCAAGAGTGGTGTAACCAATTGATGGGTAATTACACGAATTCAAATTCACTATGTAGAATGCACTTGTTCACGTAAAAGACTCAAGACAATACGATTGCCTAAAGTTTTCCAATCGAAAGTTAAGAAAAGGAGTCGATCGAACTTTCGAACGAGATAAAGACAACTCTTGACTCCCTGATTCGTCAAAGTAGAGAAACTACTGAAACGAGACACAAGATTGGATAGTAGATTCCTTTGTCAAGGCTAGAATTCCTAGGCGGAGATTTGAATTAAGAATTCCAATCCTGCACAAAAACTAGTGACGATTTGGTTCCAAAACCACGCTGTCCCAATGCAGGTTGGGGACTTCACATGCCTTAGAATTTTTCTCAGGCATACAGGTTTCCTCACGATGTTTTCCTTCATCGTTTTAAGAGCAGTCGGATAAATGAGGACACCGCGTCTTAACTGCTGAGCCACCGAAGCTCTTCTCGTACTCGTAGATATACCGGATGAGTTATTTTACCATAAGGAAAAAATAATACATATGTCTGTTAAAGAAGCATATGGCTTAGTCATACCAACGATTCTGTAATTGTCATTCCATTTACCATTTCTGTATCTAATGAGTCGTGTAACAAGTCCTCGAACCTGCTGATCACCTAGAATTAAAACGTTTGCCTGTTCTTCAGTAGGAGGTGTGGCTATGATCGGCGCAGTATGGAGCGACGCAGGTTGTTGTAGCGAACTCGAGATCGGCTGTTGTAGTGGGCTCGATGTGATACACGTTGGTGACCTAGGTTGTGATAGAGGAAGGATAGGGTCTTTTCCACTTTTTCCCCCTAGCAAAAGTTGCAAGAAGTTATTGGCATAGGTAGTTCAAATCTTTTTTTTTTTCAAAACCATCATTGAATAAAGCGTCAATTGTGTCATTTGACGGTCGCATTTGTAGCCTAAATCCACATATTTTTTTTCCTATTTTATTTATTTATATTTTGAGAAACATTATACAAACACAAACATCTACAGATAAAAATATGCGTCTAATCCTCGAGGCGGCATAGTGCCCAACAGGCAAGCGGCGTTCCCGCGCTGAATAGCGAGACTTATTCTCTGAGCTAGGAAGCCGCTGCGGGCGGTTTCTGGCTCATATTTTCATCCACATCCACATAATTGCATTATAAAATGGAATAAATTTAAAAGAAACCGAGAAAATACGAGTTCCAAATAAATTTCGCTTGATAGAACTCTACGAAACCCGCCAGTCGCATTTCAAAGGAGCCTGGCGCGTGCTTTTTTTAAAAAAATAATTAAACAACCTACGCTAATAACTTCCATTTCACTTACCTCATATGCCTTATTCTTTTCTTTACAGTAAAAAAAAACCGGTATAACAGATTTAAGCTATCTTTTAAACTCCTTAACCTTTCTATCAAACTTGGCTAGGACCCATGTCGCATACTAATCATACAAACATATGCCACGAGCGGGATTCGAACCCGCGACCCTTTGTTATAGCAGTGAGTTTTTGTAACCACTACACTAAACCGGTCGTCGTTGGTAACATAAATACTTAACATCACGACCTTTATCCCAAACGGGGTGGTCAGGGATATTTAATAGAACGATGAACCCAAGGTGGTTTTATGTTTATTCATATTTTCATTAAGTCAAAGTCAAAGTCAAAAAATATTTATTTCGTAGGATAAAGATTATCACCTGAAAACGTCACATTTTTTATCTTAATATTAAAATTATTGACATTATTGCTCATTCGCAAAGCAGATTCCCCAGAGAAGAACGAGCAAGAAACTCAAGGGTTGCTCTTTTAAATAAGTTTGGGTTACAATTATATTATATTGTATAATTAGGCTGAATATCGCCGAGCGGTCTATGGTCATGCTTGCTTATCATCCAGAGAGTCAGAAATTTTATATTTATATAATATTAATTTTGTTGATTGTTTTTTTTTTGATAGGGTTTATCACCAGGGTAGTCCGATATGAATTTGGTTGAGATCTGATGATGCTTACTCATATCCAAGATAGAGACCTTACTCAAGTCGGTTGTTCTAGAACGAGCATGCGGGTCACCTGATGGAAAGCAATCACCGCCGTCCATGGACACCCGCAACACCAAAAGGGTCACAGATGCGTTGCCGGCCTTTGAGGAAGGTGTAGGCTCGTTCCTTGAAGGTTCCAATGTCGTACTCGTTCGGGAATACCGCTGCCGGATCCGTTCCACAGGGTGGTCGTACGTGGTAAGAAGTTACTTGAGAAACGTACAGTGGTAGATTTCCACTCATCCAGGTGATGTGGATGGAAATTTAATTTTCGGCGAGAAGTGTATCGGTTAAATTGAGCAGCGGGTATTAGCTCGAACAGTTCTTCAGAACGGCGGTTACATTATTATTGAAAAAGACGATAAATTTAAAATAACTCAGTCGGACAAAACGTTTATTAAAGCATTAGTTACTTTAAAAGAATCGGGTTATACAGTCTCGAGTCAATTTCACGAACCGCCAACTTTCTAGAACTAACTGCTAGATTTATAGGTTCAATAGCGAAAGAGAACATTTGAAAATAAATATTAGAAAGTGGCTTTACTTGTGACACAGTTTACATGTCTTTAATTTTTTTTTATGCACAACGCGTTAGCACTTGACGTCAATCACACCTGATGTTAAATGAAGATGAGGTCGACGGTGGAAGCGTACTGACCCGGAAACCCCAATACATTTGGGAGACTGGCTATCTTATCTCTGACAACCGGAACACAACAATGCTATTAACATTACTGCTTGGCGGCAGATTTAGATAAGATGGTGGTAGCTAGCCAGGCGGACATTTAAAATGCCCTACCACCAACCAAACCGAGTACTTAAACATGTACCCCGCTGGGGATCGAATCCGCGACTTCCGAATCGTAAACCCAATGTTGTTTATATTGAACCACGGTGGCGGTTAAATGTTTACATGTCTTTAAATTTTTTTTTACACAACGCGTTAGCTCAGACCTCAATCACACCTGATGTTAAGTGAAGATGAGGCCGAAAGTGGTAGCGTACTGACCCGGAAAACCTACCTTATTTTATTTTTTAATTTGAAACTATTTAACAAAAAGTTTTTTTTTATTGTAATTAACGTAAGAATTTATTAACATTTGTACAATATTTATAAACAATAATTTATTCATGTAGGCAATACAATTATTATGCACTTATGAACGTCATTATTTATATACAGTATGTACAATATTTATAATCAACTTATTATAATATAATACAATTTATTATTAAAAAAAAAAAAAAATCACAAATAAAAAATTTGCTCCAAGTCTCTGGTTAGTGGAATGGTACCCAGAAGGCTGGCCGCGTTGCCTCGCTGTATAGCAAGGCTGATTCTTTAACCAAAGTATTGGCCAGCCCTCCGATCGTGGGATGCATCAACCAGACGCTCAGTTAACTCCCTAAAAAGAGTGTGAGCACCCGGTCCCCACGGCCCAAGCGTTTCTACAAAATAATAAAAATAAAAAAAACTGTCATATAGAAACGTATGCAGGCTCTTTGGACATAACGAGATCAAAGTGTGAAATTAATTCTTAAAATTTTCGGATTCGGATTTCGGATCAGATGTCGATAGGAAATTTAAGATTATTGCAAGCACTACGATCGTTACGATTTTTACCAAGAAAATTCCGACTTATGATAATGAAGTACGATATTTTATAGTCATGTTTTTCTTGACATTATAACGTCGCAGTGGCAGACTGCCAGAGTCAACAAGTTTGGAAGTACATAAACATAGCCTTGGTCGAAATTACGTTACAAGCATGGATATGTCGCGAAAAACTGATATAACTCTGTATATTTTGCTTGTCTGAAAAGTGATCGAAGTCTGTTGGCAAACGCTTTGATAAATATTTTGCTGTTTACCATAATACAGTTTTACTAGTACAGGAGGTGGATGGATCAAGTTGTTTTTGCAATCCGTACTTTTTTTTTATGATTGACTGGATTCGCGTTTGACCACAATTGCACCTGATGGAAAGTGACGATGTGGCCGAAGATGAAGCACGCCATCTCAGTAAATGGCTATTCACTCTGCTCTTGAATATCCCAAGGTTGTAAGATTCAGCAAAGACTGACGCCGGAAGGGAGTTCCATGCCTTGGCTGTTCGGATGAAACTTCTTAGTGCGAATGTTCGGTATATTAACTAGATACGGGTGGAATCCCTCCCCACGCCTAGTGGTTCGAAGATGGAAGGGTGACGGTGGAATAAGATTATGTAATTCCAACGCACACTCCCCGAAATGCATCCTGTAAAAAACTGAGAGACAGGCGACTTTGCGACGGTGTTCAAGGCTCTGCAATTTAGCAGTCATCGAATTATCACCTATTGTTAGAATTTTCCTTATTTTGAGTTTGTTTCATCTTTTATTTTTTTTGAAAGTTTGTTGATTTATTGCGTCTGCAACGGTTGATCGAATGGAACGGCGAATGAAGGAGACCGGACCGGCATTATGGGCTGACCCTTCGGAGCGATAACAAGTCGACATCTCATTTTTAAGCAATCGATGTAATTATTTTATTAATACCGAAATATACGCCATAGCAAAGTATTGAGTTACTTATTTAAAGTGAATACCTACCCGTGGATCAATCTAATATCAGAAGTGGTAAGAACGCCGGAGAAAATCTGCTGGTATGTTTTTTTTTTTTATTTTTCCTACGTACCTACACAAAACATCATACGTGTTCTTGTTATACATGAGATAAGTCACAGAGGAAAGTTATAGGTATATCAATATACCAAAAACATTGGTGCACACATTTAGTAATTATTACTACTGCCTATTTAAAACGGATTAGCATACTTACATAGGTGCTACTGAGTCGGAATATTTCTCTTTTACTTTAGAACCCAACAAATAGATATTACTAATATAACGTAGACCTTCATAGTACCAATAAATTTGTGTTGTAGATAAATGTTTCCATCAACTACTTTTATACTTACGATTATAGCCTGTATTTTAGAATTTAAATACCTTGAATAACACTGACAATCGAGTCTACGTTTCGGATAACACATTAGAATGTAGGGCTTATGTTCCGATTATTCCAAAATGTCATCCGCCATCAAAAAGGTCTCTCGCGGTGGTGGAATATTGAAAGCCGTTGATGATGTTGATTTAATAAAATGTATGAATATTCGCTACAAGGCTGGCAACAGGTTGGCAGGCAGATATATATACATACCTACCTAATAAATAAAAAAAACAATGTATTTGTAGATAGCTTTATATATATTATCTATAAAGATTTGTTTAATTGGATCACGAGATCATTAAACACGAAGGATAATATATTACACCTTATTAAGTATTGCATTATGCCTTCAAAGAAAAACAAAAATGCAATATTAATATTACTCATGTGAAAAATTATATACGTATGATAATCTTATTTGTTATGATTTTCCGAAGCATTATCGTTATTTCGCTTGTTTCATATTCGCTTCAGATAAATAAGTAGTTTCAGTACAGTTTAAATTTACGAAATGATTCTGTGAAAATGTTCTAGGATTTCTATTTTTCCTTGCATAACGGTTATACTTTGAAAATATGAACTATAGTTTTATGTTTTGATTTCCATTAATAATTTTTACCTAGTACACTATGAATATAAAAGGTAATAAAGATATAATAAAAATAAACATAATCACTGGAATATGGTACTGATTCAATAATAATAATAATTGTTACAAAAAAAAAAAAAAAGGGGTAAACCCCAATATTGGTCAATTTTTATCTATAATCTTTAAGTTGTTCAGAGGATATTGTGTATATTACATTAATGTAGATGTGTTTATTTGTTTCGTTTCTTCCTCACTAACTTCCAATTTGAATAACAAAATAGCCTCCGCTAATTAACCACTAACTTGTACTATTCTAAGAATGTCAGATAGGTCGATGTACACCCCACCCTTACAAGGCCTACCTACAAAGAGTAAAAGAGCAACAAGAGGTACTAGTCGAAATGAACATTCTAAAAGGGGACGCTCTAGGACAGCCTTTGATACTCCAAAACGATTTTCACATAAGCGTGGCACTTACCGAAGCCGCTCCCGCCAGAAGCATCGTAGAGATTCCAGAAATAGTACATCTAGCGATAGCGCTTCAAGTCATTTACCAAGACGTCACCGACGAAATAGTAGTAGGTCAGGTCGCCTTCGCAGCCCTAGGAACCGGCGACATTACTCGCGCATTTCATCTCCAATGACGGGGTCTAGCTCTTCCGAGTCGGAGAGTCCAACTCGAAAAAGGAGACACGCGCGGCCCTACTACTCTTCGGACAGCTCATCAAGTGGCACAGAAACTGACGGGAGACGTTCACGACAACGATCACGTGATGCGCCCGGAAAAAGAAAGAGACCCAGAAAATCATCAGGTACTCTTAGAAGAAAAAAGGTCAAGACGCATTCACGTTCTCCATCTAGTTATGAAAGCAGTTTCTTCAAGAAGTTCATCAAACTTATCGACAAAAAGGGGAGTAGTTTCGAAGGAGCACAAAACGTCATACCTGAATTTGACCCCGATGCAAATAGTCAGACAGCTACAGAATGGATACGAAAGGTCAATGAAATTGCACGCCTATATAGCTGGAATGAGAAACAAATAATATTTTACGTCATACCCAAGCTTTCCGGCTACGCAAAAAAGTGGTACCAAGGACGAAGTTCCGTAAATCTAACCTGGCACCAATGGCAGCGCAGGATACTGAAGACTTTTCCTGACGACCGCAATTATGCGGATCGCTTATACGAAATGTTAGACAGAAGGAGTAAAAAGGACGAATCACTTGAAGAGTACTTCCATGACAAAGTGAGACTTGTAAAGATGTGTGAGATTAGGGGCAGACATGCCGTTGATTGCATTATCAATGGCATTTATGACAATAATATTCGCCTTAATGCACAAGGGTCAAGTTTTAAAAGACCGTCCCAGCTACTTGTATATCTGCGACGAATTTCTAAAAGGACAGGACAGGTTCGGAAACCAATACCCGAAACTAAAAGTAGTAATGACTCTAGGGGAGGAAATAACAGTGGCGTAAACAATATGAAGAAATCTGGCTCGAACTCAAATGTCAGGTTTAGGTTTACTCGGTGTTTCAACTGTTCCGAAACAGGACATTCTGTACGTTTTTGCCCTAAGCCAGTTATACGCTGTGATAAATGCTCGCGTGTTGGACACGATACCCAGCACTGTCCAAGGCCAAATATTAAGCCTCAACAGCAGGCAAGTGACGGAAGACAGAACGTGGAGGATAAAATGGACTTCAAAAAGGTATTGCAGGTTACACAGGATGGGCAGCAGAATGGTAAATATTACAAGACCATTACATTAAATAATATTACGAGATCAAGCTACATAGACTTCGGAAGTCAGTGTACGCTTATTAAACAAAAAATTGCAGAAGAATCCAATTTAATTTTAGATAAGTCTGCACTCCCGGTCATAAAAGGTTTTGGGCTGGGTAGTGTGTTACCTCTCGGACGCGCTGTAGTAACAATCGAAGTTGATGCAGTAATAGCTGATGTGGAAGCTTTTGTGGTTACTGATGAGTTATTAGAGACGGATGTTCTTATTGGACAATCGTTTACAGAACTACCCTCAGTTACTGTGTACAAAACTAGCTCTCAACTAACCATGTACTGCGATGATACTAAAGTCGATAAGGTAGGAGTAATTAACTCTTCCAAGGTTACTTTCGAGGGTCTGAGAGACATCATCGTACAATCAACTGATGTTGCTTATACTGGGTTGCTTTTTATACCTGGGTACGTCTGTCTAAAAAGTCATAATGAACATTGCATTTTGCAAGGGGTCTATAAATTCGAAAACGGTAAGGGACGAGTTGTTGTTGCGAATTTTTCCGGCAAGCCCATTACACTACATAAAAATAAGGTTATTTCACGTGCTACCAAGTTACCGAGTACTGAACCGTTTACTACTAGGCATTTGGAGTGTAATGTTAATTTAATAGTTCCTGGAGATATAACATCGCCTAAGAGAAAGATGATTAAAACCCCGATTTCTATGGATATGTTAAACGTTGGACCTAGGGTATCGGCAGAACAAAAAGAAAGACTGCTTATTCTTCTGAACAGATATCGAGACTGCTTCGCTTTAAATTTACGAGAACTTGGGCTAACTAATATAGCGGAAATGACCATACGTTTAAGCGACGATACACCCGTTACATATAAACCATATCGCCTTCCCTTCAGTGAACGTGCAATTGTTAGAGAGATGATAGGAGAATTACTAGAAAACAACGTAGTCAGGGAATCACAATCCGCCTATGCGAGTCCTATAGTCCTCGTACGGAAGAAGAATAATGAGTATAGGCTCTGTGTGGACTACAGGGCACTTAATAAAAAAACAATAAAAGACAGCTACCCAATGCCTGTTATTGATGACCAGTTGGACCGTTTAAGTGGGAAAAGTCTGTTCACAAGTTTGGACTTAGCATCGGGCTATTATCAAATACCGATGTCCGAGCCCTCAAGACATGTGACAGCCTTTGTAACCCCTGATGGGCACTACGAGTACACGAGAATGCCGTTCGGACTCGTAAACGCGCCTGCAGTGTTCCAAAACATGATAAATAAGGCCCTCGGTCCCCGAAGATTTGATTTAGCGATTCCGTATTTGGACGATCTTTTAAGTACTGCAGGTACACACGATGAGGCTTTTCGAAAGTTGGGAGAAATTCTGGAACTGTTATCAAAAGCTGGCCTTACTTTAAATTTAAAAAAATGCTTCTTCTTCCAGTCCGAAATAGATTACTTAGGTTACGAAATTTCCGAATCAGGGCTACGTCCCGGTAATAAAAAGATCCAAGCAGTATCAGAATTTCCCACACCTACAAATGTCCATCAAGTACGGCAATTTGTGGGCCTAGCTAGCTTTTTCCGTCGGTTTGTGTATAATTTCGCTACACTTGCTAGACCCTTAACAATGCTAACTAAAAGTGATGTCCCTTGGCATTGGGGTCCAGAACAAGAAACTGCGTTTCAGGATATCAAGACAAGATTAGTAAGTAGACCAATCCTCGCATTGTACAATCCAGAATATGTAACAGAAGTCCATTGCGATGCAAGTAAGGTAGGCGTTGGTGGTGTGTTGCTACAAAAATCTGGAAACAGCGATAAGATGCGCCCGGTTGCTTACTTCAGTCGGCAAACGACCCGTGAAGAGGCAGTTTGGCATTCCCATGAGTTAGAGACTATGGCAGTAGTGCTCTCACTTAAGAAATTCCGGGTCTATTTGATTGGACTGGAGTTTAAAGTTGTTACTGATTGCAACGCACTACGAACTACTCTTACCAAACGAGATTTATTACCCAAGGTTGCAAGATGGTGGCTTATGTTGCAGGAATTCAATTTCACAATTGAATATAGACCTGGTCATAACATGCAACACGTAGATGCTTTGAGTCGGAATCCAATTCCTATAGAAACATTCGATGAGTTGGACGTCTTTCAAATAAAGACCGCTGATTGGTTGCACACTGTACAGATGACCGATCCACATCTAAAACATATCAAGACAATATTGGAAACCAATGATAAGGACCTCAAGGATATCACCAATCATTACGTTCTACGCGATGATAAGTTATATAGACGTGTCAATCGTGGGTTAAAATGGGTAGTACCACGCGGCGCTCGATGGCGCATATGTCAGATGAGTCATGACGATGCGGGTCATTTTTCAGTGGAGAAGACATTAGAGAAAATATCTGCAGATTATTGGTTCCCTAAAATGAATCGCTTCGTCAAAAAGTACGTCAAATCTTGCATAAATTGTGCTTATAATAAGGAAATGTCAGGCAAGAAAACGGGTTACCTACATCCTATTCCAAAGACTGCATCTATATTCCATACGATGCACATGGACCATCTAGGTCCCTTTGTAAAAAGTAAGAGAGGGAATATGTACATTTTGGCTGTTATAGATGGGTTCAGCAAATATATCTTTATAAGAGCAGTTCGAAATACTAAATCCAAAACCACAATTTCAGTACTCGATGCGATATTCTCGAACTTTGGTTATCCTAAGATTATTATCTCTGACCAGGGGTCTAGCTTCACTTCTTCTGAATTTAATAATTTTGTAGGATCACTAGGTGTCAAACATGTGCTCAATGCCGTAGCAACACCACGTGCGAATGGCCAGATAGAACGATATAACAGGACTATTTTAAATTCTCTGGCCGCAATGAACCACGGTATTGATGAAAGGGATTGGGACTTAAATATCTTAAGACTACAATGGAGTCTAAATAATACCACTAATAAAGGAATTGGTACATCACCAGCTGAGGTAGTTTTTGGCCAAAGAACAGCTGGACAATCAGAAAATATCTTGAAAGGAGCACTCTTGGAAGCACAGGGTGGTGACCGTGAAGAGATGAGAAGATGTGTAGAAAGTAATATCACGGAAGCACAAGGGAAGATGAAACTTTCGTTTGATAAGACGAGAGCGCCAACTAAAATTTTTAAGGAAGGTGATTTGGTCATGATACCAAACCACAACCCGGAAAAAGGGAAAAGTAAGAAACTGGCTCCCAAGTTTCGCGGTCCTTTCAAGATAAGTTCTGTACTAGACAATGATAGGTATGAAGTATCGAGCATAGAAGGTCATTCTAACAAAAGGTATAAAAACATATATCCAGCTGATCAATTAAAATCGTGGATTACTTTTCATTTATCTCCACCAGCAAGTGACGATGACCATAGTAGTAGCGATGGGACTGATGGTAGTTAATTTAGTCGAACAAAAGCGAAATTAGTTGAATATAAAATTATTTCCCTAATCCTTTTTTCCTAATTTCACCCTAACATTTACAGCTTAGGTATGTAAAGAACAAAAGCAGATCATGACGCTTCTCTGTTGGTGCCATAAGTGTACGCAGACCGTGTTCGATTGTGATGAGCGGATGCTGTCAATGGCGCTAATAACGATGAGCAGGCCGTGTCCCGATGGTGGCGAGCGAGCGGTAGCTATCGATGGTGAATAGCAGGCCGTGTCCCGATGGTGGCAAACGGTAGCGAATTAGTACGAGTGAAGACAATGAGCAGACCGTATCCCGATGGTGGTAAACGGTAGCTATTAAAGATATTTAAAATCATTGAGAGACTATGTGACCCGATGGCGGCAAACAGAGGCTGCGTTAATGATCTCCAGATAATGTAGTTCAAATTAAATCTAAGCATTTACCTAGTTATAACCATACATAAACCTAATTGAGATTAAGTAATATGTAATTCTATTTTGTATTCTTTTCCTATTTTGATTGAACTATGTATAACTTGTCGTATTATGATTCATAAGAGCTTTATATTTTTACTATCTTGTTTTATATTATAATATTACCTATATTATATATGTATTTCCGTAAAGTAATTTATTTATTTATTTAATTTAATTAATTACACGGGGGGTTCCCAATTACATAATTAATAATTACTATAAGTTAAACAGAAATAATTAAATGTCAACAGGATAATACAAATTATGAGAGAATACAAATACAGAATCCAAGTAATGTAGTGTTGAGGTCACACGTATAATAGTAGGACGGCCGAGCGCAGAAATGTGGACCTTTCTGTAACAGGATGGTCGTCTGTTAGAATTTTCCTTATTTTGAGTTTGTTTCATCTTTTATTTTTTTTGAAAGTTTGTTGATTTATTGCGTCTGCAACGGTTGATCGAATGGAACGGCGAATGAAGGAGACCGGACCGGCATTATGGGCTGACCCTTCGGAGCGATAACAAGTCGACATCTCATTTTTAAGCAATCGATGTAATTATTTTATTAATACCGAAATATACGCCATAGCAAAGTATTGAGTTACTTATTTAAAGTGAATACCTACCCGTGGATCAATCTAATACTATTAGTCTCATGGCACGTCGTTTCACAGAATCGAGTGCAGCTAGTGTGTGTGCATATGTATGCTAATTTACAAATACTTTAAAACAGAAGCTTCTAAGGGGAAACCTCAAAAAGTCTACCTACGTTGTCATTGACAGAAGTTATTGTCCACGCTACGAGCCACGAACTTCAAGAACCTGTGCAGGAGTTGATCAGATGATGGAGCCAGGAGGTGGATGGTGGTACCTTTCAGTGGCTACCAGTGAACCCCTCGAGTTTGTAGGTACATTGTGTTTTTAACCTAGGAAATTGAAAGTCAGCTTTGGTTTCTTTAGCTTGGTCATCTAAAAACTGCTTATTGAGTCGTTTTAAGTATTTATTTAAAAAAATCCAAATTTCTAACCTCAAAGGTATAGTCACTCCAGCCATACCTAGCGACAGAAATATTAGGTCCTTACCTATGAAATTGGCGTTTTGTATGAAGAATTTAATTAAGACTATTTTCTCCATACAAACATTTTTGATTTTTTTTTGGGAACGGCAAATCCAAATTTAGCAAAATTTTGTGTGTATTATCAGATAACATTAAGTTAAGCATAGGCAGCGTTAATTTTTGGAAGTAACCGCTTTATAAAAGTTTCAGCGAAACTAAGAAATGATTATGGGAAGCACATGAAAAGAGCTCTGATCAAATTTTTTTTATTATGTGATTTAGCCCAGAAATTAAAACATATTTCACGTGAAACCTTGAAATAATATTCCATTTTCCAAATAAAAAACAAATTTGGATATTGCTTTGAAAATCGCTGGAATTGGTACATATGATTAACGAAGAAAAAAAAACTCCAATTTCATAGGTAAAGACCCAATATTTAATTACCCTCCCCATTACCATATAATTCAATCATCTCGCTGACAAATTTCTTAATAATTAAGTATATAGTCCAATGATCTCCTCGGCAAAGTGAATTGATTGATGAGGCTATTTCATATTCGGCATAGGTACTCCCCAGTGTCAGGCGCTAAAATATTAGCACAGCTTACTGTATTAATCTAGCCTAATTGTTCCAGATTGGTGTGGTATAAGCCACAAGATTATAGGACTTGCACCACCATCCTTGCACGCTATGTTTTTTATAGTTCGGTCAACAAATAAGTCATCCTGGTATCAAAAAAATATTTCATGCGATAAAAGTATCACGTGAAAATGTTACATTATTCCGTGCGCAAGTGTGTGGTCCGACTTGATGGCGAATTTTTTTTTAATTAAAGACTAAACGAAGGGCATTATTAACCATGTTTAATAAATACATAAATATTTCGGACACTTACATCAATCATCTAGTCCCAAACTAAGCAAAGCTTGTGCTTTGGGTACTAGATAACGGATAAACACACAAAAATATTTATATAAACTCCATGACTCGGGAATAAATGTTCGCATTCATCACACAAACATTTACCCCTAGCGGGATTCGAACCCGCAACCGACGATTTCGCTGACAGGGTCACTGTCCACTACACCAAACGGTCGTCGGTAATGAAAATCGGTTAAGACGTTTCGAATACAGTTGTTTGGTGTTTTTTGGTTGAATCATAGACTAGGGGCAGTTGCGTGCACAACGTTTTGTCACAAGATTTTAATAGAAATTTGCTATTAAATGAGAAAAAATATAACTACAAAATAATAACTTACTCTTATAGCAATCCTCTCAACCATTTAGAATATTTCTATTCACATTAATCAGTTGTCTTGACAATACATTTCAAAGAAAGATTACAATACTACGCACTGCCTTTCTGTCCTGAATGTATGGTACGCCACTACTTGGAAGTTTCTTTTTTATGCACAACGGGTTGGTACTTGACCTCAACACCTGATGTTAAGGGAAGATGAGGTCGAAGGTGGAAGTGTACTAACCCGGAAACCTCAACAACATTTAGAGGACTATCTTATATCTGACAACCGGAACACAACAATGCTATTAACATTGCTTCTTGGCGGCAGATTTAGATAAGATGGTGGTAGCCACCAACCAAACCGAGTACTTAAACATGTACTTCGCTGGGGATCGAACCCGTGACCTCCGAATCGTAAACCCAATGTTGATTACATTGAGCCACGGAGGCGGTCATAAAGGCTTCTAAGTTTCCAATTTATTAATAATTTGTTATCTTTAATAGGGTTGCTCTTTTTAAGTAGGTTTGAGTTTACAATTTGTGATTCAACAAAACATAAATACCGGATGAGTTTTTTTACCATAAGGAAAAAATACTTGTACGGCATGTTAGGTAAGTGAAATAGCTGTTATTGGAACAGGTAGTTAATTTTTTCTTTTCAGAACCTTTTCAGACCTTGATGTTGCCAGACCGTACAAAAGTATTTTGTGTAGTTGTGTGAGTTCAGCGACATCAATGAGTTGTACCACGGGAATTTTTTTTTTTCATAAATAAATATCCTTAGACATACACACAGCGCCATCTCGTTCTACAGTAAGCAACTATAAGCTTGTGTTGTGGATACCAGATTGTTGATATACTACATAAATACATTTTTTTATGTATATAAATACTTATTACAAATGAAAACATCCATACTTCGGGTACACATGTCCGTATTCATCACACAAACATATGCCCCTAGCGGGATTCGAACCTGCAACTTTTTGGTATGGTGGTCAGAGTTGCTAATCACTACGCCAAACACGTTGTCAATTTATTTTAAATTCATATTTTCTCAAAGTTTTTTTATTTAATTATGTAATTATTTGAATAAGGCTACAAATGCTACCGTCAAAATGACACAAAGCTTTATTCTATCTTATTTTAAACACAAACTTACAGTAATATGCATTGTATAGAAAATGTACAAAGGCGAGTTTAACTCCGGTAAAATTTACTACCAGCTTCTACACGATTCAACAATAATTGTATTAACATTGCTGTTTTTCAAAATTAGATAAGATGGCGGACATTTAAAACGCCCCACCACAACCCACTACTTAAGAATATTACTCGATACTTGCTCAAATACAAAAGTTTTCGGAAAATCATCTAAGTTGGTACTATGACTGCACTTTTGAACGCGTCTGTACATACGTAACAGCTAGTAAAAATATCCAGAATTTTAAAAAGTATTGGAAAAGAGATTTAATGATACGAATTTCGTTAGGAGGTTACCAATGATTTAAAAAATAAACCTGCAGGTACTTATTACAGCTATAATTAGTGTGTACTTAATTAAGACAATTTACTAGACGAGGTGTTTCCAATTCGTGGCCCAAATCTGAATTTATGAATTTTCAACTGCCTATCAAATACACCCAACTACGCTGGTTTAACGAACCTTGCCTGTCCCTGATTGCCTTGATATTACGTTAGGTCGACCTGCCATAATCTTGATAGTGAGATTGAGGTGTCTATGTCTGCTCCGTGGGGTTATTCATCTAGAAAGGTTTCAGTTAGTGTATACCTTATGTACTAAAACTACAAAATGCGAACGTTTGCCCGTAAATCGAAATTTTGCAGAGAGGTCGCCTGAGGCCTGAAGACTTGGTGAAGGATATGAGGATATGAGAGTGTATTTTGTGTTTCGTCTTCTCGTTTCTTAAAGTAGCCTATTTATTTATTTATTCAGTCTTTCACATACAGCATTACAGTAAAATTACCAATGCACTGTACGGTTACTTATGTAGTACAAATTACTACCTATATACTTCTCGAGGTTTCAGGCTAACACTAAAGCTTAAGCTATGGTGAAGGGGCCACAAGACAGTGAGTGTTAATGTTTAGGAAGCAAAAGGCACCACGAATAATAATGCCAATAGTAATCGCCACGCCAATAGTAGTCGGGTCGTCACTAAATAGATGTAGAAGACCGGATGGTTATACGATGACACTTTATCCAGCATGACCCTCCTTTCATTAGACCAGCGCGGGCAATCCCACAAAATATAATGAGCAATTTGCTCTGTATCCACATTCACATTCAGGGGAAGCCACCAACTTTATAGAGAAAAGCTTGCCCTTGAAATTGCCATGACCATGTAAGAAACTGCGACACACAGTGATCTACCTCCAACCACGGACATTTTAATCGTTCCATGACATTAGGAAAGAAACAGTACAGTTGACGGCCTTTATCAGTAGTCTCCCAGCGGTGCTAAGTCAAAGTCAAAGGAACGGCGGAATGTAGAGAAGTGTGGAAATGACTCCACCGACAAAAGCATAGTTCTTAAATATAAGACAGAGGAACAAATCATCCATTCCCGATACTTTTTTGACTGAATATACATTATAAGGCTAAAAGAGCATTACCTCTCCCATCTTTCGTGATATTATTAGTATGTGTACCTATGTAGGTTTATAGTATATATATATTTAAATTATGTTATGTATATATTTCGCAGTTGGTATATGTAATATATTTAATGTAAGTTTATTATTCAGTTATCTTTTCTTTTTTTATTTGTTTTATTATTCGTTATAGGATTTTTTCTTTTGCACACAATTTACTGCTAAACCCCAAATTTACTAAGTTTCCTATTTCAATGCTCAGGTTGACTGGAAGAGATCTCTTAAAGAGATAAGTCCACCTTTGTACGTGACCTATTGTTTGTACTCTGTTATTGTAATATTTTGTGCAATAAAGAATAAGTATAATTCTTCATAATGTATTGAAGGCCCGCGATATTTGGACTCCTAAGCGCTTGTGTTTGGGATGTTTCTAACCTTTATTTAGGGTAAATGGGTACACTTTTTCTCGCTAAGTTATTTTTTGTTCTTGTTTTTGAATTCAATAATTTTTATGTAATGTGTTTGATGCATACGGTGTTTACATATAATTGTTTGTACATTTAGTTAATAACTAATATACATAAGGCTTCATTACTTCTAAGCGATGTAACATTATTGTAAGCGATATAACATGTAAACCTATTTTGTTAAATTAGTAATATTTGTTAAATTAGTAATAATAATTTGAAAACAATTAAACTCACTCGCACAATCACACATAAGTATTGAAATTTATAAATACCTACCTATATGATACCTTCTCATGTCTAACTTTTTATGGTTTATCACTTGCAGTTGTTTTTGAGTTGATTTCAGATATAGTTTTTTCTTTTTGTTTACTTTTAGTTAATGTTTAAATTTATTCATAGATTAATAATAATTAATTCCTTGGTGGCAGCAACTACTCTACTTGGGGGGGACTGAAAATCAGCAAATCTGCTGAGCCCCTACCTTTTCATCACAGTTTGACTTAATTTATTATCAATTAATTACTTGTTAAATTAACTTTGTACCTTTTATTTAATAAAATAAATAAAAGAATAATGCTCCATCGGCCATCAGTTCTTCCAGCTATGTAACTTGGCCACTACTACTTGAACTACTTAATCCGCTGGGAGCTTAGTTTCGTTCCCGTGGTTGAATGTTTTTTTCTGTGTCGTTCTCACCATTCGAAACTGTCCATTGTTTATGTACCGACTAGAGCGACATTTGCTTTGTCAGGGTATTCAGGTTTGTCGCCACTGGCGGTAGACGTACCGCCAGTTCTCTGTGAAACTTTTTCAATAAAACTCAGACGAATATATTCGTACGAGAGCTGGCTGTGCTCAAGCACTCGTAAAACAACCTCCGGCCATGGCGTGGCGTGGTGCCAGAACCAACAAGTCTCTTTTGTGATAAAGTGCGCTTTTATCATGGTATATATTTGAATTTTCAATAATATTGGTTCGGTTCGGTTCAGAACGGCAATTGCCGTTAGTAAAATAATGGGTCAAAAGCCATTACGGGTATCACAGGACCATGATGATATAAATTTCATAAAAGCGCGTGTGCGGCAGTTCCAACACCATTCTGAGTACACTGGTGGACAGGTGGGATTTCGTGATGCTGCGGCACTGGATACGCTTGCACACATCTAAATAGTGCTGATTGTGCCGCAGCAGTCGTATGGTCAATTCTGTTCATTTATCGTTATTTTTAAGTTGCTAACCAAAATATGGGTGTAATCCTGAATTAAACTTTTTTTTTATATATTTATAAAGACCAGAATTTACTGTCAACCCACAATCTACTCTCATTTTTCTACTTTCGATATTAGTCGGGAAATGTTAGTTTGTCTGGATATCTCGCTCATGCACAAATGTATGTCGCGCACAGTGACAGTACGGGTATTGCCGTTGCATTTACTAGGGCACGCCTAAGTACTACGGTTATTCCAGTACAAACACGCCAACGTATTTAATTCTAGTGTTGTGTGCTAGTACAGCTGCTCTTGCCGTAAGACTGGTCTGGCCGTACCGGCAACACACAAGACCGAAACTTTAGGTAATGCTGGTAGTACGGTAATGACCGCACCGGGCTATGACCGTACTAACTTTTTAAATTATTATAGTTTTGACAGATTATAGCTAGTACGGCTATAGATGTATTGTAATTTTGTATGGAAAATTTCAGTCTCATTCTGCAAAAAAAAATATATAATAATAAAATATGTAAAGTGTTAACATTGCTGTTTGGCGGCAGACTTAGATAAGATGGTGCTGTAGCTAGCCAGGCGAACTTTTAAAATATCCTACCACCAACCAAACCGATTACTAAACATGTGCTCGACTGGGGATCAAACCCACGACCTCCGATTCGTAAGCGCTACATTTACATTGAGCTACGGAGGCGGATTGCCAGCACATGCATCCTCGTACATTCCTAACATTAAAACTTGACGTACAGCAAGGTAAAATTCACCTTTCAACCTTTCAACGGATATTGAAAACCGCAGGAGTTTGCAAAACAAAACAAAACAGAGCCTTATCGACCCAAAAGGGGTTGAGAATGAAAAATAAAAGTAGAAACCGAGCGTGTCAGCGAGGCACATGTCAGGGCAGGCACCCACTTGAACGAAACATGGCTTTGCAAAACATAAAAGGTCTGGCGTATAGAAGGTATATATAGGACCTATTAACGGGTATAATTATGAAATATTTGAAGCTTACGTACTTAAGTATACTTGTTTAGACGGAGTGGAAAATGAAGAGGGTTCAGTACAGAGAGTATTTAACAGATTACTGATAAGTTGTTTTGGTTGGAATGTTGGCCTAAACTGCGTGTTACGGAACGCACCTCTTTCTCTCTCGGTGACATTTATTATCTATGCCCTTACTTCATAACCTAACCGCTGTACACGACCGTTCGGTTTTTACTGTCTTCCATAAAATACTATCTCAATAAACTAGTTATTAGGCGACCGGTTGGTGTAGTGGATAGTGACCCTGTCAGCGAAAACAACGGTTGCGGGTTCGAATCCCGGGAGGGGTAAATGTTTGTGTGATGAATACGAACATTTATTCCACAGTCATGGATGTTTATATAAATATTTGTGTATGTTTATCCGTTATCTGGTATTCATAGTACAAGTGTCCGAAATATTTATTATTTATTATTATTATTATAAAATTACAATTTCTCCTTCATTTCATCATTCACGACAAATAAGACTGACACAGTGATAAATACCAGTATATAATTTTTAACTTCAAATAAAGAGGAGCTTATCAATTAGGTCCTTTTTTTTGTTGGTTACCTCAGAACTACTCTCTACTACTACTACCTCAGAACAGGCACACATGCCCACATATAATGAATCGGCAGGGCTTGAAGGTATTGGGAAAATTTTAATTGTTATGGTATATTTGTTTACATCTGTTTGTTGTAGCGGCCGTGAAGTAGTTAGGCCTGGATCTATGGAATAAAGTAGCAAACCCGGGTAGCTTGGGCCTACTGACTGAGATTGAGGTCTCCCGCACCAAAGCAAAGATAAAGCAATGCTCACTCACTTGATATGGAAAGTCCCACAGCTCTTGTCCGAAGCACCACGCCAAACACCCCGTGCAGCAAGTCCACAACACCACCAAGCTTATAGAAGCTGATGCATGCAAGGATCCAGAGTCCTAGCTGACCGCGTAGAGAATGTTAGTTCTTTCTCACACCAAACACACCATCACCATGTTAGCACATGCGTATAACATAATCCCACCTGAAGAGGGTTTAATTCAGATTTTTTATTATGTTATCGGAGAGCGCGTTCAAAACGTGTATGCGCGAGCGTCCATCTTTTTCTCCCTACTTCGGTCCGGCCTCGCGTGGGTTACAAGCGCGGGATATTCGAACGTGAGCTTACAATGCCTATTTTTACATTAGAGAAGGATTGCTCGTCAGTTTTTATCGGCGGAAACAGTTTGTATTTGTTAAAAATTGTATGTCTCTTGTTGTTGTCATTAATGTTTGTTTCTTGTTTGTTAATTTAGTATTTATATTGCTCTCTTAATCTTATCCCGATAAAGTGAGTAATTCCCGCGGGATAAACAAATTAAACATCACCGCGATAAAGTTATTCTACGCAGGCGAAGCCGCAGGCGGAAAGCTAGTGTAAAATATTTATTATTATCTTGACGACCTGTTTGGTGTAGTGGTTAGCAACTCTGACCACTATACTCAAAAGTTGCGGGTTCGAATCCCGCTAGAGGCATATGTTTGTGTGATGAATGTGTACCCGAGGTATGGATTTTTCATTTATAATAAGTATTTATTTACAAAAAAAATGTATTTAATTATGTAATATTTAATTATGTAAAATTTTATAATGTATTTAATAATAGCTGAAAATCAGTGTTTTGCTCTCTGAGCAATTATACACACCGAGCTATGACCCATTTGTACGGCTGTAGCACACACAAACTCTAGTGTATCCTGATGTTACTTTTATGGATTGTTATAAAATATGTTTATCCAAGTTCTTTGGAACTTATGGTATATGTGTGACAAAGAAAATACATAAATGACTAAGATACAAATAAACGATTTATATATCTATCTATCTAATATATCAACCATCTGGTATCCACAACACAAGCCTATAGTTGCCTAGGAACGAGATGGCGCTGTGTGTATGTCTAAGGATATTTATATTATATCTATATGCTTGATTTATATTTATTTATCGCTGACATAAGTAACTGTATTTATGAATTCTTTTCTAAAGTTTTAAGTAAATGTGCCGTCTATATTCTCTCAAATACAAGTAAATATTTCATCTTTAGCGCTCCTTTGTACCTTCCTACTGTATCTTTTGTACGCTGCTTTTTCTCTGAAGTTAATGTTTATTTTTCTTTATTATCTCTCTTATCTTCTGAAGGCTTTGGTACTTGTGTTGTTTTATTTTAGAAAATATATAAGAATATAAACTTAGGAGGGGTGAAACGCATGTTACTAAGAGAGTGATGAATATGGATGTCGATGGTTGGAAAGGAAGAGGTAGACCATGGAAAAGATGGATGGATTGTTTTGAGAGGTAATATGAATGAAAAGGTGAATGATGAGGTGATGGCTGATAGAGGAGTTTGGAAGAAAAGACGTACTGCGCCGACCACAAATAAATTCTGTACTTTCAACTGTGAATAGGTATATAGAATTATATATTATGTATTGTATAAGTATGCATTATATTTATGTATGTATCTAATTATGTAAGTAATTATACATATCTATTGTATGTAGTATAGTTGGTATATAATAATAATACGATGATAAAATAAATAGGAATATACCATTTACTTGGTTAATGCCCCTAAATGGTATAATAATACCAGAAGGGCAATTCTCGTAATATCTCGTATTACAATTACAGTCAAAATTCAGTTCGGATCCAGTCTCGATCTCCTAAATGTCAAATACGACATTAAATATAAAGATTCGTAATGTAATTATATCGAAATGTGATCGAAAGTTGAACAAAGCTCTCACTATTAATTGTTCAGTATTGCCCAGCTGAAGTGATATAAGTAGTTTTTTGATAAATGTGAAACAGAATAAATAGAAGGAAGCAAGCGCATATTTGACGAACTGTCAATTTTTTTAATCTCCAACTTGATGTTAAAAGCTTTGTTCAACTTTCGATCACATTTCGATATAATCACATTACAAACTTTTGTATTGTAGTACGAGAATGACGTATTTGACATTTGGAGACCGAGACTAGATCCGAACTGAATTTTGACTGTAATTGTAATGAGAGGTATTACGAGAATTGCCCTTCAGGTCATGCTGAGAAAAAGAAATTGAAAATAGAAATAATAATAATAATAAATAAATATCCTTAGACATACACACAGCGTTATCAAGTTCCACAGTAAAGACGACCTGCTTGGTGTAGTGGTTAGAAACTGACTGCTTTACCGAGAGGTCGCGGGTTCGAATCCCGCTGGGGGCATATGTTTGTATGATGAATACAGACATGTGTTCCCGAGTTATGGATGTTTTTCATTTATATATGTATTTATTAAAAAAAAATGTATTTGTGTAGTTTATCAACCATCTAGTATCCATACCACAAGCCTAGATGCTTACTGTGGACCTAGATGGCGCTGTGTGTACGCGTAAAGATATTTTTTTTTTTTAAACTATAAGCTTGTGTTGTGGATACCAGATTGTTGATATACTACATAAATACATTTTTTTTTTTGTAAATAAATACTTATTATAAATGAAAACATCCATAACTCGGGTACACATGTCCGTATTCATCACACAAACATATGCCCGTAGCGGGATTCGAACCCGCAACCTTTTGGTATAGTGGTCAGAGTTACATACATACATACATAATATCACGCCTGTTTCCCGTAGCGGTAGGCAGAGACCACAGACTTCCACTTGCTACGATCCTGACACACCTCTTCTGCTTCCTTCTGGTCAGAGTTGCTAACCAATAATATGTAGATTCATAGTTTTAATAAAAATGTTTAGCTTTTTGTATACGCCCAGTCAATGTGTTCTTTTATATTTACCAAGGTTGACTGGAAGAGATCCCTTTATGGGATAAGTCCGCCTTTGTACTTAATTTTAAGTTACATTTAATTTATCGATGTATATTTATTCATATGAAGTACAAAAAAGCGTATACAAACAAACAAACAAACAAATGAATTGGTACTAGAGTGAGAAGATGATGATGATAATTACTTTCTTGATTACAGTATTTATGCCCACTGTTGGGACTCAGTATTTTCACTGGGTGAAGGTATGGCCATAAACCATTTACGCGGGCTCAGTACGGATTGGTGATTTTGTTTTAGTTAAGAGTAGGTAATAGGCACCCCAATCAATGTTTATAAGCCGCCCCTGTAGGCGCCAACTTGGCTTAAAGATCTTCCGAGGCACGAAAACACTCGTAATCGTTACTCTTAATCGAATACGAAATGCCAATGCGTCACGAATGCTTCTTTATTTAGGTGCCGTATTCTAATTCGAGGTACGATTATTATATCAAATCCACTCATGGACAAACGACTCTCTCGAGTTGTAATTTTCGTAGGCGAGTTTGTCCTAATCATGTCCCTATTCAAGATGAGCAAAAGCAAATGTTGATTGCATTTGATGCGAGTTCCGAAAATTCAACTATCGCTCACTCACCTCGTCTCAGTCCTTAGTTTACCTATTTAACCCCTGACAAAAAATGAGGGGTGTTATGTGTGTGTATGGGGATGCGTGTGAGTGTATGTGTGCGGCCGTATCTCAGTCATGTGTAGTCCGATTTGAGTGCTGTTTTTGTTTATATGAAAGAATTAACGCAGGGACAGGTGCATTCCCATGTTTGACCAAAATCGGTTAAGCGGTTTCGAAGATATTTAGCTAATACACAACAAACCATTCTTACGTCAGGTCTGCGGACTGGCGTCATTAGCGCCGAATTGCCTCTAAGCGTTGTAACCAATTTTTTAATCACTTTTTCATAGTACTTTCTACCGACCTCATACTTTTAAATACCAGGGCAGCAGAAGCTACTAAGAGAGTTTAGAATATCCCGGGGCGCATGCATCGTCTAATAGCTACTTAGTCGTAATCCACTCTTACATCCGATCTGCGGACTGACGTCATTAGCGCCGAATTGCCTCTAAGTATTGTAATCAATTTTTAATCACATTTTCAGAGTACTTTCTACCGACCTCATACTTAAAAATACTAGGGCAGCAGAAGCTACTAAGAGAGTTTAGGATATCCCGGGGCGCATGCATCGTCTACTAGCTACTTAGTCGTAATAGCTGCGGACTGACGTCATTAGCGCCGAATAAAATTTTAATCATATTTTCGAAGTGTCATTTCTACCGACCTCATAACTACAAGTACCAGGATAGCAGAACCTACCAAGAGAGTTGGCGATGGCCTAGTACTATTAGTCATTCTGTGCCCAGGTACATGCATCATCGATTTGGATACATAATATAGTTGTAACAAGCCTCTTTACCTTGTAGTTGCATACACTATTATTATACCCTAACCCTGTGGACAATGACAATAGAACCAATTTATTGACTGAGTATATAGGGGCGACTTTACTCGCCACACAATCAAAGCCTTTGAAGTGTATGCTTACGCTGCGGGCTTTAATCAGAGTCTATCTATGTGATGTCTTATGGTATCCTGCTATTTTTGTTTTACAGAAACGAGCCGTTCGTGCAATTTACTAATTGAGACCTACTGTGTCACTTAGAGATTAAGTTAAAGAGTATAAATATTTTAAATTTTTTCGTCACAGTTCATTTTTGAAAACTAATATATGTCAAAACAATATAGTATAGTAGCATTTTTTAAAAATAGTGATAAATTGATGTCGATACAAGAAATAAAGATAAACTTGCAGGTCATGAAATTTCATTTTAGATATGCCTACACAGGCTGAATATGAATTCGTGTAATTCCCATCAACTGGTGACGCCACTCTTGATTATCAACAACTTTCCCCTAAGAATCGCAGTCGAATTCGATCTAAAAAATTTCGATTAGAATACAAATTTTGGTTGGTGGTAGGGCATTTTAAAATGTCCGCCTGGCTAGCTACCACCATCTTATCTAAATCTGCCGCCAAGCAACAATGTTAATAGCATTGTTGTGTTCCGGTTGTCAGAGATAAGATAGCCAGTTCCCCAAATGTGTTGGGGTTTCCGGGTCAGTACGCTTCCACCTTCGACCTCATCTTCACTTAATATCAGGTGCGATTGAGGTCAAGTACGATCCCGTCGTGCAAAAAAAAATAAAAAAAAAACTTTTCTAAAATCACATTTAGTAAAGAAGTAGGTACTACAATTTTCTATTATAAATGTACCCTATATATAATTTTCAGCTGAATTCGACTATGGTTCCTTGTGGAAAGTTGTTCGTAATCAGGAGTGGATTCCCTAATCGAAAATTGTTGTACTTCCATAGTAAAGGTGGTTTCAGAATGATTTACTTTGTACTGGTAATCGAAAATTTCTTGATCACATTCGACTATGGTTCGTTGGGGAAAGTTGTTGACGTCACCGGTTAATGAGAATTACACGAATTCAAATTCATCCTGTATTTGTCAGATAAATATACCTTGGTCTTACTTTAAAAAGGAATTAATTTAGTACTTACAGTGATTGTGAGAGGTACTTGGAGAGCCCGAGCTTGGATATCTTACTCCCCTTGATACCTTCATTGACAATGTTGGTCACCGTCAGAAAGTTCTTCGTCATCGTCGACTCTTCCGATGACACTATCGTCACAAAAGAACTCACTTAGAAAACACTCCGAAAACTACAAAACAAAAAACTCTAATATAAAAACTCGTAAAATTACCAAAAAGGACTTACTCTTTTCCCAAATAAGAAAACAACATCGAATTCTATTATTCAAAATTCAAAATCGCAACAAATAACGCGCGAAAATTTTACAACGGTCAACGAAAAATAAATGGTTTGTTCCTTATTGCACTTCTAAAGACACTATTTGGATCTCTCTCTTATTTTTTAATTTATCACAGACGTTGTTCTCGATGTTTGATTGCTTTTCGTTTTTTTTTGTAATAGAATGTTCGTTAGCACGGGTAACAGCCTGTTTGACCTGAAAAGGCAAATTTTAATACATCAGTGCAATCTAAATTCTGTTTGATATTGCCCAAAAGTAATCATGTAAGTTTGTTTGCTTTAAAAACATAATAATGCTGCGCTAAGGTCTCCGCTCCGAGTATGTAAAGAAATTCTTAATTGATACACTGCGATACCTTTGTGTACGTTACTTAATACTTATTAAATAATTAAATACAACGAAAGTTGTTACTGATACATACTTAATGTATTTACAGTAACTTACTACGAGGATGAATGCAAGAAGACTAACGAAAGAGATCTACGATGAGAATGGGTATGGAACGTACCATGATCAAATCGGGGACGTCTTAAAGAAAGGCCAAGTCAAGAGTACCCTAAACCAACGAGCATGTATAACAATCTTATGAGAGTGAATGAAACAAAAGAGGTATGTCAGGATCGCAGCAAGTGGAAGTCTGTGGTCTCTGCCTACCGCTACGGGAAATAGGCGTGACTTTATGTATGTATGTAAGTTTTACTTTAAAAAATAGTCACTTCTTTTTAGGTTTTCATGTACTGCGTGTTAGGTCATTACCCGCCGCGCTATTATCAACACTTGCCAAGTTCAAGAACAGGGAACTGGCGACACTGCACGACGACAGCATGTATTTTATTTTATTTATTTATTTATCATTTATTGCACACAAGAAAAAACATACAGATACAACATAATAGAGACGACACAACAGATTCTGCTTATTTCTACAATGAAATTTCTTCCAGCAGACCTACGAAAGAGAGATATGACTGGATAGGACATGTATGTAGATTTCTACGTTACTTCTGGAGCTTAATATTCTATGGTGCTGTCGGGTAATAGTAAGGGTCAATTTATAAAAAACGCCATATTTAATTCGAATTATAAATAACTATTTAAGTAAGTTTTGTATTTTTAAATTTTTTTTACTCAATTTGGAATTTTTATCATAAATAAACATATTCTATTCTATTCTAGAGTATTAATTTCGAATTCTTAATAAAGACATTTAAAATTTAATCAAATAAATTTACAAAAGACCTTTTGAAACGAGGCATTGTACCTAGCAGTTAACAGGTGACTAAATTCCTATTACAGAATTTCACACATTCTCAAAACACAACCGCCATCAAGGGCTCGTTAGGTCGACCTCGGACCTCTGATATTTGTCAACGAGGCTTAAGTGACAGCGACTGGAGGGGAACGGACGATTTGCCAGCAGATTAATGGTATTCTAATCAATGAGCAATGAATTAACCAGTAGGTATTAAATGTTAGTTTTGACACTGGCAATATGGCGTACGATCTCTGAGTAAGCAAGGTTATTATATCAATATTATCATTTGCTTGTGTATTATGCCTATAGACTTTATGTCTAAACTCCTCGACCTTATCTTCACTTAACATCAGGTATGATTGAGGTCAAGTACCAACCCGTCGTGCATAAAAAAAAACTATATAAGAGGAGACATGATTGAGACATACAAGGTTGTGTGTGTGCGCAAAACTATGTAAAAGTTATTTAAGAAATAAACACTTTTTTATTTTTATTTTTTTTATTTTTGTGTTACAGAAGCCGGACATTTTCAACCTCAGTCCCATCCATCGTGCCCGACATAAAAATGATAAGAAACTGATTAAAGCTAACACCAATTTTTTTGTGCTGATCAGATAATCTACTATCGTTAAGAGGGTTTATCCCGGGTATTCCATATGAAATTTCAAGTCCAGTTCAGTTTTAACCGCCTCCGTGGCTCAATGTAAACAACATTGGTTTTACGATTCGGAGGTCGCGGGTTCGATCCCCACCGGGGTACATGTTTAAGCATTCCGTTTGGTTGGTGGTAGGGCATTTTAAATGTCCGCCTGGTTAGCTACCACCATCTTATCTAAATCTGCCGCCAAGGAGCAATGTTAATAGCATTGTTGTGTTTCGATTGTCAGAGATAAGATAGCCAGTCCTCCAAATGTGTTGGGGTTTCCGGGTCAGTACGCTTCCACCTTCGACCTCATCTTTACTTAACATCGGGTGTGATTGAGGACAAGTACGAACCCGCCTTGCATAAAAAAAAACGACCGTCAAATGACACAATTAAATATTTATGCGATGATGGTTTAAAAAAAAAAAAAACTACCTACGCCAGTACATTTTATTTCACTTACCGAATATGCCCTATTTTGTTCCTTACGGTAAAAAATCTCATCCGGTATTTATATGATAGACATGAACTGATACTGCAGCCAGTCCTCCTCATGAGGGGAACTCCTCAACGGTTAATAGCACGGTAACAAAATTTTGTACATACGTTTAGTTTTGATAGTTAACTATGACCTGACGCTGCAGCCAAGATTGTCGCTCCAAGAGGTATCTCAATGGGTATTAGTTCTGATCATCATTTCAGCCCGTAAACATCCCACTGCAGGGATATAGGTCTTCCCTCGTATAATGAGGGAGTATGGGCCATAGTCCACAACGCTAGCCGAATAATTTTATATGTCACAGGATGTCCATTTCTTAAAATATATCCCCTCCCTAGATATGCAGAGAGAATGGTTTTAAGCATTTTGGATTCAGCAACTTGCTTTCACCTTTATTAGGTAATCCGTAGATGGATCATCATCATATCAGCCGAAAGACGTCCACTGGTGGATAAGGCCTCCCCCAAAGGTCTCCACAACGATCCGTCCTCCGTAGATGGATACATTAGTATAAATTGCATGTATTTAAAAAAAATGTATTTTAAAAAAAATGCGGGTTGGGAATTTCACATGCCTTAGAATTTTTATTTCTCAGACATGCAGGTTTAAACGGAATATTTTGCTTCACCGTTTAAGAGCAGTCGGATAAATGCATACAAGTAATTAAATTCAATTTAAAAACTCATTGGTACATGGCCTACCTGGGAATCGAAGCCGGACCTTCCAAATTGGGAGACCGCGTCTTAACCGCTGAGCCACCGAAGCTCCCTAATTAACTAGTACCATCTATTAAGTCGCCTGCGGAATATTTAATGACTTTTATTATTTAGCAGTTCTATTTCGTTTCCATTTCAAGAATGCTGTATTTTCTTTATCACAATTCCAAATATTACGGAACGCATTCCTTGTTCAAGAGCATCTTCCTTTTGTCCGATTTTCACACTAAGCTTAGCTTGGAGTAATTTAATTAAAATATTTCGGTCTGCGTTTCTTTAGTCTGAAAACTGTTTTGATATACAGGACGTTATCATGTACAGCGTCTTTTTACTCAAAAATGAAGTCGCATTTTAGTCACGGACATTACTGCACATAACAGAGTAGATAGCTTCTTTCAACGTTACCGGGGTTTGCATACCCCCTGTGATATCTCGTGTTGAAGGAAGCTTGCGTTCTTTTGTACACGAGTGCTTTCGCAAAATTTTATTCGAAGCAAAATTTTTAAAATTTTGTACCAAAATAAGAGAACGCGAAGCATCACGAAAGCAATTCGAGGCGGTAGTCTTATTTTAATTCGTAACAATATTAAATTTAAAGAGCGTCTCGATATTGTAAACCTTTCTGTTGAGCGAACTATTGAAATAGCCTGTGTAGAACTTGCTCGGCTTACTGTATTAAGCGTATACAGACCCCCTTCTTCATCGTATGAATTATTTGAAAAAATTATGGATGAAATACTCTGTAAAATTAGTAATTCAAATAAATACATTGTGGTTTGCGGAGATTTTAATATAAATATATTGGAGGATAGCAGTCAAAGTAGAAGGCTTAAATCATTATTCACTTGCTATAACCTTGTTAATCTTTTTTCAGTGCCGACTAGAATTACCTCTACATCAGCTACCTCCATTGATAATATTTTTTCAAATTTACAGCCCAGTGATAAATCTATTTTAAATAAATTAAGTTCAGATCACTGTGGTCAGTTAGCCATTTTTAATATAGCAGTTGAAAAGACACTGAAAAGAGATTTCGCGTATGTGCCTGTAACTGATGCACGGCTTGATCAATATAAGAGTAATGTGACGGCGAAACTGGATTATCTACCGTTCTGTGACGATCCAAATATATTATATAAATCAGTCTTTGAAATGTTGAAAACTGAAAGTAATAATGTTTTTGTAACAAAAACAATTAAAATCAATAATTCCCTCGTTTTCAGTGATTGGGCGACGGTTGGAATCCATAAAAGTAGGAATAAGTTATATGATATTTTCATTGGAGCTGCGCAAATGGGTTGGAGTTTAATGTTCACAAGTGCTTTGTGATGTCGTTCTCCCGTGCTTCCCAGCCAGTACGTTATGACTACCTCCTGGGTTCGGATCCCATCTCACGCGTAGAAACCATTACGGATCTTGGTGTAATCTTCGATTCACAACTTACTTTCCATGAGCACATCACGGCGCTTGCAACTGACTCATTTCGTAGGCTTGGGTTTGTTCTCCGGAGCGCACGTGAATTGCGCGATACGCGTGTTGTGTCTCATTGTGTTTATAATGCCTTAGTCAGAAGTAAGCTTGAGACAGCGTTACTAGTCTGGAATCCTTACCATAAGATATACACTTTACTCCTGGAAAAGGTACAGAAAGCATTTCTGCGGGCCCTTTACAAAAGGACGTTTGGATACTATCCATTCATGTATCCCACAAAATTCTTGTTGGGCATGTTGAGTTACAACTCTTTGGAAACTAGGCGCAATTTTACCTTAATGGTTACAGTATGCCGCATTCTGCGTGGCGATATCGACAGTCCGGAGCTGATTAAGCAAGTTTGCCGACTTTTTGCACCCAATAACTACACGGGGGCTCGAGGTCACCGGTTGTTGGCGCTGCCGAACGTGCGCACAGTGGCCCACCAAAACTCTCCGCTCCTGCGCGGACTTCGCAGACTCAACGCCTTGTTGGAGCGAGACCAGGAGTGTGATGTGTTCGCTGGGAGTTGGCCGAGTGTTAGAAGGGCGTGTTTGCAGTGTTGTGAGATTGATGGATGATTGACCTAGATAAATAATTAAGAATAGCTATAAATTCTGGTAACTAATTTGTACTACCTAAGTAACTGTACAGTGCATTGGTAATTTTACTGTAATGCTGTATGTGAAAGACTGAATAAATAAATAAATAAATAAATAAATGATCTTTATGAAGAAAGGACATATAACAAGAGCGAAAGTTTTAGTGAATATGTTAAACAATATTCGAAAACATTCAAGCGGGTCTGTGCTACAGCAAAAGCAAAGTTTATAAATAACAAAATAAAAAATAGTGCAGACGTAGTAAAGACTACTTGGAAAATTATAAATAGCGAAACTGGAAAAGTCAAGCCTCGCAACACCGATATTAGACTAAAAATTAACGATCAAATTTTAATAACACATTTAGAAGTTGCAGAAGCTTTTGAAAAATTTTTCACCAACATTCCAATTTCGACTACAAATTCTCTTAATTCATGTCCCACACTCGCTGAATCGCTACTTAGACAAAATGTGGGGATTTGTAATTCTCATTTTAAATTTCATCATATAAGTCCTGTAGACATTATAAAAGCATTCAGATCTCTAGACAAGAAAAAGACTGTCGACCTTTACGGTTTATCAGTAAAAATTATTAGCGCCATAATTGATTGTGTGTCACCACACTTAGCTTGTATTTTTAATAAATGTATTGATGATGGCATATTTCCTGATTTGATGAAACACAGTAAAGTTATACCTTTATTTAAAGCCGGTAGTAGAACAGACCCCTCTAATTTTAGACCTATATCAATACTACCGACTCTCAGTAAAATCTTTGAAAAAATTATATTAATTCAGTTATCGGCTTATTTTTATAGTAACGATTTTATGTCGCATAAACAATTCGGTTTTACTAGGGGCCGCTCGACAACCGACGCAGGTCGAGCTCTTACAACATATTTTTGAAGCTTGGGAAGATTCTCGGGATGCAATAGGAGTGTTCTGCGACTTGTCCAAGGCATTTGATTGCGTTAATCATGACATCTTAATCAGGAAATTACGTCATTATGGTGTAACAGGCCGTGCTATTGACCTTTTGAATTCTTATATGAGTGGCAGAGTTCAGAGGGTTAATATCAGTGGCAACACATCGTCAGGGTCCACAGTCTGCATGGGCGTCCCGCAGGGTTCCATACTCGGGCCATTTTTATTTTTGGTCTATATAAATGACTTGCCTAACCTTGTAAAGGATAATAAACATGAAATAGTATTGTTTGCAGATGATACCTCCGTATTATTTAAAGTAAATAGACAAAAATTAAGCTATGACGATGTGAACAATGCTATTTCTGAAATAGTAGAATGGTTTACGGCAAATAATTTGTTACTTAATGAGAAAAAAACTAAATGTGTGAAATTTTTACTACCCAATGTCAGAGCGGTGCCCACAAATATAATGATAAAAAATGCCACTTTAGATCTCGTAGATTCTACTGTATTTTTGGGCATTACTTTAGACGCCAAAATGCAATGGGGTCCTCATATACATAAATTGGCGAAAAGGCTCAGCTC
Source organism: Oegoconia quadripuncta (assembly GCA_949316235.1). Lineage (NCBI taxonomy): Eukaryota > Metazoa > Arthropoda > Insecta > Lepidoptera > Autostichidae > Oegoconia > Oegoconia quadripuncta. The sequence continues at coordinate 28,552,332 of OX438749.1, forward strand.
TGCAGCGTGCGCAGTCAAAAAAATTCGACAAATGTCAGACGTAAATACTGCTAGATTAGTATATTTTAGTTATTTCCACAGCTTGATGTCTTACGGTATCTTACTGTGGGGAAATGCCGCGGATATAAATACAATCTTTGTTTTACAAAAACGAGCCGTTCGCGCAATTTATCAATTGAAACCTGCAGTGTCACTTAGAGATAAGTTTAAAGTGTATAACATTCTAACCTTTTCGTCACAGTACATTTTTGAAAATCTAATGTATGTCAAAAAAAATATAGCATCATTTAGGAAAAATAGTGATAAACATGATGTCAATACAAGAAATAAAGATAAACTTGCAGGTCACATAAGTCGCCTCCGCAAAGTCAGTAATTCATTCAAAGGGTTATGTATACGCTTTTTCAATAAGGTCCCAGTTGATATACAAAATCTTCCACTTGATAAATTTAAAGATACTATAACCCAGAAACTTATTAACAAAGCATATTATAAAATATCAGACTATTTAGATGATAATCATCCCTGGACATAATGAGATTGTTCGCATGCCAGGCTATTTCACGATTAATAATGAAATATAAAAACCTTTTTGTAATATAAAAACCTTTATGTAAAATCAAAACCTGATTTTAAAAGAGCAACCCTTCGAGTTTCTTGCTTGTTCTTCTCAGGGGAAAATTGCATTTTGAACAAGCAGTAGCTTAAAAAATTTAAAATTGACTATTTTAAGTGTACTCTGTGTACCTACAAAATAAATCATTTTTGACTTTGACTTTGACTTCATAAAAGTGGAATGTTTAAAATATAAAAATACTGTTAGAAGCTGAATACAAAATAATATAGCATTCGACCTGACTCCGACTTTCCGAGGTGTATCCGTACCACTCTCTGACCATCTCAATCTTTTGGGTATGGAGTTAACATCCAACCTAAATTTTGGGCGCTCCATAGAATCGAACGCTAAAACAGCGGCTAAGAAGCTTGGCATTCTCCTTAAGGTCAGGCGATATTTCACACCAAAATAACTTTTGGTGCTTTACCAGGCTCAGGTCCGATCGTACATGGAATACTGCTGTCACCTCTGGGATGGTTCAGCCAAGTACCAACTAGCTGCACTCGATTCTGTGGAACGACTTATGTACACGAGTGCTTTCGCAAAATTTTATTCGAAGCAAAATTTTAGAATATTTTGTACCAAAATATGAGAACGCGAAACATCATAAAAGTGGAATGTTTAAAATATAAAAATACAGTTAGAAGCTGAATACAAAATACATTTGTAGGTTTCACAAGTTGTTGAGAAAACTTATGAAACGTAATTTCTTGTTAACGTCTTGTTTAAAAAAAATTGTTTCGGGCAAATACGGAATACTGCGCGTGGCCCGTTGCCCACTTGGCCGGCTTTTTTTTGGTTTTGTGTGAAATAAGGCTACATTTTGTAAGAATAGCACCAAACAGAATATTTTTGTATGTGTTTCTGTAATATGCAAATAAACGCTTTATCTGTCTATCTATCTATCAAACAGTATTCTATTTTCATCGTCTTTTTTCACATAGAAAGATTCATTTTCTTTAACTAACAATTTTGGGATATTTCTCACCACCCCATTTAGGATAATGGCCGTGACGTTGTGTATGTATTATAATAAACATCGATATTCAAAAAGGGATGGTTATGTTTTGAATTTTTTGGAATATCCAGGGCAACTATATAAAACCCGTTGGGATGCTCTTTAACATAAAATCGACCGGACTAGATAACGTCATGGCTACCTCTATAAATAGATATTTCCAATTTAGGGTAAATACCCAATGAATCTATGCCTGGCAGGTGTCTACTGATAATGATACCAGAATTTTGCTCAGCAAATCGGACTGCTTTTAAATTGGAGTAAAGATTTAAATGGAAAATATTTCTCAATAGTTAAGGTTTCTTGATAAAATGTTTTCAATTTGATAGAAGTTATAATATTAGGTCCTTACCTATGATATTGGCGTTTTGTATGAATAATTTCATTAAGACTGTTTTCTCCATACAAACGTTTTTGTTTTTTTTTTGGGAACGGCAAATCCAAATTTAGCTAAACTTTGTATGTATTATCGGATAACATTAAGTTAAGTATTGGCAGCGTTAATTTTTAAAAGTAAGCGCTTTATAAAAGTTTCAGCGAATCTAAGAAATGATTATGGGAAGCACATGAAAAGAGCTCTGTTCAAACTTTTTTTATTATAACAGAAATTAAAAAATATTTCATGTGAAACCTTGAAATACTATTTAATTTTCCAAATAAAAAACAAATTTGGATATAGCTTAGAAAATCGCAGGAATTGGTACATATGATTAACGAAGAAAAAAACCTCCAATTTCGTAGGTATAGACCTAATATTATAATATTGGTAGATTTAGTCGGTGGCAAAGAGAATTCAAATATTATTCAAGGTACTACACTAAGAGTACACTCAGCCTTACTAGTCGATCCAACCTTACATCGTTGGTCGATGTCGAGGTCATAAACTCGTCTATGAATTTAATTAACTATAACAATACTAAAATCCGATATTCTTTGAAAACTGTTAACATTAGAATGTGCTCCTTTTTTACCCGACAGCTCAAGAAAGGAGACTAATGTTTTTCAAGTATATGTATGTAAGTATATATGTATGTATATCCTTTCCTTTGGCGCATCCTGTATCCTAAACGGCTTGACCGATTTCGAAGTGCATGGTGTCGTTAGATTCATCTTGATATCTGGAGTGTCATAGGTTACATTTTATGGGAAAAATCCAACATGGCGTCCGGAAAGTACAAAATATGATGTCAGGGTTTTTTTGGCTTTGAAATACTTAAAATAGTTATTAATATTCTTTATTTTATATGCACAACAGATGCGCAATGTGACGTTTACACGTTGATTTTGGCGGTAACTTTGTATAATTTTGCTTTGAAATAATGTACATAATCTGCTGTATAAAGTTTTTAGAAGTCTCCAGACAAGATTCTTTAATTTAATTCGACTGTATTTCCCACTAATCTAGTATTTGTTACAGTTTTTATAATAAAACTAAACCGCAGGATCTGCGTTGATTACTCAAAGGCTTTCACCGTTTAATTGACTCATCCCACCCTCGGTACCCCATTATGGTGGTTAATGGGAGTTGGAAAGTTTTCACAAATTACGCAGGGTACCTTGTAAACCGCGGTAGTTCAATGTTGGTACACGGGTTTTAAGTAGCCAAAACAATGTTCTTTTGTAATGGAAGTATGAATTTCCGTTGAATAAGGACGGGTTCTGCTCGTATAACGATTTATGTGTTAGGTTTTAGACAAAAATACAAATTTAACTCTTTATCCGGTAAATAATCTTGGGCTAGTAATAATAACCACTACATAGTAATATCTACAGTAAGATGGATGACCGTTTACCAGTTTGAATATAAATTTTAATTAGTTATAGTTTGTAGGCTTAGTTTATGTATTTTTATGTTTACGTTATACAATACAATACAATACAAATACTCTTTATTGCGCAAAATAATTTACAATAATTTTGATGATAACAATAGAACACAATTAGGCGGTCTTATCACTAAAAGCGATCTCTTCCAGACAACCCACAGCTACGGGACATTTGTAGGTAGGTTATATAATTACCAACTATAAAATACACCCGTATTGCTACTAGGTATTAGTGCAAACCTCATCTACTGGTAGCTTGTATCTTTACCCTAAGGTTTGCATGGAAGAGAGCCTTTTCGTGCGCTTAATGATGTACGCTGTATTCTTCATGTAGCTTTTGTTAATTGTGCAATAAAGAGTATTTACAAAAAAAAATGTAATTGTGTAGTTTATCAACCATCTGGTATCCATAACACAAGCCTAGATGCTTACTGATGGAGCTGTGTGTTTGTGCCAAGATATTTATTATTTATTATTAATCTTAAACTTGTTATTTGAACTTAGTAAAAATGTTCTTGTTGATTGTCTAATCCTGTCGGCGTATTGCACTCTGATTTATAATATTAAAGTTAGTAGTGACGCAATTATCAGCCATAAACGTATCCATTACTTCATAGTCCTAGAACTAGGGGGGTTGGTGTTGCTCGCGTCCGTAGGCTGTACCCTCGAGACCCTACACGTGACCCCCGGGTGGTGCTAAACGAGCAACAGTTCCGGTGGTAGGCTTCGGCCGCGGCTGGTCACCACCCTCCAGGCAAAGCCAAACCGCCAAACGGCTTAGCCGTGTTCCGGTTTGATGCCTGGAGTAGCCACATAGGGAACGGGTCTGAGCAGTTGCGCTGCACTAGTAGACCGGTCTTGATATTGCGGTACTGCTGTGCTGGTTGACTCGTCGAGGAGGGTAGCGGGATCCGAAGCACGGTTCTCCGCTGGCCGACCGCAGTTAGTAGGGGGCCCAAGTAGTAACCTAGCCAGTTATGAAAGGCTGCCCCGCCAACTCGCGAAAAATCCCGAAATGCTCCATTGAGCCGGTTGGCGACCGGATGAGAGGACCCAATGGCCATTTCGGGGGGGTTCGGGCGTCCCCGCAGTCTCCAGACGAGTCCACCATTGGCGTGGCGGGTCCGTTTACGTCAGCGGGTCAACGGTGTAGCGCCTCGTTCAACTGCCGTTCCCTTGCCTATTCACTCTATTTAAACAACATGAAAAAATACAATAATAAGAAAGTGCGGTTTACACAGCGGAAGCACGTCCTCTCTCTGAAAGTGCACCTCAGTAATATTCGAGGCCTGCACTCAAATCTCGACCCAGTTCATCACCATCTTGAGACTGAAAAACCGCATTTGCTTTTCCTCACCGAGACGCAGATCAGGTGTCCGACAGACGCGGCATACCTCCACTACCCAGGATACTCCCTGGAGCACAATTTTAAACCACACGCTGGAATCTGTGTGTATGCTCGCGATGACATCTGCTGTCGGCGTCTCCGTAATCTTGAGGATCCCAGGTTCTCAGTCTTATGGATACTTGTGGATACCGGAATAGAGAAAATTCTCTATGCTGGTATCTACAGATCGCACAGTGGTGATCAGGAGACAACCAGACTTATTGAATACCTTACCGCAGCATCCGATACCGTGCAGCAGCGATATCCCACTGCGCAAATGGTCTTCTTGGGGGACTTTAATGCACACCATCAGGAGTGGTTGTTCCCTTTCAAGAAGACCGACCACGCTGGGAAAGAACTTTATAAGATGGCAGTGTCACAAAATCTTACCCAGCTGGTAGATCAACCAACGCGCATACCTGATGTTGCCGGTCATACACCCAACTGCTTAGATCTTCTGCTGACAACTGATCCCGACAGATATACGGTCTCAGTTTCATCCCCACTGGGAACATCCGATCACTGTCTGGTGAAATCTGTGTCAAACTACTCTCCGCCCGATCCTAGTCCTAAAGGTAGCAGGCGAGTATGGCGATACAAGTCAGCAGACTGGGATGAGATGCGAAGTTTCTTTGCGTCTTATCCTTGGCAGCAAACATGCTTTGCTTCGGATGACCCGTCGAGCTGCGCGATAGCCATTACCGATGTGATGCGTCAGGCGATGGAATATTATATTCCATACTCTGACGTTTCCACCGGGGGCAAAGCGCGCCCATGGTATAATGCGGAGTGTTCTGGTGCCGAGGCACTGAAACACTCTGCATATCAGGCCTGGACTACCGCTCGTTCGCAAAAAGCTCCGGATGTTCATCGTACGAAGCAGGCATTCAACAAAGCTGCCAAATCATGCAAGAAGGTGCTGCGTAAGGCTCGTTTCGACCATGTTGGCCGGATCGGTGACAAACTTGCCTCATATCCCTCTGGAAGTAAGGCATTCTGGTCGTTGGCCAAATCGGTCGAAACGAATTTCTGTCGATCATCGCTGCCGCCTCTGCTGAAACCGGATGGGTCACTAGCTCATACTGCGACAGAGAAAGCAAATTTATTTGCATCCCTCTTCGCAAGCAATTCGCGTCTGGATGCTGTGAATAAAACTCCGCCTGTCATCCCACCCTCTGGCACTAAGATGCCAGAGGTGCGAATTCACCAACGGCGAGTTCTTAAAACACTTCGCAATCTGGACATAAACAAAGCTAGTGGTCCTGACGGTATTCCTGCAATTGTTCTGAGGCTATGCGCGCCTGAGTTGTCTCCTGTCCTGACACGCTTGTTCAGACTTTCTTTAAGAACGGGTCAAGTCCCAAAATCCTGGAAGCTTGCAAACGTGCAGCCTGTGCCCAAGAAGGGTAGTCGTGCCGATCCTGCCAATTATAGACCTATCGCAATCACTTCCGTACTTTGTAAAGTCATGGAACGTGTATTGAACGACCAGCTGATGGCATATCTGGAACACCACGATCTGCTCAGTGATCGGCAGTATGGTTTTCGCCGGAACCGATCTACTGGCGATCTGCTCGTATATACCACTCACTGCTGGGGTGAGGCCATTGAGAGACATGGCGAGGCTCTTGCTGTGTCCCTCGACATTTCTAAGGCTTTCGACAGGGTCTGGCATGCTAGCCTGTTAAGCAAGCTTCCAGCGTACGGGTTACCTCCGGTATTGTGTACCTGGATATCTGATTTCCTGAGCGAACGGTCAGTTCGGGTAGTCATTGACGGCTGCTCTTCTGACTTATTGGCTATTAACGCCGGTGTACCTCAGGGGTCTGTTCTCTCTGCTACTTTGTTCCTATTGCACATCAACGATCTGCTCCAACCCGGCACCCATGGGTATGCAGACGACACCACAACGTCAGAGAGATACATGTCCAGTGCACAATCTAGTGGAGATGAGATTCGTTCTAACAGGGAGTCAATGGTGGAGGGTACGAATTCGACATTAAAGGCAGTGTCCGACTGGGGCGACGCCAATCTTGTCGAGTTCAATTCTTCTAAAACACAGGCGTGTCTATTCACTAGCAAACGGAGTCCTTTCCACCTCACTCCGACTTTCCGGAATGTATCCATTCCAATCTCTGACCATCTCAACCTCTTGGGTTTGGAGTTAACCTCGAGTCTGAATTTTGGGCGCTCCATCGAATCGAAAGCGAAACTAGCAGCCAAGAAGCTTGGAATTCTCTCTAAGGTCAGGCGGTATTTCACACCAAAGCAGCTGCTGGAGCTTTACCAAGCTCAGATCCGCTCGTGCATGGAATACTGCTGTCACCTCTGGGACGGATCAGCCAAGTACCAACTGGCTGCACTCGATTCTGTGGAACGACGCGCCATAAGACTCATAGGCGATGACTCAACGGTCACCGGCAAATTGCAAAGCCTTGAACACCGCCGTAGGGTCGCTTGCCTTTCAGTGTTTTACAGGATACATTTCGGGGAGTGTGCGATGGAATTGCATGATCTTATTCCACCGTCCCCTTTCCATCTTCGGACAACCAGGCGCGGGGGGGGTTTCCATCCATATGTTGTCAACATACCGAACATCCGCACTAAGCTCTTTGCTTCGTCATTTATAATGCGGACTGCTAAGGTATGGAACTCACTGCCCGAGTCGGTTTTTCCCGACACTTACAACCTTGGGATCTTCAAGTCTAGAGTGAATAGGCATTTACTGGGTGCGCGTGATACATCTTCGGCTACATCGTCACTTTCCATCAGGTGAGATTGTGGCCAAACGCGAATCCAGTTTTTAATAAAAAAAAAAAAAAAAAAAAAAAAAAAACCTTTATTGTGTTTACTGTCAAATGCAAGTCAATAAAGTGTGACTAACTACATAGAGATCCCGAAGTCTTAATTAACTATCGGATAGTAATCAAACCAAATTTATGACGTCAGTTAGCAGTTCCCGTAATAAAACGGCTCTCAATAACTATAAAACAGAAATGGTCTGATTACCATAAAGCAAATTTTATTATCTAAAATCTTTGCGGAGCTACCGACGATCCTAATGGAGTAAACTAATTAAGTATAGAGACAGTGCATTCGTGCTCGAAGAGATAGGGTTATTAAAGTAAGTGCAAGTAAAATTGGATCTGATTCAGTATCTACTTTTACTAAGTATAAACTGGGGGTAGACGTTTCCGAAGTATTTGCGCAAAGCGATATTTTAAGAATGATTCTAGGGTTAAAATTGTGGCACTATCGCTGGACCCGGAGATCATTACCCAAGAATAGGCCACGGAAATAAAATATTTAGGTAGACGTGACGAAGCAGAAATTCTTAATACAAAAAAGGCCCTCTGTAATAAAGTATAAAACAGATATTCACCAAATGAGGAAATAAATTTAGATATAAGTGTGATAAACAATGCGTTTCATGACGTTTCCGATGCTTAAGGAACTTTGTACGGTAGCCCCGGAATTTGACTACACTATCGTCTGCCTCTGCCAAGAATATGTAAGATAATAATTAATTTTGTAAATTATAGACAGATGGAAGTCAAAGAAAATGCGGAATGTAGAGAAATGTGGAAAGGACTCCACCGACAAGAGTATAGCTCTTAAATTCAAGAGAGAGATAGACAGATGAACGAGTGAAGGCACTAGAATCATTTGAAACTTAAAATGTGGTTTAAACAAAAATAAACTAACAGGCAATATAAATAAGTAAGGAAATAACTATTCAGTTGTATCGAATGAGCAGCAATAGTATCTCGTTATAAAAGGGTAAAAAAATACAATACGTTACAAAATAGTCGAATTTCAACCATCGAAAGCCGATAAATTCACTGGCGTCCTTGCATTCCCACTGGAATATCACAATGCGGGCATTGATGCTTGGTAGTAGAAATATATAAAACGGTAGTACAGTTGCAATCACATTCCACGCATAAACGATGAAATTTTTTTCGAAAACATACAAAACTTTTTTTTTTTTATGCACAACGGGTTGGTACTTGACCTCAATCACACCTGATGTTAAGTGAAGATAAGGTCGAAGGTGGAAGCGTACTGACCCGGACACCCCAACACATTTGGGGGACTGGCTATCTTATCTTTGACAACCGGATCACAACAATGCTATTAACATTGCTGCTTGGCGGCAGATTTAGATAAGATGGTGGTAGCTAGCCAGGCGGACATTTAAAATGCCCTACCACCAACCAAACCGAGTACTTAAATATGTACCCCGCTGGGGATCGAACCCGCGACCTCCGAATCGTAAACCCAATGTTGTTCATATTGAGCCACGGAGGCGGTTATACATATTTAAGACTAATTCGAAGGTATTTGGGAAAAAGAAATAATCTATGACTGCAATTTTAAACCTCACTGTATAATACATACCGAGTTAGCCTAGGTCATAGATGTATACAATCAAATTGCTAAGAAACCTAAAATAAAACAAATCGTAATTGGAAATTAAAATTTGATTTGAACATCAGAACTACTTACTTCTAAAGTTTCAAAGACATAACATTCAAAATTAACTTGCCGTACAACAATACGAAAAATAAACCAGAGGATATCCTAAATATAAGACTTAAGATTCATAATTTTGGATGTGACATTATCAATGTGCTATTAAATTTTATTAGCAAGGTTCTACATTATAGTTGATATAGAGCCACTGTTTGCATGGTAAACATTAGAGGTAGTGCTAGACTAGAACTGTGAGGGCTTGTCTTTGGCCACAAAACTTAACGAGCGAATGTGGATGTTTCTGCGATTTTCTGCTTTCCTGGTATTCTAGACAAAATATTCAATACTATGCTAATTAATCTTCGAAAGCTAGGAGCCGTAGTTGACATAATATAAATTCTTCATTGAATGGTCGTAGCATGGTTTCAAGGTATATAATTATGAATAAACATAAAGAAATGTTATCAGGCAAAATGTATGAACAAATCTTTATAGAATTAGAGAGAGAAAAATATGAGATTGCTAATAAACTCTTACAGAAACAGGAAATAGTCATTAAGGAAGAAGTCTGAGATTATTAATAATTCAAATTCGTTATTGGAGAAGAAGTATAAGGTATCTCTTATGAAACACAGTAAATAGTCGTTAGGAAAGAAGTAAAAGGTAATCTCCTTAACATTTACGGTCCAAAGATGTGGATAGGAATATTCGAATATCCTATACTCACGCAAACTATTCAATTATATAATAGATGTTGAAATAAATATGGTAGGTGTTAGAGGGAGAATGGATAACAGAAGATTATCGAAAGAGATCTATATAATAAAATACGCCCCGAATACAGAACCTCCTCCTTTTTTGAAGTCGGTTAAAAATGTGTTTGAGTCGGAACTAGACTAATATAAGATGATTCTTTTAAAACTCAATTACGACTTGATTAATATAACTTAAGATAGATTGAAAATTCGGTTCTGCAGATGGTTAACAAGAAGAACGTGTTTTTGAAGATCATTGAAAACAGAAGGAGAGAGATGTTGGATCATCTGTCACGACACGACAACTTCATCAAGAACATCATTGAATGAAAAGTAAAGAGGAAGAGAGGAAGGCTTAGAAGAACATACATGGTACAAGTAAAGGAAAAAGTAAATGCCGTGTCGTATCATGCAGTTAAAGAAAAGGCGGAATGTAGAGAAGTGTGGAAAGGACTTCACCGACAAGAGCATAGCTCTTAAATTGAAGAGAGAGAGAGATTGTAAATACAAAAGAACCTCCGAACATGGCAATATCGTACAGATAAACAAAAAAAATATGTTGACAGTTAAATATGTTCCAAAACATGAATTCAAACCGATTTTCATCGTAGATACGAGTAGCCACAGATAATCCGCAAACGCTTTGAAAAAATTTTGTCAAATTTATTCAGCTATACAATGCCATTGCTAACTTAACACCTCAATTCTTTGCGTTGAAAGGGTCAACAACACACATAACAATGATAGGTTAGATAATGCAAGGGCGCAGTGAAGTGAGTTGGCGCAATTGCCGGTGCTTCCACCTATTTCTACCAAAGTATTTCTCCCAGGGGAAATAGATTTCCATTCATTTCTACTACATTATCAGAATATCCTATTTAGTTATGTACCGTTATGTCGACAATCAACACATAATAAAATAAATAAAAAAATAATTCATTAAATTAATTAATATGAGTACACAAACAGAGACAAGTAAATTAAACAAAGATACACAGACTAACCCGAGCAACAACTTCAATGACGCTGTTCAAGATATTGTAAATAACACATATCCAGATGACGAAGCAAGAAAACATAAGCTCACGAAAGGTTTACATGTGCTCATACCGATGTGTGTGAGCAGAATTAATAATGAATAAGTTTTTAATTTCATTTATATAGGTAAATGAATAAATAAATATAAATATTTATTTATATAAAGATTTTGTTTGTGATTTTACGATTATTACTACATTGACCTTATAAAGCAGTTGTATTAGAGTAGTAGAAATGAGCCTAGCGAGGCTCCCCCGAGTCACCACCCACACGCAAGCCTCGCGAGGAGGCGCGCGTGGTGTTCCCACGCGCCTTCTTGAGGTGGCTGGACCAAGAGATTCCTCCCTGCTCCAGCCTATAGGAGGGCCTGCCGCCGCCGTTGCCCTGGCGGCGGGCACCGCGCTGGTGTGGCTGCGGACGATTACCGAGGGGTACCCGTGGCCACGCCGTTTCGGTGCGCGCGGAGGAACACCGGGGGGTTTTTAGTGGGTAGGACCGCTCCCGTCTGGAGCGGTGAGTCCCACATATCCTCGCCGCTGACCACCGTCAGCGGCGGGTCGAACGCGTAAATGTGTTTTCCTCCGGTCAAAAAAAAAAAAAAAAAAAGAGTGGTAGAAATGAATGGAAATCTATTTCCCCTGGAAGAAATACTTTAGGAGCAATAGGTGGAATAACCGGCAATTGCGCGGCGCACCGCAGCATTATCTATGTCCAGAGAAAGTCCCATTGTCGCCGTTTACGACATCCATGGGATGGGATAGATTGGTTCTAATCTTTTCACCCAAACCACATGATATACACGAAAATTCCGTGCTCCCTTACCATCTCACATTCCAACTCCAGTAGTTAAATTTAACGATTTTATGCATTACACTATATTCCCGAAGGGCGGCCTGTTGGAAGTGTTTCGTATAACTTTAACGATACAGTTAATATTTTCATGGAAGGTCCGGCGGGGTCCATTTTAGACACGAAGATTATTATGATATTTATTAGTTCTAGTTAAACTTCGGTCGCTGTCGTTTGTATGTGGTTTGGGTAGCGATTTATAGAAAAACATGCATTTTTTTTATGCACAACGGGTTGATACCTGACCTCAATCAACCCTGATGTTAAGTGAAGATGAGGTTGAAGGTGGAAGCGTACTGACCCGGAAACCCCAACATATTTGGGGGACTGGCCATCTTATCTCTGACAAGCGGAACACAACAATGCTATTAACATTGCTGCTTGGCGGCAGATTTAGATAAGATGGTGGTAGCTAGCCAGGCGGACATTTAAAATGTCCTACTACCAACCGAACCGAGTACTAAACATGTACCCCGCTGGGGATCGAACCCGCGACCTCCGATTCGTAAACCCTATGTTATTTACATTGAGCCACGGAGGCGGGTGTACCAAACATTAAAAGTTTCAATTTTGAAAAACAGCCACGGGTCACCTTACGAAATATACAGAAATCCACGCGTGACGGGGGTGAGCTCGTCACCTTTATAACGTGCAAAATTGATGTTTTTTGGTGGAAAGTGCCGTAGTCGCCTTACGATACCACGGAAGAGACGGTTGGGTTCTATTTATGTGCCGAATCTATAAAGCTAGTTTTTTTTTCCTCACACATATTAGTGAGTGTGGGAACGCGCCTGACTGTGTTGTTATATTTTGAAAACCTAAGTAAACGTAATTTCTGTAACCCACGACCTACCATCGAGTAAACGGGACCATTTTCATCACATAAGTAAATACTTATGTAATGAAAATTTGCAAAAAAACTGGGAGAAAATATGAGTTTGAAATAAATTGACGACCTGTTTGGTGTAGTGGTTAGTAACTCTGACCCATGTACCAAAAAGTTGCGGGTTCGAATCCCGCTGGGGGCATAATATATTTGTGTGATGAATACGGACATTTGTATCCGAGTTATGGATGTTTTCATTTATAATAAGTATTTATTTACAAAAAAAAATGTAATTAAGTATGTAGTATATCAACCATCTGGTATCCACAACACAAGCCTATAGTTGATTAATGTGGAAGTACATGGCATAATATTATTTTATTTAGTAGGATTAGCTAGATAATAAGAATCATTTATGTGTATATAGATTTAAATTGACATTCAACAAATGATATCAAGTAAGATACAAAATTTGAAATAAATGCCTGAAGTTTGATCTGACTTAGATGTAAATATTCCTATTTTGAATAATCGGTATCGGTATGACTTATTTATGGTTTTCGCAAACAATCTACAATATTTTCCTCCTACAATCGGAACAAGCCCATTAACATCTCTGTTGCCGACTTGTTTATTAAATACATCGATCTGAGACTGCTTTCGTTCACTTTAGGCCCTTTTTTTATTTTTTTATATTTCGGACACTTACACCAATCATCTAGTCCTAAACTAAGCAAAGTTAGTACTATGGATACTAGATAACGGATAAACATAGATGAATATTTATATAAACATCCATGACTCGGGAGTAAATGTCCGTATTCATCACACAAACATTTACCCCTCGTGGGATTCGAACCCGCAACCGTTCGTTTCGGTGATCCACTACACCAAGCTAATTTTTGTACAAAATCACTGTTATGTCCAATATATACATGTCATTATAACGTATGCCCGTAGCAGGCATCAAATTGTGTAAAATCTGTTTGTGAGTGATGTGCATAAGGAATATAGTGAATAAAGAATGCTTAGACGCGTAAATTAGTTACAGTCATATCTATACACATCTCGTCATCCGTTGGAGAATGATACACAAGCACAGGACTTCTACAGAAAAAGCATGTCTCTGTCAAGTGTATTACCTCGAGTTATAACAGACATGCCCGATAGGCAGCTTTCTACTGGCATGCTTTTTACAAGCATGTCAGCTATATTGCGTATCTTTTCGATGCCGATTAAGCGCTGACGTGTGAATGGATAAGTCATTTCTCGACAATTTGAAACGATGAAATAACCTAGCCGGCTCTCAGGAAACCGCATTCAATCCGCACGAGCCCAACCTCATTACCGCTCATCTTTACTTAACCTCAGATTATGAGGCGTACGCAAACCCTGTTGAATAAAAAATTTGGCGAGAATATTTTACGCCGACGCAAAATGGAGCTATATTTTGGAGCTGCTACAATTTTAGTCTCCTTTAGATATTTGAGCGTGAAATATAAACCCACATAATCGTTGTAAACGGTCGTCTTTCAGCACTTGGCGCAAAACTACCTTTCACAGCTTCTGTCCTACATTTTCGCTGAAGAGTTTTAGGCTTTCACTGAATGCAGTTATTAGTAGTTTTAACGTGATAATATAATATATAATTAAATTATCTCGTTAAAACTACTATAATATAATGCTCGTTCTTCTCTGGGGAGTCAGCTTTGTGAATGAGCAGTAAATTTAAATGTAATATTAATATTAATAGTGATGTTTTCAAGTGATAATTTTATCCTATGAAATAAAATATTTTGATTTGATTTAATTTGATTGATCCTACAATGAAATTAATGAGTAACATTATTGGTTTCGACATGTAAAAAAATGGATTTTACCCGTCTCTTCCCGTAGGTGTCGTAAAAGGCGACTATGAGACTTTCCACCAAAAAAATCTATAGACTGATGGCCTCAACCCCATGTCACGTGTGCATTTCTGTATATTTTGTACGGTGAACCGTTGTACGGGATGTTAGTTCAATCATAAAAATTTAGAACATCCAAACGCTTGGGATATCTCTGACCACCGCTTTTGGGATAAAGGTCGTGACGTTAAGTATGGATTTATGTTATATGATCATGGGTTTAATTATATGTACAGTTGAGGTCCAAATTATTTTTATAAATTTATCATTCAACTGTAAGCTAGATCTGCGTTGTCTCGGAGTGCGCTTGGAGTCCGAGTCTTTTTTAAATGCCGCGATTAAATCTAGTAAGCTTCTTTTTTGATGGACGATTACAAATTTGGACTTAATAATTTTTACCCCACAGCCCCAAAAAGGAGGATTATGTTTTCCGATTGTATGTATGTATAAAAGTGTGTATGTATTTATGTAGATTCTTATTTTACATCCTGTATCCTAAACGGCTCGCCAGATTTTGAAGTGTAAATGTGTTCCAAATGTGTTGGTGTATCCGGGTCAGTACACTTCCACCATCGACTTCATCTTCACTTTACATCAGGTGTGATTGAGGTCAAGTTTAACCCGTTGAACATAAAAAAAATAGTAAAAGGTGTCGTTCGATTCGTTTTGTGCATGTCACCCGCAAATTACAAAATATGCTGTCAGTTTTTTGGCTTTAAATACTTAAATAGTTGATTAATAGTATTATCCGAGTAGGGACGAAGTCAACCCGAGTTACAAGCGGAATCAGCTCGTAATGGAACAAACATCAATCTTAATATCGACGCTT
The DNA here is from genome assembly GCA_949316235.1 of Oegoconia quadripuncta. Taxonomy (NCBI): domain Eukaryota; kingdom Metazoa; phylum Arthropoda; class Insecta; order Lepidoptera; family Autostichidae; genus Oegoconia; species Oegoconia quadripuncta. Next base: position 28,567,859 of record OX438749.1, read on the forward strand.
GAAATGAGCCAGGATTGGTCTAAGAAACAACAATTGAATTACTCGGAATCTGCCTTAGCTACCATAATTATTTAGGAAGTACATAATTCTTGCTCATCAGCCCAACCCTTGCTATAATTGCTATAATGCTTGCTATAATAATGGAAATTTTATTTTTTATATATAATATTATTATTTAAATTTTTGTACTTTTTAAGTTATTTACTACTTTATGTTTTTTTTATGCACAACGGGTTAGCACTTGACCTCAATCACACCTGATGTTAAGTGAAGATGCGGTCGAAGGTGGAAGCGTACTGACCCGGAAACTCCAACACATTTGGTGGATTGGCTATCTTATCTCTGACAACCGGAACACAACAATGCCGTTCATATTGCTACTTGGCGGCAGATTTAGATAACTTGTTTATTTCAACTTTAGTATAAAGTGACAGACAATGTCGGGGCCACGTTTTAGGCATGAAAATTATGAAACTTAAATTTACTGCTATATGCGTCAAAATTAAAATCATAAAAAAATATTTCGTAGGATAAAATATAACACTTGAAAACGTCACATTTTTTATTCTATTATTAAAGTTTTTGACATTATTGCTCATTCACAAAGCTTATTCCCCAGAGAAGAACGAGCAAGAAACTCAAGGGTTGATCTTTTAAATAAGTTTGGGTTACAATTATATTATATTGTATAATTAGACTGAATGTCACCGAGTGGTCTATATCCATGCTTGCTTATCATCGAGATAGTCAGAAATTTTATAATAGCCTTTGGTAAATAATGTCTCTTTTTATGATGGTTTTGTATTTATTTAAAGGTAAATTTTGAATGTCCACTGGAACCTTTGGAACCTGGAAGCTGGACTTTGTGTAAACGGCTTACATGAACAGCAAGTTTATTTTTATATCTGGTATTAACATTATGCATATCACTATTTTTCTTAAACAAGTCTAGATTTTTTCTTACCTACATTAAGTTTTCGTAAACATATTGCGATGCTAATGTTAATATATTAATTTCTTTAAATTTATTCCCAAGAGACACTCTGGGGCCCAGTTTGTAAATCGCGCGAACCGATCGTTTCTGCAGAACAAAGATACAATTTATGTCCGCGGCATTTCCCCACAACAGAATGCCGTAGGTCATTATCATTATACTATGGAAATAACTGAAATAATAATAATAAATAAATAATAAATGTCTTTGCACAAACACACAGCACCATCTAGGTCCACAGTAAGCATCTAGACTTGTGTTATGGATACTAGATGGTTGATAAACTATACAAATACATTTTTTTTTTGTAACTTAAAACATGTATAAATGAAAAACATCCATAACTCGGGAACACGTGTCTGTATTCATCATACAAACATATACACCTAGCGGGATTCGAACCCGCGACCATTTGGTGTAGTAGCAGAGTTTATAACCACTACACCAAACAGGTCGTCAAAAAAACCACCCTCGCGGTATCCACATCGGTTGAATCGACGTAAAGTTGTAATTAGGCGCAACGCACACCTGAAAGCCTTTTAAGCGTGCCATCAGGGTTGTATTTATACATATAGTTTTTGTTTGTACTGCAAAAGTTTACACATAACACCAAAACTCCAGTCGTACTGCGGAAAAGTCGGAACAAATAACATTTTGGATACGGTAAATAAGTTTTTGTAAGAGCGAATTTTGGGGTAATACTAAACTAACTAAATACTTGACGACCTGTTTGGTGTACTGGTTAGCAACTCTGACCACTATACCAAAAGGTTGCGGATTCGAATCCCGCTAGGGGCATATAACTCGCTTCCGGCGTCAGTCTTTCCCGAATCCTACAACCTTGGGATCTTCAAGAGCAGAGTGAATAGGCATTTACTGGGATCGCGTGCTTCATCTTCATCGTCACTTTCCATCAGGTGAGAGTGTGTTAAAGGCGAATCCAGTGAATCATAAAAAAAAAATGTTTGTGTGATGAATACGGACATGTGTACCCGAGTTATGGATGTTTTCATAATAAGTATTTATTTACAAAAAAAATGTATTTATGTAGTATGTCAACCATCTGGTATCCATAACACAAGCCTACAGTTGCTTACTGTAGAACTAGATTGCGCTGTGTGTATGTCTAAGGATATTTATTTATTATTATTATTATTATAAATACGTTAGGCTATACTTAGTACCACTAATACAAAAGCCATAGCTGCCGAACTAGGTTTATGCAACCTGTATTTCAGTATACCATGCTCTTCCCCTGGAGATTAAACAGGATTAGCCTAGCGCACATAAAGATCGTTAACAAATCAAAGTTTGTTTAACAAATGTATTCCGTATTTGTTGTGCAATAAAGTTTACTTGATTGATTGAAATCAAGTGCTACTGATCTGTCTGATGTTTGTGTGTGTGTGTGTGTGTGTGTGTGTGTGTGTGTGTGTGTGTGTGTGTGTGTGTGTGTGTGTGTGTGTGCGTGCGTGCGTGCGTGCGTGCGTGCGTGCGTGCGTGCGTGCGTGCGTGCGTGCGTGCGTGCGTAATTCAGCAACAAATAAATAAACAAACAAACATCCAAACTTTCGCATTTATACGTGTTAGTTAGATTGGAATATGACTGCAAAATTTTGAACGCAACTGTACCTAGGGCAAAATAGATCCACAGTTATACAAACACAAATATAGTGACGTGCGCGTTACGCCTGCTCTGGTAACAGTAAAAGGCCTATCTCGTTACCACTTGTGTTGAGTAACTGGTTGGTAAATGTACTCTGTGTAAACACTGTCCGTAGATATCCCTGTGACGGCGGCACTTCAGCTAACGACGGTGTTGGCATTGAACGGAATTAGAAGTTGTTTTTGTCTGTTTTTCACAAACAAACGTATAAAAATGCCAAATTGATCGTTTTAGGAAACTTATATGTGTATCTTGAGATGCTGTTTGGATAATTGTAATAGACTATTTGATAAAAGTAGAAGAGCATTATGACGATCTGTTTGGTGTAGTGGTTAGCAACTCTGACCACTACACCAAAATGTTGCGAGTTCGAATCCCGCTAGGGGTATATGTTTGTGTGACGAATACGGATATGTGTACCCGAGTTATGGATGTTTACATTTATAATAAGTATTTATTTACAAAAAAAAATGTATTTATGTAGTATATCAACCATCTGGTATCCACAACACAAGCCTATAGTTGCTTACTGTGGAACTAGATGGCGCTGTGTGTATGTCTAAGGATATTTATTTATTACTCGACTGCCCAAAGAAGAAGGGTAATGTTTTTCGAGTGTATGTATGTGATTACTATGTTACCTCCTGTAATCTAAACGGCTCGACCGATTCCGAAGTGCAAGGTGTCGTTAGATTAGTCTTGATCCATGGAGTGGCATAGGATACATTTTATGATAAATAATCCAACATGGCGCCCGTGAAATGCAAAATATGCTGTCGGGTGTTTTGGTTTTCAAACTCGTATCTTTTTGTGTTTATGATTTGTTCTCAATATTATACTTAGTATTTGTATATTATTATTATTTTTATGTATAACGGGTTAGTACATGACCTCAATCACACCTGATGTTAATTGAAGATGAGGCCGAAGGTGGAAGCGTACTGACCCGGAAACCCCAACACATTTGGGGGACTGGCTATCTTATCTCTGACAACCGGAACACAATGCTATATGCTAAATTTAAAATAACTCAGTAGGACAAAACTTTTGTTAAAGCATTAGTAAGTTTAAAGGAATCGGGTTATACAGTCTCGAGTCAATTTCACGAACCGCCAACTTTCTAGAACTAACTGCTAGATTTATAGGTTCAATATCGAAAGGGAACATTTGAAAATAAATATTAGAAAGTGGCTTTACTTGTGACACAGTTTACGTCTTTAATTTTTTTTTATGCACAACGCGTTAGCACTGACGTCAATCACACCTGATGTTAAGTGAAGTTGAGGCCGAAGGTGGTAGCGTACTGACCCGGAAACCCCAATACATTTGGGGGACTGGCTATCTTATCTCTGACAATCGGAACATAACAATGCTATTAACATTGCTGTTTGGTGGTAGATTTAAATAAGATGGTGGTAGCTAGCCAGGCAGACATTTAAAATGCCCTACCACCAACCAAACCGAATACTAAACATTTACCCCACTGGGAATAGAAGCCGCGACCTCCGATTCGTAAACCCTATGTTGTGTACAATGAGCCACGGAGGCGGTCGTATTTTTGTTGTATGTAAATTAGATATCTGGAAATAACCAAACCCCTGGGAGAACCCCGCAGGAAGGTCAAAACCGGGTCACTGCCAACTACACCATTCCGTCTTCAGTCTCCTTTGTTTAATTGTAGTATACAAGCTATATGCAGTGATGGATAAATAAACGACTCGTAGATTATGTTTATGGCCAGGAAATTGAAATTCCGGATTTAATTCCGGCGTAAACCTCTGAGACATCACAATAGAATTATTCAGGGAACATAGAGCTATCTATTTTAATTACTGGATAAGCTCTTTTATTTAATAACAGCTGAGCTTTGGGAGCACATAATTTAATTTGAAATTATTAACATGACACCGAAATTAGAACTTATTGCGGGATTTCTTTTTTCAGGCGACTCCCAAAAGTACGTCCAGCTCTATAAATAAACATACAGGGCAATTTTACGTGATCAATTAGCAGAATGCACTGTGCGCTTTCACCCTGAAATTGGAGCATCATATAAGCCGGTAATTTCATTAGCTCTGCTTTCACGAGAATACAACAATGAGCACACACACAGATGCTTGACAGCAGGGCTAGATAAGAGGATTGTGTAGCTTCCCTCTGAGAAAGGGGAATATACTTTAGTAAATTTAGTAATATTCAATACAATAAAACAGCTCAATGTGCCTGTATATAAATACAGCCTGTAGGGACAAGTCGATATTCCTTGAAATAGGTGTTTCAGTACCTCGATACAATAACTTAAGTCGATTTTTTATGTTAATAGAAAAAAAATTAAAAATAGTTATTTTTTTAAACAAATTAATAAACTGGCAACGTTGCATCAAGTTAAAGAATGAATTACGCCATCCACTATCCTACCAATCAGTCAATAGCCGTGTAAATTTGTATAGTGTGCGTTATGAGTAATTTTCTTCGATTTATTTGGATATTTATTTACGACAGAAGTTAATAATTTTAACTTGGATTTCGGATTTAGATTTAATTGGAATTAAATAACATGCCCATAAAGGGAATGTCGGGTTGACCCTTACACGCAGTATATCGTAGGGCTAACAGACACACATGCACACACACATATTCAAGAATTCAACACGCTTGTTCCTATACACTACATATACAATACAATATTGTTTATTGTATACTTGAAACCTGAAATTAGTATGGTTGGAAGCACGTATAGAATCGATTCTAGCTATAAAATATGGGGTTATATTTTTTTAGCACGTACACACAGCGCCATCTAGTTCCACACTAAGCGACTTGTATTATGGATACCAGATGGTTGATAAACTATACATATACATTTTTTTTTGAAGTTTTCCTTAATTATTTAATTAATTAAGAAATGATACCTAAACACCCTACAATCAAAAACATAACAGTAACTGAATTCGCAACAATCCTTTATTTTAAATTTATTTTTTCTAGCCATATTCATTACAAAATATATGATCTAACTGGGGTATATCGGCTTTTTGGTATGCAAAATATAAGCATGTATCAACCTTGTATGATTCACCCAAGCAATCAACCATCAAAAATTGGAAAATTAATCTTCGTCAATAAGATTACGTTCTTTGTTTTCCGAGAGCATCTTTACCAAATTTATGCACAACGGGTTAGCACTTGACCTTAATCACAACTGATGTCAAGTGATAATTGTATCTTATTAAATAAATCTTTTTTTTTTCTTTCAAAGGTAATAGAGGGGCCAGTATAAATATGGTGCCTCATCAGTCTCCACAAGCACAGTTTCTTCTCACTAAGAGAAATAATCCACATGTTTCTTGTCCCATTACTCAGATGTAATGCTGCGGTTGCTGACTAAGGTTTTGAAAACCTACCACAACTGAACAACACTATCAAATTAACTTAATTCGCCGAAGCGGATCATTAATCAGTTCAGATTTAAATTCGTTCTGTATCCATTTGAAATTTAAATTTACGACTGCATCCATTCACAAATTTCGGATCATGAATTACATTATGGATGACTTAAAGTGAAATTGAAACGGATTAAGCAATTTACGATTTAAATTGTTACAAACAGGTGAAAACTGAGTGATATTTGTATCCATTTAATCGACTAGAACAAAGGAAGTTTTCATTTCGGTTGTACTTTTTTTTCATAGTTTGTTACCTCAGAGCAAGTTACCTTCTTTGTTTAACTCACCAACGAACCAACGAACCAACGAACCAACCTTGAACCAACGAACCAACAAAACAAATCTACGAACCAACCAACGAACTAACCAACGAACCAAAGAACCAATCAACGAACCAAGAAACGAACCAACCAACGAACCAAAGAACTAATCAACGAACCAACGAACCTACGAACAAACCAATGAACCAACGAACCAACCAACGAACCAACGAACCAACGAACCTACCAACGAACCAACGACCCAACCAACGAACCAACGAACCAACCAACGAACCAACGAACCAACGAACCAACGAACCAACGAACCAACGAACCAACGAACCAACGAACCAACGAACCAACGAACCAACGAACCAACGAACCAACGAACCAACCAACGAACCTACGAACCAACCAATGAACCAAAGAACCAACCAACGAACCAACCAATGAACCAACGAACTAACGAATCAACCAACCAACGCAAGCTACATAAAACATTTTTATTCTGTTACTGATGGGTACTCTATCCTTCTACAAAAAATCAGGAACTTTAAGATTATAGGAAGTTACAACACAATAATATCGTATTTCTACTAGACCAAAGGTAGACAATACATAGTAGCAAATCAATACAAAGGTGGTAATAGGATAATCCCACAAAATTTGTGGAAGTATATCAGTCTAGACAATACACAGTAGCAAATCAATACAAAGTAGGTACTCTTGGAATACATTATTACAATTTATGGATAGAACAATGTTCGTTCAGGGGTAAATAGACAATATTATTTTACTTAACTTAGCAAACCTGCCGTTGGTTCTCTCGTTTCTGATTTCGGCTGACAAACCGTTGTAAATGCATGGAACACGTTTACGTAGCGTATTAGTGATTTTTTTAAAATTTATTTATCCATAGAACATAATTTGAACAATCTTCACTATAAGACGCCTACGAAAACCTGTAAAGGTTTAAGAATAAGAATAAGAATAAGAAAACTTTATTTGATCCATTTAGCGACACTTATAAAATACATTTAATTGTTACCTATACTATTATAACACAATTTAAAAATGTGGAATTTAATATAAGTAGGTATGCATTGTTTCGGTGTCGCAAAGTGGCATCAAATCAGGTCCCCAACTCAGCATTTGTTGTAGTCGAGAGAAGAAGAACGACTACAACGCTGGTTTTCAGTGGAGCCTATGGTGAGATCACGGACGCTCATGGGACACACACAAATAATGAGTACCTATGTACCTGCATAATTGATACACATAATATATATATACCATATACACGAATGATAGGTGTACTTTAGACATACTATAATTATTAATAAAATCGTAAGCACACGTGGCATAATTGCACCGACGATGAGCGCGCTCATAGTGAACATATTAGCTCGTGACGTGATAGTTATTAGATAGATAGTTTGTGTGTAGTGCTCCTAATTATTTATGCTCCTAATTACCGTGGTGGTAATAATAAGATATTTATAATGTTATCCAGATAATGCCAATTTTGATGTAACCCCCTGTTACCTAGACGGCTTGGCCAATGTTGCAGTTACATTTTATGGTAAAAAATCCAACATTATTTAGTTTTTAAAACTTAATTGTTATTATTCTTTACGGTCTGAAAAAGCATGTTTTTTTTATCGTTTTATTCTCTCCTCTCGGAGAAGGCAAAGGGATCTATCCCCATACAACCATGCCTTATTTTTCTTATTTCTTCAGTTTATAAGTCAGTCTCAGTCAAAACAAGTAATGCGTCGTATACTTGGCGTATACAGAGTCTAGTCACGGTCAAGTCATTCTTCAGTAAAGTGGCAGAATGCTTTACAAAAGATTTTGGCGGCTTGTTGTGGGAACCCGAAAGCTCCGTTACGCACTTTAATTTACACTTCCCTTCACTTGTACACCATCACTAACTTTTGCTGCACAATATCCTGCCATCATTAAGCTTCAAAAGTCAGAATGCACAAATTATAAGAATTATAAAGAAAATTGCAACTTCACTCGCCGAGATCCCGCCAAAAAGCCCCTGAAAAAGCATGTGTCCATTCGTTATATAAAATAGATTTTTCAAGTTTATCATTTTGAACAGGCAAAGAATACTAAGGCCATACACCCAAATCTTTTGTGTTGCTATTTCTTATTATTAGACCTATATTTTTATTTCGATATCAACGTAGAGTCACGGGCAGAAAGCTGGTCAAAAAGAATTTGTTCTTCACATACAATACAGTTACCCCAGTTTCCTTTCATGAAAAGCAAGCTGGAGGAAAATAGTTTCCACCACGTCTGAGATAGTAATCCGTAAATAATTGGAAAATCCACGAAGCCACCGTGAGAAAACAACGAGGTCTAGAAAAGTAGAAATGAAAACGGTGAATTCGATTTTTTATATCTGGCTTTCATGTAATAGATATACCTAGCCCTACCCTTATACTCGAGTTACACACTCAAAAGAATAATATGTCTATGTGAGAGGAGAGAGTCAATAAACGCATACACAACAAGAATAATAACAATTTAAGTTTGAAAACGAAAAAACCCAACAGCATATTTTGTATTTTACAGGCGCAATGTTGGATTTTTTTACCATAAATATATTCTATGACACTCCAGGGTTCAAGACGAATCCAACGACCCTATACACTTTAAAATCGGTCACTGTAGCCTAACATAGACATCTACATACGTACATACTTACAATACAATACAAATACTCTTTATTGCGCAAAATAATATACAATATTTTTTTAAGATAACACCAGAATACAATTAGGCGGCGGAGATTTGTAGGTAGAAAAACAGGTAGGGTGCACGATACTACCAACTAAAGAAATAATTATAGATAAGTATGCATAAATATTGCGTCTTTACCTATGAAATTGGAGTTTTTTTTCTTCGTTAATCATATGTACCAAATCCGGCGTTTTCAAAGCTATATCCAATATTTGTTTTTTATTTGGAAAATGGAATATTATTTCAAGGTTTCACATGAAATATTTTTTAGTTTCTGGGCTAAATCACATACTTACTTACTTAATAATATAAATATATATAAATAAATAAATATATTTAAATACTTAATATATAGTATAAAACACAATAGCTAGAAGCACTTAATGATAGTCAACTAATGTACACGAGGCGGGAGTTAACGAAAAGAAAAAAGTCAGAAACCTAAGTAACAGTTTTTGACATATTTACATATGCACTCGGAAAACATTACCCTTCTTCCTTAGGCAGTCGGGTAGAAAGCCGTGTTTGTTTGTTTAATGCGCGGAACATGTAATGTATTAATCAAATCACTTTACCTATAACATAAATCTCGTTCGATAGGTCTCAGGGTGCTTTTTATTGGCAGATTTTATTACAGATCCGTATTCAATTATTATTAGCGTATTCGGTGGCAAATGCGTCCCAACGGTTTTCAACGGCTCAGGCTAATTATAGTATGTTATTATTTGTATTGTCAAATCATAAATTTTGTAATTGATGATATCTTTATTATATAAATAAATAAAAATCTTTATGTGAATAATGATGGAGAAGTGACTTCTTTGCAGCCTGGTGCATGAGCATAATTGCTTTCAAATAGGAGAATGAGGTCAAATATAATAAATTACTATTAATACTGCATCATGATTATGACATATATTAAATCAAATCAAATCAAATCAAAATATTTTATTTCATAGGATAAAATTATCACTTGAAAACGTCACTATTAATATTACATTTAAATTTACGGCTCATTCACGGCTCATTCCCCAGAGAAGAACGACCAAGAAACTCTAGGGTTGCTCTTTTTTTTCTAATTAATCTAATCTAATCTAATCATCAGCCTGTAAACCTCCCACTGTAGGGTTATAGGCGTTCCCTCGTATATGAGGTATTACTCACGATGTATTACTTCACTGTTTAAGAGCAGTCAGATAAATGCACATAAGTAATTAAATTTAAAAACTCATTACTCCCAAAACACTCATGAAACCGGCCCTATACGCTTCCAATATCCGCCTAAATCGCTCCCAAAATCCGCCCAAATCGCTCCCAAAATCCGCCCAAAACGCTCCCAAAAGCCGCCCAAAACGCTCCCAAAACCCGCCCAAAAGCTTTTAAAAACAGTTATCTGATTAACATTTATAATTTGTGTGTTTACCAATACGTCAGTGTAATATATTTCATACTCATATTTGCTCTTGTGATATGCTAATGAACGCCCTCCACAACTAACTCCAACTCAGAATCTTAGAGAGAATGGAGTGACTGAAAACCAGCGCAGCTCGAGATCATGTTCAAATACGCTTTATTGTTTAAATAAGGAAGGTACATTTAAATATCTTATAGAAACTACAAATTAGGCGGCCTTATCTCTTCCAGGCAAACCTATCATCACGGAATTCAATACGAGTAATTAAGTGGGTTAGCACAAATAATTTCCTAATTGTTAAGTACATCTGAAAGTTCTGCATATTGAAATCAAAAAGTGTTATCTTATAGGTATGCAAAACATTAATAAATACTATATGTGATAAGAAACAATAATAACTAAATATGTTATTATTGTTCTCGAGTAAGCAAAAGCTGAGTCACTTCCTTTTGCCTTATTACAATACCTGAGCACACTAACCTATATACAGCACACAATAAGTAACAATTTAGAACTTTTTATTCCTTTTTTTTTTTACTTTCCTGTGATACTACAATACTATGCTCAACACAGAATTTGTCTCTAAAGACAAATAAACAAATTATGTATCTAACTAATATTAAAAAATGCGTAAATTTGGATGTTTCTTTGTCGCTCAATCACGATGAACGGATTTAGAGAAAATTTGGTATATAGGTAAAATATACCCTGGATTAAGACATAGGATATTTCTATTCCCGATAAAGTGAGTAGTTCCCGCGGGATAAATAAATATCCGCGATAAAATTATTTCACGCAGGCGAAGCCGCGGGCGAGAAGCAAGTCTATCATATAACGTTTTAGTATATAAATTAACAAACTGATTTAGACCTACTTCGATATCCATAATTAACTGTTGTGTCTTTATTATTTGAGCAACAAAGAGCATATTTGAATATAGTTAGGATAAAAATATGATCCTATCGTTAGCTTTACATAAACATTATATTAGTTTTAGTAAGCACAAAATGAGGAATCGCTGCCACCGGTCAGTGATAGATGGACCTAATGATAGACGATCTGTCTTGAACGGAGCTTACAGCATATTGGGAAAATGTGGCTTCTGTAATATACTTTTAAAATAGGCTTCTATATTAAGTTCTACACTTGACCTCGACCCATTAAACAAATAAGAACTAATCGTATTTTTTTTCAGAGATGAAATTTACATTTGAACAAATAAGAACCAATCGTATTTTTTTTCAGAGGTGAAATTTACATTTGAATATATCCGTTCGACCGACTGTTCCAAGGAGGATAATGTTTTTCGTATATATTCGTTAGATTCACCTTGGTATTGGTTGTACGTGTGGCTGTTGTAGGCCCTGTATCACTGCGACCTCTGGATCCATTGTAGTCGCCACTAAATTCTAGCTCGCTGTTCAGGATTGGCGCTTTGAGAAATTGCAGTACTCTTCTGATAGCAATCACTTTTATCTCATCCCAATCAGTGCCCACCCAAGTGGATATTACGTTAGATTCGTCTTAATCTCCAATATATTTATCATTTATTGCACACAAGAAAAAAAAACATAGAGATACAACACAATAGAGACGACATAACAGGTTCTGCTTATTTCTACAATGAAATTTCTTCCAACAGACCTACGAAAGAGAGATATGACTGGAAGAGGCAGATAAGACGTGCACAATGGAAATCTAAAGAAATGAATAAATATAACTACATACTAATAAGTACATAAATACATAAATAAGTACATATTTCCATACATACGAATATAAAATATAACATACATATAATACTCGGAATAACACTATGAAATGGAAAGGTAATGTTCCTTAACTCTTTTCCTAAAGACAGCGATCGATGGACTGGCACGGATAGTGTGAGGAAGAGAATTCCACAGCCTGGCAGTATGCACAGTGAAAGAATGCGAGTAGAAGTCTGTGCGGTGAGAAGGGATACACAGCAGAGTCCTGACGTTAGAACGGCAGGGCTATCATATTATTATAATAGGATACATAATCATATCTCACTCTGGGTGGGGTCGGCACAATATGTTTTCGTCTTCCACTCTCCCCTATCAGCCGTCACCTTTGTACACACATATTGTAAAAGGAGAGAGTAACTGCAATCGGACAAGTAAATCAACAAAACTGACAAAAGTCATAAAAAACAAACTAATATCAACTACTAATTTCCTCTGGAGATGTGAGAGCTGATGCCTACTTTGCTCAACAGCTAAGCTTATGCATTCAGCTGGACAATAGCGCTAGCGTACTAGGTACTATGCCTCACGGAAGCGCGTTGGACGGCGTATCTTTTCTATAAGATAAAGGTATTTTTAATTGTGTTTTATAAATTTGTTGTTTCATGTACATACTTAATAAAAATTAATTAACTAATATCAAAATTAGTATAAAAGTAAACTATGTTTAATAGGTTGGCTGGTGAAGCTGCCAGTCACCAACACATATCATTCCTCACGCAGTCTACCCACACCGTCTTCGGTCTTCCTTTGCATTTGTATCCCTCCACATCCATGCTTACATTACGTATCTTTGCATCATTCCTCATAATATGCTCAAACCATGCTAACCTATTACTCCTCAACTATTCTGTTATTGGCGCCACTTTCAGACTTCCTCTTTTTTTTCCATTCCTGATCTTATCCATTCTAGTCACACCACACATCCATCTTAGCATTCTCATCTCTACCACATGCATTCTACTTTCATCCGTCTCTTTCATTGCCCAACTCAGATCCATACATGGTGACAAGTCTTATGATGGATAATAGGATACATAATATTAAGGTAAAAGTCCAAGATGGCGCCCGAAAAATACAAAATGGCGTTGGCAACAAGCATTTTTAACATTTATTTATATTTTACACTGTCGATACGTACGAGTACGAACTCGGATTTGCACAATAATACAAAATGATAAAATACAGCGAATTTATGTAATACAGTCGAATTCATCACTGCCTTTTTGGAAGTCGATTAAAAATATACCAACTTTATGTTATCAAAAAAGTATATTCACAAAACCAATTTACATGGTGAAAACAAATTAAAATTTATTGGGCAACATTTATTATTTCTCTGCACTCAACATTACAATATATATTTCCATTACAGAATCCCTCTGAAAATCGTTTAATTTTGTTTATATTAAAATTAATTTACTCAAAGGCTTTGATTGTGTTCGCTAAAATTGTTTTATTATATTAAACACTCCGCTCGACACGAATTTAAAAGTTCCAATTGGATTCTAATTTCATTTGTTTATATAATTTGTTTATGAAAAAATTTGTTCCAAACATACTCTACCGGGAAATAATTCTGGTGTCGATAAAGCAAAAGCCAATATACCAATAACCAATAACCAATTCGAAAAAAAAGTTAGTCTTATTATTATTATTATTATTAACACTTTATTTATTGTATATAAGCATACACGTCAAACAAAACAAAAAACAGGAGAATATTAAAATATACAAAAGGCGAGCTTATCTCTATAATGGTGGGATGGGGGGCGGGTGGGATTCCGTGATGCTGCGGCACTGGATAGGCTTGCACACATCCAAATAGTGCTGATTGTGCCGCAGCAGTCGTATGGTCCCTTCTGTTCACAGTTATTATAGATTTAAGATACTAACTTACTCCTATTTTATTTTTAAGTTACTAACCAAAATATGGGTCTAATCCTGAAATAAACTATTTTATTTTTATTATTTATTATTTATTATTATAAGAGATCTCTTCCAGCAAACCTCTTATTTGTAATCCCCGACCAAAAACAGACAAATATTTGACGGCGTTGTGTGTGTGTGTGTGTGTGTGTACACAGTCTATGTCCGGACGTATCTCAACAATGCCTGGTCCGATTTGAGTGTGGTTTTTTATATAAAAATAATAATATAATAATAATAATATAATAATAAATATCCTTAGACATACACACAGCGCCATCTAGTTCCACAGTAAGCAACTATAGGCTTGTGTTGTGGATACCAGATGGTTGATATACTACATAAATATTTTTATTTTGTAAATAAATACTTATTATAAATGAAAACATCCATAACTCGGGTACACTTGTCCGTATTCATCACACAAACAACATGCCCCTAGCGGGATTCGAACCCGCAACCTTTTGGTATAGTGGTCAGAGTTGCTAACCACTACACCAAACAGGTCGTCATATGAAATACTAAACGAGGCGACAGATTCTTAGCCATGGTAAGACGTTTCGAAGATTTAACTTTTAACACAGTTCTTTGGTGTATTTCGAGAATATCATGGTCTTGCGAAGGTTCTCTATTTTTTTTATATATTTAAGGTATAACTCGGTGATACGTTCTTAGGCATGATTGATGGGAATCGGCTATTATAGTCTCCATAGTCGGCGTATATCGTCGTAGTCGGAGGTCAAAACCGATGCAATGAAGACGCTAAGTTATAAATACCTCCCGACTGCAGGAAAATCAATTGATTTATTACTAATCGATAAATAGGATATTTGACACGTCACCATCAGCCCGTAAACATCCTATTGCAGGGATATAAGCCTTCCCTCGTATATGAAGCAGTATGGTCCATAGTTAACAACTCTGACCACTATACCAAAAGGTTGCGGGTTCGATTCCCGCTAGGGGTATACGTTTGTGTGATGAATACGGACATGTGTACCCGAGTTAGGGATGTTTTCATTTATAATAAGTATTTATTTACAAAAAAAAAATATTTACCAACCATCTGGTATTCACAACACAAGTCTATAGTTACTTAATGTGGAACTAGATGGCGCTGTGTGTATGTCCAAGAATATTTATTATTAATATGTTACCTCCTGTAGTCTAAACGGCTTAATCTAAGATAAATGTTATCTTGACAATCATAAAGTACCTCGATTAGTCCTTATTTAGTTGTTTTTTTTTAGTGGATAAATTAATATGGATTTTTTTTCGCACCACAGTAGGGTTTTTTAGTACTTTTTTGTACCAGTAGGCGATATACTTTTGATAATTAGGTAAATACTAGCTTCGCCTGCTTGGAATAACTTTATCACTGATATTTGTTAATGTAGCGAGAACTACTCACTCACTATAGTTGCTTACTGTGGAACTAGATGGCGCTGTGTGTATGTCTAAGGATATTTATTTATTTATTATTCATAGTCCTGGCTGGCTGACTGGCGGCCATGGGCCGATGGTCTTGTTCACAATGTACTAACTATCGGTGTATGACATTCCTTAGTATAAATAAATTAAGCAGGCCAAGAGCCCTTTTATAGTAGTTAGGTACTTAAAGAGTGAAGGCTGAAGTGGTTAAGGCAATTAACGACATTTTGGTCACAAACTCCTCAAAAATGGAGAAACTATTTTAGATACATACAATAATGTATGGACTTAACTGAGCTGTTAAGTCCATATTGTACGATGTTGAAGCATAAGTATTACTGAAATATTATTGCCATCTATGTCTTGTAGCAAAAGTATGAACTTAACTATGTTTTTCAACTAGCTTTGAGTAGAGCTCATACTTAAAGCTTTATACAGTTTTTAAATAAATAAACAAATATCTTTGCACATACACACAGCGCCATCCACAGTAAGCATTTAGGCTTGTGTTATGGTTACCAGATTTTTGATAAATAAATAATAATAATGAATTATTGGGAGCATCGGTGGCTTAGCGGTTAAGACGAGGTCCGGGTTTGATTCCCAGGCAGGTCATGTACCAATGAGTTTTTAAATTTAATTTAATTACTCATGTCCATTTATCCGACTGCTCTTGAACGGTGAAGGAAAACATCGTGAGAAAACCTGTATGCCTGAGAAATAAAATTCAAAGGCATGTGAAGTCCCCAACACGCATTTTGCAAGCGTGGTGGAGTAAGGCCTAAACTCCCTCATTATACGAGGGAAGGCGTATATCCCTGCAGTGGGATGTTTACGGGCTCGTGATGATGACCATAATTATTGTACAAAGAAATAAATGTATAAAGATAATAGAACCGAACAGTCTCTTTCCGTTTACGTTATGCTTATGTTAGAATAGCCACGGAGGTCGGTTCAATGTAAAACAACATTGGGCTTACGATTCGGAGGTCGCGGGTTCGATCCTCAGCGGGGTACATGTTTAAGTACTCGGTTTGGTTGTTGGTAGGGCATTTTAAAATGTCCGCCTGGTTAACTACCACCATCTTATCTAAATCTGCCGCCAAGCAGCAATGTTAATAGCATTGTTGTGTTCCGGTTGTCAGAGATAAGATAGCCAGTCCCCAAATGTGTTGGGGTTTCCGGGTCAGTTCGACCTCATCTTCATTTAACATCAGGTGTGATTGAGGTCAAGTACGAACCCGTCGTGCATAAAAAAGAACCTCATTAGGGATAAAGATTGTGACTGTATACATACATAACAATAATAATATATACAGCAAGCCTTCACAAACTTAATTCGACTCGAAAGACATTTGTAACACCTGAGAAAGCTGTACAATAATTGGATCACATATAATAGTGTTATTGCTGATATTTGCGGGAACTACTCACTTGATCAGGATAAAATGTGTGTTGTATTAGATGATAAGCATTGATTTGCATCTATGTATACACACATCAGTCCGTAAACACCCCACTACAGAGATATAGGCCTTCCCTCGTATATGAAGGAGTATGGGCCATAGTCCACCAGGCTGACCCAATGCGGGTTGGGGACTAATCTTACATAATAAACGACATTTAAATAGTAATAACACATCATAGTAACCCTACTGTAAGCAGATAATAATATGATAAAAACTGTAATTCCGTTGCTAATCGATTTATTCAATCGATTATTTTACTAGAACCTGGCAACTCTAAAGAAGTTTATGCTTTTTTGTAAAAGTCGGAAACTGAAAGAAATTCCGTTAAAATGCAAGTTATTTCCCCGTCTCAGTTTCATTTTCATATTTACAGAGGTAACATTTAAAAAACAAATCACAATTTATCAGCTACAATAATTGAAGACACAAGATGTAATTGAGCGATTCTACAAATGGTCGAAATCCTTTACACATGAAAGATCCAACTAAAACAATAAAACACAAGTGCAGAATCATCAAAAATTATGTGTATGCCGCAGTATAAAAAAAAATCTACAGCTCAGTGTGTAGATTTGGCCGACACGGGCAAAATATTGGTATTTTGCTGGAACCTGAGGGTTGGTCATGGGACAAATAGAATTTTTTTTTTTTTTTTTTTTTTTTTATTTGAGAGAGCGGCAAACGAGCATGCGGGTCACCTGATGGAAAGTAATCACCGCCGCCCATGGACACCCGCAACACCAAAAGTGTCACAGATGCGTTGCCAGCCTTTGAGGAAGGTGTAGGCTCGTTTCTTGAAGGTTCCAATGGCGTACTCGTTCGGGAACACCGCTGCCGGAAGTCCGTTCCACAGGGTGGTCGTACGTGGTAAGAAGTTTCTTGAGAAACGTACAGTGGTAGACTTCCACTCATCCAGGTGATGTGGATGGAAATTTAATTTTCTCCGAGAAGTGTATCGGTTAAATTGAGCAGCGGGTATTCGCTCGAACAGTTCTTCAGAACTTTATACATAATTTTAAATTATACAATGTACCAAAATTCATCCAAACCCGTTCAATCATTTCCCATGATTAAGCAACAAATAAACATTTCACGACCTGTTTTGTGTAGTGGTTAGAAACTCTGACTGCTGTACCAAATGGTCGTGGATTCGAATCCTGCTAGGGGCATATGTTTGTACGATGAATACAGACATGTGTTCGTGAGTTATGGATGTTTTTCATTCATTTACAAAAAAAAAATGTATTTGTGTAGTTTATCAACCATCTGGTATCCATTATACCTAATTGCTTAGTGTCGAACTACATCATCAGCTCTGCAGCGTATGCAGTCAAAAAAATTAGACAAATATCGGACGTAAATACTGCAAGATTAGTATATTTTAGTTATTTCCATAGCCTGATGTCTTACGGTATCTTGCTGTGGGGAAATGCCGCGGATATCAATACAATCTTTGTTTTACAAAAACGAGCCGTTCGCGCAATTTATCAATTGAGACCTGCAGTGTCACTTAGAGACAGATTTAAAGAGTATAATATTCTAACCTTTTCGTCACAGTACATTTTTGAAAATCTAATATATGTCAAAAAAAATATAGCATCATTTAGGAAAAATAGTGATAAACATGATGTCAATACAAGAAATAAAGATAAACTTGCAGGTCACATAAGTCGCCTCCACAAAGTCAGTAATTCATTCAAAGGGTTATGTATACGCTTTTTCAATAAAGTTCCTGTTGATACACAAAATCTTCCTTTCAATAAATTTAAAGATACTATAAAACAGAAACTTATTAAGAAAGCATATTATAAAATATCAGATTATTTAGATGATAAACAATCATGGACATAACCAGCCCGTTCGCATAACCAGGCTATTTCACAATTAATAATGAAATATTATAATATAAAATAATAATTTTGTAATATAAAAACCTTTTTTTTAAAAAGAGCGACCTCTCGAATTTCTTGCTTGTTCTTCTCAGGGGAAAATTGCCTTTTGAACAAGCAGTAGCTTTAAAAATGTAAAATCTGACTATTTTAAGTGTACCCTGTGTACCTACAAAATAAAGCATTTTTTGATTTTGATTTTGATAGATGGTGCTTTGTGTACGTATAAAGATATTTATTATTATTATTCGTGTTTATCTTTTTCATCGCCTTAATGGGAGTGTTTCAACAGTGTGAGCCTGTTCGACAACGCACAATTTTTTTTTTTGTGTATCTTTTTCTCATCATGAACTGGAATTCTCATACCATTTAAAGAAGTAAATGTTACGTTCTTATTCATTTTAAAGTCGTAAGTCACTATTTTTATTATTCATCCTAGTCTTTTACAAATACAAATGATTTATTTGCTATTGGATAGGGTACATTATAACATGTTTCAGTACCGGTGCTATCGCCTATTCAGCCACTTTTAGCAGTATGCAACAAATATCTATAAATCTTAAAACTATTACAGTAATAATTATTTTTTTGGATACTAAATTCATTTACATAATTCAAGTCGATAACATTAATTACTGTTAAATTCATAATATCAAATACATTGCATAATTCATGTCAGTTAAATTCATTAGTATTAAATACATTAGATAATTTAAATTTCCACCTTATGATCCAAAAATTCTTTAATTGAATAGAATGTGTATTGGAGAAGCCACTTTAAAGGGCCTTAAAGCCTTACAGCACCTTAAAGGGAGTGTACAGTAGAGTATCCAGCAACACATAAGGGTAGTACGGAGACAAGCACCGACAAGAGCCGTCCACTCATTTTTTTGTCTTTCCATATAAAAGTTACCGCACTCATCGGACCAAGCTTTAGTGAAATTCGTCTGAACAAAGATTGGGCACATACACACACAAGGCCATCAAATATTATGTATTTAGTTTAGTATTCATGAAAATTCCTTAAATATTTTTGATTTACTTATTCGACGATACTAGTTTCAACAATGGGGTAAGTGTAAAATATGTGAGAGATATTGTATTTTGTATAATGTTGGTATTAAACTTATCATTGTCTATCGGAAGTTTTCTAAAATTCAAATTCACCTTTATTACATACGTATATTTATTGATATATAAAATAATAATAATAAGCGACAACAGGATTGTGCTAAGGTATAGAGAGAAGCTAAGAAGAGAACACAGATTAAGGCACCAGGAAATGCTCTTTGACGGCGACTTTGAAAGCATTCAAAGTTGAGCTCGTCTGATGGACTTGGGTAGGGAGTTCCAGAGACGAATGACTTGACTTAATGAATGGCTATCTTATTTCAAATATGAACATACTCATAACATGGCTGTTAGGCGGCAGGCTTAGACTAGTAAGACGGTGGTTGCTGGTCAGTCGGATATTTAAAAATGCCCTACTATCAACCAAACGGAGCACTAAACATGTATCCCTCTGGAAACCGAGCCTCTGAGGAGTAAGTTGCAAGAAGATTTTTAAAAACATTTTAAAAATCTCATATAATTATTTCGGAAAACCTGTTAAATACGTAGGTAGCAATAATTATTTTCTCTACTTATTACTATTGTTTTATTTAAAACATAAAAGTTACTTTTGAGCAATATCGTAATATTAATTCTAATATATACTACTATACTAGTTTTCATCATCAACAATACCAAACGTAACATTAGAATCTCTTTGTATCATACTAGGTACATAACATACCTGTTACATAATACGGCGTATCGAAAATGTAACGAAAAATGGAACAGAAAGCCACTTAGCACTGACACTTAGAAAGGAAATAAATTTTGTATTTAGAAGATTCGAATTTTAGACCACAAGAGAGAGTGAGAGGTATGAGCGAAAGAGCAAGCGATAGACGTGCGCTTCTCGTAGCATCCGAAACAACACTGGTGCTACGGTTCTACGCTCGTAGCCTGCGCGTAGATAGTCTACGGCAGGAGTGGAGAACATTTTCATGCAAATCTTAATTTTTAATAAGTTCCCAAACTAAAATCTGATAAGGCATGGAATTTCTTTGGGAGTGCGCGCCAAATTTATGGTCATTTATCTTATGAATTATTAATGTTAATGACAAATTACTGTTTATGTAACTTATCTAACCTAATTTATAACATGTAGCTATGTGATTAACACAACGCTAACATATTTGTTTGTAAATATTTTTTAGTATTCACTTTAATTGTATAAAATAAAATGTTTTACCATGTGAACGGTTTGTCCATTTATTATACCTTACCATAAAAATGCGTTAGAAAATAAAATACACATTTATATGACACAAATAGGTAGGTTCATTCGGCTATTGATTATTATATACCAAATGTTTGAAGTCGAGAAGGTCGACCTTAACCTTAGGATGCCACTTTCAATCATGTTCTACGGTGAGTCGTAAAGTAAGGTTCCCGTAAAATATGTGACTCTAGTTTTTAAACTAAGATCCATTTGCAAAAGTTATACAATACAATACACACTTGGAACTTAAAAGAACAATAAAAAAATTGTGACCCAAAAGTAAAAAATAAGAAGAAACATTCTTTATTGTACACATCTTGTACAAATATACACAGCGAAACAATTTATGCAGGTGGACAAAGGCGGTATTATCGCTTATAAATTACAAACGAAAAATATAAATAAGTACATCATTATGATCAATCATCAAAGTGACATAGGCCGAGGAAACTGCCAGTACTCAGAGACCTAAGTGAAGTAAGCGCGTTGACATTTAAAAAAAATTGAAGAGTACCTGGCTCCCATGGGCATGAAGTTTCGAATTTCAATGTAAGAAAAATGTATACGAATGTGATGTCCTTATATTTACGGGTTTTTCGCTGCCTCGCTCGAGGTCCCTTGTAGGTAGCTAGTGAGTTGACGTACGTGGCATTGCTTACTCGTGATCCATGGAACCAAGGACATACCTTCTGGTCTCTCTTTTTACAAACTTTTATTTAGGTTGCAATGTTCGTATGTGAGTTGTGGCTTTCAAAATTTACAAACCATTTTTCAACCACTTGCTGGTATCTGATCGGAATTACTAATTTTTGCGCAAAAAGTTGTTTCCCAAATTTTCATTTGGCAAAACAACTTTTAGCAATACTAATTTCGGCAATTTATTGTTTAACAAATAATTACATGGCAATGTTTCATTTTACCAAGTATTATGTAGTCAAATGGTTTGGCATAACATGCTCTTCCCAAAATTATATTGTTATTATACAAATCAATTTCACACATCACAGTCACAGTTCGAACATGACCTAATCCACTTTTCTAGCAGTTCTAATCTAGCCTACGTAACATTGTACTTGATTATTGTACTTAACTATTGTGCTTACTTGTTTATTCTGATTGTGTGAAGTGACAATTTATAATAATAATGATTTATATCAGACTTTTCATATTTTTACAATTTATTACCCATATTAAAATGAAAATTTGTACGAACTTATTTTTGGAATATAATTTTTTACAAAATAAAGCATTTGCTTAATATATATTTGACTTAAATTTGGCATATTTGTGTAAGTTCGGTGACAATGCAAGATTATGGTACCATCATGGACTTAATATTTAAACAGGACTGAGTACTCGCCGCTGAAAAACGAGCCGAGCAGGATGTGTAACGTAGAGGCCGTTTGTCTCTGTCTAACAGGGTGACCACAATATATTTGTTACTTGGGACAAATGTTGTAATAAAATATTTGTCAAAAAACTTTGGCGTTTTGACATTAGCCGGCGTGAGCCATTTATTTCGCATTTCTTAATTTTTTGGGAAACTGCAATAATAGTACAACAGTCAGGACCCTAATCAATCACACATATTTCACATATTTCGACTCATTTCAAGAATTCATGGGCATCCTACTTCTTTGATTTACAAAAATATTATTTTTAGCTTACCTGTGGAAAGATATGTTGCAACCACCATAGGATTCACTTGGGCAAGTATAAACGCAACACTTTTTCACCATTTTACTCCTTTTACTTGTTATAATATAACAAATACTTTAAAAAACTTTTAATGCAAAGAAAATTCAAAATCACACCGAACCGCCATGACATGACATGCTTTTCAGGGTTACCATAAAAATAACAAAATCGAAATAAAAATGTATGTTTTCTGTTTGATTTAAGAATATATGAAAAGAAATTAATGCGAATGTTATTTGTTTATTTATAATTGTTAAAATAACATAAAAATATAAGTGTTTCAATGGAATTTTTGAGTAGCCAAAACTGTTGATCATAATCATTTTTTTTGCTGGCAAGATGTAAGAACGAGACACACGGCCTCCGTTATTTCTATCTCTCTCGGCTCGGATTTGCCTTTCTGTATGGTGCATCCAATTTAATACCTTATTGCGTTGACATAGTGATCATTTTCCTAAATGATTCTTTTGATAGTTATCAGTCCTGTTTAAATAACAAGTCCATGGGTACCATAGGGTTGATCTGATGATGGAGCCGGAACTGGAACTCCTTGATGGAAAATAGCAAGATAGTCGAATTTGGACTAATTTGCATTACACATGATGATGAGTGTCTAAATATCTTGATAGTCTTTATGTTACTGGACTTTGTACTAGAATATGTGATAATCATGATGAATCATTAAAAGTTTGTTTTTAAAACTAATTTTAATGTAGACCTTACTGTATTAACTTAATGTGTCATGAGAATTCGTTGTTAATAAAAATTGATTAAATTATTCAGATAAATAGTTGAGGCCGTGACGTGTCAACCCCTGGTTTATGGAATGCCGCAAAAATTCCTTGCGGGCAATCATTCTATGCCTTGGGCAAGTTAATTTCGGTTGGGGAGCCGTATAAGTAATTCGTAAGTTCGGATTTAGTTATACTTAAGATCCACTTATGTATGTGGTTTTATTTGTACAAATGTCTTAGAATAGTTATGTATAATACATACCGTGTGTTTTTTTTGTAAGAGTTATTGTTCACCAGCTTTCCACCCGCGGCTATGCCTGCGTAGAATAACTTTATCGCGGAAATTTCAAAATCGCAACCACTCATTTTATCGGGATAAAAAGTATCCTATGTCTTAATCCAGGGTATGTTCTACTTATATACCAAATTTCATGCAAATCCGTTCATCCGTTTCATCGTGATTGACCAACAAACAAACAAACATCCAAACTTTCACATTTATAATATTAGTTAGATGCCGAATAAACATTTGTTCATTCTGTGGCCGTGGTATGTGAAGAACATTGTAAAATTCCATCCCTAGTTGAAAGGACAACGGGAAACCTACGGGAAATATCGTATTTGCCTGTCTATGATTTTATATATACAATAATGCGTACGAAATGCGTATATGGAAATATTTCTTGCCCAACATCTTAAACGAATCTAACTAATTTGATCGAAATTGGTAAACTATCTATTCGTCTAGGTCTGTCTGGACGATAATCTTTATTATTTAATTTTTATATTATTTATACGATAAAATCTAATCAAAGACACTGTAAAACAAACTTTGTTGTTACAATCCAGGGTATATTCTACCTATATACCTAATTTCATCCAAATCCGTTAATCAGTTTCGCCGTGATTGTGCAAGAAACAGACAAATAGACATCGAAACTTCCGCATTTATAATATTAGTTAGAAGTTAGATAAACATGACAGGGGGCCCATCGCTTTTTAAATGTGCAAGTCTATGGATATTCTTTGGTGGAAAGTCCCTTAGTTCTTTCTCCGGGAATGGACGGGTTGGTATTATTCAATTTGAGTGCCGAAACCACACAGCACTGATTTTATATATGAATATTTAACACTAGAGTGCATACACGAGTAGAACTGGGTCATGTTAGGTCTTATTATTTTTCGACCTATCTCTTTGTGCGCCCACATTAAGCTACAGTAACTTAATTACGGATCGGATTTGGCCAGATGAGGTGGCATACAATAGACCTAGAAAAACAGAAAGGTTTTTTGGAGGGGTTATTGAAATGGGATCAAGAAATAATCCAATAACTATAAATAAAAGTGTAGAAATCAACAACAACAACAACAAAACAACAAAATATTCTTTATTATACAACAATAAGAAGCATAAAAAGAAATAAGAAAAGGGGGATAGTACAATTTGGCGGCCGTATCACTAAAAGCGATCTCTTCTCATCAACCGACAACATTGTTGGAACAAATAATTATACAGGGTGATTTTGAAGTCGTGTTATGCCCATTAAATAGTGACGCTACTCTTGATTACGCACATCTTTTCACTAGCCGAATTCAGCCGAAAATAATTGACGTTATGGAAGAATTTGGGAGGTCCGAGTTTGATTCCCAGGCATGCCATGTAAATGATTATTACTTCTGCTCTTAACACGTTAACTGCCGCGACGCAGACACAATTGAAAATCAATTGTTTTCCGGTCACCGGTGACCGGCGTGGCGCTCAAAGGCTTAAACGGTGAAGGAAAACATCGTGGAAAAACCTGCATGACTGAGAAATAAAAATTTAAAGGCATGTGACCTCCCCAAGCCGCATTGCCCATACTCCCCCATTGTACCATGACTGTCAGCTTTATACCGACCTACCTGACACACTATAGACAGTATAAATTTTTAGTGACAAGGAACCGCACTAAAACACCTAATTTTCAACAAAAGCTTGGTATTTCTAAGGCAGTAGAAGTTTTATTTGATTAATTTACTTATTGAAAACAACATAAACTGTCACAACTAAGTTATGTAGAAACAAAGACAGACAAGTCTATATTTAATATTGACTTGTTGTTATTAATATTTCGAAATGTACAAAACCCGTTGAGTGAAGTTTTAAGATTTCCAATTTCTCTAAAACAAATTAAAACATAGCAATTATTATCGGAAAGTATTTCAAATAGATAGAGAAGTTCTAGATATGTCTATGCAAATAATAAAATTGAATAGTCTATCTGTTTTCAGGATCAATGCCAGGATTAGTGACTAGAATGCTGGCAGCGATTGAAAATGAGAATGATAAATGAAAAAAAGTTTATTTCCGACTTTAGTAGGTATAAACTATTGACTAAGGTTGGGAACGCCTATTAACTATACAAGTATACTTGTGCCAGGAGGGCCCGCTCTTCCGTATCTGAATGTCAAAGTCAAAGTCAAAGTACATTTATTGTGAATCACAGGTAGCATTTGGTCTTACAAAAATACAATATTTTAGCTGTTACAATTTACAAAACTTTACTTAATTTATTAATATAATACTTTATGTCAATTATAATACATTACATATGTTACATTGAAAATAAACTTATGTTTTTTAGGTTAGAAAATAGATGTGTGTGTGTGTGTGTGTAACTTCTCACAAGGAACCATAGCCACATTCGATTAAAAAAATTTCGATAATAATAATAATATCCTTGGACATATATAGACAGCGCCATCTAGTTCCACACTAAGCAACTAGACTTGTGTTGTGGACACCAGATGGTTGATACACTATTTTTTTTTGTAAATAAATACATATATAAATGAAAAACATCCATAACTCGGGAACACATGTCTGTATTCATCATAGAAACATAGTGCCCCTAGCGGGATTCGAACCCGCGACCATTTGTTATAGTAGCAGAGTTTCTAACCACTACACCAAACAGGTCGTCATGTTCGTGTTAAAAAACGACGGTGACATCCGATCTCTTCGGGATCCGTAACCATTTTACTTGTTGTACACAAAGTTCCGTTTCTTTAATTGTATGCAAAGTTTGGAATAAGAACAAAGTCATAATGACTTTTCTACGTAATTGCGTGCTATTCGTGCCATTTATAAATTAGGACCTAGAGTGTCTCTTAGAGATAAGTTTAAGGAAATTAATATCTTAACAATGACTTCTCAATACATTTATGAGAATTTGTTATATGCAAAAAAAATATAACCTTATTCGCTAAAAATAGTGATAGGCACAATGTTAATACAAGGAATAAGAACCAGTTATCTGTTTATGTTAGCCGACTTCATAAAGTTAGTAAATCCTTCAATGGGCAATGTATACGCTTTTATAATAAGGTTCCAGTACACATTCAAAATTTCCCTTTAAATAAATTTAAAGCAATCATAAAACAGAAATTATTAGCAAAAGGCTATTATAAAATCACTGACTATTTGAATGATTAGCAAGCATGGACATAGCTGTCTTATTATTCATATAATTATCAAATCACAAATTGTAACCCATAATCTGTTTAAAGGAGCAACTCTAGAGTTTCTTGCTCGTTCTTCTTTGGGGAGCTTTGTGAATGAGCCGTAAATTTAAATGGAATATTAATATTAATAGTGATGTTTTCAAGTGATAATTTTATCCTATGAAATAAAATATTTTAATTTGATTTGATTTGAATTGGCAAAGAATTAGCATTACTATCCATCGAGGTAATGCAGCCAAAATCTTGACTACTCTCCCGTTAGTCTCCCGAACCTCCGCCAACTTCTAAACTAAATAATGAGGTGACACGTACATACATAATGTCACGCCTATTTCCCGTAGGGGTAGGTAGAGAACACAGACTTGAACTTGCTACGATCCTGACAGATCTTCTGCTTCATTCCGCCTCCGCCTCCGTGGCTCAATGTAAATAACATTGGGTTTACGATTCGAAGGTCGCGGGTTCGATCCCCACCGGGGTACATGTGACAACCGGAACACAACAATGCCATGAACATTGCTGCTTGGCGGCAGATTTAGATAAGATGATAGCTAGCCAGGCGGATATTTAAAATGCCCTACCACCAACCAAACCGAGTACTTAAGGTTTGGTTGGTGGTAGGGCATTTTAAATGTCCGCCTGGCTAGCTATCATCTTATCTAAATCTGCCGCCAAGCAGCAATGTTCATGGCATTCTTGTGTTCCGGTTGTCAGAGATAAGATAGCCAGTCCCCCAAATGTGTTGGGGTTTCCAAGTCAGTACGCTTCCACTTTCGACCTCGTCTTCACTTAGTGATTGAGGTCAAGTGCGAACCGTCGTGCATAAAAGAAAAATCGCTATTACAATGTTGTTCATACATGCTCGTCGGTTCAGAGTACTCTTGACTTGGCTTTCCTTTAAGATGTCCCCGATTTGATCATGGTACGTTCGCCATGGTCTTCCCCTACCAACGCTAACCTTCCACATTCGCTTCGTCTTTCGTTAGTCTTCTTTCATTCATCCTCTCCACACGTCCAAATAGTCAGCATACCTTTTTTTAATCACACTGCATGCCTTTATGCAGTTTTCCATTCACTTGATTTCTAAATCAAGTGAATGGAACATGGAACGTTCTTCTCACACTGGCCATGCCATGTAAACAGTGAACTTATATATCCAATTCCAATTTATGCACGATGATTCTGCCAATGTCAGGGTTGAAGTTCACAATGCTAAAGTTGACGATTGTGGGATGAGTTAAGCTTCTCTAGTTTGTGTAGCTGTAGAAACGACAAACAGAACAACACATATATCCACCACCTCAACACATAATTAAGATAATAGACGATAAACGCAAAGAAGTAGACATGATAGATAAATTATAATATAACGTTGTTAACTTTTGTGAATTTAGCTAATACATATACGTCTTGTATATACAAGACGAGAGTGAACTTGACTTAATAAGTAGTTAACATTTATGGGACGGGGCATATTTTTGGGGAGAAGGTCATAAATTGGGACAGAAACTCGTGGGCAGTTGAAAAATATATGCTCGATAGTCCCTTCCTCTAGTCCACACTAGAATGATCGCGGATACGTATTTTGGCAAGGAAAATTGGAGAACAGACGTGACCCAGCCGCAGGCGAATTATGGTAGAAGAAATTAACTTAGGTATATTTCGGCGGGAGAATAACCAAGGCCTGGTGGGGACAGCTGGTTGAAGGTGGCCGAAATGTCTGCCCTTCATTAGTTGTGTCCTTTGCCATGATTCGTTCCATTATATACCCAAACTGACACACATCTTCCACTTTCTCTCCAACTATCAAAATATTGCAATCCGTCATACATTCATCTCTCTCAAATAACATTTTATATGCGCCACGAAAACTTTAGCGATACGTTAAATATATTTGAAATGTCATATTTAGCTACAATCTTAAGATCAATGTTCCCAAACTTCGCGAGACCAAAACCCTTTTCAACAATTAAAATGTCAAACTTTGACTCCGAGGGTAGGTACACTGACTACAACAAAAGCAATTCACTTTCATTTAGGTAGGTGTTCTGTATTTTTGACCCCCGAGGGAAAACAAAGCTACTTTATACGTTTATATTAGGTCCTTATCTATGAAATTGGCGTTTTGTATGAAGAATTTCATTAAGACTGTTATCTCCATACAAACATTTTTGATTTTTTTTTGGGAACGGCAAATCCAAATTTAGCTAAACTGTGTGTGTATTATCGGATAACATTAAGTTAAGTATAGGCACCGTTAATTTTTAAAAGTTACCGCTTTATAAAAGTTTCGGCAAATCTAAGAAATGATTATGGGAAGCACATGAAAAGAGCTCTGTTCAAATTATTTTTAATATGTGATTTAGCTCAGAAATTAAAAAATATTTCATGTGAAACCTTCAAATAATATTCCACTTTCCAAATGAAAAACAAATTTGGATATAGCTTTGAAAATCGCAGAAATTGGTACATATGATTAACGAAGAAAAAAAACTCCAATTACATAGGTAAGGACCCAATACATGTATCTTCTTGCTCAATGTAGGCGCCCGAAAGGTACCAAAGTTTGCGATCGCACGCAAGCGAGCTAACCAGCAAATTATTCGCTATCGAACGCAAATTTTTTTCGTGGTACAGCTGTACAGATATAGGGACAAGGTATCTGTCGGTATATTCGTGGTATTGCATAATACGGCCAAATGCTCGGCACGGCCGTGGACTGCTGAAACGAGCTTGTAATTACGCTCTGAAATATTCACCCGGAACGAGCAGGGGACGACGAATGACGTCACAACGTAGCGATCGCATAAAAAACACTCGTAGTGTCATGGAATCAAAAAAGTACAGATAACAATAATAAATGTCTTTACACAAACACACAGCGCCATCTAGGTCTACAGTAAGCATCTAGGCTTGTGTTATGGACACCAGATGGTTGATAAACTACACAAATACATTTTTTTTTGTAAATAAATACATGTATAAATGAAAAACATCCATAATTAAGGAACACATGTCTGTATTCATCATACAAACATATGCCCCTAGCGGGCGTTTAATCTGTCTTCAACTTTTTAATGATCTGTTTGGTGTAGTGGTTAGAGACACTGACCGCTATGTCTTGAGGTAACGGGTTCGAATCCAGCTAAAGGCATATACTAAAAGTCCCATTCACTGACAGATCCTATAGAGTATTTTCCTATAGAGTATAGAAGGGAGGTCTTTTGGTGCAAGTGAAAGAATTAATCCGATATACGTTAATTTCGTTTCTCTCGTGGAGTTATTACCAGACAAGCTAATATTTGCACATAACTTCATAGATCGTCTATGAAACTATTTATATGCTTAAGTTTGTCACTTTGAAAGTAATAAACATACATATATATCCTTGCACAAACACAATATCTAGTTCCACATGTTCTAACTGCCTCCGTGGCTCAATGTAAACAATATATGGTTTACGAATCGGAGGTCACAGGTTCGATCCCCAGCGAGGTACATGTTTAGTACTCGGTTTGGTTGGTGGTAGGGCATTTTAAATGTCCGCCAGGCTAGCTACCACCATCTTATCTAAATCTGCCGCCAAACAGCAATGTTAATGGCATTATTGTGTTCCGGTTGTCAGAGATAAGATAGCCAGTTCCCCAAATATTTGGGTATCCGGGTCAGTACATTTCCACCGCCTCATCTTCACTTAACATCAAGTGTGATTGAGGTCAAGTACCAACCCGTTGTGCATAAAAAAAACGTGGCATGGTTAATATACAATACAATAAAGTACAGTACAATACGATATGATACAATATAATATAATACAAATACTCTTTATTCCACAAAATAATTTACAATAATTTTGAATGTTAACATTAGAACAAACTTAGGCGGCCTTATC
Source organism: Oegoconia quadripuncta (assembly GCA_949316235.1). NCBI lineage: Eukaryota > Metazoa > Arthropoda > Insecta > Lepidoptera > Autostichidae > Oegoconia > Oegoconia quadripuncta. Next base: position 28,599,037 of record OX438749.1, read on the forward strand.
ACTAAAAGCGATCTCTTCCGCACAACCCACAGCTATGGGAAATTTGTAGATCGATAAACAGGTTGGGTGCACGATACCAAATATATACCTACATATCATATAAATGTAAACATTACGCAATGTCTGTCTTCATCGTACAAACATTGCCACTAACTAGAGATGTGAGATGTATATTGTTCACCAAATAATTTAAGCAATTCCTGGTCACCGAGTCTTCGTGTCACCAGTCTGCTTAAATAGAAGCAACTCCCTAGACAGGATTATCTTCTTAGTCTATAGTCACTGTTACTTATTACCATGCTTAGAATGTCAGGCAGGTCCATTGTTTAGGCACGTCACTAGTGGCTTAAGGTTTAATTTATATGCTAACTCTACACACCAACAGCGAACGAGGAATATTTTATAAAACGTGTTAAGTTTTTAATACTAGCTGTATATCGAAATGTCAAATAGGCACAATTAACTTGGTAATAATGAATAGGTGGCAATGGCCAGACGTAGGTCGTATTACGTCAGTACAATTGAGGTCAATTATTGGTGATTATGGGAATGAAATTGACGTTCATAATTGCTCCGCTAGGTGTCGCACTAGCGACTGTTTAGTCATACATTTTCAAATTGTGTTAAATGCTAAATAACTTCGAAACTGCTTAACCGATATATACCCTAATTTTAAACATAAACAAGATTTAAATTTAGAGAACCCTTGAAATAATATGATATTATCGATATACAGCAAAAGTTAGTTAAAATTATTAAGTAAAGTAAATTTACACTTACACCAATCATCTAGTTCCAAACTAAGCAAAGCTTGTGCTATGGATACTAGATAACGGATAAACATACATAAATATTTATATAAACATCCAAGACTCGGGAATAAATGTTCGTATTCATCACACAAACATTTACCTCTCGGGGGATTCAAACCCGCAAGCGTTGGTTTTGCTGATAGGGTCACTATCCACTACACTAATCGGTCGTCAAATTTATATAAATATTTATGTCTATTCATCCGTTATCTAGTATCTATAGCGTAAACTTCGTTTAATTTGGGATTGAATGATTGGTGGAATTATCCGAAATATTTATTTATTACATACATATGCTGCCGCCTGTTTCCCGTTGGGGTAGAGAGAGACTTTTGATTTCCACTTGCAACGATCCTGACATACTACTTTTGCTTCCTCCACTCTCATCAAATGCTTCATACACGATCATCGGTTAGTGGTTGACCGCACCTGACCTTTTGTGAGTACGTCAGTCACTTGATTGACGTACGTCCTTCTTGGTCGACCTTTACCGACCCTTCCATTCACTCTTACCTTACCTACCTTAGCACAATCCTGTTGTCGGTTATTGTTATTATTTCTGTTTTCTTTTCTTTTCTGTTGTGCAATAAAGTGTATTTGTATTGTATTGTATTGTATTATTTTATATATCAATAAATATCTATTTAGTACACTTATATATTTACGTTTGTATTTTGTTGCTATTTTATAGATGTTATGTTTAAGTAGGTATATTTGTCTATTGATCTATGTATGTATGTGTAATTAAATATATGAAATTTATTCACGTAGTTTGTATCTGCATCCCTATTTAATATCGCACAACCTACCTATTTCAAATGTACCTAACTGTCCTTCTACCCAAAGGTTGCCTGGAAGAGATCGCTTTTAGTGATAAGGTCGCCAAATTGTACATTATATTCTTACCACTTTTCTGATACTGTATTTTCTTTTCTGTTGTGCAATAAAGCGTATTTGTATTGTATTGCATTCTTTCGTATATTGCTTTTGTTAATCTCCTTTTACTCATTCGTTATATATGCCTTTACTAGGGTTAAAAATACGGATGGTCCGCCATTTCACAAATCCAGTCTATTTCGTGAAGGTCCCCTGTCCACTGCCATTCTCTCCACCTTTTTATTAGCATCATTTTCTAGTGTCCACCTATTGCTTATGTTGTGAAACACATAACACCCGTCGTTTTTCGTCAGCGGTTAAAAAATCAAAAAGAAGACGAAATAATTGATTTGAACCTGAGTTTGAGGTCACTTAGGAAATTTACCCTGCGGTGTGGGGGTGTCAAGACTGACGTTCAAAGAAACACATCACTCTGTTGTCACGATTATATACACATAAAATAGGTATTAATCACTTATATTTAACCGCCTCCGTGGCTCAATGTAAACAACATTAGGTTTACGATTCGGAGGTCGCGGGTTCAATCCCCAGCGGGGTACATGTTAGTACTCGGTTTGGTTGGTGGTAGGGCATTTTAAATGTCCGCCTGGCTAGCTACCACCATCTTATCTAAATATGCCCCCAAGCAGCAATGTTAATAGCATTGTTGTGTTCCGGTTGTCAGAGATAAGATAGCCAGTCCCCCAAATGTGTTGGTGTTTCCGGGTTAGCACGCTTCCACCTTCGACCTCATCTTCACTTAACATCAGATGTGATTGAGGTCAAGTATCAATCCGTTGTGCATAAAAAAAAATATACTAAAGCACACACATAAGGAAGGCGGAGGTGTGTCATACACTACAACCCCTTTATACCAAACACAAATTACTCAGGTGAAGTTGAAAATAGAAACGTACCAGGAACCGCATAGACGCCCACGACACCGGCCTAAATCAATTGATCTATTTCATAATTCAGGAATCTCTAAAATCGCCATTTTCAATTAAATCTTTGAATTTTATTTATTTATTTTACAAGGTATCTCTACAGCGCAATACTTATATACTAAAAGAGAAACACTTTAAATTTGGCTCTGCCAATAACAGTGTTACGCTTTTAGAAATCTATACAGTTGCAACATTACAAGACTGCCACTACTCTTACATATTTATCATCATCATTACCAGCCAAAAGAAGAAGAAGTCACAAATGGTTGGCTAACAATCAATCAATCAAATACTCTTTATTGCACAATTAACATGAAGAATACAGCGTACATCATTAATCGCACAAAAAGGCGGCTATCTTTCAGTAGGTATTGAAGTTACTATGACGGTTGTTTTGCATTTATTTGCGGACCATACCCACTAGTGCCATAGTTCTGAGTTCACATGTCTAGTGTGACACCCTCATTATGCGGCCCGTTTTGTTCTCTAACTACTTTGTTTATACTGAAAATTTTCAATTTTTAACTGCCAACTGTTTCAAGCCTAGGTTTATCTGTGGCGTTCTAGAAATAAGAGAAAGAATGTAGAAGCTGAAGCGATTTGAAAATGGTTTTTTAAACTAATATTTGCGAGATGGTTTTTAGCTATGTTTCATCGTAATCGATTTTAAGCCGTTTCGACGATATTTTGTATCGATAATATTGACGACCTGTTTGGTGTAGTGGTTAGCAACTCTGACCACTATACCAAAAGGTTGCGAGTTCGAATCCCGCTAGGGGCATATGTTTGTGTGATGAACAGACATTTGTACCCGAGTTATGGATGTTTTCATTTATAATAAGTATAATATAAATGTATTTATATAGTATATCAACCATCTGATATCCACAACACAAGCCTACAGTTGCTTACTGTGGAAGTAGATAGCGCTGTGTGTATATCTAAGGACATTTATTTATTTATTTGTAGCAACACATACAAAACAATCAAAATGTGCACAATACAAAAAAGACCGCTCGAGTGCAGGTCAGAGCGTATTTATTTATTTATTTATTTTTTATTTATAAAGAAATCTTAATTTATCCGATGAGGGTGCCTCCTACCCTCTTAAAAGAAAATTTAGACATAATATTGGACACCAATAACACACAATTAATATAGTTCTAACGTATGACTATACTATCGGTAGTGATTGTTATTCAGAACTTCTATATTATCTATACGAACTGTTCATATATACATAAGCTCACGCATGTTTCTCGTTTGGGTAGTTAAAGACCGTTAACCGCGTCCGTGGCTCAATGTAAGCAACATAGGGTTTACGAACCGGAGGTCGCGGGTTCAATCCCCAGCGGGGTACAGGTTTAGTACTCGGTTTGGTTGGTGGTAGGGCATTTTAAATGTCCGCCTGGCTAGCTACCACCATCTTATCTAAATCTGCCGCCAAACAGAAATGTTAATAGCATTGTTGTGTTCCGGTTGTCAGAGATAAGATAGCCAGTTCCGCAAATATTTGGGTTTCCACCTTCGGCCTCATCTTCACTTAACATCAAGTGCCAAGTGTTAAACCGTTGTGCATAAAAAAAAAATACTATTAATATCCACTTGCAACGATTCTGACATAATACTTTTGCTTCGTCCACTCTCATCAAATGCTTCATACATACTCGTGGGTGAGTGCTTGACCCCACCCTGGCCTTTTGTAAGTACGTCAGTTACTTGATTGACGTACGTCCTTCTTGGTCGACCTTTACCGACCCTGTATAATACTAACAAATATGGATGACAACTTGAAAAAACTATTTTGAATTTGATAATCATGCTATCCATTCTGCTATCGACAGACTATCGTACTATTAGGTCCTTACCTATGAAATTGGCGTTTTGTATGAAGAATTTCATTAAGACTGTTTTCTCCATACAAACATTTTTGATTTTTTTTTTGGGAACGGCTAATCCAAATTTAGCCAAACTTTGTGTGTATTATCGGATAACATTAAGTTATGTATAGGCGGCGTTAATTTTTAAAAGTATTAACAGCATTATATAAGGTTTTCGGGAAGCTAAGAAATGATTATGGGAAGCACATGAAAAGAGCTCTGTTCCAATTATTTTTATTATGTGATTTAGCCCAGAAATTAAAAAAATGTTTCATGTGAAACCTGGAAACAATATACCATTTTCCAAATAAAAAACAAATTTGGATATAGCTTTGAATATCGCAGGAATTGGTACATATGATTAACGAAGAAAAAAAAACTCCAATTTCAGAGGTACAGACCCAATGTTATCTATCAAATTCAAATTCAGTTCAAGTTTAAATTCAAATTATTTATTTTGCCAGAATATAGGTACACAAGGGTGTTTTAATATTACTATCGCACAGGTATGTAAGTACATACGTAAGTATATCTTAGATAATATTTAGACAATACTCATAAATTTAAGTAGTTTGAACCTCAATTCAAATATTATCTACTGAAGTTGATCTGGTAACGAGAAGAAATTCCCAATCGCCCGCAAAGGGACCAATTTATATAGGCCATTTAATTGCTTGGAAGGTCTAAAATAAACTTATACCTATATAGAGTTGTTGAGAATGCCGTCGTTATATTTTTTTATTAATACCATTTATTTTCCACACACACATAAATATAAATATAAGCTGTATATAAGTGTAACAAGACATTAAAGAAATTTTAGAAAGAGATTTTTTTATATACATAACGGGTTGGTACTTGACCTCAATCCCACCTGATGTTAAGTGAAGATGAGGTCGAAGATGGAAGCGTACTGACCCGGAAACCCCAACACATTTGGGGGACTGGCTATCTTATCTCTGACAACCGGAACACGACAATTATTTTCCCATTTTCAACACGATTTTTCTCACTCCCTTTTCCCATCAAGAGTATTTAAGGGTAAAAGAATTCATTGATAATTCTGTAGCCCAACCCTAGGTTCTACAACTTAAGCAGATTAATATAAATTACTAATCAAATATCCATTACAATACAATTATAATTCTTGTATAATTCAAGGATTAGCCACGGTATTAACAGCTCTATGCAAATCCAATCAAAATTTGTGGTTCCTATTCAAGCGGATTGATTAACATTGTCAATAGTCCATTGAAACCAAAAACAGTTTGAACTGAAGTGTCTGATTATGTTCTTTGCGATATTCTATATGTACTTTTAAAAACGATTTGTATTGTTAATACAGACATGTGTTCCTGAGTTATGCATACTTTTCATTTGTATATATTTTTTTTATGAACAACGGGTTGGTACTTGACCTCAATCAGACCTGATATTAAGTGAATATGGATATAATTGTAATAGATATAATAATAAATAAATATATATAATAAGTGACATATGTATATATTTCCAAAATAAAAATGTACTCGTATAGTTTATCAACCATCTAGTATCCATAAAAGTCTAGTTGCTTAGTGTGGAACTATATGACGGTGTGTGTAATAATATAATCATAATAATATTTCCTTTAGGCTGGTAACATTGAAGTCTACACACATACACCTGAAAAACATTACTCTCCTTCTTAGGCCAGTCGGGTAAGAAGGCTGTCATCGGTGATGTTATACACGAAGCCCTCAGGGCACAAACACAAACAAAATATTTGGCAACAATAATAAACATAACACAAGGAAAACAAGCAAGAGAAGGGTACAATTTGAAGGGCCTTTCACTAAAAGCAATCCCTTCCAGGCAATCTTAAGGTTAAGAAGCATTATGTACTTAAAAGGTAGGTAGGCTTTGCGATAAACTAATTTCAATAAAATAAATTACTCGCACTCACTCGCACTTGACCGAATTTTTTTTGTGGCACTCCGTCTAAGATTGCCTCTATTAATTGATCTGTAAAGTTTACTACAAGAGCATGTCTAAAACGCTTCTCCTTTAAATACGCTGTCACTTGAGCTTGACAGTAAAAACTTCCCAGAGGCTACGGCGCCCTAATCTCCAACACACCATTAATTATTCCTCCACTGTACAGATAACGGAATAGGTATCTAATTGGGTCGCCAGTAATACTACAAGATTGAATAGCTTGCGAGTGTCTAGGTATACTTAGCTATCTATATTAAAAAAAAAAAAAAAAAAGTCGTCTAAATAAGTAATGGACACCACCATTTAAGATTGTGGTTAAATGCGTATCCAGTTAATCATTAAAAAAATCAAGACATCTTAAGTTGAATGATTTCACAATGATTATTTGTTGTCTTGTGTAATTAACTTTTTTCAGTATTCTGACATTGTTAATAGTATTCATTATTTTGAATTCTTATAATAATATTGTGTAATAATACTTGACATTTAGAGTGGACATTAAATTAAATTATTGACATATGTATTAATGATTGTATGACGTAGGTAATATATTTCATGGAATTTATTTTCATGATAAGTATAAGGTGATATTGCATGCTAGCTAAATCCCTAAAGATATTACATAATTAATAATATATTATATGCCTGATATGGTAAAACTGTAAGCCAAATGTTACTTCACAATAATATCTATTGTACCAATTTTTTGACAATAAATGATTTTGATAATTTTCCAAAATCCTCAGAACTCAGCATCATCGAATTCTTGCGTACCGGAGTGAAAGACGTCACTATCTTCATATTAACTGGTGTTTCTTTCGTCAAACATTTCACTAAACACTCTTTCACTCAGTTCATTACGTTGAAAAGTCCGTGACATTTTTGAGAAAACTAGGACCCTGCTCTGGCAACCCTAGTCGAGACGGCCAATGGCTAACGAACGAGATACTACGCACGTTTCCACAATCCTGTCTATCTTATCAATCTTAATGAAACAATCTGTGATGTGTCAGCAACATGCTTCACACGATTACTAATTCTCTCAGAGATATAGAGGGCCTTTAATAAACCACAGAATGAGAAATGAAGATTTATTAAGTATTTCTGCCACGAAATTATCTTGTCCCAAAAAAAAAATATACAAAATACAACAATAACCCCGTTGAAGTAACTATGACGGCGACTGCATGTTCGTTAGTATTTATTTTTATGTATCTTCGTCCATGTTTTAGTCAATTGTTAACTGATTTTGATTATTGTATTTTTGTTTGATAATTTTTATCACCAGGGTGATTCATATAAATTTTTTTGAAAAGGTTGAGATCTGATGATGCATTCTGAACATAATAGTTTCTTATTGAAGCCGGTTATAGGCCTTATATCAGTTAACAAATTCTCATAGAAAGCGTGAAGCCGAAATAAATTTCACGTACTTAAAAAATATAATAGTATATTAATAACTACGATAAGCCTATAAATAAATAAATAAATAAACAATGGTTATTGATAGGACCTAAGATAATGTTCTGTAAAATGGAATTTAAAGATAGGCAACTACTGGCTGCCGCATTTGTTATTGGGAAGTGAGTTCCACAAAATGTATGTTTATAGTTACTAAGCTAACGGGTAAATAAACAAAAATATTTATAGAATGATCAAAAACTTGCGAATATAACAATATGTTGTTGTTGTTTTTAGTAGGAGAGTTGCTATCGACAAATTACTCAACTTAGAAAAAATTACGTTTAATGTTATCAGAAAGTTAATAAGATTTTAGACATGGTACACGATTTAAAAAGCGCCAGACAAAGATTATCCTTTACAATAGTTTAGTGCGAAGTCAGCTGGAATATGCCTCAATTGCGTGGAATCCTGTTTACTGTACACCATCTCAACGGATTGAGACAATCCAACGAGCCTTTACAAGACATCTCGCCTATATATCACCTGATGTCCCTAATCAGCTCCCATATGCAGAAAGATTGAAACTCTTTAAAATCACGAATTTAAAAGATCGTCGTATGATCGCAGACATAATATTTTTACATAAAATCGTTAATAATCAATTTAAATGTTGTAACTTACTAGATTCAATTGGCCTAACAGTTCCGTTTAAACTCCCGCGTCATCCTCTTTCAAATACTTTTTCAATACCTCGTTACAAAACCAACCTCGGATTACATCATCCTTTAGCTAGGATTTGCATGTCATATAACCACATGAATATTAAGTGTGAAAAGTCTTGGCTGGACATATTTGCTGAATCCAGACCAATTTTAAAAAGCAAGCTTATGAGACACCTCGATTAACCACCCCTCATAACTGGTATAATTAACATATTACATTATTAATTATTAATTTTTCATTGAATTTCATTACTTTTTTAAACTTTATATATTTAAACTTTATCTTGTATTTTATACTGTAACTATCTATGAATGCTGTGTATACTTATAATAGGCTGATACACTTATAATGTGACCAATATGTGAACTACCAAAATAATGTTTTAGTGTATAAGCTGTTAGTGTACCTAAATAAATAAATAAATAAATAAATAAATTTCAATTACTTGAGAGTACTTGTTAAGTATTTTCTTATTTATATAGGTACGTATAATTTATATTATATTAGTATGTAGGTATTAGTTTTATTTAATGATTTATTTGAAATCACAGTCATAATTACAAATTTAAAATATACGTTATACATTTAGAAGCCAAAATGGATCTCAGTAAGTTTTATACATAGTTTATTTTGTTACCTTATCTATCAAGAGATCAAATTGTTGTGTTTGTGGGTGTAAGGAAGAGAAAAAATGTATAGAGTAATAATGTGCGAGTGTATGTGTGTGTAGGAGTTGAGTGTATGTGTACACAATTACCTAATCTATGTCAGTGCTTTCAATACCGCTGATTAAAATTTTGCTGTACTTTGTATACGCCCAATCTGCTGTTCTAACTAACCCTAAGGTTTAACAGAAGAAATATCTGTATGTAAAATTAATGTATACCTATTTTCTTTTTGTACATTAATGCGTTTACAAATAAACAAACTTACATGACTGTATTCGTAACAGCACATAGCTTATAAACGACCCCTTCTATTAATATTAAAAGACACGTTTCCTTTTCATATGACGACGGGGAAGCCAATTATACGGTAGGCATATAGCAACCAGTAACATAAGTTGGAACCTGGAATGGCAGAATTCGTCATCGGTTTAAATGGCGAGTATATCACTCACCTTCGGTTTGTCGACGACATTGTAATCATAACAGAATCAATGGAACACTTCGGCACTACGAGGACCTCAATCGAGATCTCAACAAGAGGGCCTTAAGATAAACATGGACAAAACGAAAATTATGGCGAATGCTAAAGCCGTGCACAATATCAGTTGGAAACTCCGTTCTCGAAGTTGTAAGCGAGGATGTGTATTTAGTACAAGACATTCGACTGGACAACTTCGAGAGAGAAGCCAAACGACGAATCTGACTTGGGTGGGCAGCGTTCGGAAACTGTGTGACGTCTTGTCGTGCAAAATACCTCAGTGCTTGAAGACGAAAGTTTGAATCAATATTTGTTACGAGTGGAACTTATCGCACTGGAACGTGTTCTCTTACCATGGGCCTCATAAGAAAGCTCTAGGTCACGCAACGAGCTATGGAGAGGGTGATGCTCGGTGTCTCACTACGTGATCGAATCAGGAATGAAGAAATCTATAGGCGACCGAAGGTCATGGATATAGCCCAGCGGGTTAGCAAGTTGAAGTGACAGTGGGCAGGGCATATAGCTCGAAGAACTGATGACCGGTGGGGCATTAAAGTTCTCGAGTGGAGACCACGCACCGGCAAGCGCAGCGTAGGACGTCCACTCACAAAGTGGCTATCCACGTCCATTATCCATGCACCTTTACCAGCCTAAATAAGAAGATAAGCTGTCATTCGTTTTATGTACACACATTTTTTTTGTATCAGCGTTCTTCTTCTCCGTCGTGTCAATGTGTCCAATCATACTCGTTTGTACTCAATCACGCCTGCTGTTAAGCGGCGATGAGGCAAAAGGTTGAAACGTATTAACCCAGAATCCTATCATATGAACATTTATTCCCGTGTTATGGATGTTAATATATTTATGCATGGTTTTTATGATTAACTATATACTCGTTTGACCACAATCTCACCTGATGGGAAGTGACGATGTGGCCGAAGATGAAGCACGCGATCTCAGTAGATGCCTATTCACCCGCTCTTGAAGTCCCAAGGATTCAGGAAAGACTGACGCCGGAAGGGAGTTACATGCCTTGGCTGTTCGCGTTATGAATGAAGTGTCGAACAGCTTAGTGCGAATGTTCCATGTTCAATACATTAATACATACATGTGTATCCGTTATCTAGTGTCCGTAGTACAAGCTTTGCTTAATTTGGGACTAGATGATTGGTGTAAGTGTCCGAAATATTATTATTATTATTCGTTTAGACAAGGCTCAAATGACCTGTAGTTGCCACACGTACAACTAACACCAATAGTTCAGAGAAGCCTAAATATTGTTAAATTGACTCTGCCACAAGCTGCGGTGGCCGACTTGGTAGAGTTTAAATCGCCTTAGGACCGGAGTCGGTCGCTGCAGAGCAAGCCTCACGCAGTGGGGATTCACTGACCAGTCACGAACGCACTGCGATTGTGGAACCCCATCTCAAAACATGGCGCACTTGCTCTCCTGCCCTCTGTGCCCCTTCACCTGTGGTATTGAGGACCCTTACGTGGCTGCAGACAACGCCGTAGTTGTGGCTGAATTCTGGGCGGACCAAATCTGATTGGACACATTGACAAGAAGACGCTATTGAAGTCGGTATTTTCAGAATTGCCCATTTAAACAATTAAACCAACATTATCCGTAGTGATTTTCTCTCCTGAAGACTTGTTGAATTACTGGTGCTTGTTACTGCACTGTGACAATTACAACATCAAAGACAACGAGTGTTCTGACGACTTTATAAATATAATGTGAGCGAATGTAGTCTTTATTGTTGAAAACTAGGAAGCGAGTGCTTTTGCAATGCCTACCTAAACCTAACCTTTATAAGATTAATGTAGTCTCCGTCTGTCTGTTTCGAACAGATCGGTATAATTTAAACTTGTACCTTTCAGGATCCTAAAAATATTTCTGTTATATTTTTTTATTTAATAGTCTTAATAATATAACTAAAATGTTGCTAGAAGTTACCCCATGACGCCTAGCATTCTAATACTAGGTTTTATTATTGTCCAAACAACGATGAATGCAACTCGGCATGCTGATGCTCGCGCGCAACCCAAAAAATTGTATTAGTGAACGTTGCATTCTACACCGATAGAATACAATAAAATTAGTTTATATGTGTGCGTAGAGTAAAATCTGTATATATATCTAGTCAAATTTGTAAATAAACGTATTTCACCACGGATCGTCGAGTCTCATTCATCTCCCTGTGAAGTGGGTACTTCTCAGTACTTCCAGTCTACCTGGAAGAGCGGACCCAAGAAGTACCCAGCTTAGATGGACCAGCAAACCACAGAAGTTCCCAGCAGGGCTGGATGAGCAGTTGACACCAATAGATGTTTCCAACACTCGCTGGACGAGCTGTTGACGCCCATCAATTTTCCCAGCACCCGCTGGACGGGCTATGCCTGCCGTACATATTCCCAGCATCCGTAGGATGAGCTGTTAATGTTTTCAGCGTCCTCTCACTGTGGCCAAGCCACCCCTAGCCATTAGTAGACCATCAACAGAGGCCGGTTGACTGGCAGTGAGACAATTGTACTCAATGGCATTGGTGGAATCACCGGAATGTGATTGCGGCTCGGGTCAACAGACGGCTCATCACATTCGGTGGGAATGCAGTAATGGGAGTCTGGTACGCAAACTCATGCTTGACAATCTAAATTCGGATATCCGGCCGGTATATTACCTAGTACAAAACCGCCACAACTTCCGAGCGTTCAAGCGCTTCTGCCATATGTACTATTGGCACTTTTATCTACGGTAGCCTTCTGGCTACCCCACCATCAATGCTCACTGCGATCTGGCGCTGTCTGTGGTGTATTAAATTAGGGAGTCGAGCTTCAATTATCTCTCTCCCACATAGGGTTAGCCGCTTTGGCTTTTTGCGTCACATTAGTTACACTCCCATTTGCTGGGGGGGCAGGTGGGACTTTCTTTCTTTCCTACTTTTCACCCCCTAAATTCTTTCTTAAATTAGTCTGGGGTCCAAGGTAGCAATAGAGTCACGTAGGGCACCGTCTACCTTCAGTAGGCGCCGTGCAGAGTACCACTTGATCCTTGCTTACAGGAGTCACAGTGGGAGGAGAGCGGAGGTGGGATCTGGCAGTGAGACAAACCTGTCCTGTGCACATTGCACGACGTGCACACCCCATATCCTTTCCACTTTCCGTATGTTGCCTTAGGTCGCAGGGTACTTCTTCCCGTACTATCTAATTATATATCTATACTCTATTTATGGTTAGGGCTAGGCAGTTAGGTAATTAGGGCTGTATGTAAGTTCGCCCCCTCCCATATTCATGTAACGTCAGCTAGCTATTACTGCTCACGACACGTCGACAATACAGTTACATTAATAGTTGATTGTGACAAAAACACCACACAGACTCTACAGCAATACTCAAAATGGCTAGTTGACCTTACATTATGGTTTGTTTTATGTTTTTTGTTTATTAGTAGATATTGAGTTGTGGAGCCGTCGTTACTGAGCCGACTAATCACAGCGCGACTCCTACATTGCGGAAACGAAGTTTTCTCAAGACATTGCATATAGGTATGACGCCCCTATTATAATATTATGATTTAAAAGTTTTACGGTAACATATTATTATTCAGCTTTGTAGTTTATCAGTAACATACCCGCTGCTACGCAGTCAAAATAAAGTAGATTGCGCACTTGCAATTTACAGGAAATATTGACGTAACTACGAAATATTTTGACCATGTTGAATAAACACCATCAATCAATTTATATGATTCTACTAGCTTCCCGCCCGCAGCGTCGCCTCCGCGGAATAACTTTATCGTGGATATGTTTAATTTGTTTATCCCGCGGGAACTACTCATTTCATCGGCATAAAAATATCCTATGTCTTAATCTAGGGTATTTCCTATCTATATACCAAATTTCATCCAAATCCGTTCTGCCGTTTCGCCGTGATTGAGCATTTATAATATTAGTTAGAGTTTATCGTCTTTCACGAAACGCTACACTATCGCTTATAGAATCGCGGTCCCCGAGTAATACCAGCTCAGCTCAATCTTCTCCTCCACAATGTCGATTCCCTACATCAGTGACTGCATCTAAACGAAGCAAGCTTTCCAAACAACGACTCATCAAGTTAAAAGAATTTCTGTGCTTGCCTTGGTAAGCAAAACAATTATCAGGTCGTGGCTCTTTAAAGCAATAATGATGTACGCGTGGCCTCTTCTGATCCTCAAGAATTTGATGTTGAAATCTATAGATTTGGATGTCTCAACGGCGATGGACTGGACCGTATATTTCATCAGGTGAATCGTGGATGTTGTTTCAATTATTAATATCTTTATGTTTGGAACACCCAAACACTATTGTTTGGGATATCTCTGACCACCCCATTTGGGATAAAGGTCGTGACGTTATGTATGTATGTTAAGCCCTACCACTTTGCCTTGGACTCGGTTAGTTGAACGGGACAGTCAACTAACCTAATGTGTGTCAAGGCTGTTCCATGCAATCAGGCCAATGACACACCATCCGAACTCTTGGCGATTTTGATAAGTCTTTAAATGAGAACTCTTAAGAAGACTCGATGCTATCTCAATCAGTCAGTTGAATGTAATAGATCCATTTGGACGTCAAGGCTGACAGAAACTAAGATGGATCGCTTACGTTATTGGAGACACACGGTCGGCAAGTGTGTCGAGCAACATGAGTTGTTCAGTCCACTGTATGATGGTAGTGAGTATATTAGTTTTTAATCTGGTTACCGTACTATAATAAAACTCATCTCAATGTTAAGCACCACGTGTTTATTCGTCACAAATCACAGGTATATCAATTTCGCTGATGTAGCACAATCTAATTTATTTAAAAACAGTAACAAATAAAGAGAATGAATTTAAATATAAACTAGAACAAATGTAAAAAATTGGGTCCGCGAGGCAAGGTACCCAAAACGCTGGCAGCGTTTCCTCGTTGTATGCAGATACTTAAGCGTTGGGCGAGGAAACAACCAGCTCTCGGGTCACCAGTGACATCCACTAAGCGCTTTGAAATATTAAAGAAAAATTTAAGAGCGCCCGGCCCCCAAGGATCTAAAGTTTCGACTCCGAAAGCAAGGAAAATGTTTTCGGAACCGATGTATCTGTATTAGTTAATTTTGATTTCTTCCGCCGTCTCGGCGGCTGCACCTGCATTTATTTACTTAGGCAATATTATATTTATTATAATTATATATGGCGGTACTCCCTTATACAATAATATTTTCCTAGAGAGACAACTTGCTGCCACCGAGGCCAGACACTGAATGTCCCTCCGATTGATCCCATTCGTTCAATCCCTGTGTTGCCAATCCAGTCACCCAAAATGTACCCACATTATTGTGGCGAATTATTAACTAAAATTGCCAATGAATCAAAAGGGGAACCTTATACTACTACGTAAAGTGAGTTTGTTAATTTATTTGGACAAAGATACAATATATGGGCAGAAAACAAACTCACCGATAGGGATTATCAAGAGACAGGTCTTTGGCAATCAGTATTTTTGTAATAAATTGTTTGTTGATAGTTTCACGCATTAAAACGACTTAATTGTGTACATAAAGGACATTTGACGTAAGGTTGGTGTAGTGGATAGTGACCCTGTAAGCGAAATCAACGGTTGCGGGTTCGAACCTCAATATTAAATTTTGTATGATGAATATGAACATTTATTTCCCAAGTCATGGATGTTTATATAAATATTTATGTATGTTTATCCGTTGTCTAGTATCTATAGTACAAGCGTTGTTTGTTTGGGGCTTGATGATTGGTGTAATAGATAGGATTTTTCCAAACAACGAAATGCGAAAAAGAAATTCTATAATCTAGATTCTAGAATCCTGTTGGGTAAATCCAGGCAAGAGACTATCTTATTTATTTCT
This sequence comes from Oegoconia quadripuncta, assembly GCA_949316235.1. NCBI lineage: Eukaryota > Metazoa > Arthropoda > Insecta > Lepidoptera > Autostichidae > Oegoconia > Oegoconia quadripuncta. Next base: position 28,614,700 of record OX438749.1, read on the forward strand.
GACTAAGTCACACAACAAAAATGTAGACCTAGAGTCTAACGTTTGTTCAGTTGTCATTTTTATTTAGTTAAATAATTTATTTTATTTTAATTATGCGCTTTTGCTCAGGCATTATTTTTGGGTTAATTCATATAAATTTTAAAATTAAATCATAATAACACGTAACTGAAACGATAGAATCCATTAATCAGTCATCGACCTAAATATCATAAAAAAATATTTAATTTTTACGTAGAAAAGGACGAAAAATAAAAAATAGGTCTAAACACTTTGGTGCTTTTTTTCATTATTTTGTTAATCAATTGTTCGTTAACCTTTCACAACAGTATGTCACATATGAAATCAGCTTTCTCGCAAATCAAACTCGCAAGTCTTGCAAGCGAATAGGGTTGAAATTTGCATTTCCATTCGTGTTATCTCTTTGTACATGAACGGACATATCGACGGGGGATTACTAATGTTTCCCCGGAGCGGTATTAAATAAATTAAGGGACTCCAGTAACCTTAAATCTATATACACACGTAGTATCTAGTAATGAATGATATGAATAATAAGATGAATCGATATAAAATTTGAATAGAAGATTCACAGGCGAATTAATTTTTTAACCGCCTCCGTGGCTCAATATACAGGGTGTCCCTGGAAGTATGGATCAAATCGAACAGGGGCATGGGGAAGGTCATTCCCAAACTTTTTAACCCTATGAATGTTGGTGTCATTTTTGACGGTTCAAAAGTTATGATCAATTTTTTACATTTTCATATTATCGAATAGTGCTTATACAAAAAAATTTTTTAAAAGAAAACTAGCAAAGCTATCAGCTTAATTTTTTAATTAAAAATAATTAATTAGTTTTTTTTTCTTTTTTTTTTTATTTTTTTTTTTAATTATTTTTTTTTCAGCTTAAGTTTGGGAATGACCTTCCCCATGCCCCTGTTCGATTTGATCCATACTTCCAGGGACACCCTGTATACAACATTGGATTTACGATTCGGAGGTCGCGTTTTCGATCCCCAGCGGGGAACATGTGTAAGTACTCGGTTTGGTTGGTGGTAGGGTATTTTAAATGTCCGCCTGGCTAGCTACCAGCGTCTTATCTAAATCTGCCGCCAAACAGCAATGTTAATAGCATTGTTGTGTTTCGGTTGTCAGAGATAAGATAGCCAGTCCCCCAAATGTATTGGAGTTTCCGGGTCAGTACGCTTCTACCTTCGACCTCATCTTCGCTTAACATCAGGTGTGATTGAGATCAAAATAGAAGTTACAATGCTCCTGCAATGGACTTACAAAGCGTTTGCAAGACGAGTGTACAAAATCGTTATTCGTAGACGCTAAAATCTAGGATAACAGCTGAAATACGATGTTGCCGTTCTGACACTCTGTATTGTAGATGTATTTTAATTAACTTACATCTAATATTATAAATATGAAAGTTTGAATGTTTATTTGTTTGTTTGTTTATTTATTTGTTTATTTCTTTATTTGTTAAAAAATAAACATTAAACTACCTATGCCAATAACTCCTATTTCACTTACCTAATATGCCCTATTTTCTTTACGGTAAAAAAACTCATCCGGTATATATTATATTATTTATAATTTATTGCACACGGGTACACATAAAAGTCAAATACATACTAGATACAGGATGTACTAAAGGCACTAGCTTATCTCTAAAAAGAGGTTTCTTCCAACAAGACCCTGCAAATGTTTAGGAAAACAGATTCGATAGGATAGACATACATACGTGCACTGAGAAAAAAGTGTTAATAATCAACTTAAAATCAAAAGATTTTAATAATAAATACTTCAAATATAATAAAATAAATACCTATTTAATATTAAATAAAATACGTACGTAAGTTTTAATAATAAAATAAAAAAATCTATTCCTGTATCTTTTCAACAAATAAATATATACTTACATAATAATATATAAATACACTAAACATACAAGTCTGTCATATAAACCTACGTAATATTATTATGTATACATAATATATCATACATACATAAACAAAATGCCTCCTATTTGGAGTTGGTTAATTAAACTTTAATCTTTCAACAATATTTCTAGCAATATACACGCAATGAAAGAGTACCATGCCGCAAGGAAGGGTCATTCACCTAAAGGCAATCAGGGCACGTGAATTTAGAACCCTCTAAATTTGGATCTACTTACGATATATATTACTTCACTAGTTATACCTATCAATGGCAATTTAAGCTACGGAGCAAAAAGATCTCGTCCAATAACCATACCAATTTTAATTTTGTGTCAGTTGCGTTCCTACAATAGTAACCATTACTGCATTTTAAATTAGTATCTCAGACTCATACAACTTCAATAAAACTGCTAATGGCGACTGCTCCGCTGAACACCCAAAGTGTGCCCCTGGTGGTAGAACGGGTAAATTTTGTATGATCTGTATAGTGCTCCTTTGGTGGTTTGGAGGAGCACATCTTATGTCATTATATTTATGGTTCCACTTTACTTACTTTAAAGGATGGAACACATGATGACCATTTTATTTGCACTCAACTCTGAAGAGTACTTCAAATAAGTTATAGTATTTCTACAATAAAATCTACTTAGATAGAACTACTAATATGTATAGTTTTTGTTATCATCAGTCATACGGGTCAATGTCAGTGATATTAATATAATTGTTCATTATCAATTGAAAAATAATTTAACTTTGAAGGAAGAAAGTTTTGTTTGTTTCAATAAAATACTTAACATTATAGATTTAAAACAAATATTTCAAGTATTTCATTTTAGTTGTCCCTCCAATGTGTTCATAACTTAAAAGGAGCACGACTTGTGTGAGTTACTTAATCACAAATTTCCCTTCTGAACAACTAAAGGGGCACAACGGAGCATTCGAATTTATCCGTCGTTCCCCTGGGGGGACAGTCTGGGTGTTTAGCGGAGCAGTCGTGTTGCTAATAAAGAATCAGCATACAACATTACTGCATTTTAACTTGGTACACTAATTGTAGAGTTTAATTGGCAATACCTTATTGTAATAAAAGCAAGTTATAAAAAGTATAGTGTATTGAAATAAAGACATGGCTTAATGGTCTAGTAACCAAGCCAAAAAAAAAAAAAAACAGCAAGCTATTTTACTGTATTGCGTAAATGAGAGAATTCAGTGAAAATAAAGTAAGCCACGGTGCAGTAAGTTTTCTTACTGCATTCATATCAATGTTGGTGTCTACAGAATATTTGCTGCATTCTGCCTTATGAAAACTATATATTCCCGAGCAGTTATCTTTACGGGGTTTAAACCATCATATAGAGCTTGTTTTGGCGATTCCGAATCTATAAATAAGTCATTTCACGAAAAAAAAACCGCCCTTACTGCATTCTTCGTTAGGACAGCAGTACAATGGTAATGTTTTATCACGCACGGTATTGTACTTATACAAATTATCAAGGCCATAGTTTTCGAAATAAATAAACCGATTCTAATGAAACTTTAGAAGGATAAAGCACGTACAAAACTAGATCTAAAAAGTTAGTAGAGAATATTTTCCAAAAATACGATATGTGACACTGAATAAATAGTTTTTCTTTCTTTCTTTCTTTCTAAAGCAAGAAGAATCTCAACCTTCAAAAGACGTTCGAAGATCCCATGAAATAAATCATAGTTGAAATAAAATCATACAACCTCACGCCCCGTCAATCACTGTAACCAATTCGCTGGCAAAAGTAAATTCCTATTTCTTTTCACAAACGATCAAGATGTGTTAAGTCACAAGCGTTAACCGTTTGGGAGTCCGCTGTGTCCACTACCCCGTCATTGCCAGCATATCAGTACCCTCACTCTCACGTGTATTTATAAGTTTTTCTATCCTCCTGTTTACCTATGTGTAGGCAGGATCGCGCCTGTTTTTTAAAAACTAAGGTTAGAGAGGTGTTATACCATACGTTTACGCCATGCGTTTATCACCAATAATTCTCTCTTCCGCTATTTAGCTTAGATACAATGGGATTGACATATCCAAAAGGATAAAAATCCCAAAATAAAGTAAGATTAAAAAAAAAGTGCCATACGGCATATTGGCAGCAATTGCTGCCAATCTCTTTGCCAAAAAAAATACACTAATGTAAGTTGAACTAAGTCCCAGCTCAGCAAAATGCTGTGGCATGAACCATAGCGCTGATTTTCATCTGGTGTTAGATGATCATAACAAAAACAATAAATCACAAAACAAAATAACTGCACATATTGTACATAATTAACGTATTTTGGGAAACAGATAGATATTATAAATAATAAAAAAAAAATATCCTTAGACATATACACAGCGCCATCTAGTTCCACAGTAAACAACTATAGGCTTGTGTTGTGGATACCAGATGTTTGATATACTACATAAATACATTTTTTTGTAAATAAATACTTATTATAAATGAAACATCCTTAACTTGGGTACAAATGCCCGTATTCATCACACAAACACATGCCCCTAGCGGGATTCGAACCCGCAACCTTTTGGTAAAGTGGCCAGAGTTGCTAACCACTACACCAAACAGGTCGTCATAGAAATATACATACATACATACACTCGAAAAACATTACAATCCTTTCTGGGGCTGTCAGGTAAAAAGTAAAGTTACACCAACTCTAGCAATGTCATACATACATATATGACGATTATAGTTACTAGAATCTAAACAGCTATAATTTAACAGAGGGTGTAATATCGTGGGAAGATTTCTCCATAACCGCCACGCTGAGCGGACCGGATATTTAAAATAATTGCTGGAACCTGCTAAAGCTATTAACTTAGACCATACGTATCAGAGTAAATGTGAGCCGGAGGAGGCCACAAATATTTCCCGCGTTGTGGCCCTGCGTCAATGACATGGTGGAAGTTGAACTTTTTATATAGGTACGTAGTTATATGTATAGTTCTCCGAATTCGAATTGTTGTGAAGAAACAGACAGATGGCGCTTTTCGTTTATATACATTACATGAAATATAAAAGTATAATCAAATTTAATTTTAGTTTTGTTGAAATAAAATTTATTGGCACTAAATAATATAGGCGCGCTTGCGCTCAACCACCAACGGCACACAAAACACGTTCAGGAGAACGTGTTTTGTGGACAGGTGGGATTCTCCCCTCCTATGGAGCTGGGTCAAAACTCACCTTAAATGAGTGATAATATTAATTTTTACTATAAGTTTGTGATATACTAACATAGTCTATATAAGTCAGTGTATACTAACATCTATGGTCCTGGTCTGAAATATTTTTTTTCAATTTCAACGCGGTATCAAGTTTAAAGTACCACTTATTAGGTTGGCTTTTTCAATTATGAAACTCATTGTTTTAATAGTTAAAATAATAGTATTATCTAATGGGACTACTAGAGAAAATATTGAACCGTCAAGAATTGGCAAAACAAGCAACTTCAGTGAGGTTCCTCTCTCTAATTTCGGAGTGTATCATCTGTTAACCAAATATTTGGGACCACGCTGGTGAGAAAAAAGCAATCATCAGAATCAGTGAAGAGGTTTTATTTCAGTGGTGCCCTCATTGGATAAATATATAATGTCTATAAATAACGAAATGTGGATGGTAGTGCTGGGACGTCTTAAAGAAAGGCCAGAGTGCCCTAACCCAACAAGCATGTATGAACAACCTTATGAGAGTGAATGAAGCAAAAGAGGTGTGTCAGGATCGTAGCAAGTGGGAGTCTATGGTTTTCGAATGTAGGTAAGATCGATTTTTTTGATTTATTCTATATTTAATCTTAATTTTTCCTATGAGGGCGCCACTGGACGGAATAAACCATCTTAAAAATTTACGAAAATCAGGTTGTACATATATAAACAAAAAGCATGGAGACGAACATCCCTCGTCCTTTTTCATGTAATTTAAAAGTAAATATCGTTGCTCTAACTCTTTTGTCTGTTAAAGAATTCTTGTCTTTTGCGACACCTAAGGCACGCTTCTTTTTCAAACCTTCATTCACCCTGTAAACAATAGCCGCCTTAGGTATTCAGGTCACGCCGGGCGTGTGTGCATGTGTATTTACGTTTGAATGCTTGCAATCAGTTCGTTAACTAGAATTTTAGATAACCTGTTTTTTTTTTATTAATTCTTATTTCTATCTTAGTAACATTAAAACTTTCTAACTCTATTATGCAAAAGACACGCTAATGGCGTTTAATACCTACGACACAATTATTCCACATTTGAATTAATGCTGGTTTGACAGCATTAAAAAAATTGTTTTAGTCCCACGTCGGGCGCCAAGTAACTTTTTTTTAGACCCAATGGATTAGCACTATTTTATTTTAATATTATTGGCATTTTATAAATATTCGTTTATACAGATAAGTGAAGTACCTATAGTGGTTACTAATTTTATTCTGCTATGTAATTTATAATTAATATAAAGAAATGCGTTCTTACTGCAATAAACAATTTATTCTAAAATAGTTAAAATAGATTAGCTGGTTTGACAGCTTTAAAAAACAGTTTTTAGTCCCACGTCGAGCGCCAAATAACTTTTTCATTTTGATATTTTTGTCATTTTACAAATATTCGATAATATAGTTAAGTGAAGTATATAGTGGTTACTGTATTCCATTCTAATATGTAATTCTTAATTAATATACAGATATGCGTTCTTAATGCAATAAACAATCGATTCTTTAATTAGTCAAAAAAGATTACGTATTTTTACGTACCTACAATTTCATGGAACTTATTAAAAAGTTATTTCCGGTCCTGAATGAGTTACCTTATTGTATTGTCAAATTACTCTAAAAATTTCTTAACTCACATACTGTAAGGTTCGTCAAAATAACTATCTTCCAATTACATTACGAACACTAATAAGTTGTTTTGGCGCCCAACGTGGGTCTCAACGGATTGAGAGGGCAACCTGCATGTATTTCAAGTTATTTTTCTTTTTGTGGTCAAATCTCATAAAACTATTAACCCAAGATTTATGGGTGCCCTTATAAGCCCTTTGGGTTCAGCAGACTTAACCTCACTCGGCGCCCGACATCCGTCGTTCGTTTCATAGCGTATGTCGTTGTGTTTTGACCCAGGAGTATCGATCCATCTTCTTTCTTACTAAAATTGTGTATTGTTTATTTGTTCTACGCATTTTTGGATAACAACTGGGTTAAAGCGTTGGTCCATTATATCAATTTGCTATTAAGTTTTATCAGCGATACGTTAGTACTTATTTGACACGCAAATAACACTTTTTCATTACAATTATGGTTGTCATTTCACTTATTGTTTGAAAAAATGTTAAGGAAATTTGATTAAAATCACCGCGTGTTGATTGATTTCGTAAATAATATATGTAACTTAAGTAATATACAAGACAATTTTTCTGTATAATATAACCACAGCTTTTATTATTATTATACTATGTTGTAGACTAGATAGACTAATGCAGAAGGTAAAAACTATAATCCACCCTCCTTTGATTGTAGTCGAGGAGTCAATTAAAATGCCACTTCTAATGTCAATGGATTTATAGCTTGATTATTAATACCTTAGGGACATAACCCATCTCTCAACTATACCACAATATGACGTCTGTTGTGTCCTTGAACGTTTTTAGTACGTTTGCGATGACGTCCTGTTACTGACATTACGTTTTCTAAGTAATGCTAGAAAGAAATTTCTTAACACAAGTAAAACTGAGTTCACGTAGATGATGTCATTTAATTGGGTAAACAAAATGAACTCATTTTTATGTCTTTTTTCATCACATGACGTCATTCATACTATACTGTGGCATGAGAAGGTCACATTTTTATTATTAATCAATAAGAGATACGTGTACAAATTAACAAACATGGTATTTTACTGGCTCCATATATTCACAACACCAGTATAATAAGTCTCGATATAGGTCGTGTCGTTTCAAATTTTATCTAACAGGTAAATGTGATTGATTTTTGCGAGAAAATGGCCGGTGTACTACTACGCTTGGATATTAAATAAGCTAAATAATACGAGTATTAATGTAAAAACAATATCATTGAGCTTGCTAGCGTCTATTAAAAAGTGTTGTGTATAGTATCGATTCCTTTAAAAAGAAGCATGCAAGTCTTGAAATTTCCCTTGTTAATATAAATACGTCTAAGGCCAAAAAACGTTTCCCATTTATTTAGAACTTGATTACAAAGTAATCACAAAACCAAATCCGTTATAAGATTGCACGATCCTGTCCATGAAGATTGTTAGCAGCGCCATCTATTACTTTGCTACTGATCTAGCATTGCAACGACGTAACACAGCCTTGAACATTGCACCAACTAACGGCCGGATTCAGCATGACTGAGATAGCTACTTTTAGATCCGTAGTCGATAGATGGCGCTGTTCTGAAATGTACATAATAGTTATTATTGTTCGATTTAGATGGCGCTGTTTTAATAAAAACTTACCCCAATGTCTTGGTGCTTATGAGAGGTGTCTTCAAACTGAGAAACCCGTTCAGCCTGTTTGTACTCTTCTCTCTACCGTCTCCTGAAGACTGGTCTACCCTGCAAACAAAGAGAAAGCGTCAGGATCATATTTATTAATTTGTAAATAGGTATTAAGTATTCACAAGCTGGAAACTGGTTACGTAAGTTATTTACAAACTAATCCGGGTAGCTTACACAAATGGAGAGTTTGCTTTTGTGACAGATACCTATCCCCTGCAGACGACGTATATTATCAATAAGAAATGGACCGCAGCGACCGCCTAATCAACAAGACATTCTGCAAATAGGACTATGAAGCCACGACAAAATTGTGGATTATTTTATTGTAAATTCTAAATAATTTTAGGCAAAAGTTACAAATTAAAGTTTTAATTATTGGTATTTACTCTATATCATTTCAGATATAATACGTATGTGTGTTTTAACGTTTCACACCCATATAGATTAGATGGAAATTTATATATTTCAAAACTTAAAGGGCCTGGAGATGACCAGAAAGACCGTAATTGAATCTCATAGCAACGGCTACAGCATGAATCGTCGAACTTACAATTTATTGGCTCTCTTGATTCTATAGATAACGAAGCAAATGTAGTAGTAGGAATTTGTAGTGAGAATTTCTGCTTCACGTTGTAATGTTTCTTGATTAATTCTATTTCTTTTCAACCAAACTTCTATTAAACTATACGAATACAAATATAAATACAAATGATTTATTTGCTATTGAATAGGGTACATTAGAAGATGTTTCAGTACTGGTTCTATCGCCTATTCAGCCACTTATAGCAGCATGCAAATATCTATAAATCTTAAAACTATTACAGTAATAATTATTTTTTGGATACTAAATTCATTTACATAATTCAAGTTGATAACATTAATTACTGTTAAATTCATAATATTAAATTCATTACATAATTCATGTCAGTTACATTAATTAGTATTAAATACATTAGATAATTTAAATTTCCACCTTATGGTCCAAAAATTCTTTAATTTAATAGAATGTGGAGAAGCCATAATAATATATTCAATTGGATGATCTTTGTGATTAGTGTTTTAAAATATAGCCTTATTTTGCGTTTAATTTCTAAGAGCTGGCAGCTATATGCTGTACAACGAGGTAACCCTGCCAGTCTTTTGGGCACAATTGGTACGGATCTCCAACACGTTTTCTACCTATCATAATCTGTCTGTCTCCGTACTTTTGAATTTCCTTTAATATTGGCATAAATGATATCATGTATCTTATGTTGAACTAAAATACTTAAATAAATAATTTCTAAATCTAACTTATTTTAAACATTTCCTCTCTCAACATCACTTTTGTCAATGCAGTCTTCAAACTCAGTTAAAATGGAAGGAAAATTCCAACCCAGCGCCTATGCAAATAGAAATTGGGACGCTCAGCCGAAGCGCTGAACGTTTTTAATCCAATTTGCAAATTGGGACATATAAGATTGTGCTGTTACAGTGACGGAAATAGATTGTGTTACATCATAACCTGTTCTATGCAGATAATTGAATAATATTACCGTGAAATGTGCCATGAGGAACGCGTAAAGTGGCTTGATGAAGGCATAAAACGAGACACGGATGGTAAAATTAGAGATATTCTCTTCCAAATAGCAACAAAAAGACTGACTGCGCCAGACATTGCTTAACTTCGCTAATCGAAAGCGAATAGCGAAAGCGACTGCGCTACGAGTGCATTGAATAAGAATATGACTGATTTATTTGACGATTTAGAAACACGCACATATAGGTATTTCTTTATTTTTTTTAATGTACAATGGGTTAGCTCTTGACCTCAATTACACCTGATGTTAAGTTAAGATGAGGTCAAAGGTGGAGCGTACTGACCCGGAAACCCCATCTTATTTGGGTAAGTGTAAGTAGACAACACAATAAAATTGGAACTGAAAAAAGCTACGGTAATTTTAATAGTTTAAGGCCCGTATTTTAAAATATTGCTCAAGCATAGATCTGCCCTTGAGTATAATTAGAAAGAGATGCCGCAATAAAAGTTACATAAAGCTGTCCTTTTTTAATTCTCCTCAAGCGGAGATCTGCGCTTGAGAAACATTATTTAATACGAGTGTTAATAATATTAGATAAAAGCATATATATTGAGTCATTACCTATGAAATTGGAGTTTTTTATTCTTCGTTAATCATATGTACCAATTCCTGCGATTTTAAAGCTACATCCAAATTTGTTTTTTATTTGGAAAATGGAATATTATATCAAGGTTTTACATGAAATATTTTTAAATTTCTGGGCTAAATCACATAATAAAAAAAATTTGAACAGAGCTCTTTTCATGTGCTTCCCATAATCATTTCTTAGATTCGCTGAAATTTTTATAAAGCGGTTACTTTTAAAAATTAACGCTACCTATACTTAACTTAATGTTATCCGATAATACACACAAAGTTTAGCTAAATTTGAATTTGAAGTTCCCAAAAAAAAATGTTTATATGGAGAAAACAGTCTTAATGAAATTCTTTATACAAAACGCCAATTTCATAGGTAAGGACCTAATAGCTCAAACCATAGAATGAGGAATTTTCGGGGCAACACTTAAAAAAATAGAAACGAGGGATGTATGATTACTGTTAGTTATTTTTTATTATTTTTCTTATAGCTTGTGTTTTCCATAATTTTAGCAATAATTATCTATTTTTCATTTCGAGCGCCAAACATAAATAGCTTCGACTTGCTCACGCTACTTTTTCCAACATTGGTGTAAAATGAGGATTTGTGACAAATTAATAGACGAATTTACATATACTTTCAATGTACGGAGTGCACAGAAATCTGACGAAATTGCTTTTTGAAGAATGTACAACAAATCGTATAAAAGCCAAGTTTCCATCGACCACCACAAATCACAAAGCAAAAAGATTGTTTTACTTTACTTTGAAAGATGCAGCAGTTTGACAGAATGTAACATGTCTAATCTTGTTTATTAAAAAAAAAAAAAGTCTACTATTTCTTTAATACTTGCTAGTGTAACAAAGATACGAGTAGTATTGATATAGCGATAGTATTGATCGTTGGTATGGATACAGGCATGACATTAAGTATGTATGTTGTGTGAAACGTGACGCGTAGACGAATAAGGAAAAATATTAAGGTAACAAAGGAAGGAAAAAAAGAAATAGTTCTGTGTGTTGTTCTGGCAAAAAGAATTGAACAAACCCGTCTCTTCATGCTGGTGTCGTAAAAGGACTAAAGGCGCGATTCCATTAGGCAAATCTTGCACGCAAGTATGACATCACATCACAAGTTGCTTGCATTGGAAACATGTTTTCGTGAGTGTGCAAATTGCATGTAGGTTTTATTTTACAGGCATGATACTCCTCAATAAAGATGATTATTTTCTAATGTCCTCACCATTGATTTATATGTTATAGGTATAGTTGCGGGAACAAATCTTTTAGAGCTTTTCTTAGTAGATAAAACTGCGCCATCTCTTTCAATCTTTGAGAACTAATAGGACTGCTGAGAATAAATGGCCAAAACTACCACGCACAATCAAAGTTCTTTAGTCTGTGCTCGCAACCTATAAATAGGTCACATAGGTGCAAAATAATTACAATATTGACTAAAAATGCGAGTTTTACGAGTAATATATTGTTTGTTATACTTAAAAGTAATGGCATGTTTTTTTTTTCACTTTTCTATGGTAAGTGATGCATTTTTGTACAACATAACTCAGCATTTCAAGCGACAGTTCGCGACCGAAGTCGGTGCGTGACTGAGTTCTCATTGGTTCCAAACTCCCGTTTTAACACCAATGAATTGGTGCCATTTTGATTATTTGAACAACCCGGTCTGTACGCAGTAAAATATAACCTCACGTATCAATCACTATATTTAGATAATTTGTATAGCGTGAGACACCAAATTATGTGCGTACGGTCTTTCGTTCACAATTCAAAACGTGCAACTAACATTTCCGCCATCAACTTGCACATAATTTGAATAAAAATATATATACAAACAACCTACATGCAACTTTTGGCTTGTATGCAGTTTCTATTCCATAGTTCGAGTTGTATACAATTTGCAAGTTACCTAATGGAATCGCGCCTTATGGGATTTTACACCAAAAAAAATTATCCGACTGCGCCAGAAAGAGGGTAATGTTTTTCCACTGTATGTATGTTAGTATGTCCGTTCCTTTGGCGCATCCTGTAGCCTGAACGGCTTGACGGAGTTTGGCAGTCGGATTATAAAAAAACCTTTATTGTTCGTTAAAAAAACAAAAAGTGCACCCCAATGTACACTCAAATACTAAACGAATCCGTTTAATTTTTTATTCCTGTACTGTCTGTCACCGAAAAGATGCTTGGCCTAGATTCCCGCATTTTGGCGGGAACACAAAGACTTCTATATTAGTGAAGTCAGAGACACATATTCATATGTAGACTAAATTGTCACAATGGCGTTTTATGAAACGTATAGGTTGTAGGAAAATGTCATGTCCTTACATTCTTATAATTTAGTGTTTGGTCTATGTCATAGAATTAAAAATTTATATCCAAACAAGTAATAACTACTAATAGCGGCGGTAGCTCAGCGGATAAGACGCGGTCTCCCAATTAGGGAAGTCCGGGTTCAATTCCTAGGTAGTTCATGTACAAATGAGTGTTAAAATTTAATTTGATTACTTATGTGCATTTACCCGAGTGGTCTTAAACGGTAAAGGAAAACTAAGTAAATTTAAGTTAAGTAAGAAAAGTAAAGAAAAGTATTTTAAATGTCGGCATGGCTAGCTACCACCATCTTATCTAAATCTGCCGCTAAGCAGCAATGTTAATAGCATTGTTGTGTTCCGGTTGTCAGAAATAAGATAGCCAGTTCTCCAAATATTTGCGTTTCCGGGTCAGTACGATTCATCTTCACTTAACATCAAGTGTGATTGAGGTCAATGAAATTGTGCATGAAAAAAAACTTTATTTATTACTAATTACTTAAATTCGTGTAGCTTTGTTCTCAATGTCGGGTACGCCTGTAATAGGCATATCAGAACAAAACCACTGTTTAAGCTACAGTAAGAATGTGATATTATTATGTTATATTGTTGATGTACTTAGAAAACTAAATTAAAAAATCGCGCTACCGCCTTGAACTTTGAACGCCGCTTTGAACGCGCCTAATCTGATGACGTCATCCACGCCCATCGCAAAATTTTATATACCTACCTAATATATCGAAATGGCATGACTACGATGCTGATCGATGAATCAGTTTACATAGGATTTTATACATAGAATTATAAAATTTGTTGTCTGTCAAGTTCACATTTAATAGAAGGGGAGGGAACAACACCACTACATTTTATAGCTTGGACCACGCTTTATAAGCTAATATCGTTGGGTGCAAAGCGTGCAGCCGCCATCTGCTGCTGACGGTCTCTCTCGAATCAGAAAATAGAAAATAGTGCATAGGTATTTTGTGTCTATTGTTCGTTGAATGTAGTTTACAATAAACGTATTATTAAAGAGAATGGTAAGACATAGAATGTGTCATTTTCTCAGATAGCAGAAGTGCCTTGCAGCATATAACTCGTTATGTTTCTGGATACATAGGTACATCGACAGCCTATAACATTCGCAAAATAATCCACGGATTTAAGCAACATAATGCTGAGCTTAAATAGCAATGGATTCCAGCGCATATAGTATGGCGAAATTAGCATGGTCAAATTAAGATGGGACAGTAGTTAATTTATTACCTATGTTCATTCGGAAGTCCTCCCAAAATTTATAGATGTTAGTTATTCAAATTGGAAGGAATATTTTGATCGTCGTTCGTTAGAAAAAGGTATTTGGTATCGAACTATCCAAGGTCAGCCTCTTCGGGTACCTTGGTTTGATGAAATTAAGCTAAGTGCGCGATTAATTAAGTTAGCTGTTAGACTACGTTCCGGGCACTATCCATGAAACAAGTTTGGATATCTAATGAAAAGAACTGACACTCCTAACTGTGAAGTCTGTGGAGTAGTTGAAGATGTCCAACACATGTTGATGGAATGTGCTAGAAACCGAAATGAAAGAGATACACTGATGCGACAATTAAAGCTCAGTCAATACGCTGTAGGTTTGGCTCAATCAATTTTGGGTAAACCTGAATCAATAGCGGCCAGATTATTATATAATATTGTATCTTCTTATCAGTGAATCTTGGTCAGGGTACGATGGGACTGTCATGTCTAGAAGGACTCAAGTAATAAAGTTTTAAAAAAAATAGAAGTGCTAAACTGATGATTAGAAGAGACCTGGGTTGGTAGACTTGCTTTTTCGGATTAAGGCTGTGAAATATTTTTTAAAAAAAAAGATCAATTAACGGTACCTATTTAATACCATACACACAAGTTACATAAAACTTAGTATATGCTTCTGGCAACATTTAAATATTAGCAATTGACCGTCTCCGTGGCTCAATGTATACAACATATGGTTTACGAATCGGAGATTGCGGGTTCGATCCCCAGCGGGGTATATGTTTAGTGATAGTGTATTTTAAATATCCGTCTGGCTAGCTACCACCATCTAAGTCTGCCCCGAAACAGCAATGTTAATTGCATTGTTGCGTTCCCGTTGCCAAAGATAAGATAGCCAGTCCTCCAAATAAGAAGGGGTTTCTGGGTCAGTACGATTCCACCTTCGGCTTCATCTTCACTTAACATCAAGTGTTATTTGAGGTCAAATGCTAGACCGTTATGCATAAAAAGAAATGTAGGTTAAAATGGCAACGAAATTCGGATTACGATTAGCCATAGTTTTGTGGTTCTTACTGTCCACTGCATGTACCAACAAGCAGTACATCTGGTGGAACCCATCTCTTACCGTGGGTGTCGTAAAAGGCGACTAAGGGACAGTCCACCAAAAAACATGTATAAGTTTGCACGTTTCAACGGTGACGGGCTCACGTCCAGTCACTTGTGCATTTCTGTATATTTCAAATGGTGAACTGTGGATGTTGTTTCAATCGTTAAACTTTTAATGTTTGGAACACCCAAACACTTGGGATGTCTCTGACCACCCCATTTGGGATAGAGGTCGTGACACTATGTATATAACAATGTATAAGTGTATCCTGAAGATACAAATATCATATTTATCAGTTTTACAACTAAAAACCTTTATACGGAGACTCGAGGTTACGCGCCCGTACGTTTTTTTTTTTTTTTTTTTATATAAGAGGGAAGCAAACGAGCATGCGGGTCACCTGATGGAAAGCAATCACCGCCGCCAATGGACACCCGCAACACCAAAAGGGTCACAGATGCGTTGCCGGCCTTTGAGGAAGGTGTAATAGGCTCGTTTCTTGAAGGTTCCAATGTCGTACTCGTTCGGGAATACCGCTGCAGGAAGTCCGTTCCAAAGGGTGGTCGTACGTGGTAGGAAGTTTCTTGAGAAACGTACAGTGGTAGACTTCCACTCATCCAGGTGATGTGGATGGAATTTTAATTTTCGGCGAGAAGTGTAACGGTTAAATTGAGATTAGCTCGAACAGTTCTTCAGAACACTCCCCATGAAAGATGCGATAGAGGATGCAGAGGGACGCGACGTCTCTTCGCAACGCCAGGGGATCCAGTCGGTCAGTGAGACTTTTTCGAATACTTATTTAAACATCCTGTAGCCTTAGCCGATCTGTTTCTTTGATGGGGACCCCATAGAACGATTTTACACTCTCAGCGAAAATGGGGGCTATAACTGACGCTATCGAAAAATATGTTTTAATATTTAATTACGCATGAGAAATATGAATGTATAATAATAATAATAAATATCTTTGCACATACACACAGCGCCATCTAGCTCCACACTAAGCAACTAGGCTTGTATTATGGATACCAGATGGTTGATAAACTACACAAATACTGTTTCTTTTATAAATAAATACATAAATAAATGAAAAACATCCCTAACTCGGGAACACATGTCTGTATTCATCATACAAACATATGCTCCTAGCGGGATTCGAACCCGCGACCTTTTGGTATAGCAGTCAGAATTTTTAACCACTACACCAAACAGGTCGTCAATGTATCCATACATATTCGTGTTTGCGAATAAGTATTGATACTTAAAAGATCATAAGATTCCTCAGGTGAGTCACTAATAGAAATACTATGGTCATAAATAAATTAAAGAAGAGTCCTAAATAAAAGGAATAGATTAAATAATACGAATAACCCCAAAATGTTATAAAAGCAAGACAACGCCCTACCACCACAACTGTATAACTCAGTTATGCGAATAAACGCCAACTACGGAATGACATAACTTGATTTATGTGAAGTATAAGATACCGTGTTTTCGGCCAAGGTCGGGAAACTTCGTCGTATTATTAGGCTAGTAGCGACGGGAGTTTTGGAAATTAGACAATTGTTTATTTAATACTTAATTGTTTTAGGGTTCCGCAATAACGAGTGTAGCGTTTTTGACAATATTCATATTCATTTATTTCTTTGTGATACACAGGTACAATCTTCAACAGGTACAAATACAGGGATCTTCAAGAGCAGAGTGAATGGGCATTTACTGAGATCGCGTGCTTCATCTTCGACCACATCGTCAGTTTCCATCAGGTGAGATTGTGGTCAAACGCGAATACAGTCAATCATAAAAAAAAAAAACAATAATGATTGTAACGATATAAAAATATCTCGAATATAGGTATAGATCTACCAAATGGCATACAAAAAGAAAAATAAACATTACAAGTCATAACATACATGGATTGTTAGTTTTGTTATGTAGGTATCACACAATTTACAACAATTACAATTTTCCTGGGGATGCACTACATTCAACTTTTTACCTATGATGGATCATCATCATCGGCCCGTAAACATTCCACTGCAGGGATCCTAGGCCTAGTTAGGGAGGGGAGTCCCACATAACCGTCTCGCCATCCCCCAGGCGAGCGGTACGCGTAAAGCATTTCCCCGCGAAAAAAAAAAAAAAAAAAAAAAAAAAAAAAAAAAAAAAAAACAAGGCCGTAATCTACAACGCTGGCCCAATGCAGGTTATGTTAGGGACTTCACATGTCTTAGAATTTTTATTTCTCATACATGCAGGTTTCCTCACGATGTTTCCTTCACCGTTTAAGAGCAGTCGGATAAATGCACATAATTAATCTCAATTTCAAAACTCATTGGTACATGGCCTACCTGGGAATCGAATCCGGACCTCGTCTTAATTGCTGGGCCACCGACGCTCATTCTTTTTTTTTTTTTTTTCTTCTATTTTTTTTAATTATTATTAAGATTATTTACGACAATAATCAGCGTGAGTAATATGTACCTACGATCTCGTTAATGGCATCGCCAATTGAGATCAAAATAAGGTAATACTTTTTAAGTATTAGGCCCTTACCTATGAAATTGGCGTTTTGTATGAAGAATTTCATTAAGACTGTTTTACATTACATTAAATTTAAACTAAATTATGAAACTATATGACGTGGATTTTATTTTATCGCTCACGGCGACATACACATTACGACCTTTATCCCAAGTATGGTGGTAAGAGATATCCCAAAGGTGTAGTTGGACTGGGGATCATATTATAGGCTTGCCGGTTCTAAAGACGGTTTATAACATGGGAAGTGGTCAAAGAACTACAGTTACTGGGATCGTTGCAAGAAAATCAAATTACCTCTCAATAATTATAAAGGTAAGAACGGGTAGTTTGGAAGATAAGAATCATACCTATTATCTATAATTAAACAAGATTCTGCTACATTTCGGCATGTTAATTTAGTATCAAAGGGAGTGTAATGAAATAACTTAATTAATTCGCTTGTTGAATCTGTTGAAACAATATGGGTAACAGGAATAATTTCTGGTGATTCAATAAATAAGCGTTTTGGATTCGCTGCTTACGATTCTGAACAATGACAAGTTACATCTAGGGGCACGACAGTGCCCTCACCAAGTCGAGCGAAATACACAGCCGAACCATTCGCTGCCCGAAGCCACTCAGGGCTTTTTTGACCCCTATAACTTTATTTTACCTGACTTCGTTATTATTCAATCCAATTTTGTATTGGTTCCGATAATGTATGTATAGGTAGTGGTGGGTGTTTATTTGCTGAGATAGGTAGCTAGCCGTATAAAAATAATAAAATTCTATTACTTTGAAAAAAAACTTGCCAGTTACTAAGAGGGCTTATTCCGTCTAAAGGCGGCCTCATTGGATAAATTATGATTACTTTTTATTTATTTTTTATGCCCAACGGTTTAGTACTTGACCTCAATCTCACCTGATGTTAAGTGAAGATGAGGTCGAAGGTGGAAGCGTACTGACCCGGAAACCCCTACACATTTGGGGGACTGGCTATTTTACCTCTGACAACCGGAAAACAACGATGCTATTAACTTGCTGCTGGTGATACTGTAACTTGTAATAGACAGTAAGTGGTAAGCGATGAGGCTCAGTGTGTTGCGTATAAACCTTGAATAGGTTTCTGTGGTGCACTTTTCTATTGTGTTAAATTGTTTCATATATAATGAATAAATAGAAAAAAAAGAAAAAAAAAAAAAAAAAAACATTGCTGCTTGGCGGCAGATTTAGATATGATGGTGGTAGCTAGCCAGACGGATTAAATACAGAATAAATCAAGAAAATCGCTCTATCCTGCACTCGAGAAACCTAACGTCTTGCTCACGAGATTATGCGACTATAGCGGGGCGACGAACAATTTTAATATTCACTGGGCGCTCGTCACGATGAGACAGCGATTCGCATCGTGACCAACGCTCAGTGAATGTTAAAAACGCTCGTCGTCGAGAAATGATGGATGGTGGGGGTATTAAAGTTCTCGAGTGTAGACCACGCACCGACAAGCGCAGCGTAGGACATCTGAGGGTCGCGGGCGGCTACATCTCGGGGCGATGTAGTCGTCGGACGCGGCCCGGGAGAGGATGACACCCCGGGAGGGTGTCGTCGCATCGGGCCCTGCGGCGCTTCGTACCGCTCGCTGATCGCGGTGTGCGGCACGACAGCGCCCCCTACGGAGGGTGC
The DNA here is from genome assembly GCA_949316235.1 of Oegoconia quadripuncta. Classification (NCBI taxonomy): domain Eukaryota; kingdom Metazoa; phylum Arthropoda; class Insecta; order Lepidoptera; family Autostichidae; genus Oegoconia; species Oegoconia quadripuncta. Next base: position 28,634,228 of record OX438749.1, read on the forward strand.
GCTAGACGCCCCCTTGTTTAGGGGGACCCTGGAGCCGCTTATGCGTGCCCAGGTCCTCCCTACTGCCGAAGAAGGTCGCCGCGGGGTTTTAGTGGGTATCCCTCCCGATAAAAAAAAAATTCCCCTAGCATAAGCGGCTTCAGAAGTTCCTAGATCCTTCCTACTGCCGAAGAAGATCGCCGCGGGGATTTAGTGGGTATCCCTCCCGATAAAAAAATAATTTCCCCGCGTTAAAAAAAAAATAAAATAGGACGGCCACTCACAAGGTCGACAGACGACCTGATAAAGGTCACTATAAATCGCTGGATACAGGCTGCTTCCAACCGGTTACTCTGGAATTCTATGGGGGAGGTCTGTGTTCAGCAGTGGACGTCCTGTAGCTGATATGAGGATGATGATGATGGTCACACACATCTAGACAGGCAAATAAAGGCTTTATGTATCTATCCATAGGGTGAAATTTAATACTTATAATTTCTGTTTCCTGGTGACTCCACTTTTGATTACTTAATGAAAGAGATCGTATAACGTTCAAGTTTGGTAGATACTGGTGAGTTTAATGCTTGTCAGTTAGATTAATTTTTGAATTCGGTTGTCACTTTAAATGTCTCTAGGCTCATGTTTATGTAAATAATTATAACTTAATTATTTACATCATTTTGGCTTTGCGGCACCCGTCTTTCACTTCGTAAGAATACTCTGCCCAGCTATAGGTTAAGTGCGCCAGCTGACACGGTGTGTTTCGCAAAGTTTACATGAGTGAGATATGGAACTGTCAATGGTCGATGAATTCAGAGGAATTCAGTGAGTAAACACGCGAGTGACGTGATATAAGGAATCCGTAGATCCCCAACGTTCTACAATGGCTTCAGGCGACATCGCATCGTCCAGTTCAGGAGGAGGTATGCCCTCGATAGAGAAACTTGAAGGTTCCTCAAATTATTCCACATGGAAGTTTGATATGGAATGTGTGTTAATCCACGATGATCTATGGACTTTCACATCAACTGAACCAGCTACGACCGATGTAAATGCCGTGAAGAAAGATCAAAAGGTTCGAGCTAAGATATGCCTTATGATTAGTAATTCCTGCAAAGTACATGTGAGAAGTGCTAAAACAGCTAAACAAGCTTGGGAAGCCCTAAAATCCGCCTACGAAGACAAGGGTTTAAACAATAGATGTAGATTGTTATCACGCCTTGTAAGTATAAAACTAGAGAAGTTCAATACTGTGGCTGAGTATGTGACAGAGGTCATGAAGATTTCCCAACAGCTTAACGACCTTGGCAAGACAATTGACGATGAGTTACTAGCAACCTTAATGCTGCAGGGCTTAACTGAAGAGTATACGCCCATGAGACTAGCACTAGAGAACACAAACATTACCCTCACCACTGACTATGTGAAGACTAAGGTGCTGCAATTGACTGACTATAAAGTGATGCCAGGACCAAGCGGAGCAGCACTCCTGACTACAAAGAGAAAACCAAAGCAGAAAAGTCAAAGAACGAACAAACAACCATCATCATCATCATCACGAAGTTTAAGATGTTTCATATGCGATGGACCTCACAAGGCTCGTGACTGCCCAGATAATCCCAGCAAGAAGACAGCGGCGCACACCGCGCAGCGATGTACACACACCGCCATGGCTACCTTCTCTGCTAACAACTATGAATGGATAGTGGACTCTGGAGCGACACGACATATGACTAACAATAGAGATTGGATGAGAAACTTTGTAAAACATGATAAGAGAGATGTATTATGTGCTGATGGTGGTAAAGTATATGGGGTAGGTACAGGAGATGTGGTGAGTAAGGATGGTAAGGAAGTTTGTGTACGAGATGCTATGTATGTACCTGGGCTAGCAGAGAACTTGCTAAGTGTAAGTACAATGGTCAATAGAGGTAGAATAGCAGTATTTTCAAAGGCTGGTTGTGAAATTTATGATGAGAATGATTGCATAGTGAAAGGCTCTGTGATAGTTAAGTGTAGAGAAGAGCGAGGTGTTTATAAACTTAAACATTATCCACAGTGTACCGAGGCAGCACTGTCAACTGACGTTAACAAAGAGAATCTTGAGAAAGATGTATCACTGGAGCTGTGGCATCGGAGGATGGGCCACCTAGGAGTACGCAATCTTAATTTACTACGAGACAAAATGGCAAACGGGGTAAGTTTTCCTGATTCTAATCCTAACTTAGAATGTGTACCTTGTCTAATGGGCAAACAGACGAGACTGCCTTTTTCCAAGAATAAGGCTACGAGAGCAAAGGAGGTACTAGAACTGGTACACTCTGACATTTGTGGCCCCATGAGTGTTGATTCTGTTCGAGGTTTCAGATACTTTATGACACTGATTGACGACAAGACCAGGAAGACGTTTGTATACCTACTCAAGAGAAAGAGTGAAGCCGTAGAGAAATTGAAGGAGTTCAAAATTCTCGTAGAAAAGCAAACCGATAAGAAGTTGAAGGTTATACGTACAGATAACGGGAAAGAATATGTTAATAAAGAAATGGAGAATTTCACTAAACAGAATGGCATCATTCATCAATTAACCGTCGATTACACGCCGCAGCAAAACGGTGTCGCTGAGAGAGCGAACCGCACTCTTACTGAAAAGGCCAGAAGTATGTTGCAAGACGCAGGACTTGACGAGATTCTGTGGGCGGAGGCCATTCGACATGCAGTCTATCTGAAGAACCGATCTCCAACAATAGCTGTGAAGAACATGACACCTGAGGCAGCTTGGACCGGACGTAAAACAGATTTGAGTAACATAAAGGTGTTTGGCTGCAAAGCGTACATGCATATACCCGACCAAAAACGTAAGAAATGGGATCCAAAGAGTAAAGAACTTATTCATGTTGGATACAGTGAGAATTCTAAGGCGTATCGACTATTAGAACCCGTTACCTACAATGTACATAAAGCGCGTGATGTCGTACTATTTGAGAATAATCCCGCTGGTCATCTTAAGGTAGAGAGTCACACATCTAAACCTACAAGAGTTGTAGTACGACTAGAAGATGTCGAAGATGAGGTGACAGAACCTACAACTGAGGTTGATGATGAAAACCAGTCACGTCAAGCAGGAGCAGATATCTTTGATATAGTGGACGCTAGGGTAGAGGACCCTGGTGTATACACCGATGCAATCGTTTCGGAGGAGAATGCTGTAAGAGATATTCAGGAAACGAATGATCGGAGGTATCCGGAGAGGCAACGGACGCCGAGAACCATTCCAGGAGCAATCATTTATCAAGCTATCATTGAGCCTGCTAACCTGGATGATTCTGTTTCAATGAAAGAGGCACTATCCGGTGCAGATAAATTGCAGTGGCAGAAGGCCATTAAGGAGGAGCTGGACGCTCTTAAGAAGAATAAGACTTGGGAGTTAGTCAAACGGGAACCTGGACAAAATGTGATTGACTCTAAATGGATTCTCAAGATCAAGACCGAAGCTGGCAACAAACAGAGATACAAGGCAAGGCTTGTTGCTCGAGGATTCAAACAGAGAGAAGGAGTCGACTATTTTGAAACCTATTCACCGGTGATAAGGCACAGCTCACTGCGGTTACTACTTGCCCTAGCCGCAGAAAAGAAGCTGCATATTGATCAAATGGATGTGAAAACCGCATTCCTAAATGGATACATAAACGAGACTGTATTCATGACACAACCAGAAGGGTTTGAAGAGAAGGGAAAAGAAGATTACGTCTGTCTTCTGAAGAGATCTCTGTACGGATTGAAGCAGGCTCCACGGGCTTGGAACGATAGATTAGATTCGGCATTAAAACAGATGAAATTTCAACAACTTGGAAACGAGCCATGTGTCTACGTGAGAAAGAGTCAGCACAGGTTCATCATCATAGCGGTATATGTTGATGATATACTTATATTCTGGAACAATAAGAGTGAGATGTTGCAGATTAAGAAAGAATTGATGGAGACTTTCGAGATGAGGGATCTTGGAAAAGCGGATCTGTTCCTAGGTATGCGCCTAAAGCAATCAGAGGATTGTATAACACTAGATCAAGAGAAGTATCTGGAGAAAGTGTTGGCAAAGTTTAATATGGATAACTGTAAACCTGTATCCACTCCGCTGGTGCCAGGTCAGAGATTGACCAAGCCGGTAGATGTTAACTACGAGCCGCCTAAGAACATTCCCTATCGTGAGTTGATCGGATCCATGATGTACCTCGCTGTATGTACAAGACCCGACATCGCCTATGCTATAAGCTACTTGAGTCAGTTCAACAGCTGCTATGGAGACGAGCACTGGCAAGCAACAAAGAGAGTGCTGCGGTACTTGAAAGGTACTAAAAATATTGGGCTACAGTTCAAGCGATGTGCAAGAGACATAGAAGGATTCGTCGATGCTGATCACGGAGGTGATCTAACTGATAGAAAGTCCTACTCGGGATTTGTATTTAAGTTTGGTTCCGCGCCTATAAACTGGGAGAGCAAGAAACAAACTGTGGTAGCATTGTCCAGTGCTGAAGCTGAGTACGTCAGCCTGTCCAATGTCACACGTGAAGCGACTTTCTTGAAGAGACTTTATGAGGAGCTTACTAATCTGGAAAAGACTATAGTGCTGTGCTGTGACAGTCAGTCAGCTATGGCGATAGCTAAGAACTGTTCACACCACAAGCAGACGAAGCACATCGATTTGAAGATACACTTCGTTAGAGAAGCCTTACAGAACAAAGTCATCGATTTGAAATACCTATCTACTGAGTTACAGATAGCAGATGTGATGACTAAACCTTTGGTGAAAGGGAAGCATGAGTTCTGTGTGAAGGCTTTAGGAATGAGTCCTGTTGAGAGTGGAGTGTGAGAGAGTGGCATGAATGGTTAACTGAGAGTTAGTTAATTTTAACTAGAGCAGGTAACATTGAACGTTAAGGAGGAGTGAAAGAGATCGTATAACGTTCAAGTTTGGTAGATACTGGTGAGTTTAATGCTTGTCAGTTAGATTAATTTTTGAATTCGGTTGTCACTTTAAATGTCTCTAGGCTCATGTTTATGTAAATAATTATAACTTAATTATATACATCATTTTGGCTTTGCGGCACCCGTCTTTCACTTCGTAAGAATACTCTGCCCAGCTATACTTAACAACCTTCCCCATGGTTCCAAATGCGATTCCTGGTCAAATGCGATCAAAAAATTTTGGATTGGATACAAAGTAAACCATTTGACGACCGATTGGCGTAGTGGATAGTGACCCTGTCAGCGAAACCAACTGTTGCGGGTTCGAATCCCGCGACGGGTAAATGTTTGTGTGATGAATATGAACATTTTGTTCCCGTGTCATGGATGTTTATATAAATATTTATGTATGTTTATCCGTTATGTAGTATCCATAGTACAAGCTTTGCTTAGTTTGGGACTAGATGATTGGTGTAAGTGTCCGAAATATCTATCTTTTTATCTATCATTCTGAAACCACCTTCAGTATGGAAGTCCAACTTTTCGGCTGAAATCAGTTATGGGTCCTCCATACTGAAGGTGGTTTCAGAATTTGTATGGGTAAACGAATTTTTTTGATCGAATTCGACGACAATAATAATAAATATTTCGGACACTTACACCAATCATCTAGTCCCAAACTAAGCAAAGCTTGTGCTATGAATACTAGATAACGGATAAACATACGTAAATATTTATATAAATATCCATGGCCCCCGAATAAATGTTCGTATTCATCACACAAACATTCACCCCTCGCGGGATTCGAACCCGCAACCGTTGGTTTCGCTGACATGGTCACTATCCACTACACCAATCAGTTGCCACTATAGGCATCACACAAATTCATTCAAATTCTGAAATAGACTTTTTTGAAAATTGCTTCTCCGATTTAATATAAATATGATGTTACATTATGTAAGACAAATATGAAATATAAATGGGTAAGGAGAGGCGTTAGCCTCATGATAAATGGGATCCGAGATTACGTTTTAATTTCAAGGTGTCCCAGTTTCTGAGTTTTCTTTATTTATCTCAGTAATTTCTCTTGCGAATTTCGAGTATGTTATGTAATTATTTTTTTCCTCAAACACACCTTATGTTAAGTGAAGATGAGGCCTACGGTGGAAGCGTACTGACCCGGAAACCCCATCTTATTTGAGGAACTGGCTATCTTATCTCTGACAACCGGAACACAACAATGATATTAACATTGCTGCTTGGCGGCAGATTTAGATAAGATGGTGGTAGCTAGCCAGGCGGACATTTAAAATGTCCTACCACCAACCAAACCGAGTACTTAAATATGTACCCCGCTGGAGATCGAGCCCGCGACCTCCAATTCGTAAACCCTATGTTGTTTACATTGATCCACGGAGATGGTTAAACTCACAGTTAATATTCTACAGTTATTTAACCCTATAGCTTTCCGCCCACGGCTTCGCCTGTGCATAATAACTTTGTCGCGCAAATTTGTTTATCCTGCGGGAACTACTCACTTAATCGCTATAAAAAATATCCCATGTCTTAATCCAGAGTATATTCTACCTATATATCAAATTTCATCCAAATCCCTTCATCCTTTACGCCGTGATTGAGCAACAAATAAATAAAAAAACCTTCAAGAAACGAGCCTACACCTTCCTCAAAGGCCGGCAACGCATCTGTGACCCTTTTGGTGTTGCAGGTGTCCATGGGCGGCGGTGATTGCTTTCCATCAGATGACCCGCATGCTCGTTTGCCGCCCTCTCATATAAAAACAAAAAAAAAACAAACATCCAATCTTTCGCGTTTATAATAATAGTTAGATTATTATATTTCAGGTTACTTGTTTACCGTAGACTATGGTGTACATATTAATTCCATATTTAGTTCTTGTATGGAGTACTAGATGTCGCTGTGCGAAATTACATCCCGTAATCTTTTTCCAAACCTTAAGAAAATCATCATTGTATTGAAGTCAAGTTTTATCGTTTCGTTCTTTTTATTTGGGAGGACCTTTGAGTAGACGGAACAATACTGAACCCCAAAAAGGTTAGCAATATGGTAGATTAGAGACGAAACCATGTGGAAAGATGAATAAAACATGCAACGATTTATCATAATATGATTCATGTGCGCTAAGCTAGCGTGACGTGTGATTTATTTCGATGAAAATACGATGAAGATATTGTGGAACAATGCGCGTGGAAGAATATAAAAGAGATTTTATTTTTTTTTAAACAAGTATAGGCATTAACTCGTTAATCGTTAATTAACGAAGTTAACATTTCGACTAACAAATTGACTGTTGGCAACCCAACATTAATATTTCCACATTTTGGGGCCTTCTAATAATTTGTGATCTCGTGTACTACGACTAAGTGTGTGTTTGTTACAAATATATTGATTATTCAGTAATAAGTGATCGTTTTGAATCAAGAAACGAGCCCAGCCCAAACTACGCAATCCTACAATATTTTTCCAATTCTTCACGATTTTTGTAAAATATAAATATGTACCGAGGCCTTGTAATGGTAATTACTCGAAAGAAACATGTAGCTTTGAAAGTAACAGTAAAAATTAATAATCTGGCTCGTCCAAACAAGCTTCCTGTGGATAATTTTAAACACGTTTTCTACCTTAAATAACTATTACATCCTGTATAACTTATACAGGACGTGGTCGGGTATGTATCAGTGTTGTCTTTTTTAATTTAATTTTATGTTTTAATTATAAGCTAATATAAAAGCTTGTCAATAAAGACAAAATACTTACAATAAGAAAAAATATGTAAAATCGATATTTATTTGAATAATAGTTTTTTCAACTTTCATTAATGTAACTAATATTAAAAATGCGAAAGTTTATATGTTTGTTTATTGGTTTGTTTGTTTGTTGCTCATTCATGTCAAAACGGCTGAACGGATTTGGATGAAATTTGATATGTAGGTAGAATGTACCCTGGATTAAGACATAGGATATTTTTTATCCCGCGAGAAAACAAATTAAATATATACGCGATTAAGTTTTCCGTCGCAAGCGAAGCCGTGGGTGGTAACGGGTACGCTGTTTGGGATATCTCTGACCTCCGAATTTGTTTCCTCTCCACGAATAGTAATCCGAATATTTTGCAAATCTACCATTTTATCATAATTAAGATATGTAAATGTAAAATTCAGGATGTCACATCAGGTGTGATTAGGGTCAAAGGTCATTCATCGTGTAAAGAAGTCCCTTCTCGTAGACTGGTACCTGCCCAAAACCTTGCCAAACCTTCAACAATCTAAACTCTCCAAGTGTCGTTACAGTTATTTTTCGAGGGATGATATTGAAGGGAAAGTTGGGTCGTATTTCATAAACTTTGTATCTCAGTGTAGCTACGCATTATAACTTTGAATATGCAGGAGTATTGCATAACATGCTATCTAACCGCCTCCGTGGCTCAATGTAAACAACATTGGGTTTACGATTAGGAGGTCGCGGGTTCGATCCCCAGCGGGGTACATGTTTGGTACTAGTACGAATACGCTATTTGGTTGGTAGTAGGGCATTTTAATTATCCGCCTAGCTACCTGGTTTGTATGAACAACGGATTGGTACTTGACCTCAATCACACCTGATGTTAAGTGAAGATGAGGCCGAAGGTGGAAGCGTACTGACCCGGAAACCCTAATACATTTGGAGGACTGACTATATTATCTCTGACAACCGGAACACAACAATACTAATAACATTGCTGCTTGGCGGCAGATTTAGATAAGATGGTGGCAGCTAGAGCTCAGTGCTTGAAGATGAAAGTCTCAATGTGTGTTACCAGTGATGCCATATGACACTGAAACGTGGTTTCCCACGCCTTTTGATGAAATATATTAATGAAATCAATAATAGGTTTCTTCCTAATATTGATATCATTATCTAATTAAAATAATCGTAAATACCAAGTGTTCACGCTGTCAGTGTCTAGGCCAAGTAATTTTTCGGTGGCGAACCCCGGTAATTTTACTGGGACTCTTGTGTACGCGGGTTTATTAAGTTTCCTTGGGAAACCATACTTGCGGGACTGGTGGTGTGACGAGTGTGATGGGTGCTGTATTAAGGCGTGCCCCCGCCCCCCCCCCCCCCCCCCAGGAAAGTCCAGCTAATAAACAAAATTTCGTAAATTCACGTACCTACTGAAGAATTGCGCCTACTCGCAGTTCATGGGCACTCCCTTCAGGAGTTGCTTCGACAACAAGGAAGTGAGAAAATATTCCAATGAGAGTCCCTAGTGACAAAGGAGCAATTGCAGCCTACTTAGTCCCTAAATCCCTAGTTTAATTATGCTATAACCCCATAGTAAGGGTCATCAAACTATAGTCAACCTTATTTGGTACAGTATCTAGTTAACTCTGCAAACTATATGCAAATTACTTAGGTACAAAGTTTCCAGCTTGTAATGACATTACAGAGATTGTTCAGTGAAACGCTATCTCCTCTAAGCCCTCTTGCCTTAATAAGCCACAGGCATACTGAAAATTTTAAATATATTTTTTTTATGCACAACGGGTTGGTACTTGACCTCAATCACACCGGATGTTAAGTGAAAATGAAGTCGAAGGTGGAAGCGTACTGACCTGGAAACCCCAACACATTCGGGGGACTGGCTATTTCATCTCTGACAACCGGAACACAACAATGCCATGAACCTCGTTGTTTGGCGGCAGATTTAGATAAGATGGTGGTAGCTAGCCAGGCGGACATATCAAATGTCCTACCACCAACCAAACCGAGTACTAAACATGTACCCCGCTGGGAATCGAACCTGCGACCTCTGATTCGTAAACCCTATGTTGTCTACATTGAGCCACGGAGGCGGTTAAAACCATTTTCGTTTATGGAGTTCGCCAACAGTTTAAATCATAGAACACCATCATTCCAAAAACATTAAATGACACTGACAAATCTCTTCTTGCCTTAAATTATTGTGTTCCATTATTCATATCCTGCTGTTTTGGTGGTCCGCAGTGAAATTGACAAAACGGAATACTTATCAATCTTACGTAGGACTCATCTGGTTCCCCTCCGACGTGCCGCCACCTTGTTGTGGTGGAGGGGCTTGCGTGTCTCGATGACCCTCAGGGCTATGCCGGATAGGGCTTCCCATACCGGACAGGCTTGAGGTGAGAGATCAGACCAAGAGCGGCACCCCCGGCGGGGCCCATAGGACCTGTCAGGCGGGGCGGGCGCGTCCTCGTTAGGGCGCGCTGTCTGGGGAGCTCACCCCAGAAAAAAGAGACGACGATGTGGAGCATCGGGTTTAACATGATGGACCAAGAGAATTTCAAAATGTGTCCCCAGGCGGGTCCCCGAAAGGGGGAATCCCGCCCATCCGCCGCGGCGGGTGGCAGCCCCTCGTACTCTGGGGGGGGGCAGAAATTGTCTCGTGGGTCGGCAGGACGCCGACTCTCGTGAACACAACACTGGCTTTTCCACACGGACTTCTGATGCAAGCGAATTGGATGACGTTGAACCGGCGGTGGAGGCCCGCGCCCTGATGACGCGCGCCGACACCAATGTGTTTGGCCCCGGTCTCCGAGTTTTGGAGCCCGGAGGAGGCGAGGAGGGATTGCGGTCGCGATCCTCCTCACGGGAAACGAGGGCAGGTGGAGGCCTTGAATTTGCATTTGCAAGGCCGTCCACTTCGAATAAAGTAGTTAGGGAGCGAGGCGATGAGAGCGATAGCTCGGTGATGTCGGTGGCCTCACTCCCCACAACACCAACGCGGCGGGCGCGAAAGCGTAGACCGCTGCGTTCGGACGAGGAGGAAATCAGGGCAAAAAGGACTCCCAGCATGGAGCTGCGCCACTTGCCCTCAGCCGAGGTGGGAGCCAAAATGCTCCTGAACCTGCAGAACGTCGATGTGACGTTCAGCAAACCCAGGAGCACAAAGGCGGAAATGGCCAGCTCCTACAAGCTGGCCTTCGATACGCTGCAGGCCGGCACGAAGGAGCTGTGCCGACGGGCGGAGACCCGCGATCGTGAGAACGTTGAGTTCCGTTCTCAGGTCGCGGCTCTCTCAGCCCGCATTATGGAGCTGACCGCGGAGGTGGCTGTGCTCCGCGGCGAATCGAAGGTGGTCCACCACCTGGCCTCTCGAGTTCCTGAGATGGAGGCACCGCATAGGACACCAGCGCCAGTAGAGCCACTGGCGCCCGTAAGGTCACCCGTAAGGTCACCTGCGCCGGTGCCAACGCTGGGTAATCAGCCTCCAACACCGGCGCAGATACGTACACCGCCTGCGCCGAAACCGAAACCAGCGCCACGCAAGGCTGGTGGAAAGGGGCCGGGAACATCGGCCGCCACAGCGCCAGTAGCGGCGGCTGGCTCACAGGGTCCGGACTGGGAGCGAATCGCGGTCGAAATGGACCGTGAATTCGCTCGGTTCCAGTCCGGGTTATTGGCCCGATTCTTCCCCGAGGTGGGTGCCAGACCACCTCTGGGAAAAAGACCAGCGCCCACGGCGCCGACGACAGTCCTCCCCTCTCTTCTTCCTAAGAAGAAGAAAACGAGGAGGAAGAGGAAAAAGGGGCCGACAATGCAGCCGCCTCCGGTGCCGGCGGTCAGACAGGCCCCACCGGCCTCAGCTGCCCCAGATGAGACGTGGGCCACGGCGGTGGGCCGAAAGGCCAAGGCCGCCGCCAAGAAAGCGGCGGCCCCTGTCGCAGCGGCTCGGGTCGCTCCTCCTGTCGGGAGGAAGCGACCAACGCTGCCCCGACCGCCAACTGATGCGGCGGTGCTGGTATCGGTCCCTCCGGGCTCCGAGACCTCACTGGCCACTGTGATGGCGACCGCCAAGGCTAGGATAAAGTTGGCGGACCTCGGCATTCGCAACGGGGTCCGCCAGCGGAAGGCAGCCAATGGGGGCCTCGTACTAGAGGTTCCTGGGCCAGACAGCGCTGCCAAAGCAGATGCCTTGGTGGAGCGCCTCCGGACGGCATTGGCCGACACGGATGCGAGATTCGCGCGGCCGTGCAAGTCCGCCGAGATGAGGGTGATGGACCTGGATGAGTCCATCGCCCCATCCGAAGTGGCCGCGGCGATAGCCGAGGCAGGCGGCTGCTCCCCAGCCGACATCAAGGTCGGGGAGATTCGCAACAGCCGTAACCGCCTGGGCACTGCCTGGGTCCGGGGCCCGCTTACGGCGATCCGCAAGGTGGCGGCCGCCCAGCGGGTCCAGGTGGGGTGGGCCTCAGTCCGGGCAGAGGCACTGGCAGCACGGCCATTACAGTGCTTCCAGTGCCTCGAAATGGGGCACGTCAGGGCGACGTGCCCCACGGGGGTAGATAGGAGCGCTCGCTGCTATAAATGCAGTTTACTGGGCCACAAGGCCAGGGATTGCACAGCCAGCGCTCCTAAGTGCCCGGTTTGCGCCGACTTAGGTCGGCCCGCAGACCATCGGCTGGGTGCAAAAAAGTGCACCCCGCCGAAAAGGAGAAAGGGGGGAGCGATCAGCACTCCCCTCGCCCCATCCCAGTCGTCCCAGCCGGGTAACAGCCCGGTGGAGGTGGCCATGGAGGCCCAGTAATGGACCCACGGCCCAATAAGATACTCCAGGGCAACTTGAATCACTGCCGCGCAGCGCAAGACCTGCTGATGCAGACGCTCGCGGAGTGGTCCGTTGCCCTCGCAGTGATCGCGGAGCCGTACTCGGTTCCGAGCCATCCTCGATGGTTCGGGGCTGACGACGGCTCTGCCGCAATTTATTGGGCTGGGGGCGATGGCCTCCATTGCTCCCTCCTAGGAAGTGGGATGGGGTACGTGGCCGTGGAATGGGGCTCCACGGCCGTCGTGGGCTGCTACATCTCTCCCAACTGCGGCCTCGCCGCGTACGAGGCATACCTGGACGGGCTGGCGAACCGCATTCGCGGTTGCGCCCCCCGTCCCGTATTCGTCCTGGGTGACTTTAACGCCCACTCGCGAGAGTGGGGCGACACCCGAGACGACGTAAGGGGAGAGACCCTCCTGGAGTGGGCGGCGGGACTGGACCTCCGGTTGATAAACCGGGGTTCGGTCAGCACCTGTGTGCGATGGCAGGGGGAGTCGATCGTGGATTTGTCATGGGCGACTCCCTCTGCGATACACATGGTGTCGGGATGGAGGGTGGCGGAGGAGGTAGTCAACCTTTCTGACCACCGACACATCCTATTCGGTGTGTCGCTCCGCCATCCTACCCGCCCACGCCAGGACGGCAGCCCTCCGCGACGTTGGTCCCTCAAGCGGCTCGACCGAGATATGGCCGCAGCCGCAGCCCACGTCGCGGACTGGAGGGAGGAGGAGATCTCGTCTGATCCGGAAGTGCAGGCGGCCTGGTTCCGGGACACGATGGCATCAATTTGCGATGCCTCGATGCCCCGGGTCCGGCCGGCCAGAGCGGGCTCTGCGTACTGGTGGAGCGGAGAGATCTCGCGATTGCGTACCGCGGTCGCGAGAGCTCGTCGCCCGTACCCGCAGAAGGCGGCGAGCTACAGCCGAGGAGATAGCCGAAGTGCGTCGGGAGTATGGAGCCGCGGTGAAGGCTCTCAGCGATGCCATCGCTGAGGCCAAGGCCCGGTCCTGGAGAGAGCTCATCGAGGGACTGAATAGGGACCCATGGGGGCGCCCGTACCGAATGGTACTGGGCAAGCTCAAACCATGGGTCCCTCCGTTGACGGAGACCCTGGACCCCGAATTCGTGGGAAGAGTGGTAGATACGCTCTTCCCAAGGGTCCAGGACAGTCCCTCGAACCCTCCGTCGCAGTCGCACCGGGATCCCTGGGCCGACGACTGCGAGGTAACGGAGGGTGAGCTGGACCGGGCCGTTCGGCGGCTGGCCTCCCGAAACACCGCGCCTGGACTCGACGGAGTCCCGGGCAAGGCGCTGGTGCTGGCACTGGCTATCCTTGGGAACCGCATGAGGCAGCTATTCACTAGCTGCCTCCGTGAAGGTGTGTTCCCCCTCGGCTGGAAAGAAGCGAGACTGGTGCTCCTGAAGAAGGAAGGAAGGACCGCAGACAATCCCTCTGCGTTCCGACCGATATGCCTGCTGAACGAGACGGGGAAACTCTTCGAGAGAGTTATCTCCGCTCGTATCAGCGGGCACCTGTCGCGAGTGGGTCCCGACTTGTCGGACCGCCAGTTCGGATTCCGACAGGGGCGATCGACGGTTGACGCGGTCAACCTCGTTCGTTCCCTGTCGGAATTGGCGGTCCGCGGGGGGGGTGTGGCGTTGGCGGTGAGTTTGGACATCGTCAACGCCTTCGGTACCCTCCCCTGGCAGGCCATAAGGGAGGCCCTCGTATATCACGAGGTGCCTCCCTACCTGCGGGCCGTGATCGGGGCATACCTGCGCGACAGGACCGTGAGGTTCGTCGGCCGGAACGGGGTGGAAACACGGAGGGATGTCTGTTGCGGGGTTCCACAGGGGTCCGTTTTAGGGCCCCTGTTGTGGAACCTCGCATACGATGCGGTCCTTCGCATCAGTCTCCCCTCCGGCTTGTCTGTCGTCTGCTACGCAGACGACACACTGGTGATGGCCGGGTGGACCGACTTTGAGGAGGTGCTTCGGCTCGCCGAACTTGGCGTGGCATGTGTCGTCGGGAAGGTCCGCGAGCTGGGCCTAGAGGTAGCGCCTCACAAGACCGAGGCGCTATGGTGGCACGGCCTCCGTCGAGGTCGCCAACCACCCAGCTCGCGACTCCGGGTAGGTGACGCCGAAGTCCAGGTGGGGCGGTGCATCAAGTACCTGGGCCTCACCCTGGACAGCCGATGGGGCTTCGAAGAGCACTTCGAGCGCCTGGTCCCCCGAGTGCGAAAGGTAGCGGGCGCTTTGCACCGCCTCCTACCTAATCTCGGGGGACCACGGGAGGAAGTTCGCCGCCTCTACGGTGGCGTCGTGCGATCCATGGCCCTCTACGGGGCCCCCGTCTGGTCGAACGACCTGGCGAGGTCCTCCCGCTGCAGAGCTCTCCTCGGGAGCCTGCAGCGGCTGATGGCCATTCGGATCGTACGAGGCTACCGGACGATTTCGTTCGAGGCGGCGACGGTCCTAGCGCGGGCTCCACCCTTCGACATCCTGGCCGACATGGACGCGGCGGTTTACGACCGCATCCGCTCTGTCGAACGGGATGCCGAGGGGGTCGCGCCTGACCGTGCGCTCGAGATGCTACGGCAGAACGCACACCGACGGGCGCTGACGCTCTGGCGGGAGCGCCTTGTGTTACAAGGCTGCGCCCGCCAACGCGCCGTCGGAGCCGTTCTGCCGAACTTCGAAGCATGGATGGGGAGGAAAGGCTGCGTCACCTACAGGTTGACTCAGATACTCACCGGGCACGGGTGCTTCGGTGAGTATCTGAGTCGAATCGGACGGGAGGAGACGGCACGATGCCACCACTGCGCGTCCGACCAGGACTCCGCCCAGCACACGCTGGAGGACTGCCCGGCGTGGCAGTCCGAGCGTAGAGACCTGGTCGACCGGATCGGACGAGATCTGTCCCCGTCAGCATTAGTCGCGGCTATGCTGGCGAGTGAGGAGGGTTGGAGGGCAGCGGCCTCCTTCTGCGAGGCAGTCATGCTCCAGAAGGAGGCCGCAGAGCGGGATCGGGAGAGGGCCGATCCCGCTCGCAGGAGGCGACGTCGGGGGGGCGGCAACGCTCGCTAGCCCCCCCTGCACGTCGCCTGAGGGTCGCGGGCGGCTACATCTCGGGGCGATGTAGTCGTCGGACGCGGCCCGGGAGAGGATGACACCCCCCGGAGCGACCGGGGGGGTGTCGTCGCATCGGGCCCTGTCGCGCCTCATACCACCCGCTGATTGCGGTGTGAGACTCGACAGCGCCCCCCGTGGAGGGCGCGCTAGCCGCCCTCCGGGAACGGGCCTCCCCTTGTGAGGGGGGGCAGGGCAGGGGGGGGCCTGGAGCCGCTTATGCGTTCCCAGGTCCTCCCTACTGCCGAAGAAGGTCGCCGCGGGGTTTTAGTGGGTATCCCTCCCGTTAGGGAGGGGAGTCCCACATAACCGTCTCGCCGTCCCCCAGGCGAGCGGTACGCGTAACGCATTTCCCCGCAAAAAAAAAAAAAAAAAAAAAAAAAAAAAGGACTCATCTGGTTGTGTCCAGCTGTCAGTCAGATAATTGGAATTTGGTTTAGTTTTAGAAAATAGGGATCCCAACAGACATGAACTTTAGAAAGTAAAATTACCGCTTCTTACTTTACTATTTATTACTAGACGACCTGTTTGGTGTAGTGGTTAGAAACTCTGCTGCTATACTAAAGGTCGCGGGTTCGAATCCCGCTAGGGGCATATGTTTGTATGATGAATACAGACATGTGTTCCCGAGTTATGGAAGATAGCCAGTCCCCCAAATGTGTTGGGATTTCCGGGTCAGTACGCTTCCACCTTCGACCTCATCTTGACTTAACATCAGGTGTGATTGAGGTCAAGAACTAACCCGTTGTGCATAAAAAAAAGGTTTGGTCCTAAGTTATTCTGAGTTTATACAAATATACAAGCTGGTGTTTTACATATTTTATGAGGATTTGCCCGAATCGAATTGAGCAGATGAGTAAATCAGAGATTTTAGTCTTACAACCTGCCCAGGATTTGTTCAACTCCAGAATGATAAAATAATTCATGTATCTAATTTAAAGTATCATAATATTTATAATCTGTTTTACATGAATGAATGAGAGAGAGAGAGAGAGGAATGTAAGACGGATTGCAGTATTTTGATAGATGGAGTGAAAGTGGAACAATTGCGTGAGTTTGTGTTTTTTTTATGGTTAACTGGATACGCGTTGGACCATAATTTCACCTGATGGGAAGTGACGATGTGGCCGAAGATGATGCACGCGATCTCAGTAGATGCCTATTCACCCTGCTCTTGAAGATCCCAAGATTGTAGGATTCAGGAAAGACTGACGCCGGAAGGGAGTTCCATGCCTTGACTTTTCGCATTATGAATGAAGAGTCGAACCGCTTAGTGCGAATGTTCGATATGTTAACTACATACGGGTGAAATCCCTTCCCGCGCCTAGTAGACCGACGATAAAATGGCGATAGTGGAATACGATTGTGTATTTGGATTCATGGTTTACAAGGGAGGGATAGTGTGAGATGGACATCGAAAAAAGAGTGAATGTCGGAAATGAGCAATGCTTGTACTATGGACATTAGATAACGGATAAAGATACATAAATATTTATATAAACATCCATGATTCGGGAATCGTATTGAATGAAATTAAATGAGTATGAATGAAAGAAGACTAAGGAAAGAGATATACGAAGTGAATGTGGATGGAGTGTTGGTAGGGGAAGACCACGGCGAACGTACTATGATCAAATCGGGAACATCTTAAAGAAAGGCCAAGAGTACCCTAAACTGACGAGCAAGTATGAACAACATTATATGAGTGAATGAACCAAAAAAAAAATACAAACGGCCGAATTGAGAACCTCCTTCTTTTTTGAAGTCGGTTAAAAAGAGGTGTGTCAGACTAGTAGCAAGTTGAAGTTTGTGGTCTCCGCCTAGCCCTATGGGAAACAGGCGTATCTTTTTCTAAGTAAAATTTGTACTAACACCTATGAACTGTATTTGTGTGAAATAAAATACATTTTTTTTTAATTTTTTTTTTTTTCATTTATCTATCCAATGAGAGCGCCACTGGACAGAATAATAAAATGCGTCCATAGATACGCGCGAAAAAAACAACCCTCTCTTCAGTCTGGTAAAAATTTAGCGTGGTCATGGTCACGTAGTATCTACCGGTGACTCAACATCTCAATATTATATAACCCCAATGTAATTTGGTTATCCGAATAGTAGATAGACCCGAGAAACATCGAACGTGAACAAAATGAAATGCGGCGGCCTCGACCCTCGAAATTTCACGGTTCGGCCACTCCGACTTCACATCTGTGAGGGGTTACGTGATCATAGTCACGTAGTAACCAGTAAGCAAATGGGCCAGAGGAAAAGAAACTTTTTGGTATCACTGAAGAAGAACCGGTCAAGTACGAGGTTATAGTGAGGTAAAGAATATATTTTTTTACGGCATCATACCCTCCTATTTGGAAACGAACGGCGAACGTAACATGATCAAATCGGGGACGTCTTAAAGAAAGGCCTAGTCAGGAGTGCCCTAAACCGACGAGCATGTATGAACAACCTTATGAGAGTGAAGGAAGCAGAAGAGGTGTGTCAGGATCGTAGCAAGTGGAAGTCTGTGGTCTCTGCCTACCCCTACGGGAAACAGGCGTGACATTATGTATGTATGTATGTATCATTCCTTTTTGGAAACTAAGCAAGATGCGTCCAACTAACATTATATAAATCCAAGTCTTATGCGAGGGTTTCCATGTATTTGTTAGATTTAATTTATGCTAATAATATCAATTTTTTTTGTTCAAATGAGCGATTTTCTGATCTTGTTCTTATATTTCAAATTATTTTCTGCATTAGCCAGAGCCACGCCTCAGCATAAAAAAAATGTTAGCGATTGGAAAAATTTCTTTGGTGGCAGCAACTACTCTGCTGGGAGGGGGGGGGGGGGGGGATTGAAATCCTGTTTCGCATAATGGGCACCATATGTTAGAAGAAGGAATGAGTGAAGTGCTAAGTATGAATGTGGAGGGATACAGAGGTAAAGGACGAAGAAGGTCTGGGTAGACTGCATGAGGAATGATATCTGTGTGAAAGAGGTGGGTACGGAGATGGTGGCTGATAGAGGAGAGTGGAAGAGGTAGACTTGTTGTGCCTGACCTCACCTAGAGTGGGCTAAGGGCATGAAAATGATGAATCATGAATTGGGTCCTAATTTATCAACTAGTCAAGAGCAAACAACGGGTTATAAAAAATAAATTAAAAAGTTATTGCCAGTTATTCAGTGGACTGAGGAAGGCATCACCCGAGTTGAATTACTGGTTTCGTATCTTTGTTATAGTAACAGGCATCCGAGATTTTGTAAATGGCAGAATAATACGTATGTATTCAAAGTTACACTAACCTTTTTGTACTTGTAGGTGTATGTGACCCGTAACATGTGAGGCTTAGGTCCCTAAATAAATTATAGATAAAGGTCATGTTATAAACAAGACAAATCAACAATCATCATTGCGCAAAGCCTCCTCTTACTGGGAGAGTGTACGAGCTGTAATCGACTACGCCGGCCCAGTGCGGTTTAGTGAATTCGTGTCTGATTAGTGGTCACCTGACAACCAGTGCTTTTAAGCTGCCCCTGTAGCCCACATTTGATGTCAATTCAAATTTAACGTAACCTTCGAAGCACACTAAAACCCCACCAGTCGTCTTCCAAGGAGTTCACCATTTGGAAACCATGCCACGATTGCTTAATTTACTCTAATTCTTCTTGTAACGTAATTATTAAGTATTGTTAATAATGTTCATTTCGCCTAAGTATGAACAGAAAGGTGGTGTCGTCTGCAAACAACACAATATCCATATTAATAAAGATGGTAAATGATTAAAAATAGCTGGACCACTAGGATCTACCAAATGGCATCTCTCTCTTCAAATTAAAAGCTATGCTCTCGTCGGTGGAGTAATGGCCACGGTCTCTACTTCCCTCGTTTTAACCTCTTGGTACGACACGACATTCACCTTTTCTTACACTTGGTCAAAGTATGGTCAAATACCAGATGACATACAAAGAGAAAAATAAACAATAAATAAATAAATATCCTTAGACATACACACAGCGCCATCTAGTTTCACTTTAAGCAACTATAGGCTTGTGTTGTGAATACTAGATTGTTGATATACTACATAAATACATTTTTTTTTGTAAATAAATACTTATTATAAATGAAATACATCCATAACTCAGGTACACATGTCAGTATTCATCAAACATATGCCCCGGGATTCGAACCCGCAACCTTTTTTTATAGCGATCAGAGTTGCTAACCACTACACCAAACAGGTCGTCGACAATACAAGTCATAACATACATTGATTGTTAATTTTGTTATGTATCGAACAATTTTCAATAACAAGAAGTACAAATTGCCTTGAGATGCACTAAATTCAAATGACCTGGCTATCTATTATGAAAGGTAGGTCATTTATATAAAATAGAAACATTAATGGTCCGAGTGTAGATCCCTGGGGAACCCCCATGCTAACCGGCGGACCTCTTGTAAGCTATGTCTATCTGTTCCGCAAGTCACCTTAACTAGTTATGAAACTTTACGGAAAGTTATTATTTTTTTATGCACGACGGTTTCGTACTTGACCTTGAGGTCAAGTACAAGTACAATCAGGTGTGATTGATCACATCTGATGTTAAGTGAAGATAAGGTCGAAGGTGGAAGCGTATTGACCCGGAAACCCCAACACATTTGAGGGGCTGGCTATCTTGTTTGTTTGTTTGTAAACGCTTTATTGTACAAAAAGGCAATACATTAATTTTGCATTGATACATAAATTGAGTACAACGGCGGACTTATACCAAAGATTAGGGTTAGTTAGAAAACAGCAGATAGGGCGTATACAAATTACAGCAAATTCAAACTAAAGCAAAGCAAATACCTACACCACCAAATATCTTATCTCTGACAACCGGAAAACAACATTACTATTAACATTGCTATTGCATTTAGATAAGTTATAGAGTATAACAGCCGATACAAAGATATTAAAGCAGTCAAAGTTAAATTTAACAGACATAGCAGTGGCGCTAGTTTTCAGGTGAAGTCAGCAAGAAGTCTTTATTATGCACAGAATTAGATAACAATATTGGTGTTGATAAAACTATTAGATAAGCCATTTCTTGCCTTGTCCAGACGTATACACAGAACAATTAATATAATTAAACTATGTAAGATAAAATTACATTCTGCGGTATGAAGGTTATACAACATTAATCATCGTAAGACAACCCCAATATATCTATACATAGAATGCGATGTCAAGTAATCTAACTAATAATGTTAATAAAAATATAGTAATAACAATTTCCCAACTAATCATACTTAAGTGTCCAATAAAGAAAAATATAGCTATAATGTCAATGTGATGATGATGAAGGCCTTAGGTAATAGAGAGCCTTAACTCCAAATCCTTATATTTATGACATAAGAGAATAAATTCAGTGCTTGAAGACGAAATTCTTTAATCAATGTGTGTTACCTTGCCAGTGATGATTTGTGGCACTGAAACGTGGTCTTTCTGAGCCTCATAAGAAAGCTCAAGTCACGAAAGAACTTCAGGAATGAAGACTTCCGTAGGCGAACGAAAGTCACTGACTGATGTGAAAATTAAAGTCTCAGTGGACACGAAGTTCGAGCTGATGACCGATGGGGTACTCACAAGATGGATAGACGACCTGGTAAAGGTCAAGGGAAATCGCTGGATGCAGGTCGCTCTGGAATCCTACGTGAGAAGCCTATATTCAGCTGTGGACGTCCTGCAGCTCAATATGACTACAGAATCAAGTAATGCGTAGTTATACGATGCGCTCTAGGGCAGAGAGTATCGAAATCCAGAAACTTTGAATATTTCCAAAGACATACTTCGACAAAAGGTTAGTTAACCGTCAAAATTGTACATCTAGGAATAGAATCCGTGACAGTATTTGCGATGTTAAAAACGTCTTGATAAGCCATTAGTTACTGCCGGTAATGGAGTGTCAGAATCTCTATCCGGCCAAATAAAATATATTAGGCCGACCATACCTTATCCGACCTGTATAAATCTGCCGACGCGACGTATAAAAGGTATTCTTAGGTAGTACCTAAATGAATGGCCATCTTTACGTTCACAAAATCCCGAGAGTACATGATTTAGGAATACGAAATTGGACCACAGAGGGTGCTTTGATACTGAGTAACGAATAGGACCACAGAACTAATAAAAGAAAGAATAGATGCCGCCGTTTTTGCCAAAGAAGTGGGTCCAAAAAGGTAGACCTTTACAGGCAAATTAAGTTTTTATTTTTAATGATTAAGTGGATACTCCTAACACAAGTTTTAAGAAGCTTAACAGGATACTCTCACAATTGTGTACAAGATTGTTATGCTTGAATGAAAATAAATATTTTGAATTTCGTTCCATCTGAGTTCCATCATCGCACTACTAGGCATAAAATTAAATTCCACCAACACCACCTAGACAGTTGGAAATCCACCACGGTGCGGTTCAGTAGACATTTCCTTCCACGTACCGTTACTTTTTGGAATAAGCTCCCGGCGGATGTCTTTCCGAACCGATACGATCTGGGAACCTTCAAGAAGCGAGCATATTCCTTCCTTAAAGGCCGGCAACGCCACTGTGGATCTTCCGTTTCCGTAGATGGTTATGGGCAGCGGTGACACTTACCATCAGGTGCGCCTCTTGCTCGTTTGCCCACCTCTACAATAAAAAATAAAAAAAAAAAAAAATTTTGAATTTTTTTTTGAATACGCGTCTGACCACAATCCACCAGATGGAAAGTGATGACGTGGCCGAAGATGAAGCACGCGATCTTGGAAGCTCTTGAAGATCCCAAGGTTGTAGGATTCAGGAAAGATTGACGCCGGAAGGGAGTTCCATGCCTTGGCTGTTCGCAAAAAAAATCTAGAACTTTTTTGGGCAAATGTTTACTTAGTTGTGCTGCGTAGGTTCGATATGTAAAAATAATAGAATGGTGTCATTACAGGCGATTATGGGACTTTCCAACAAAAATCATCTATTACTTTTGCACGTTTCAACGGCTATGACCTCACCCTCTGTCACGTGTGCGTTTCTGTTATACTTCGAAATGTGTACCATGGACGTTGTTTCAAGCATTAATCTTGTAACACCCAAACGCTTTAGTTTGCGTTACCTCTGTCTACCCCATTTGGGATAAAGGTAGTGACTTTATTATACATGCAAAGTTGAGAGAGGTAATTAACCTTTTCATACCTACACTTGTTTTTAAATTGACTGGAAAATTATCAATTGTATTATTATTAAATTCTTTATTGCACACAAAAATAAAATACAAAGAACATTTAACATAGATGATGAAGTGTACAAAGGCGGTCTTATCGCTGATAGCGATTTCTTACAGACAACCTCAGTTAAAGAAGCTTTTTTAATAAGTAGTTGGATAGTGCAAAGTAAAAGCTGAATAACTTTAAATATCAGTAGGTACATAGACTAATTGTAAACCGATAATATCAACGCTTTTGAAAATGATTTTTACAACCACCTGTACCATCTAAATGGAATAATACACTAATTGAATATAAAAGTAGGGACTGATCTAATTTAGTTCACAAAGCTAAAAGGTTACAGTGTTGATAGAGTCCATTATGGAGCGAATTGGGGCTTAAATGGGACACACCGCTGTGTCCAAACTATGCCTGGGTCATCGATTTGATGATCAAAATAACTCGAACCTTCACTTTACTGTTCCAGTGTCCAATATGTCAAACCTTACAAATGGAGTGTTCATAAATCATTATGCCATATCCGCTCTAGGGGGACAATCCTTTTTGAAAAATAATTCCGACAGGGCGTATAAATTTCGTTAAATAAGCCCTTTTGGTGTTCGCTATTCTTTTTCGACGACCTGTTTGGTGTAGTGGTTAGCAACTCTGACCACTATACCAAAAGGTTGCGGGTTCGAATCCCGCTAGGGGCATATTATTTGTGTTATGAATACAGACATGAGTGTACCCGAGTTATGGATGTTTTCATTTATAATAAGTATTTATATTTACAAAAAAAATGTATTTATGTTGTATATCTATTAGACTTGGGGAACCAGTCTTCAGAGTATACACAGTGTAAAAGGAAAAAGAGCGGAAGATGCGTAAATAAACATATAATCAAAGTAATACAAGGAAACTATACAAAACATTAGAAGCCTCACAGTCACAAGTGTCAATGCTGGGGACGTCAGAACACATTCTATAATATTTGAATTGATATGCAAACTCTATCACGCCCCCTCAATTCACAGTTGTAACCCTTAACCCCATGCCATACATACATTTGTAATGCTTACCAGTAGGTAAAGCTTTGGTAAGTACATCAGCCAAAAAAAGTATTTATGTATTATATCAACCATCTGGTATCCACAACACAAGCCTATAGTTGCTTACTGTGGAACTAGATGGTGCTGTGTGTATGTCTAAGGATATTTATTTATTTATTATTTTCGTTTGGCCAAGTTAAGTATTGTCTCTGCGGTTAGATGACTACGATTCCAATATGGTACGGTTGAATCCAATATGGTGCGGGAATAACCCAATATTCACTTCACACTCATAGTAATGTAAAATCTATCTCACTAAAACTCATTTACCAATTTATGTTAGTTTTTAATTAATAACACCATACACATTTAAAATTCTATTTATACCATGTGTGGCCGCTATGGTTTACTTTTTTGTAGTGTAACCTAGGGCTGTCACGAAAAACGTTAACCTCATTAATTAAAATCCATCAAACCGTTTGGGTTCTACGTGGCCATAAATAATCCCACATTCCTACATAGAACCGGCTAAGTGTAAACAACATAGGGCTTTACAAAGCTGCGGTACCCAACGAGGTTATGGTAGGGCATTTTATATGTCCGCCTGGCTAACTACCATTGTCTTATAAGTCTGCTGGCAAACAGCAATGTTAATAGCATGGTTGCGTTCCGGTTATCAGAGATAAGTTCCCCAGTCCCCCCGATAAGATGGAGTTTCCGGGTCAGTATGCTACCACCTTCGGCATCATCTTCAATTAACATCAGGTGTGATTAACATCACATGATAAAAAACTTGTTTTATTGTTTCTTAATTCTAGCAAATGTTTGACCCCTCTTTAACTAATTGAAGTTTATATAAATATCACAGCCAGATGGTTAAACATAACATGACCCTCTCTTCAGTCGGGTAAAAACTAACAATAGAACGATACAATTTTGCCGCCGAATTCCCGTTAAAAAGACGCCATGTGTTTCATTCGTGCCCGAAAGGAAGTCCGCTCTTATTTCGCACGGAGTTTCCATGATTTACGAGGCTGGAAACCCTTATGTAATTATGTATAATCAAAAGCAACCGGCCCTTCTAGTTTATCTCATTTATCTAACATATCCATCACTACTCTGTAAATGTTGGTGGAATTAATGTCATGTCTACACTTGCAAACCAAATAATTGCATTTTAATGACTCTCCTCTAAGCTAAAACGAATTTAGGTACTTATGTTGAGAGAAGGTCAACGGCAACTGCGGTCTGATCGAGGGTTTTTTTTTAATTTTTTTATTTATTTATCCATAGAACATTACTTGAACAATCTTCACTATAAGACGCGTACGAAAACCTGTAAAGGTTTATTGTTGGGATGTTGCACCGATTGGATGAGAAAGCAAAACTGGCCGCGCGCCAGTATATATAGATTTAGATTTGCGCCATCTATCGGATTGTCCTGGAACCCGTGAGAAAGGTACCTATTGAAGTGAGTAAATCGATTAGTGGTGGGTTCACGGGTTCGCCGATAGATGGCGCTAGTCTTTACATGTTTGTAAACTTACAGCATGTATATAAATATTGTATTATAATAACAATAGGTTACTGTAATGCCAATAAACATTTAACACCTATAGATTTTACAAAATTATGAGCGTCTAATGGCAATCATAAAAATAGAGAGCAATTTTATTGTGAAAATTATATTTTGACGACCTGTTTGGTATAGTGGTTAGAAACTCTGCTACTATACCAAACGGTCGCGGGTTCGAGTCCCGCTAAGAACATAATTGTTTGTATGATGAATACAGACACGTGATCCCGAGTTATGGATGTTTTTCATTATTTATACATGTATTTATTTACAAAAAAAATGTATTTGTGTAGTTTATCAACCATCTGGTACCCATAACATAAGCCTAGATTACTGTGGACCTAGATGGCGCTGTGTGTATGTGCAAAGATATTTATTTATTATTATTTATTTATTTAATGTTGTTTTGTCATAATGTTTGGGCAAAGAGTCCATGTAATCAGCCATCATCTGTATTCGAACACCCGGGATGCTTCTTACGAACAAGTTAATCTCTTCATGTCTTCTTCCTACATACCTCGTTCATTTTGGGTAATTGCTCTATAAATGAACGAATTGCTTCGGTAATTAGCATCTTTTTTTATGGATAGGTTTGCGCTTGAACTCAGTCACACCTGATGTTAAGTGAAGATGAGGCGTGAGACGGCGATGGGGAAAAACCAGCGCTGTGGAGTGAACTTTGAGGTGGACCTGCCAGCAGAATGCTGAGTCCATCTCCGATTGCCACAACTGATTACGTCTACTAAAATATGTAGCAATACAGGATTTATTTATTATTTATATAAGTTATTTGGTGAACCATCTATCTTATCTCAAACAACCGAAATATAATAATGTTCTCAAAATTGATGCTTGATAAGACGGTGGTAGTTAGCCAAGCGAACATTTAAAAATGCCCCACCATCACCCCAACTGAGTACTAGACAGCTACTCTGTTCGAGAATTGAAGCTATTATATATTTTTGAAGCCGGTTGTATTTCTTGTTGAAAAGTTTTTATTTATACTTTGCGTTGTTTATATTGAACCATGGTAGCGGGTTTAGTTATTTCTTAAAGGTCGAGTAGACGCTCACTTAGCTTAAGACTTATGCTAGTGATAAAAATTCTTTGAATATGTGATACAAATTATTCATCTATACAACCTGTACCCGACCACATTTAGAGCAAATAAATATTTCATTTCATTTCATTTCATTTCATTTCATTTCATTGAAATTCTCTCGACTGAAAATTCCAAAGTTACATGTGAAAGTACAAACGGCTGGTATTACGTCAATACAATAAGTTGAATCGCGAAACTTTGAGTGATAATTAAACTAAATATGATCTAGTGTTTACATGTTTTACATTTTCGAAATATACATTTAATTTAGTAATAAAAAGGAAATATCCAAGTGTCCGTATGCGAGAACTGGCATGAGAGGTATAGACTAATGTTAACATGCTCGTGATAGTACAGAACGGAGTTCTGACGTTCAGCCCTCACGTTGTTTATATCTTAGAAGGTCACTTGTTCAACCTAAATAGAACAGTGTCCCAGTTTAATGCTTAATTAGAGTTTAAAAAGTAAATATACCACAAAAATTACCTTATAACAAAGTACTTACTATGTTCTTTGTTCTTATAATGTTAGTATAATCACTTCTATGTAAATCCGTAGGCAATTCATGTAAAATTTAAGTCACGTACCGTCCTTACTCGGAATTTGACCTTTTAATTAGTGATCATAAAATATCTAATAATTAATATAAGCAACTGCAATTCCCCTCTGGCTCCAATACTAAATTTCGAAGTATGATATTTCGATGTGTGTTACTGCGATTTTAGTGCGATGAGTCCGATGTGACATTGGTGACATACTTCGAAAGTTTACTGTTACAAAGTATGAAACATCGATGTGCACAAATTAGGTATACAAGTACGATGTACGTTAGTTTAAAAGTTTACTGTTAAGAAGTACTTTATTTATTTATTTTATTTATTTAACACTTTATTGCATACACAAAAAACAATTACAGTGAAACTTAAGAGTAAGATATACTTTGTATTGTGGTACTGAATAAAAAGTTTCGATGTCTAAGTATTGGGTCTTTACCTATGAAATTTGAGTTTTTTTTCTTCGTTAATCATATGTACCAATTCCTGAGATTTTCAAAGCTATATCCAAATTTGGTTTTTTTTTGGAAAATGGAATATTATTTCAAGGTTTCACATGAAATATTTTTTAACTTCTGGGCTTCATTTCTTAGATTCGCTGAAACTTTTATAAAGCGGTTACTTTTAAAAATTAACGCTGCCTATACTTAACTTAATATTATCCGAACACACAAAGTTTAGCTAAATTTGGATTTGCCGTTCCCAAAAAAAAATCAAAAATGTTTGTATGGAGAAAACAGTCTTAATGAAATTCTTCATACAAAACGCCAATTTCATAGGTAAGGACCTAATATAAAACATCAATGTGCATTAGTTAGAAAGTATACGAGTACTATATACGTTTAGTTCGAATGTTTACTGTTGCGAAATAAGTATGAAACATCGATGTGCATTTCCTATACGAGTACGATGTTTTTTTTTTTTTTATGATGGTTGGATTAGCGTTTGACCACAATCTCACCTGATGGAAAGTGACGATGTGGTCGGAGATGAAGCACGCGATCTCAGTAAATGCCTATTCACTCTGCTCTTGATGTACGTTAGTTTCAAAGTTTACTGTAACGAAGTATAAAATATCGATGTGCATTAGTTAAGTATACGAGTACGATGTACGTTACTTCGAATATCTACTTTTGAACGAAATTTCGATGCGTGTTAGATAGAAAATGTAGCAGTATACAATGTCAAGTGTTTTACTACTTGCTGCTAAGTTTTCTCACACAAGAAAATCATTTTTTTTATATGGTCAACGGGTTGGTACTTGACCTTAATCACATCTGATGTTAAGTGAAGATGAGGTCGAAGGTGGAAGCGTACTGTCCCGGAAACCCCAATACATTTGGGGGACTGGCTATCTTATCTCTGAGAACCGGAATACAACAATGCTATTAACATTGCTGCTTGGCGGCAGATTTAGATAAGATGGTGGTAGCTAGCCAGGCGGACAATTTAAAATGTCCTACCACCAACCAAACCGAGTACTTAAACATGTACCCCGCTGGGGATCGCAGCCGCGACCTCCGAATCATAAACCCAATGTTGTTTACATTGAGCCACGCAGGCAGTTGCATACTTCCTACTAATGTCACAAACGCGAGTTTTTTTAGGATGGATGTTTGAATATGTGTATAGAGATGGATGTGTGTGAATGGATGTTTGCTACTCAGGCCCTGATCGACAGATTCCGCCTCCACACTCCTCCCACTGTAACTCCTGTAAGCCAGGATCAACAGTGGTTCTCGACACGGCGCCTACTGAGAGACGGTGCCCTACGTGATTCTATTGCTACCTTGGACCCCAGGCTAATTAAAGAAAGGAATAGAGTGTGTAAGTAGGAAAAGAAGTTTCCCACTTCCCCCCTCGGCAAATGGGAGTGTAGCCATTGAAATGCAAACGGCAGTAATGCCAACCTTATGGTGAAGGAGGTCGAGTAACGCTTGGCTGCTTTGTATGCACCACGGACTGCGCCTAGATGCAATGAGCGGGACGGTAGCAGAAGGCTACCGCCAGTAATATGAGTGAGAAAAACGCTTGAAAGCTTGAAAGTTGTGTCTATTGGAGACCAGGTCGTTGTAGAACACTGGACGGACTACTGAAATCGACAGGCGGTAACGACCGCTACAGGCGACGATAGGCGACGGCGGTTTTTTTTTTTTTTTTTTTTATTACAAACTGGTTTCGCGTTTGGCTACAATCTCACCTGATGGAAAGTGACGATGTAGCCGAAGATGTATCACGCGCACCCAGTAAATGCCTATTCACTCTAGACTTGAAAAACCCAAGGTTGTAAGTGTCGGGAAAAACCGAAGCGGGCAGTGAGTTCCATACCTTAGCAGTCCGCATTATAAATGATGAAGCAAAGAGCTTAGTGCGGATGTTCGGTATATTGACAACATATGGATGGAAACCCCCCCCCGCGCCTGGTTGTCCGAAGATGGAAAGGGGACGGTGGAATAAGATCATACAATTCCATCGCACACTCGCCGAAATGTATCCTGTAAAAAACTGAAAGGCATGCGACCCTACGGCGGTGTTCAAGGCTTTGCAATTTGCCGGTGACCGTTGAGATCGCCTATGAGTCTTATGGCGCGTCGTTCCACAGAATCGAGTGCAGCCAGTTGGTACTTGGCTGATCCGTCCCAGAGGTGACAGCAGTATTCCATGCACGAGCGGATCTGAGGTTGGTAAAGCTCCAGCAGCTGCTTTGGTGTGAAATACCGCCTGACCTTAGAGAGAATTCCAAGCTTCTTAGCTGCTAGTTTCGCTTTCGATTCGATGGAGCGCCCAAAATTCAGACTCGAGGTTAACTCCAAACCCAAGAGGTTGAGATGGTCAGAGATTGGAATGGATACATCCCGGAAAGTCGGAGTGAGGTGGAAAGGACTCCGTTTGCTAGTGAATAGACATGCCTGTGTTTTGGAAGAATTGAATTCGACAAGATTGGCGTCGCCCCAGTCGGACACTGCCTTTAATGTCGAATTCGTACCCTCCACCATTGACTCCCTGTTAGAACGAATCTCATCTCCACTAGATTGTGCACTGGACATGTATCTCTCTGACGTTGTGGTATCGTCGGTTTTGTTGGCTCGTCGGTAAAGCTCGCCGGTGTATCATTGCATTGCATTGTTTCACATACCGACCAGCCTCATCGGTTTAGGGTACTCATGACTTGGCTTTTCTTTCCACATTCGCTTCGTAAATCTCTTTACCATATTGACCCAGAAAGTATGGCAATGTTCTTCTTGTGTATGTAACTATATAATGTAGAGTTTTATTTTACCTCCTATAAGATAAACGACTTGAGCGCCTTTAAAGATTTAGTTATATTCATTTTGATCCCTAGTACATTGTTCATCAAAAAAATCGACCCACGAAAAAAAACTCTAAACAACTTCCTACATGTCGGGGGTTTTTTTTAATATGATTGACTGGATTCGCCTTTGACCACAATCTCACCTGATGTAAAGTGACGATGTGGTCAAAGATGAAGCACACGATCCCAGTAAATGCCTATTCACTCTACTCTTAAAGATCCCAAGGTTGTAGGATTCCGGAAAGACTGACGCCGGGAGAGAGTCCCATGCCTTGACTGTTCGGATGATGAATGAAGAATCGAACTTCTTAGTGCGAATGTTCGGTATATTAACTATATATGGGTGGAATCCCTCCCCACGCCTAGTGGTCTGAAGATGGAAGGGTGACGGTGGAATAAGGGGTTTACAAAATTGAAATTTTCCTTTTCTTTTATTTAAATGTATGAACTGTGAAATTTCACAATTTAATCGAGTTTCTCGCAATAATTATTCCTGCAAAGGAAATTTCTCGTACATCATTTTAATTGGTGACGTACTGGCTGAAATGAGAAAATTTTATTAAAATCGCTACAGTACTGCTCGAGTTACTAACTATACTTTCTAAACCTTGACAAGTAGGAATTTGTATTGAGATTTACTTGCTAGGTCGATTTTTTTGATAACCAGTGTATTTTGGGATACTTTTATAGTAAAAAGTCCAACATGGCGCCTTCAAAATACAAAATGGCGCCGGCTTCCAAACCTTCCAGCATATGGATTGTGAGGTAGCATAGCTGGGGGCCAATCGTGCATAGTTTAAGACCTGCAGTGTCACTTAGAGATAAGTTTTAAGAGCATAATATTCTAACCTTCCCTTTACAGTACATTCTTGAAAATTTAATATTTATAAAAATATATATTAAATTATGATAATGAAAAATGAAATAAAAATTGAGATAAACATGATGTCAATACAAGAAATAAAGATAAACTTGCAGGTCACATCAGTCGCCCCCGCAAAGGCAGTAATCCATTGAAAGGGTTGTGTATTTTTTTTTATGCACGACGGGTTCGTACTTGACATCAATGACACCTTAAGTGAAGATGAGGTCGAAGGTGGAAGCGTACTGACTCGGTTGTGTATACGCTTTTTCAAGTTTTTGTGTAAACAGAAACTTATTAAGAGAGCATATGATCATCCTTCGACATAACCAGCTCGTTCGCATGTCAGGCTATTTCTCAATAAATAATAAAACATAAAACATCCGTCATTTTTCTCCGGGCCTTAAAAAAATGGTAGGCCATTGTGGTACGACAAAAAATTTTAAATAATACCTTGTATATATTCGATATTTCTATAAATTATTAAAGTTACAGTTGGAACTTACCTGCGAAGACTCATTGCTGTTAGGGGAAAGTGGGGTAAATACGAACACCTAAGGGAACACTCAAATAAAACAGTGAAATTTAATCACAGAGCTTCTTTTATTGTTTTGTTATAAAGTTTGCTAATCGATGTAACTAATTAACTACATAACATTTATATTTTTTTAATAAAGTATGAAAATATGAATAAAAAACAAAACCCTTAGTGTTCGGCTTTCCCCGACATTAGTCGGGTAAACACGAACGCCAAGTGGGGTAATTACGTACGTAATTACGTAATATTAATAACGACAGTGATCACATTTATAACCCGCCGATGTTGACTGTCCGTCGGTACAATTCTCGTGAGCCCATTTTTCACTCACGTAACACTTTATCCAGTCTTCATCGGGGGGATCTATATATTTTTCTTCACAAAAAATACAAAAGAAGTCTTCATTTCCCTTCTTTTTTCCTTTTTCTTTTGTATTTTGACTAGGATCATTAAATACTTTTATATTTTTGAAATTCTTTAATACTCGTTTAATTTCTGTATTCAAAGGTTTCTTATCACTACATTTCAGTCTTTTTATTTGAGATCCTTTATTTGGTTTTTTTTCTGGTTTTTTCTTGCTTTTTTCTGCTTTTGCTCTTTTTCTGTTTTCCTTTTCTTCTAACTGCTCTTTTATAGGTGTGCTCGTCAGAATAGTAGATTTTCTCTTCATAATATTGCGTTTTGATACTCTTGGAGGAATCACAGGCAATTCAACAATATTGGATAGATGAACTTCATGTGTGCTTGTATTTTCGCTTTGTGAATTAGCAAGACCTGTATCGGATGCCTGGACGTTAAAATCTTCAACACTGTGAACTTGGGTTACTGCAGTCGTATCAGCATTGGGAACTTGTTGAACTTCAGTTACTTGGTTATTTGAGACTTGTGTATTCGTATCAATGGTTTGTAGTGGGTTCATTGTTGTCTGTGCGTCATTTTGGGATAATTTTGGCTCAATCGAATCGAATTCAATGGGGCGCAAGGGATATATTCCTGCAGATCTAAAACCACTTGCTGCTTTTTGAAGGTTACTACATCGGTTAAAAGCATTCGTAAACAATTCTACTATGTCATATTGTGTGATGGACTGTCCAAATCGATCAGCCATGTGATTCTCACATTCTTGATTGTATGCTGTCTTGATAGGGCCAAAATATGTCAAGTCCAAAGG
Source organism: Oegoconia quadripuncta (assembly GCA_949316235.1). NCBI lineage: Eukaryota > Metazoa > Arthropoda > Insecta > Lepidoptera > Autostichidae > Oegoconia > Oegoconia quadripuncta. Next base: position 28,667,280 of record OX438749.1, read on the forward strand.
TTGGAGTTTGTGTGAGGTGTGTGGTGGCAAAGTCAGCATAATGATTCCATGTTCTCTGCATAGTGAATAAGCATCAAGACTTATGTGGCTTTCATGTTTATCCAATATGAGCAACGCTGGATCTTCTTTTGAAGGCTTTGCATATGAAATGAAGTGGTGTAGCCAATCAACAAAAAGGCTTTCATTTATCCATCCAGAGTCTGACACAGCTCCAATCATGTTAGGGTTACTACCTTTTAGTAATAGTGGATTCATGCGTTTTCTTTTAAATATAAAACATGGTGGAATGTATTGACCGGCTGCACTAAACGCACAAACCACTGTTGTTGTAGACCCCCTTTCGGCACTCGTTGCCTTACCGACTTGTTTCTGACCTCTTACTGCCACTATTTTCTGATTTTTCTGGACTGTTGATATACCTGTCACATCGACGTTAAAAATTCTATCAGGTTGAATATGATATTTCTCTTGTATGGCCTTCAAATTATTATAAAAAACTTGAACGTCAGTTTCATTGAATGCTGTGATACGATTAAGTGAAGTCGCCTCAGGTGTCCTCAGAGACAGGCTGGGATGTCTTTTCATGAAGCTGTAATACCAGTCTTTCCCGGCTAGCTGTTTTACTCGGTCGAAATTGTGAGAAAGTTTGTTCTTTTCAGCATATTGGTACGCAATTTGGCGAATTTTTTTTATGGTTAGGCCGTAATAAAGTTTACTGCATTTGATGATATAATCTACGAGTTCCGCTTCTTGCTCGTCTGTGAATAAAATTTTTCGACCAGGTATTGGCAATTTAATCACTGGCTTCTTTAGGTGATCAAAAATGGTCGTTTTCGGAACGTTATAAGTTTCTGCAGCTTTGCCGATGCTAAGTTTATTGGTTTTAACATCGTCTACAGCCTTTTTAAGATCTTCTAGACTGTATTTCGTCACTGTCTTTCGTTTGTAATTACGAGGCATCTGGAACAATAATAAAAAATATATGAACTGGGAACCAACAAAATGGTGGGGCAATGACGAACGTTCGGGATTACCCGACATGGAATGTTCGCCTTTACCCCGCGGGATCAAAAAAAAAATATTGAAATAAATATTTTAGGTTATATAACTTTTGCCGATTACGTCATTGTTATTTAGCAGCTTAATATGTAAGTATTCCAGTGTGTAAACATTAAAGAAACATTGTTAATAAATATCAAGTAATACCAAGTTGAATTTACGAAAAAAATTACATGAAAAACTTGCAAAATATAACAAAATGCATACCTTGATAAGTACGTGCGTTCGCTTCGCTTGAGTCGTTGACTGGCACTAGTAGTGGCGTGATCTCCGAGATGGCGACAAGTGAAATATGCCTATCTCTTTCTAACACATCAGAACCGTTGTGTTCGGGTTTACCCCGCGTTCGTGATTACCCCACTCTCCCCTACATGAAATCTGAATTCCCGAGTAAATCAAACAATTTCCTCCCACTAAATCACTTTTGGTTCAGTAAATGAATATGGACACAGTTCACTTTATAGTTGTATTATTACTACCCTTAATACGTAATAAATTGTCATTAAGTTAAATAATTAAAAATAAAAACTGTTTTAATCGTTAAAAAAACTATTTCACAATTCACAAAATAATTACAAGACAAATTGTTTGTTTACAAGAGTACCGACGGACCACAAGGTACAGTATGATCAGAATTCGCCGCTAGAATCACTGAATATCTTATACAGGGTGAGCCAATACGACAACGATGCACGAAAGTTACGTTTCGACTGAAATTCAGGCTTCCAAGCCCTATTTCCCTGAAAACTACCAACAAAGAAAATTTCACCTAAAGTTGTACGCCCGAGCGACTGAAATCGAATGTAGGCGTCACTTACAAGTCACTTTTGTTAGTTTGGACAGGAGATGCAAACGATTCTCAACTTTACAGCTTTGTTGTTAAGACTGCCGGTTATATGTCGGAGGATTTTTAGAACAATACAAAATTAGTTGATTTGTATAGGGACTCTTTACTTATGTAAGGAGACGAACGTTACGGTTTTTTCCTAATAACACCAATTTTATTGCGTCCATAGCAAATGGGTTAATGATTTGATCGCTAAATTATTAATGGAAAACACGTTTGTTGAAATAAAATAAACACAAATGGAATTGGAGAACCATTTGAAGTTCAAATATTGAATTAGGGGGTCAATATGAATGAGCGTGCCCTTGGAAAAAATGTAGTCGTGGAACTGAGTTTTATGCCAAGTAATGACATTTGTCATTACTTGACCATTATCAGGTAGATTACCTGCAGAGTTATATGATTACCTGTAGGGCGTTATCCATAGATATGGTCGGTAACCAATCTTTTCGCGTTTTTCTTAGTAGATAAAACAGCGCCATCTCTTAGAACATACATACATAAGCTCACCCCTGATTCCCGTTGGGGTAGGCAGAGACTGCTGATTTCCATTTGCAAATGCTGCTGGTACATGGCCTGCCTGGGAATCGAACCCGGACCTCTTAAACTGGGAGACCGCATCTTAACCGCTGAGCCACCGGCGCATAGGTAATAGGTAATTAAATAGTAATAATAAATAATATATTTCGGACACTTACACCAAACATCTAGTCTAAGCAAAGCTTGTACTATGGATACCAGATAACGGATAAGCATACATAAATATTTATATAAACATCCATGACTGGGAAATAAATATTCGTATTCATCACACAAACGTTTACCCATCGCGTAATTCGAACCCGCAAACATTGGTTTCGCTGACAAGGTCACAATCCACTCACTGCACCAACCGGTCGTCAATTCATAGGTCATTGCATAGTACATATAGGTCATTATCTAAGTACATTTTCCATTTTCGGAATAAAAACAATACTTCCGCTCTTAAATTTCGCTAAGGTAATTTCTCTAAAAGAAAAACATCTTTAACCTTTCTCGGATGATTGAATGCCCGAAGGATATTGTGTTCGGGGAGAAATGTCAGAAATAGACAAATTTTGTTTTCTTATAATGTAGATTGGCAGTAAAAGCCATTACAAATTGAAACTTCTTTTACATTTCATCATCAGCGCGTAAACATCCCACTGCAGGGAATACACAACGCTGGCCCAATGCAAATCGACACGAAGTTAAAATTAAAGTGATAAAATTGTTGAAATCAATTCAGCATGACGAAATGGAAAAATTCCTTGGACATAGCTAAGATAAACAAAACACACACAAAACTACACACACACACACATAATAATAATGGTTGTTTAAAATTTAGTGGTAGTATCTAATCCATTAATAATTACAATGTTTACTTTGCTTAGTTAAGGAAGAGCAAAATTTTCTGGCACAGGTATCCTTATACCTAAAAGGAAATCTTAACAATACGTTGCATGTGATTCCTAAAGAAAGAAATAAACATTTTTTTTATATGAGAGGGCGGCAAACGAGCATGCGGGTCACCTGATGGAAAGCAAACACCGCCGCCCATGGACAACCCGCAACACTAAAAGGGTTACAGATGCGTTGCCGGCCTTTGAGGAAGGTGTAGGCTCGTTTCTTGAAGGTTCCAATGTCGTACTCGTTCGGGAATACCGCTGCAGGAAGTCCGTTCCACAGGGTGGTCGTACGTGGTAGGAAGTTTCTTGAGAAACGTACAGTGGTAGACTTCCACTCATCCAGGTGATGTGGATGGAATTTTATTTCATTTTTAATTTTTCAATGCATAAATTTATTTCTCAGGCATGCAGCCCTCGTATCATGGACAGCGTTTGTCGCGCGCGACGCGACAACGAGTGGGATAGTTGTCTGTATTCATCATACAAACATATGCCCCTAACGGGATTCGAACCCGCGACCATTTGGTATAGCAGCTGAGTTTCTAACCACTACACCAAACAGGTCGTCGATTAACATTAGAAATCTAACAATGACATAAATTAAGCCTACAACAAAGAAATAGAAATAAATGTTTATTGACACGTGATTTTGGCTCATAAAGATTAGAACCAACTCTTCATGAAACAATGAAAGCCGGTTCTCCCTATAGCCTATACTGAGGATTATAAATAATAAATAAATATCCTTGCACATACACACAACGCCATCTAGTTCCACTCTAAGCAACTAAGCTTATACTATGGATACCAATAGTGGGGAGCATGACAACTTGCGACATAGTTTAACCCACATTTTACCGCGGTCATCTGTCAAAATGAGCGATATAACAGTCGTATAGAAGCAATTTGACAGATGCATGATATAAAGCATGTTAAACTATATTCCATGTGGCTAGCCATGCGGATAAATAAATAAATAAAAATCCTTATACATACACACAGCGCCATCTAGTTCCACAGTAACATACCAGATGGTTGATATACTATATAAATACATATTTTTTTTTAATACTTATTATAAATAAAGTCATCCATAACTCGGGTGGTACACATGTCCGTATTTATCACACAAACATATGCCCCTACCGGGATTCGAACCCGCAACCTTGTGGTATAGTGGTCAGAGTTGCTAACCACTACACCAAACAGGTCGTCAAGTCGACAGGTCATAAAAAGGCAGATGCTTAATATTTTTTTTTGTAAATGTATAGGTACATATTAAAAATTAATAAGTCTGGTACACGTATCCGTATTCATCATACAACAAATTTTGGAATAACATTGCAAGATTTCTAACCAGTAGACCAAGCAGGTCGTCGTATAAGCGAGACAAACACGTAGAAGACCTCATTGAAGACGAAATGGATTCCGCTCAGAGGAATAATACCAACTTGCTGTAAAAGAAAATCGACAAAGGAAACTCCTTTGACGTAAAGACTGCGCTACACTGAAAGAGGCGCGGTGCTGCAATTCGAGCTAACAACTTTTCATTTCATATCCGTTGTTAATTCGCATTCTTTCCCAGATGGCAGTATTGATAATTCAAATAGTGATGTTCTTAACCATGCAATATGTGACTAGGTTGCACTCTAAAATAATTTATATAAGCAGATGGCAACACTGGTTATTATTAGGTCCTTACCTTGGCGTTTTGTATGAAGAATTTCATTAAGACTGTTTTCTCCATACAAACATTTTTGATTTTTTTTGGGAACGGCAAATCTAAATTTAGCTAAACTTTGTGTGTATTATCGGATAACATTAAGCTAAGTACAGGCAGCGTTAATTTTTAAAAGTAACCGCTTTATAAAAGTTTCAGCGAATCTAAGAAATGATTATGGGAAGCGCATGAAAAGAGCTCTGTTCAAATTTCTTTTATTATGTAATTTAGCCCAGAAATTAAAATATTTCATGTGAAACCTTGAAATAATATTCCATTTTCCAAATAAAAAACAAATTTGGATATAGCTTTGAAAATTGCAGGAATTGGTACATATTATTATTAACGAAGAAAAAAAAATTCCAATTTCAAGACCCAATATAAAATATTTAATACAATCGTGTGGAATTTGTTTATCCCGCGGAAACTACTCCCATTGTCACGATAAATACTATCTCATATGTACATACATAACATCACGCCTGTTTTCCGTAGGGATGGGCAGAGTCATATAAATACAATCTTGTTTTACAAAAAACGAGCCGTTCGCGCAGTTTATCAGTTGAGACCTGCATTGACACTTAGATATAGGTTTAAAGTGTATAACATTCTAACATTTTTGAAAATCTAATGTATGTCAAAAAGATTTTAACAAGAAATAAAGATAAACTTGCAGGTCACATAAGTCGTCTCCGCAAAGTCAGTAATTCATTCACTGGTTCATGTATACGCTTTTTCAATAAGGTTCCAGTTGATATACAAAATCTTCCTCTCAATAAATTTAAAGATGCTATAAAACAGAAACTTATTAACAAAGCATATTATAAAATATCAGACTATTTAGATGATGATCATGCCTGGACATAATCAAATCGTTCGCATGCCAGGCTATTTCACAATTAATAATGAAATATAAAAACATTTTTGTAATATAAAAACCTTTATGTAAAATAGCCTGATTTTAAAAGAGCAACCCTTCGAGTTTCTTGCTTGTTCTTCTCAAGGGAAAATTGCATTTTGAACAAGCAGTAGCTTAAAAAATGTAAAATTGACTATTTTAAGTGTACTCTGTGTATCTACAAAATAAAGCATTTTTGACTTTGACTTTGTCTCAAAAGTCAAAGACTTCAGATATCAGTATTTGATACGACAATTCACGAACGAAGTCGGTGTGTACCTGAGACCCATTGGTTCCAAACTCCCGCTTTAACACCAATGAAGTGGTACCATTTTGATTGTTTCAACGACTCTGTCCATACGCAGTAATATACAGGGTGAATTTGAATTCGTGTAATACCCATTAACTGGTGACGTCACTCTTGATTACGAACAACTTTCCTCAGAGAACCATAGTCGAATTCGATCAAAAAATTTTCGAGCACCCATACAAAGTAAATCATTCTGAAACTACCTTTGGCAAATGGAAGTCCAACAATTTTCGGCTGAGGACTCGAATCCTGATCACGAACAACTTTTCACTAGGAACCGTTGCCGAATTCAGCCGAAAATTGTTGGACTAGAGGAGCTTAAGACAGAGATCAGATGGCCAGTCCCCCTAATGTGTTGGGGTTTTCGGGTCGTACGCTTCCACCTTCGACCTCATCTTCACTAAACATCAGGTGTGATTGAGATCAAGTACGAACCTGTCGTGCATAAAAAAAAGGTTTTGAGAATGGTTTACTTTGTATGGATAATCGAAATTTTTTGATCGAATTCGACTATGGTTGCTTGGGGAAACTTGTTCGTAATTGGGAGTGAAGTAACCTGTTACACGAATTCGACTATGGTTGCTTGGGGAAACTTGTTCGTAATTGGGAGTGGAGTAACCTGTAAACACGAATTAAATTTCACGTATAAGTCTACGGTTGTTACGTTTTTGAGAGGACATTATAGTGCACGGTCTCACAAGTGGTATTTATCTACGCAGCTGAGTGTACAAGTGTGCTGCACGCTGCAGTAATTTTCACCTATTGTGTTAAGAAGTTAAAAACTCACCGTTTATTGTACTTTGGGGTTATGGAGGTGAACAAAGACGTTTTATAATATGGAACGAGAATACTTACAAACTGAAATACGGACATTAATTCACGTAGATGTCGGATATTTCTTTTCGCGAGGGTAGAATGTATTAAATTTTCATTCGGAAAATTCACTAACAGTATTATTGAAACATAGATAGAAGTGTACAAATATAATATTCTAATAACAATAGCTTACTGTAACTACTATGAGTTTAACCGCCTCCGTGGCTCAATGTAAACAACATAGGGTTTACGAATCGGAGGTCGCGGGTTCGATCCGCAGCGGGGTACATGTTTAGTACTCGGTTTGGTTGGTGGTAGGGCATTTTAAATGTCCGCCTGGCTAGCTACCATCGCGCGATAGCTTCATCTATTGTTAACAGATTTTGATCAACAGAACGAAAACAGTTTTATGGGGCTTCTTTTTTATGCACAACGGGTTAGCACTTGACCTCAATCACACCTGATGTTAAATGAAGATGAGGCCGAAAGTGGAAGCGTACTGACCCGGAAACCCAAATATTTGGGAAACTGGCTATCTTATCTTTGACAACCGGAACATAACAATGCTATTAACATTGCTGCTTGGCGGCAGATTTAGATAAGATGGTGGTAGCTAGCCAGGACATTTAAAATGCCCTACCACCAACCAAACCGAGTACTAAACATGTACCCCGCTGCGGATCGAACCCGCGACCTCCGATTCGTAAACCCTATGTTGTTTAAATTGAGCCACGGAGGCGGTTAAACTCATAGTAATTAAAGTAAGCTATTGTTATTAGAACACTATATTTATACACTTCTATCTCTGTTTATTATACTTAAATATATATAAATTATGTATTTTATTTTATTTTATTTATTTACATAGAATCAAAAGCATTATTACAAATTCTTATACAGAAATCTATTACCAAACTTATGCCAATTAAAGATTGTTATTATGTCACTGATAATGGTTACCGTTAAAATTGAATCATCTCCTCTCATATTATATTTACAACTCACATAAGCAATAACCAAACTAATCCAGGTTTTTCAATTTCAATTACGCATAAAGTAAAAATCTTATCTAAAAACTGCAAGAAGGGAAAGCAGAGTTTTTTTTTTAACGGGGGGAAAATGCATTTACGCGTTCGACCCGCCGCTGACGGGGGTCAGCGGCGAGGATATGTGGGACTCACCGCTCCAAACGGGAGCGGTCCAACCCGCTAAAAACCCCGCGGTGTTCCTCCGCGCGCACCGAAAATGGCGTGGCCACGGGTACCCCTCGGTAATCGTCCGCAGCAAAATGTATAAACATATTAATCAATATGAGATTCGAAGCCGAGCCAGATCAATTTGCAGTCATAGCTTATCTCAGATACGCATTTACGCGTTCAACCCGCCGCTGACGGGGGTCAGCGGCGAGGATATGTGGGACTCACCGCTCCAAACGGGAGCGGTCCTATACCCGCTAAAAACCCCCCGGTGTTCCTCCGCGCGCACCGAAAATGGCGTGGCCACGGGTACCCCTCGGTAATCGTCCGCAGCAAAATGTATAAACATATTAATCAATATGAGATTCGAAGCCGAGCCAGATCAATTTGCAGTCATAGCTTATCTCAGATACGCTATAGCAACTGTTAAGGAGAGCAGAGTATCCTAACACAAGTTTTAAGAAGCTTAACAGGATACTCTCACAATTGTGTACAAGATTGTTATGCTTGAATGGAAATAAATATTTTGAATTTGAATGTTTTAATTAAATTACAATTAAATTTGTACTTTTACATTAGTAATTAATAATATCATTATACGAATATCAATGAAAACAAATAAAGACTGTATATATCTATACTTATGTCAAGCAAAATAATTCGGCTCTAAGAATGACAACTCACTTTAACCGACCGTACCATGACAAAGTGAAATGACCTAATAAAATTGATGTTTGCCGATAGCGTAACGGATTTATAGTTTTGTTTACGTTCCCTCGCAAAACCCACACAGTGGACGATATCACTGGCATCGGGACAAAAGATAGAATGAAAACAAATTTGTAAATAACAATGAGAAGAATAGATTTAAAAAAGACAAACCCTCTGAGTTTCTCGCTAGCTCTTCTCAGTAGTGGTCGCGTTCCGAGCTAGTGGTAGTTTAAAAAACAAGTGACGTTCAAAGTGCATGTTGTATTGTCTACATGAATAAATGATTTTCATTTCATTTCATTTCTCAAGTATTGTGGTTAATACCAGACGACCTGTTGGTGTAGTGGTTAGAAACTCTGCTGCTATACCAAAAGGTCGCGGGTTCAAATCTGCCGCCGAACAGCAATGTTAATAGCATTGTTGTGTTCCGGTTAACAGAGATAACATAGCCAGTCCCCCAAATGTGTTGGGGTTTCCGGGGTTAGTACGCTTCCACCTTCGACCTCATCTTCACTTAACATCAGGTGTGATTGAGGTCAAGTACGAACCCTTCGTGCATAAAAAAATATTATGTATGCGCCACGAACGTACCGTGATCAAATCGGGGATCTCATTAAGAAAGTCAAGAGTACCGTAAACCGACGAGCATGTCGCCTTTACATACCGGCCGGATATCCGAATTTAGATTGTCAATAAGTCCAAGGTCCATATCCAGCAGTTGACTAGTTTCGGATGATGATAATATAGCCTGGGACTTTAGTTATACCAAGCTATATATACCGAGTTCCTCCAAAGGTTTTCTTTGTCACCCAACTTAAAATACCTACTCTTAAAATATTTTATAATTCAATTAGCTTCGTGATTGGATAGCGGGGGAATTTCCAACAAAGCCTTCATGTATAAGCAAGCTGGTGCCCGCGACTTGGTTCGCATGGAGCATATCAAAATCGATTCACTAAAGAATTTTGTACACATACAGGGTGAAATTTAATTCGTGTAATTCCCGATTACCGGTTACTCCACTCCTGATTACGATCAATTTCCCCAAGGAACCATAGTCGATTTCATAAAAAAAAAATCGATTAAATCAAATATTTATATTGTATGTAAATGTAAATATCCTTGGACATACACACAATGCCATCTAGTTCCACATTAAGCAACTATAGGCTTGTGTTGTGGATACCAGATGGTTGATAACATAAATACATTTTTTTTTGTAAATAAACACTTATTATAAATGAAAACATCCATAACTCGGGTACAGATGTTCGTATTCATCACACAAACATATGCCCCCAGCGGGATTCGAACCCGCGACCTTTTGGTGTAGTGGTCACAGTTTCTAACCACTACACCAAACAGGTAGTCAAATTTATTGTATAAAATAAATAAAATAAAATATCTTTACGCATACACACAGCGCCATCTAGGTCCACAGTAAACATCTAGGCTTGTGGTATGGCCACTAAATGGTTGATAAACTACACAAATACATTTTTTTTTTTTGTAAATAAATACATATATAAATGAAAAACATCCATAACTCGGGAACACATGTCTGTATTCATCATACAAACATATGCCTCTAGCAGGATTCGAACCAGCGACCTCTTGGTAAAGCAGTCAGTTTCTAGCCACTACACCAAGCAGGTCGTCAATGGACATGTATGGACAAAGTAAATCATTCTGAAATCAACTTTGGTATGGAAGTCCAACGAACAGCTGACTTCGGCTATGGTCCCTATTGGAAAGTTGCTCGTAATCAGGACTGGAGTCACCAGCCAAAAATTCTTGGACTTTCTTTCAGAATAGTTTACTATGTATGGGTAATCAGAATTTTATTGATCGAAATAAACTTTGTTTCTTTGGAGAAAGTTGTTCGTAATCATGAGTGGAGTCACCCGTATACGGGAATTACACGAATTCAAATTCACCTTGTAAATATTAACCAAGGTCCTAATCTATCTGCCAACGAAATTTCATCCTAATTTGTCTAGCCGTTTCACAAACTTTTGATTTTATTATTATACTATCTAATATTAGTTGGGATATAGTTGGATTTTACAAAAAAATATATGTTACATTCTATAACCGCACTATTTGCTATGGCAAAGAACATAAGTTTGATACAGCCAGGTGATAACACCATCAGCCATGTGTTATGGAGATCACTAATAAAATATACTTCGAATTGTTTTTTTCTTTTTCCAAATTTCGAACTGCCCAGTAGGCAGCGCGCCGCATGATTTTTTATTCTGTTTCCTCGCAGTATGTTGAAAAACGTCGTACGATATACGTGAGTCGGCGTCGGTCGCCTTCAGCTCGGGCTGAAATTCCACCTCGTGTGTTATAGCCACTATAACGCACTTATATCGTAATGTACTATAAAAATATATACACTACCAGTTTCAGTAAATAGTTGCTCACTGATGGTAAACTCTGAAGTACTCAGAACTCAAAGCCTCTTGTAAAGAACTTCGCACTTCGAAAGCCTTAACCGACGAAGCGTAAAACTTCCTAAGGTAGGCTCTTACACTTTGTTTGTGTAAGTACTACACAACCTCTTGTTCTGATTTCCAGTAATTTAATGAGAAATAACAAAACAGCGTGTAAATTTCCTTAAACCAAGCCGTTGAGTACATTTTTTATGATTGACTGGATTCGCCTTTGACCACAATCTCATCTGATGGAAAGTGACGATGTGGTCGAAGATGAAGCACGCGATCCCAGTAAATGTCTATTCACTCTGCTCTTGAAGATCCCAAGATTGTAGGATTCAGGAAAGACTGACGCCGGAAAGCCTTGCCTTGGCTGTTCGGATGATGAATGAAGAATCGAACTTCTTAGTGCGAATGTTCGGTATATTAATTATATACGGGTGGAATCCCTCCCCACGGCTAGTGGTCCGAAGATGGAAGGGTGACGAAATTGTACAAAATTGTGCAATATCCGGCGGATAAAAAAAATCAAGCGTCAAAAACACAAAGCCTGCCCCACATACCTGATAGCACAACTGGTACCATCCTCATCATCCTCCCTCTTCCGTCTCCTGCGCCTGATGTACAGGTACGCAGCGAGGGCAAAGATGGCCACCGCTGCACCACAGCTCAATAACGACACTAGCACTACGTCCCGTTTCTTCATTATTATCTGGAAAGAAAGAGACAATAAGGTCAGACTCGTATTATCCACAATTGTATTGTCGACGACCTCTTGATGTAGTGGTTAGCAACTCTGGCCACTATACCAAAAGGTAGCGGGTTCGAATCCCGCTAGGGGCATATGTTTGTGTGATGAATAAGGACTTGTGTACCCGAGTTATGCATGTTTTCATTTAAATTAAGTATTTATTTACAAAAAACCATCTGGTATTCACAACACAAGCCTATAGTTGCTTACTGTGGAACTAGATGGCACTGTGAGTGTGTACAAGGATAATTATTTATAGAACCTATGTAACACAATAATTAAGACGGTATGAACTTCTCCTCAGTCTGGTGTCCAGCTACAAATGGACACTTACAAATTCTTTTCAACTAACCGTAGTGTTGTGCCAACTTTTATTTGGCGCGAAACCAAGACTTAAGTGTGGCAATTACGGCTATACCACGTCCGTTTCCGGCCCATAACGGAAGTACTACCGACGATTTCGTTCCGCTGAATACCAGTCATATTTTATATTTCGGACGATCTGAAATTTTTCCTTTTGTGAATATTAAGTTCTACATTTCTGTAGCCCATCAGGAATATTTTTCAATACGCATATAGACGGTTTCCAGGCCATCATAAGAATACGTAGCGCGTCGATTTTGAAGCACGTGTGCGGCAGCTCCAAACACCACCCTGAGCACACTGGCGGACAGGTGGGATTCCGTGATGCTGCGGCACTGGATACGCTTGCACACATCTAAATAGTGCTGATTGTGCCGCAGCAAACGTATGGTCAGTTCTGCTCAGAGTTTAATGGAATAGTATAATTTAAGTTACTAACCAAAATATGGGTTTAATCCTGAAATAAATGATTTTAATTTAATTTTTTTTTATTTTTTATTTATATTAAAATCAGTTCTAACTAATATTTTAAATGTTTATTTGTTTGTTTGTTGCTCAATCACGGCGAAACGGATAATACTAATAATAAATAATAAATATTTCGGACACTTACACCAATCATCTAGTCCCAAACTAAGTAAAGCTTGTACCATAGATACTAGATAACTGATAAACGTACATAAATATTTATATAATCATCCATGACTCGGGAATAAATGTTCGTATTCATCACACAAACATTTATCCCTCGCGTGAATAAACGGATTTGGATGAAATTTGGTATATAGGTAGAACATACATTGGAGTAAGACTTAGGATATTTTTTATCCCGACAAAGCGAGTAGTTCCCGCGGTATAAACAAATTTCTGCGATAAAGTTATTCCAAGCTGGCGAAGACGCGGACGGAAACCTAGTATTATAATATTATATTTTTTTAACACCCGACGAATTATTACGAACACTAGACCTCAATCACACCTGATGTTAAGTGAAGATGAGGTCGAAGGTGGAAGCGTACTTACCCGGAAACCCCAACACATTTGGGGGACTGGCTATCTTATCTCTGTGAACCGGATCACAACAATGCTATTAACATTGCTGCTTAGCGGCAGATTTAGATAAGATGGTGGTACCTAGCCAGGCGGGCATTTAAAATGCCCTACCACCAACCAAACCGAGTACTTAAACATGTACCCCGCTGGGGATCGAAACCGCGACCTCCGAATCGTAAAACCAATGTTGTTTACATTGAGCCACGGATGCGGTTTAAATTTAACTTGTAAATTTGATTACAGGCAAACACTGGGACAGGCGAAACTAAATAAAACTTTTAAAATAGAACCGTATTACAATAGAATATAGATTAGTTTAGAATCAACTTTCTCTTCCCGTGGGTGTTACACGAAGCCTGTAGACCAAGCTGATCGATATATAGACAAACTTTACTCTCATACAAAGTCAATAATGGTTTATTTTGTAGGTACACAGGGTATCCTTAAAATAGTTACAGGAGTTCTAAGTAAGTATATTCTTCGACGCAATGAATTTTTATCTAATAGTCTATGTCTTATTCCTTGGCCGCGGGCGACCAGTCTGCACTCCGTCTCCGCCCGGTTCGCATGAAGCAATAAATACTTATAGTCAATAAATATAAGTCCATAATAACGGGTTTGATTCGATGTAAGACTTAACTGCGACAAACACTATTGCGAACTGCGAAAGATGGAACTGCGACAGTGCCGAACTGCGACAGATCTGAACTGCGAAAGACTTAACTGCGACAGGACTGAACTGTCAATTAAGAGAATATGAGAAAGAAGAAACACGTACCACATTTATTTAGAATGGTACGTATATCACAGTTAGGTTAGGTTAACTTTGTTTGTTAATTAGGTTAGGTTAGGTTGGAAACATGAGGGGTGCGATGTCAGACAACCTCCTCGTGTGCCTGATGGCTACTTGTCCCCCTGGATACGTCTGGGGGGAACGGTAGTCGTTGGGCCGGTGCACCCTGGGCATCGGTCAACAACTTCCCTTTTAAGGGTTCTTGTTGACCGATGGCGAATAGTCTGACACCGGGGGGCTCCTCCGCGTGTCCCTCTGGTTTAGCAGAGGGCACTGCGGATGGAGCAGGAGACGCTCCCCTCCTAGCGGGGGAGTAAGGGTGGGCTCGGTGTGCACTCGCACTGCCGCCGAGCAGGCCTGGGGAGGAGGTTAGGGGGAACCTCCTACCCCTTGCCACCGCCGGGCTCGTAATCCGGGACCGCGGCTTTCAGCTGCAGTCCGGGACCGAGGGTCTTGGCCTAACCGCCCGGACCGCGAGGAAGGAAACCTCTATAAAAAACCAGCCCAAGTCTCGGCTCCGAGGCCCGCCTCGGCGCCGAGATGCCCTCGTCGTTCCACTCCCGAAAATTCGTTTTCGGGAGTGGAGCGGCGGGGGATGGTGGAGGGCGAATATCCACCACAGCGGGCTGCGGCGAGGAAGCGGCGCTCCCTGAGGAATGCCCATATGTCCATATGGGCAGGGGACGCCGTGGAATCGTCTGCAGCACTTGGGCGACCTCTCCTTGACGACTGCAGCTAAGGCTGCGGCCGTCGACGAGAGGTCGTGGGAAGCGGCCCTCTCCCTCTGCTCGCAGGGGGGGGAGACGGCGGGCGGGCGGAGGGGCGGTGGCCTTTAACGCCGCCCCTCCGGGCCTCCCGCTGTTACAGGCCGCTATGGTAGGGGACGACCTCTCTGTTGGGAGGCTGTCCCCTGCCATACCATATGGTGGTAACCCTTAGCTACCATGTGGTGTGGCGGGGGGCTGCCTCTCTGTTATGGAGAGGTCGTATCCGTGCGGGGCGGCCACTCCTTGCCGCCCGCAGCTAGGTACAAGGGCTGCGGGCGCCAGGGGGAGGCCGTGAAAGGCGGTCCTCTCTCTCTGCGAGACGAGGTCACTCGCGGAGCGAGGGGAGGCCCAGCCGCTCGGGGGGCACGGAGGAGAGCTTATCTTTGGTGATAGGCGATCCTCTGCCCCCCCTACCCTGCGGGGCCGTGGGTGGCGATCCGGGGGGATCACCGCCCACACATAGGCCCCGCGAGAAGGCGCGCGCGGTGTTTTCCGCGCGCCTTCTAGAGGTGGCTGGACCAGGCGATTCCTCCCTGCTCCAGCCCAGAGGTGGGCCTGCCGCCGTTTGTCCTGGCGGCGGGCACCGCGCTGGCGTGGCTGCGGACGAATACCAGATGGTACCCGCGGCCACGCCGTCAACGGCGCGCGCGAGGGAACACCCAGGAGTTTTTAGTCGGTAGGCCGGCACCTTCTGTGCCGGAGTCCGACATAATCCGCCCCCCTCCCCCGAGGAGGGCGGATAAGCATGAGCGTTTCTCCTGGTAAAAAAAAAAAAAAAAAAAAAAAAAGGTTGGAAACATGAGAAACAACGCAGGAGCCGAGCGAGCGAAGCGAGCGTGCCGCGGTAGCGGCCGGCGAAGTGCCAGAACCGAATCGCTCCGTTTTGGAAATCTATTCATTAACTTGACTGCCACATAAGTATTATTACCTTTAATGACACCTATTTGAACTCGTAAACAGTTGATGTAGTTAATTGTTGACTAAATAATCTGTTGATCTAATGAACCATTGATATAACAGTACTGTCGCAGTTAAGTCTTTCGCAGTTCAGATCTGTCGCAGTTCGGCACTGTCGCAGTTCAGTCTTTCGCAATAGTGTTTGTCGCAGTTAAGTCTTACATTCGGTTTGATTCCGTCCTGCGGCCCGCTATACTACATTATATCTAAAGCAAGCTACCAATTTGTTAGAAAACATATTTATTCTATCACTGACAGGTACTCTATCCATGGGCAAAAAATCATGGACTTTAAGATTATAGGAAGCTAGAAGCGTATTTTATTTTATTTATTTTTATTTAATTTTCTTGGGAAAACCAACAGCTGTTTTACAAATTATCACTTAAACTAAGAAACTGAAAGCCCATTAGAGGTTTCCACTGATATAACCTACTTAAACTTTTAATAAAAAATAATATACTGGACTAACATCACTAACTCTGGAATCGGGATAAAAAAATCAGTTGTGCATTATTTTAATGATAAACTAATATGAATTAATGGTTTTGGTAATATAATATAATATAAATCATCTTCCTGTCTCCTAATTGTTGTGCCAGACAGGGTCCATAATGAACTATTGTTTTTTTTTATTAAATCAAATCAAACCAAAAATTCTTTATTTGGTAAGTACACAGGGTACACTTAAAATAGTCAGATTTTACATTTTTTAAGCTACTGCTTGTTCAAACGGCAATTTTCCTATGAGAAGAACAAGCAAGAAGGTCGAGGGGTTGCTCTTTGAAATCAGGTTATTATATTACAAAGAGGCAAAATAATATTTCATTATTATTAATGACATAGCCTGGCATGGGAACGAGTTGGTCATTGTCCAAAGATGATTATCATGTAAATAGTCTGATATTTTATAATATGCTTTCGAAATTTCGGTTTTACAGTTTCTTTAAATTTATTGAAAGGAAGATTTTGTATATCAATGGGAATCTTATGTAAAAATGTAGGTATATTTCGCAGATAGCGATAAAAACCAGTAATGAAATGCCATTGACCTCTTCCATCTTTCGTGATATTAGTATGTGTATGTAGGTTTATAGTATATATATATATATTTAAATTATGTTATGTATATATTTCGCAGTAGGTATATGTAATATATTTAGTGTAAGTTTATTATTCGTTATGGGATTTTTTCTTTTGCACACAATTTACTGCTAAACCCCAAATTTACTAAGTTTACTATGTCAATGCTCAGGTTGGCTGGAAGAGATCTCTTAAAGAGATAAGTCCACCTTTGTACGTGACCTATTGTTTGTACTCTGTTATTGTAATATTTTGGTGCAATAAAGAATAAGAGAAAAAATACTGGAAAGGTGAATAAGAATTATTTTAAGTCAATTTAAATGTCTAATGTTCACGCATGCAAGGAGTAATCACGAAAGACATTACTTGAGTTCTTTAATTGAAAATACGCGATGAATGCTTTACAAACATATATATAAACTCAAATTAGCGTCGGTGGCTCAGCGGTAAAGACGCGGTCTTTCAATTTTGGAGGCCCGGTTTCGCTCCCCAGCAGGCAGGTCATATACCAATGAGCTTTTAAATTTAGTTACTTATGTGCATTTATCCGACCGCTCTTTAACGAAAACATCGTGAGGAAACCTGCATGTCTAAGAAATAAAAATCCCAAGGCATGTGAAGCCTCCAACTCGCATTGGGCCAACATGGTGGACTATAGCGCATACTCCCTCATTATACGAAGGAAGGCCTGTATCACTGCAATGGGATGTTAAAGGGTGATGATGATGATGTAACTCAAATAGAAAACCTGTTAAATCCCCAACTGAACCCAGGATTTAATACTGAATCTGGCGAGCTTAATTTAAAATCACACCTTATTTGTCAGCATTAACAAGGATTCCATTCGCAAATGACTATCATTAATTCGAACTCGCCGGCTCAGTGTTTCTCTGATACCATTATCGGATAGAATTAGTGGGAATATGTTGCAGGAGCACTATGAAAATTTGGTTGTTGTTTAGACGATGGAATATATGATGTTAAATTGGAATGCAACTACGATGGTCATGCATTTCATTCTAGGAAAATTGACTGCATCAGATTTTAAGTGGAGCGTAGCATGCTGTCTATACAAGCTATACTATCAGTTCTCAAATAACATCTTTGTACCATCTAGGCTTAGCGGTAGCATGCTACCGTTAATGATAGCATGCTGTCTATTTATATTAGTGACAAATGGCAGTTTCGATTATTAATAATGCCCCATCACTAATCCAATTTAGTATAGTCGACGTCACATGCTTAAATAGGTTAGCCGATTATAATTAATAATTTTTCTGTAGCTTAAATAGCAAGAATACTATCGTTATTTACTTTAGCTAGACGAATGTTTATACTCCATAAAAGCGACAGGTGTTATCTATTTGAGGGCGGTATATGTCTATGTTCTTTGTCCTTAAGTATTTCAAAAATACGTGGTCCAATTTGGGTGCGGTTTTTTTATATTTAAGGTTAAACTAGGAAAAAGGTTCTTAGTCGCGTTTGAACAAAATTGGATCAGCTGTTTCGAACATATTTAACTTTTAACACAGTTGCCTTGTATAATTATTAATTTTATTTCCTGGAGGTTCTCTAAATTTCTAAATCATGTTATAGAGAACTGCGTATAATGCAGCGTGAACTAACATCATCCTAATGCTAATGATAGCATGCTACCGTTAAGGGCAGCATGCTATTGTCATACTTCCTTTTTTTTGACGCGGGGAAACGCATTACGCATTCCGCTCGCCTGGGGGACGGCGGAGACGGTTATGAGGGACTCCTCTCCCTATCGGGAGAGATACCCACTAAAACCCCGCGGCGACCTTCCTCGGCAATAGAGAGGACCTGGGTACGCAAGGGTAGGCCCGTTCCTGGAGGGCGACTAGCGCGCCATCCACAGGGGGCGCTGTCGCGCCTCACACCGCAATCCAGCGAGTGGTATGAGGCGCGACAGGGCCCCTCGTGTATCCTCCCCCGGGTCGCGTCCGACGACTACATTGCCCCGAGATGTAGTGCCCCGCGACCCTCAGGCGACGTGCAGGGGAGCTAGCAAGCGTTGTCACACTACCTAGACGATGCTTTGAGAAATGCGCATGGTGTAACTTGAATAGACAGCATGCTATCATTAATGGTAGTATGCTATCGTCTAGTATATATGCTAGCATATATGGTAGCATATAGCATAAAAATGGTGGTACGCTGCCATATTCCAGTCTAGAACCCACGTAAAGTAAACAAGTATATTTATATCTGAAATTAAAAAGTTATTTTTATTTTTTTACAATGTTCAGTTAGGGACGCATGGTTATGTGTTCTATTTGCAAGATTTCTCGATAAAACTCCAGAGTAATGGACTATTCCAACGCAAATGCCGAACTAAAAGCAACACCTAACGCGTAACCAGCAGAGGTCGGAATTTGCAGTAAATTTGCAGGGGGCGTTAAAGGTCTAATGCCGCTATGCGGCAGGAGGGGCGGATCGATCCGATCGCGTTTACATTAGCGAGTAGACTGGCGCAAGCCACTGACCTCAAATTTCTTATGTAAACACATCTATACCTTTGTTCAGTGAAATTCCGGTCCAAAATTTTAGAGTTACGTTGGCCGGCTTTTGTGGTTTGGACTATGGACATCCACTTGTTGTGTGTGCAGAACGCAGCTTACAGTCTACAGTATCTCGAAGGCAGAGGGCAAAATGGCGATATTAACGTCATTCTCAACATGCCTACTTCAAAGATGGCAAAAATTTATATAATTTGTTTAGGTATTGTAATATACACATTGTAAGCTAAGAAATAGGCATGAGTGATTAAAAGGCACTTTTAAGCCTCGTTTATTAACGAGGCTTAAAAGATTTTTTTAAATAACTCTTGGCATGTGAAATCAACGGGACGAATCCACGAAAATCAATGAGCTTGTATTTATTCTAAAATGTAAGTGTGTGCCGCGTTCCTTTGGTCAAAACTTAACATCAAAACTAAACTTAAAAAAGTTACAATTTTGCTCAAGATAAATTGGTCACTTTTAGAATGTCATTCATATGCTTATCAAAACAATACGTAAAAATATAAGCATATCACAAGATGTTTTGTCACAACTAAACCGTAAGCTGGAGAGAGCTCTTAGTGATAAGGCCGCCTAATTGTACTCTTTTCAGTATTGTGCTTTGTAAAATGTATATTCTTCTTTTGTGCAATAAAGTGTATTTGTATTGTATTCTATAGTTTCAACATTGTGTTTTTTTGATAATTTGACCCCACGGTGCAAACGACGGGTATTAGGTATGTGTGTCTAGTCTTTGTCTGGATGTAATTCGGTACCCATTGAGATGTCATCCGAAAATGTTGAATAATTTCCTTTGATTTAAGTAAAATTAGTACAAGAATTCTACTGTTGGTGTTAGGATTTTTCAAATTATAATATTAAGAAGAGTTGACCTTTTGAAACCTTGAGAGGTTCTATATCACAAACAACTACCTTAATAATGATTTTCCAACTAACTACTAAATTACTAACTAGTACTAACCGACTAAATTTGTAGCATTAAGAGGGTTTATTTTATTATTAAGATCCGAATAGAGGTGACTTAACAGAGAAACAAAGTCGTTGATAAAGCGCTCTGGAGAGCGAGTTGGGCCATTAAATTATAGCGGGCTGAAATGGTAACTTCCTTTGATCAATTATAATAATATTTTTTTTATTCGATGTACCTACGTTTTTGCTGACCGCGTTTGCTCATAACAAAAATTAAATTTCTTTTTAATACAAATTAAATCAAAAAAATCCAGAGTAATTTATCAACCACTTTGATTCTCTGGTAAATCATCTCTTCTCGGATCTTGTCTATAAGAGTAATTCCAAGCATTAGCTTCATAATACGCAGAGCGAATTTGAGCATTTGGATTAAACGTATTGGCGTCGTTAATAATTCGTTTCATTTCAATTGACGTTATAGCATATTTCTTACTTACTTACTTTTCTAATGGGGAAGTACGCCGTAATGCTTAATCCTAACATGTCTAAGTTTAAGGTTCTCGGGTCTACCTGTATTAGTAACTACCTGAATGCCAAAAGTTTGTTGTATTATATCAGCTCCAAAGAATTAAATAATTGTGTTACTAACATAATTACATTAAAAAACAATCAAAACCTGCTTTTGAGTCTTTCTTTCACTGCTTCTTTCCCCACAGATGATTTCCCTTTTCGAAGTGGTAATAGCTTGGACATACTAACTGATAGACAAATACTTAAGCCCTATTAATTCAAATAGATTTAATGTCAATTTAATTCAAATAAAAAACTATGTGCCAAAGGCTATTATAAAATGTCCGACTATCTAGAATGCGTGACCATGGAATCGGCGTAATAAATTGTAAAAATAAGTATATTTAAAAAAAGCAAGCCCCGAGTTTTTTGCTCGTTCTTGTCGATTTAAATTTCGTATGGTATACCATACGAAATAAAACTTTTTTGAATTTGAATACCAGTAATCTTTAATGTGCCAGTCAAGCCGGTTAATACTTACAAATACAAGCAAGTATACTATCTCATCTCAATGCAGCACCATATCTATAACATAGCAATATCTTCTACAATCTGACTGAGAGCACTCTAGAAATAAAGTCAATTTTATCCACAATTGATGGAAACAGTAAAAATGTAGTCGACTTGCGGCATTTTAAATCAAATAGAAAAATAGGGTGCCCATTTTTCCGAGATCTATGGTACTTTCGTCCACACATATACTTACTTAACTATAAACGAATATACACACTCTCAATATACGCAAGTGTTATTTTTTTAATCTTAAAATATAACACTGAGACTTAAGTAATGCACAAGCATAAATGTAGTACCTAATTTGTGAAAGGGCGCAACTAACGTTGATTGCCAGAGTATATCCTGAACGGTATTCCATACAAACTTTTGAGTCAAAATTTTTCGAAATTAGTAAACCGATTCTATTGAAACTTTATACGCATAAATCACGTACATAGATGTTAAAAGTTCTTGTCACGGAAGCTGCTACAGCTAAGGAGGCTCCAACTCAGACTGCTCATCGGAGCTATAACTGACCATGCACTATTAAACAAACACTTGTTTACTCTAGGTGTTACAGACAGCCCACTGTTCAGAGCGTGCATGGAGGCAGAAGAAACAGCCGCACACGTCATCTTAGGATGTCCAGGTGTGGCAGTTTACAGGGCACAGTAGTACACCATTTCACAAGACAAGGGCTTTTGAGGGTAGTTTCCGATACCAGGCGACGAAGTGTTGGAATAATCTCCCACCACCACTGCAGACGCCTCTATCGAAATATACCGTCAAAACACAATATAAAAAGTTTCTTTTAGAAGAACAAAAGAATTTAATATAATACTTCGAGGCCGATGATGTAGTCTTTATGTTTGTTGTTATATAATATTTATATATTTATAAATATATTCATATTTATGTTATACTTGTATACTAAATATTTATGTATTTATTATCTTCTTTGTCACATTCACCTTACCTTACCTACAGTCATAATAAGAAATTACTTCAAGATTTTCTTCAAAATTTGACCTACGAGGATACAGAGAAGTTATTGACTGTCTTGAAGTAATCTTTAAGCATAGATTTATTCTGCATATCTACTTTATTTATAGATTTTTAGCTTATATCTATATGATTCTATTATTTAGCTTCGACTGAAACTCAGGATATTCCTAGTTCAGGCACTAGTGTTACAGTTGAAATTAAGTATTATTATGTAGATTTTATGTTTTAATGTACCATAAGAATTAATAAATATATTTGATTTGATTTGATTTGATTTGATTCACACACTGCACTATTACAGTGACACAATACTTTCCCGCTACATAACAAGCACATATTAGTAATACACACTCTTTTTACACATTGCTTTCCTCTCCCAGGGTGGGAGGGAAGAACAGCGCTCAGTTCCTGGACCTGAGCATAATGCTGAGTCCCACGCCTCTTTGCCACAATGGCACTCAAAATTCATTATGTTTATTACAAAATTACAAATTACAAAATAGTTTATTTGCTTTTCCAAATCATACAATAGCCAATGTATTGTGGGATCTTTCTTTTAAGCATCAAATGCCTGTGCCAGAAAGATCCACTCTTCCTTAACTTAAATATTATAGTATGATCAAGATGCAGATTATAACTTTATCTAAACAACTATAACCAAACAACAATAACTAAATGACAGTAACTAAATAACAATAACTATAACTAAATAACTATAACTAAATAACTATATCTAAATAACTATAACTATATAATTATAAATGTGTGTGTGTGTGTGTGTGTGTGTGTGTGTGTGTGTGTGTGTGTGTGTGTGTAGATGTTAAGTTTGTTTTGTACATTTAGTGCGTGTGCCCACTTGTGGCGAATAAACTGTTTTCTTTAGTAGTCGCTTCCAGAAGTCGCCAGCAACATCAGGGGTCTGCTAGGCTTCCTGGAGGAACTGGATTGGCAAGAGTAGTGTCAGCAACCCATCACGCAAAATAGGCGCAAACTGCGTCGAGTTGCGGAAATTTAGCCGCCAAAGCCTATAACCCATAGATGTTAAAAGTTAGTAGAGAAGATTTTCGAAAAAGAGTATTAAAACTAAGTTAGAGTGATTTTAAATGCAATATATACTTTTAAAGTCGATATTTTGAAAATGTTTTCTAGTAACTTTTTTGATTTATGTGTCCTACTTATACATATCAAGTTCCATTACAATTGTACTATTTGTTTTGTATGAAGAATTTCATTAAGCCTGTTTTCTCCATACAAACATTTTTGAATTTTTTTTTGGGAACGGCAAACCCTAATTTAGCTAAACTTTGTGTGTATTACCGGATAACATTACGTTAAGTATAGGTAGTGTTAATTTTTAAAAGTAACCGCTTCATAAAAGTTTCTGCGAATCTAAGAAATAATATGGGAAGGTCATGAAAAGAGCTGTGTTCAAGTTTTTTTTAGCTCAGACATTAATAAATATTTCATATGAAACCTTGAAAATATGTTCCATTTTCCAAATAAAAAACAAATTTGGAAATAACTATAGAATCGTAGGAGTTGGTAGATATGATTAACGAAGAAAAAAATTTACAATTTCATAGGTAAAGACTAATATTTTAATTTAAACGTACTATCACGTACAGCGCCGTGTTAAAAATAAATCGAATTCTTTTATCTCCCCAATATAAACAATACTTACCTATCTTAGTACGAACTGATGACTTGACTTACAGACGCCGCGTACAAAATAACAACATCACATTCATAAGATTCATTTTCATCTCTTTCAATGTTTTTGTAATTTCCAAAGAAAGACATTCCTCGTTTATTATATACATAACGTCAGGTTCAGCGTTCGAAATATTGTACAGCAAAAGTCACAAAAATCTAGCCATCGGATCATTACTGAAATACAACAGACAAGATGGGAGACACCACGGATACTTGAAAATTTGATGATTATTATAATAGCGACTAAACGTTCAATTACCCAGTTTGCCTGAACAATCTGTTAAAGAGCTTAATAATCAGCTTAAATGCTCTGTTAATTAAGACAAAGGTGGTAATTCGCTTAAGTTTTCAATGTTTCAAACGTAATCGGGAATAAGCCTCGTCTTTAGTTAAAATTTGTGATTCCGTCTTAATTTAAATGTATTTTAACCTTTAGACAAAGGTTAAAATATCACACACTTACTTCAATAGCTTGACATCGTAATAGGGTGGATGGACCTTACGTACCTCTCTATTGTATTAAGTTATATATTTTCATACTTTAGTATGGTATGGGACGCAACTTGTGCGGATACTTTGGCACCATCCCATATACAAGAAACTGCGCAAAGAGCTGGAACCGCGGCTGAACAAGCTCAAAGTAACAAGCGCCGTAAATATGCGTCAATCTCTATAAACAACGAGTTTGCGGCGCTTGCAGTGGAGATTTTGGGCCCTTGGTCTTCTGACACGAAACATTTGTAAAGGATTTACCCGTTAGACTGATTCACGCCCCTGGAGATGTGAGAGCTGGTGCCTACTTCGCTCAGCAGCTGAGCTTATGCATTCAGCGGGGCAATAGAGCTAGCGTACTAGGTACTATGCCTCACGGAAGCGAGTTGGACGGCGTATTTTTCTATAAGATGTTTTGTGTTTAATAAATTTGTTATTTCATGTACATACTTAATTAAACTTATACATTAGTGTATCTGTTATCATAACTTTGTCTAACACTGCGAAGTAGTTAACACCAGATGGTGAAGATTTATGTCGTTTACTCTGCAAGTAATTTTATATCCATTTTGATAGCTAGAGATTAGATATATGAACATACAGCAAAGTACTTGTGGCGCTTTCGGTAGGCAAAGTTAAATTAAGTTTTGTATGAAGCAACTTAATTCTTTATTGCATTCCATAATGTATGCATAGGTTATTAGAAAAGGTGTGTGTGTGTGTAAGGTGTGTACCTACAAAATAAAGCGTTTTTGATTTGATTTGATGTAATTTAATAAAAAAAACAATAATTCATTATGGACCTTGTGGGACACAACAATTAGGAGACAGGTGGAAGATTTTCGCGGAACATTATTTTATATCATATCATATCGTGTGGTGTCGTGTGGTGTCGTGTCGTGTCGTGTCGTGTCGTGTCGTATCGTGTCGTGTCGTGTCGTGTCGTGTCGTGTCGTGTCGTGTCGTGTCGTGTCGTATCGTATCGTATCGTATCGTATCGTATCATATTATATTATATTACCAAAAACACTAATTCATATTAGTTTATATATATTCATCAATATT
The DNA here is from genome assembly GCA_949316235.1 of Oegoconia quadripuncta. NCBI lineage: Eukaryota > Metazoa > Arthropoda > Insecta > Lepidoptera > Autostichidae > Oegoconia > Oegoconia quadripuncta. The sequence continues at coordinate 28,693,267 of OX438749.1, forward strand.
CATCATTAACATTGCTGGTTGGCGGCAGATTTAGATAAGATGGTGGTAGCTAGCCAGGCGGATATTTAAAATGCCCTACCACCAACCAAACCGAGTACTTAAACATGTACCCCGCTGGGGATCGAACCTGCGACCTCCGAATCGTAAACCCAATGTTGTTTACATTGAGCCACGGAGGCGGTCAATGACATAATCTTGACATAATATCGCAATTGGCCTAGCCACCCTGTACCACGAGACGGCTGGCACCGTCCGAGTCGCTAGCAAAGGCAGCGCTCACCTTGGTAAAAATAACATAGTAAGTACGTCAGTAAAGCTGATTTGTCGTTCTAATTCGATATTGAAACTACATATGCCTGGAGGCATGTAAGAATGACGCATCAACCCTTAATTTCAGCCCCACCCTAATTTTTAATGAAAGCGTTAAAAATAGAGCTGTGTTAACCCGACGCTTGAAACTTCCAAATTATTTCGGACGAGGGACAAAGGCCCTCCGAACGCGAAGGGCGAAGGGAAAGGTCTGATGTAAAATAAAAATAATAGGTCGGATAGCATTTCCCACACAATATAGGAAATGCTTGGTAATATTTATATTGTACAGAAGTACTCGTAGCGTAGTCGCATTCGCTCCTTGCTTTTTTTTATGATACGTCCTAAATGTCTTTAAATGTCCGCCTGGCTAGCTACCACCATCTTATCTAAATCTGCCGCCAAGCAGCAATGTCAAAAGCATTGGTTGTGTTCCGGTTGTCAGAGATAAGATAGCCAGTCCCCCAAATGTATTGGGGTTTCAGGGTCAGTACGCTTCCACCTTCAACCTCATCTTCACTTAACATCAGGTGTGATTGAGGTCAAGTACCAACCCGTTGTGCATAAAAAAAATGGATATGCGTTTGACAGCAATCTCACGTGATAGAAGGTGACGATGTGGTTGAAGATGAAGGTCGCGATTTCAGTAGATGCCTAATCACTTTGCTTTTGAAGATCTTAAGGTTGTAGGATTCAGGCTTGGCTGTTCGTATTATAAATGAAGAGTCGAACTTCTTGGTGCCAATGTTCGGTATATTAACCATACGGGTGGAAACCCTTCCCAATCCTAGTAGTAGTGGATAGGCGGCGGTGGAATAAGACCACGCACGCTCACCGAAATGTATCCGTAATAATGTATATGTAAACAGCCTCCGTGGCTCAATGTAAACAACGTTGGGTTTAGGATTCGGAGGTCGCGGGTTCGAGCCCCAGCGAGGTACATGTTTAAGTACTCGGTTTGGTTGGTGGTAGGGCATTTAAATGTCCGCCTGGCTGGCTACCACCATCTTATCTAAATCTGCCGCCAAGCAGCAATGTTAATAGCATTGTTGTGTTCCGGTTGTCAGAGATAAGATAGCCAGTACTCCAAATGTGTTGGGGTTTCCGGGTCAGTACGCTTCCACCTTAGACCTCATCTTCACTTCACATCAGGTCTGATTTGAGGTCAAGTACGAACACGTCGTGCATAAAAAAAAAAAATAATCTGATATTTTATAATATGCCTTGTTAATAACTTTCTGTTTTATAGTAACTTTAAATTTATTGAGAGGGAGATTTTGTATATCAACTGGAACATAACAGTAATAACAGATTGAAACATACATAAAAAGTTTATATAACTGTCCACGTGGTAAACTATACCTTCTTTTATATTAAAACTTTTTAGCATATTTTCAAATCCTTTCACGCACCAATAAACCTGAAAGTTGAACTCTTGCCAAGCACCTACATGATTCTTGTTAAATAGGTTTTATGAACTGGAAAATTACATGTTTGTTATGCGAAACTGACTTGACCTTCTGTGTAATGTCAACAGAGACTAGTCTAGACGACGCGTGTAGGTACCTTAGATATAAGAAGGTTGTCGATATTTTATCGACTGTCAACGTTAATAGCTATCAAACTTACCAATTTCTTTTTCAACGCGTTGATCGCACTATGTAGCTGTGGAACAGTCTTCCTGTAGGCACCCAAGAAAGCCCTTCACCAGGCATCCGACACTAGCACAAGGCCACGCGTTATATGCCTACCGCCACGCGTATCGTCAACGATACAATCGACATTGGGCTGCCGCACGCCCGTTTGAGATTATTTACGCGATTTAAGAAATTTCTTAAATATAAAATTTAATAACCGAGAATTCAGAGAAGGAAAAGAGTTATAAAACTCAAACACATTTGAGTAAAAAATAAAAAATAATTGTTTTTCCACGACATTAGCATAGACAACGACCTTAGCGCATTCGTTCGATGACGTACTTGTAAATGGGTCGGGCGGCGGGCAAAACAATCTCAACTACTGTTATGTCCAGTCGATGTATACAGTGTCCCACAAATGATGTATTAACTTTGCTTAGTCTGAACATAGGGGTAGCCAATTTGTTCTTATATCTCAAATTTAAATTATGCTTGTCACTATTTTTCGGGAACGCAGAAATATTTTTTCGAACATATACATAATATTTTCATAAATAAACAGTGAAGAAACAGTTAAAATATTAATATCTTTAAACCTGTCCCGGAGAGAGTCATGTCGACGCAGATTACAAATTGCACGTATTGCTCTCTTTTACAAAATAAAAATATGTTCTATGTCAGCTGCTCGTCCCCAAAGCAAAATCTTATAAAAAATAGAATATATCTTATCCTGATAAAGTGAGTTTTTTTTTTTTTTTATATGAGAGGGCGGCAAACGAGCATGCGGGTCACCTGACGGAAAGCAATCACCGCCGCCCATGGACACCCGCAACACCAAAAGGGTCACAGATGCGTTGCTGGCCTTTGAGGAAGGTGTCCACCCCAGAATAAGTAGGGCAGCCTGAGCGATGAGGGATTCTCCAGCACTAATAGTGCTGGTACCCTCCTGGGGTACTAACTCTTTAAATACCGCTACCATTCTGGAGAGAGACTGGAAGGTGGGCCTCCGGCGCCCTCGCTCACCGGACGAAGCGCAGTGGCAAAATGCCACTACTCAGACGTCGGTCTTCTGCGAGAGGGTGGTACTTCCCCGGTCGAGCCGGCCCATTCATGCTGCAAGCTAATAGCTTACAGCGTGGCTCTACCACTACAGTAAGTAGTTCCCATGGGATAAACAAATTAAACATATCAGCGATAAAGTTGTTCTAACGCAGGCGAAGTCGCGGGCGGAAGTAATACAATACAATACAAAACAAATACACTTTATTGCACAACACATAAGATAAAATACAGTTTCAGAAAAGTGGTAAGAATAGAATGTACAATTTGGCGACCTTATCACTAAAAGTATATTATAAATGCGAAAATTTGGAAGTTTCTTTGTTTGTTGACGACCGATTGGTGTAGTGGATAGTGACCCTGTCAGCGAAACCAACGGTTGCGGGTTCGAATCCCGCGAGGGGTAAATGTTTGTCTGATGAATACAAACAAATGAAAACAAACGGAAGAGATCGCTGTTAGCGATAAGGCCGCCTAATTTGTAGTTTCTATAAGATATTTAAATGTACCTTCCTTATTTAAACAATAAAGCGTATTTGATTGATTGATTGATTTATTCCCGAGTCATGGATGTTTATATAAATATTTACGTATGTTTATCCGTTATCTAGTTTCCATGGCACATGCTTCGCTTAGTTTGGTGACTAGATGATTGGTGTAAGTGTCCGAAATATTTATTTTATTTATTTTTATTTTATTTGTTGCTCAATCACGGCTAAACGGATGAACGAATTTGGATGAAATTAGGTATATAGGTAGAATACACCCTGGATTAGAATATAAAATATTTTTATCGCGATATCAAAATCAAAATCAAAAAATGCTTTATTTTGTAGGTACACAGGGTACACTTAAAATAGTCAGATTTTACATTTTTAAAGCTACTGCTTGTTCAAAAGAAATTTTCCCCTGAGAAGAATAAGCAAGAAACTCGAGAAGTCGCTCTTTTAAAAAAAAGGTTTTTATATTACAAAATTATTAATTATTATTTAATGTTATAATATTTCATTATTAATTGTGAAATAGCCTGGTTATGCGAACGGGCTGGTTATGTCCATGATTGTTTATCATCTAAATAATCTGATATTTTATAATATGCTTTCTTAATAAGTTTCTGTTTTATAGTATCTTTAAATTTATTGAAAGGAAGATTTTGTATATCAACAGGAACTTTATTGAAAAAGCGTATACATAACCCTTTGAATGAATTACTGACTTTGTGGAGGCGACTTATGTGACCTGCAAGTTTATCTTTATTTCTTGTATTGACATCATGTTTATCACTATTTTTCCTAAATGATGCTATATTTTTTTTGACATATACAATGTGTCCCGGAGAGAAGTGACCAGCGGGCGTAGTTTGAAAATTTATACAAAATTATCGATAAATCATTTAAATTTAGAGACCTAACTGCTTTTGTTTTTTAAAAATTGATAATCCTTTTTTTTTAATAGACATGTCTGACCTTCTGCACTATTTTAGTCATAATTTCTTTGTTTTTACGTCTTTCCCAATTCTTTTTTTTTTAATTCAGTGCTGTTATTATTATTCATCAAATTAAGTTATGAAAATTATCCCAAAACAAATAAATAATTTATTAAAAAAGAAATAAACTTAAAATTCGACCAACAAAACTAAGTTTAAAAATAAAAAAACGAAAAATGTCCCTATAACATCATGTTTTTTTTTAATTATTATGATACTACATGATATTCTCTAAAATATCCTCGAACAATGTTTTATGTTATTTCAAATAAATGTGAACGTACGAGACATTGTAATTGACCTTTTATGCTCCAGTAACTAGATAGAGATAAGTTTAAAAAAATGAAAGTAATGTTTTAAGCAGTTTATTTGCACATTTAAGTGTTTTGTTATTACAATGAATCATTTTGATTTTAACATGATAGTTTAATAATAAATAAAAGATACTTAATTTGTTAAAATGGTTGTTTATTAAGAAAAATCAGGTAATTAATTAATTAGGTTTTCAAAATGACCGCCGTCAGCGGTTATGCAGGCCAGGCCAATGAAAATTATCCAAGATGGATTGGCAGAGGCGGTCCAGTAGCATGGCCCCCGAGGTCACCAGACTTGACGCCTCTTGATTATTATTTCTGGGGCTACATGAAGCAAAAAGTTTATGCTGTGCCAATAATTTCAAGAGACCAGCTGAAACAGAGAATCGATGCTGCTGCCGCAGAAATAGCGCAGAATCATGCAGAAATAAGGCGAACTACACTAAGGATGTCATTTAGGGCCCTGGCCTGCATAACCGCTGACGGCGGTCATTTTGAAAACATAATTAATTAATTACCTGATTTTTCTTAATAAACAACCATTTTAACAAATTAAGTATCTTTTATTTATTATTAAACTATCATGTTAAAATCAAAATGATTCATTGTAATAACAAAACACTTAAATGTGCAAATAAACTGCTTAAAACATTACTTTCATTTTTTTAAACTTATCTCTATCTAGTTACTGGAGCATAAAAGGTCAATTTCAATGTCTCGTACGTTCACATTTATTTGAAATAACTAAAAACATTGTTCGAGGATATTTTAGAGAATATCATGTAGTATCATAATAATTAAAAAAAAACATGATGTTATAGGGACATTTTTCGTTTTTTTATTTTTAAACTTAAAGAAATACAGTTTTGTTGGTCGAATTTTAAGTTTATTTCTTTTATAATAAATTATTTATTTGTTTTGGGATAATTTTCATAACTTAATTTGATGAATAATAATAACAGCACTGAATTAAAAAAAAAGAATTGGGAAAGACATAAAAACAAAGAAATTATGACTAAAATAGTGCAGAAGGTCAGAGATGTCTATTAAAAAAAAAGAATTAACAATTTTTAAAAAACAAAAGCAGTTAGGTCTCTAAATTTAAATGATTTATCGATAATTTTGTATAAATTTTCAAACTACGCCCGCTGGTCACTTCTCTCCGGGACACATTGTATATTAGATTTTCAAAAATGTACTGTGACGAAAAAATAAAATGAGTAGTTCCCGCGGTATAAACAAATTAAATATAGGTACCCGCGATAAAGCTATTCCACGTATAAAAACGGTATAAAAAAATAAAAATACAATATAAATACGGTATAAAAACCCATCCGGTATATGTATGTAATTAGTTTATTCTGTGAAAGGGTCGAATCTGTAATAACAAGGCTGATTGAACGCTAAAAATAATAATAACTTATTCAAAGAAGCAATAAAGCCTTGTGTTATATTGCTTTTAGCTATTTACTATGACATTTCACATGATATTATAGTCGTTAAAGCACAAAATAAACCTTATCTACCGACCTAGTTGCACATAAACATAACACGAATGGCAGTGTGATTCTGTGATACTTCTTTTTATGCGTAACATAAAGTTTGAGGTCTCTGTATGAGCGTTAAAGATAAATGGAATCGCGGATAATAGGTAGGTACATGCTCATATTAAAACATGTTTAGGCACTTTTTGAAAATCTGCGACCATCTTTGGTATGTATTCTCTTTAAGGGGACACCCCTCGAACAGTCGACGATGATGATAAATATATAAATTAGTAAATAAATATCTTTGCATATACACACAACGCCACCTAGTTCCAAACTAATCAACTAGGCTTGTATTATGGATACCAGATGGTTGATAAACTACACAATTTTTTTTTTGTAAATGAACAGAAACATCGGGTACACATGATTCATCATACAAACATGCCTCTAGCCTAGCCTAGTCTAGTATTCGAACTCGTTTTTGGTACAGTACACCAAAGAGGTAGTCAAAACAATGACATATCACAGAACTTTACTATTTTTCGCGTGGGTGTGTGTGTGTGTGAGTGGCGTCACCAGTTAATGGGACTTACACCAATTCAAATTCACCCTGTATATTATTTACTTGAGGGGCAGCACTGTCGATTTCATGTACCCTCTTAAGTAAATACTAACAATTCTGTTCGTTTCTTTAACAAAATACATTGATGGAATTTGTAGGTACCATTAAAGTAGGATACCAACAATTTGTCGTACAACGCTTGCCTCTGGACCGCGTACGTGATAAGAATACCGAACGCAGGGGTCTTGCAAAGTCGGCTTCAATTATAAATTATCCGTACGCTGGCTGTCCCGAAGCTCGTGTGAAACAGGTCTCACACGTTACGTGTACATTTGTTAAGCAATTTGGTTCCTACCTATTTGCTAATAGGGAAGCGGAAGTTGAAGCCAGACTATCCTATAATGGAGAGGACCAGGGACTAAAGATAATATCAAAAGTAAACCAATAACGACGTTGCTTTAAGCACATAATATCGATAAACGCTAATCATTTCAAGAGAAATTAGCTTATTTTTTAATACTCATGATCAGATCAAACGTTTTGATAGATTGATAGATAGATAAAGCTATATTTGTCTCTCCAGTCACACACATACATTTAACCTTTAGGCACAATAACAATTGTTGATCAATACAATTATGACATAAGTATTTTAAATCGAAACAAGTGCTTGAAGTTTGCTTTCCTATTACTTATAATATTAAAATTATTTTGAATGAAATAAATTCCACTTTCCCAGCGAATCCTGACAAGGGACTTTAAGCCCTTATAAGTGGTTCCTAAAAATTGGGAACTCCTTTTACACTGTCCTCCCTTTATCCTGTAAATGCGATTACAAAGTTACTAAGACGTTTTTAATTAAACATTTTAATTAAAATTATCTACACAATAAAAGGAGAACCCTACTTTATAGCACTTTCTAGGGTTGCTAATTCGATTCCCAATTGGGTACAAGTTTAAAGGCAGACTGTTTACATTCACTGCTAAATTGCAGAGCCTTGAACATCGTCGCAAAGTCGCCTGTCCCTCAGTTTTTTACAGGATGCATTTCGGGGAGTGTGCCTTGGAATTACATAACCTTATTCCACCGTCACCATTCCATCTTCGGACCACTAGGTGTGGGGAGGGATTACACCCGTATAGGTATAGTTAATATACCGAACAATTGCACTAAGAACTTCGATTCTTCATTCATCATCCGAACAGCCAAGGCATGGAACTCCCTTCCGCCGTCAGTATTTCCTGAATCCTTGGGATCGTCAAGAGCAGAGTGAATAGGCATTTACTGGAATCGCGTGCTTCATCTTCGACCACATCGTCACTTTCCATCAGGTGAGATTGTGGTCAAACGCGAATCCAGTCAATCATAAAAAAAATCACAGTCGGAAGCATGGTGTCACTGGACTATGCTGTTTGCAGGTGTTCAGTCAATCGTAGGTTTCTTCTTGTGATGTCCATACGATATATCCTAGCGGATTAGTACGTTAAACATGCAGTGGGCAGGGAATTGATAGCCGTTGGGGCACTAATATTCTGGAGTGGCCGAGAAAGAGACGCGCCGTCGGACGTCCACCCATTACCAGTTTTAACCGCTTCCGTGGCTCAACGTAAACAACATTGGGTTTACGATTCGGAGGTCGCGGGTTCGATCGCCAGCGGGGTACATGTTTAAGTACTCGGTTTGGTTGGTGATAGGGTATTTTAAAATGTCCGCCTGGCTAGCTACCACTATCTTATCTAAATCTGCCGCTAAGCAGCAATGTTATTTGCATTGTTGTGTTCCGGTTGTCAGAGATAAGATAGCCAGTCCCCCAAATGTGTTGGGGTTTCCGGGTCAGTACGCTTCCACCTTCGACCTCATCTTCACCACTTAACATCAGGTGTAATTGAGGTCAAGAACGAAGCGGTCATGCATAAAAAAAGAAACAGTGCACGGATGATCTGATAAAGGCAGCGGCAAGTCGCTGGATGCTACTCGTTTTCAAACTATGGGGAAACTATGGGGCAGGCTTATGTTCCTTCTGTCTTGTGGCTCATAATGATGATGCAACACTTTTTCATGACGATACAATGCTGGCGTGTAAAGAGCACCAGTCTATTATTCCTGCCTGACATCCGTCGACCGCACAGATCCATAGGCTGTCTTGTATGCATCGGCAAAGCGCAGTGAGGGATGTAATTATGATTACAACGCTAGCGCTGCGCAACCAGACTTGGTTGTCTTTGTGTTCAGTCTGGTAGATAGTGCGACACTTTGAAATGTCCACCTGTCTACCTACCATCATATAGTCTGTCACCAGGCAGCAATAACATTAAAAGCATTGTTGTGTTTCAGTTAAGTTCGTTAGGAGTTGAGATAGACGTTCGGGGAGTGCTCTCGACTATAGGGATGGCGGGAAGTCGGTGGATGCAGGCCGCCTCATGTCTATATACCTCTAGGTTATGTTCAGAAGTGGAAGCCCTGATAATTGACAAATTCATCAATGATGAATTGTAGTATTAATTGATAATTATCTAAAGGTTAATATCTAATTTACTTGATTATAGACAAATATGAATTATAATTGGTGTAGTGGATAGTGACCCTATCAGCGAAACTAACAGTTGTGGGTTCGAATTCCGTGAGGGGTAAATGTTTATGTGATGAATAAGAGAGACGTACCAAATATCCGATACTTTTTGAAAATAAAAAAAAACACTAATGCTAGTTTTTTTTATGCACAACGGGTTAGCACTTGACCTCAATCACACCTGATGTTAAGTGAAGATGAGGCCGAAGGTGGAAGCGTACTGACCCGGAAACCCCATCCTATTTGGGGCACTGGCTATCTTATCTCTGTCAACCGGACACAACAATGCTATGAACATTGCTGTTTGGCGACAGATTTAGATTAGATGGTAGTAGCTAGGCCGGCGGCCATTTAAAATGCCCTACCACCAACCAAATCGAGTACTAACATGTACCTCGAATGCGACCTCCGAATCGTAAATTTTGTATATTGATCCGTTATCGATAGCGCAAGCTTTGATTCGTTTGGGGCTAGATGATTGGTATAAGCGTCCAAAATATTTATATTATAAAAAATACTTAGGTAAGTAAGTGACAGAACTAGATTCAGGTCGGCCGCAGCAAAGATTATCTGTGCAGGTGAGGCTTCTCCGCTGGCGATAGTGATCAGTGCGAGTGCGGAGTCTCCCGGCAGACAATGGACCACCTATTGTCTTGCTCCGCGTGTCCTTACAGCTGCAACTTTTGATGACCTCCTTAACGCCTCCGTGGCTCAATGTAAACAACATTGAGTTTACGATTCGGAGGTCGCGGGTTCGATCCCCAGCGGGGTACATGTTTAAGTACTCGGTTTGGTTGGTGGTAGGGCATTTTAAATGTCCGCCTGGCTAGCTACCACCATATTATCCAAATCTGCCAATGTTAATAGCATTGTTGTGTTCCCGTTGTCAGAGATAAGATAGCCAGTCCCCCAAATGTGTTGGGGTTTCCGGGTCAGTACGCTTTCACCTTCGACCTCATCTGCACTTAATACTACTGCATAAAAAAAACGCCACAGAGAGTGCTGTTAGAGTGGCTAAGTTATCGTTCAATAAAATTAGAAACTCGACTCGAAAATAAGAAGAAGTAAGTGATCGCGATTCTAACACACAGAAATAAAGATGGATTATCAAGAGCGTCCTCAAAATCTATAATAACGATTTATATTATCATAAAGGAGAGAGGTATCGTTATAAAAATAAATGTATTCCTCACAATATGGCCTCACTAAAATAACGATTCACATACAAGTCATAGAATCAAAGCGGGAGTAATTATTTTGTCAGATTTTATTAATAATGTCCACTCTTCCCGGACTGTACGAGTATTTAAATACTCGTACAGTCCGGGAAGAGTGGACGTTTAAAGCAAGCTACCGATTTTTATTCTATAACTAAGTACTAAAAAATCACGGCCTTTAAAATTATGGGAAGTTAACACTTTGCAGGGCGGTAATATACATTAAAAATTTTGTAGAATGATACTGAAATTTTCCATACAAAATTACAACACATCTATAGCCGTACTAGCTATAATATGTCAAGACTATAATAATTTAAAAAGTTAGTACGGTCATAGCCCGGCGTGGTCTTTACCGTACTCACATAATATTTTTTTTATTTGAGAGGGCGGCAAACGAGCTTGCTGGTCACCTGATGGAAAGCAATCACCGCCGTCCATGGACACCCGCAACACCAAAAGGGTCACAGATGCGTTGCCGGCCTTTGAGGAAGGTGTAGGCTCGTTTCTTGAAGGTTCCAATGTCGTACTCGTTCGGGAATACCGCTGCAGGAATTACGTAAAGTTTCGGTCTTGAGTGTTTTCGGTACGGCTAGACCAGTTCTTTTTGTGATGAATTAATACCTTTTATTTAATATTTATTTACGGCAAGAGCAGCTGTACTCTAGCACACAACACTGGAATTAAATACGTTGGCGTGATTGTACTGGAATAGGCGTAGTACGTAGTACTAATCGTGCCATAGTAAATGCAACGGCAATACCCGTACTGTCACTGTGCGCGACATACATTTGTGTGTGAGCGAATATCCAAACATACTAACAATTCCCGACATATATCGAAAGTTGAAAAATGAAAATAGGTTGTGAGTTGACAGTAAATCCTGGTTTTAAGAACTTTATATCATCATGGTCCTGTGATACCCGTAGTGGTTTTTAACCCATTATCATTACTTACGGCAATTGCCGTTCTGTCGGTTTATTCACTTGATCAACCCCTGGTATAACCGTACTGTCCTGCAAAATGTTAAAAGAGTATACTTACTGGACTAGAAATCATTTGAGTTATTTCGTCTAGTTATATGCTATACAATAATAGTTAGGTATAATAATGAAATTAAAAATATATACAATAGGTACTTTTTGAAGTCGGTGCCTGCGTAGCCTATAAAATACACAATCGAATGAAAGTAAACAGTAATAACTTCATTAATTGAATATTTAAATTGTATGAAAATTCCTTTGTTAACCGACTTCAAAAAAGGAGGAGGTCCTGTATTCGGGGCGTATTTTTACTGTTTTGTTGATTGTGTATTTTATAGGCTAGGCAGGCACCGACTTCAAAAAGTACCTATTGTATATATTTTTAATTTCATTATTATACCTAACTATTATTGTATAGCATATAACTTGTATTGTATTCTCATTATATATAATAGTGTACATCTATCTATAAAGAACATTCTGCTCTGGTTTATTATTTTATACTTTTCAGTTATTATTATTGCAGTAGTTTAATTAAATTATTTTTTCCGGGTTTTTTGAAGTCGTTTTTTTTTAAATCCTTTTTATAAAATCAGGTTTTGATTTTACATAAAGGTTTTTATATTACAAAAAGGTTTTTATATTTCATTATGAATCGTGAAATAGCCTGGCATGCGAACAATCTCATTATGTCCAGGGATGATTATCATAAACACTTTATGAGAGTGAAAGAAGCAAATAGCGGTATGTCTGTGGTCTCTGCCTACCTAGCCTGCCTGAACAGAACGTGCGATCTACAAGTTAGGCTTCCGAGTATTTCGGAGGAATAAATTTCAGGAAATCAATATTATTAACTTTGGCATCGCAATATATTTACGAAAACTTAATTTACGTAAGAAAGAATCTGCATTTGTTTAGGAAAAATTGTGAAATACACAATGTAAATACAAGATATAAAAATAAACTTGCTGTCCATAGCAGTCGCTTACACAAAGTCACTAAGTCATTCAAGGGACAATTTATGTATACGCTTTTATAATAAGGTTCCGGTAGACATTCAAAATTTGCCTCTAAATAAGTTTAAAACAACCATTAAACGGAAACTATGTGCCAAAGGCTATTAAAAAATTTCTGACTATCTGGACGATAAGAATGCGTGGACATGAATCGCTCGGCAATATCCAGTATATTTTATTCTTATTATTCTTTGTCGAATCATAAATTCAACAATTGTTTTTGTATTGACTTATTTAAAAAGAGCAACCCCTGAGTTTCTTGCTCGTTCTTCTCTGGGGAGACTGTCTAGTGAATGAGCGATAACCGTATGTCATGACGATTTGAAATGTTATTCTTATAACTTACGAAATAAAGCATTTTTGATTTGATTTTGATTTTAGAACTGAAACAGGAATAAACTTATATATATGTATAATTTAGCTTGTCACTTGCACCAACCTCGAACCTACTTCTCAACGCCTCCGTAAGCTGTTCAAATTGCTCTATCCGTCTTCAGTATTGTCTTATTTGTTACTTTCAAAGCGGTCCTCTCACTTTTATAAATTGTTCCAAATACTTGAAGGACTTTTATTGAATTAAATTAAGGAAGTAAATACATTGGACAACACGATGTCAAAAGGAGGGTAATGTGTTTGCCGCCTCTGTATGTATTAGGTCCTTACATATGAAATTGGCTTTTTGACGTACTGGCCACTTTGATCTCAAATATCTCCTCTTTAGTTAGGAATTCTAATTTCAAATTTATACAGCTATTTACTCATGCATTTGTTTTTCGAAAACCGTAATCCATATGCTTTTTCCAACTTTGGTTTTTTCTTTGCGTCACTCAGTTTACAAAATGGAAAACTTAAAATATCGCGTTATTTACGAGTACGAGTTCAGCCGTGGCACCAGTGCTGCAGAAACGGCTCGAAGGATTAATGATGTGTATGGCGGTGGTGTCGCAAAAGAAAACACAGTGCGTTTTTGGTTCCAACGTTTTCGTTTTGGAAATTTCGACATGAAAAACAGGCCCCGTGGGCAGCCGGAGTTGATAATGAAGAATTGAAATTGTGGAAGCGGATCCATCGCAAACCACGTTCGAGTTAGCTGCAGGCTGCGGTCTTAGTGACAAAACTGTTTTAATCCACTTGAAGCAAATTGAGAAGGTGAAAAAGCTTGAAAGGTGGGTCCCTCATGAATTGAGTATAGCAAATCGACAAACGCGCGTAGATTGCTGCGTTACATTAGTCAACCGGCATAATAATGAAGGGATTTTAAATCGAATCATTACCTGTAATGAAAAGTGGATCTTGTACTATAATCGGAAACGCTCATCGCAATGGCTGAACCCTGGCGAACCAGCCAAATCCTGCCCCAAGCGAAAATTGACTCAAAAAAAGTTACTTGTGAGCGTTTGGTGGACTAGTGCCGGTGTTGTTCACTTCAGCTTTCTTAAATCTAGCCAGACGATTACGGCAGATATGTATTGTCAGCAATTGTGAACCATGATGGAAAAGCTAGCTGCTAAACAACCGAGGCTGGTCAATCGCCGTAGGCCACTGCTGCTTCAGGACAACGCTAGACCACACACTGCACAACAGACAGTTACCAAATTAGAAGAGCTTCATTGGAATGTCTAAGACATCCACCGTACTCCCCGGACCTTGCTCCAACAGATTACCATTTTTTTCGAAATTTGGATAACTTCTTGCAAGGGAAAAAATTCAACTCCGATGGGGCAGTCCCAAGCCCCTTCAAAGATTTTATTGATTCCCGTCCGAATGGTTTTTTTAGTAAAGGCATCAATGAACTACCTATGAGATGGCAAAAGTGCATAAATAGCAATGGTACCTACATACTTTAATTAAATAAATATATTATATTTTGAAAAAATCGAAGGAGGAGGTTCTGTATTCGGGGCGTATTTTTTTTTTATGTATGTACACCGATATCTCCGAGATTTGGCGGTTGATTCACATGGTTCTTTTTGTAAATGAAAGGGGATACCGTCGAGTTGGTCCCATTGTAATTTCAGCGCAATCGGTCCAGTAGTTTTTTTACTTGATAAGATGGCAGGTCACTATTCCTCGGTCTCGTAAAACCGCTTAGTGTAGTATGTCCACAATAGGTTGTAAATTTTCGCGCCGGATGTCCTGAGAGTCCACCTTGTTACAGCGATTTATGTGGCCATAAAGCGAAAACCTAATTTTCCACGCTATAATAAATTTCGAAAGCAAATAAGAGATACCTTTTCGTAGCTCGTTGTGGTCTTTACGGCAAAGTATAATTTGGCATATATTTTTTTTTTGTAATTTCAAAATACTGTTTCTCTGCGTGCAACTGGCCAAGTGCGTGTAGGGTCACGCGATGTGTAGAGTTCCGTAGATGCCCGTCATAATATAGGCGGCTTTTTGTTGTTTGATAAATAATTTTCACGGAAAGTACATTTTCCGCCTTTTTATGTTTTATTTTTTATGCAACAACGGGTTCGTACTTGACAGGAGGTCAAGTACTAACCCGTTGTATATAAAAAAAAATATATTTGTGCCCTCTCAAGTCAATGTAATTAACCTGCATATCTGCCTTAATAACGATTAATTGTATACACTGTAATCTTTGTGTAGTTTTTGTTAATTGTACCTAATAGAGTAATTATTTGATTTGATTGATTATTTGAAGTGATTATGAAGTTTTCCATATAATACACCTTGCAATGAATGTTATCACGTATCCAAAAGCAACCGTTTAGCTGGTAGGGGGAAATTTGACTCTGACCAAAACTAACACTGTAAAGCTTAATATTTCGCAAACGGATCCCACTCTTCAAGATAAACTTTAACATTGTCGAACGATCTTTCCAACGACACCTCACGCGAAACAACAAAAAATTTATAACAATCATCCCAATAATTTTTTCATGATTTGATTTTACCATTTTGCCAGCGTGTTTAATATACCCTGCTAAATTATTTTACAAAATACACTTTTCTGGTACTAATAGATCAGAGGAGGTAAACCACGGACAGACAGACAGACGGACGTAGAGTAACTGTAAGGGTTCCTTCTTGTCTATAGAACCCTAAAAACTCCATGTTCTGTAGAGCGGGAATTGCATTCAATGGTCTCCTCCTCCTTCCTCCTTCTCCTCCTTCCTCCTTCAATGGTAGATTCCCCAAGTTTTATACCAAAAAAAAATCTTTGGTTCACTAGCTTCTAAGTGTGTAAAAATTGTTAATTAAGAGCGTTTATCCCACACCGCATTCAATATAAACTTTCAACCTCAAATTATCCGTAATGAATAGACCGATTCTAATGAAACTTTATACGTATAAGCAGGATACGTAGATCTAAAAAGTTAGTATATCGAATTTAAAAGAAAGAAAGATGGAAAACTTAAAATCGCTCTGATTTAGTAGTAGTAGATTTTCGATTTTTTTTTTCCAAATTATTCACCACTCTTTTTTTTAGATTTATGTATATGGTTTATGCTTATAAAGTTTCATTAGAATAATAATAAATAATAATAAATAAATATCCTTAGACATACACACAGCGCCATCTAGTTCCACAGTAAGCAACTATAAGCTTGTGTTGTGGATACCAGATGGTAAATATACTTACATAAATACATATTTTTTTTTATAAATAAATACTTATTTTATATTAAAACATCCATAACTCGGTTTCACATGTCCGTATTCATCACACAAACATATGCCCCTAGCGGGATTCGAACCCGCTACCTTTTGGTATAGTGGCCAGAGTTGCTAACCACTACACCAAACAGGTCGTCTATCGGTTAATTAATTTCGAAAAATTTGGACTTGTAAGTTTGTATGAAATATCTTGTGGGAGAAACGCTGTTAAATATCCAAAACTGGTATCGCTGCGTGTAAACACTCGCTAAGATAGGATTTTGGAAAATGCTTATGAGAAGTTTTGAAAATTTCCACGTTAAATTTTCACGGTAACAGGAATAAACGAGATATTTATTTCGGCGGAAAGCTAAAGCTAGTATTTATGAGTAATTTTCGACCATATCACCTCCCAGAGTCGGGACAGGATAATAAATTCATATCCACGTCCAGGACGACATAGTCAGAAAGCTGGAAATGAAAATGAAAATAATAAATAAATATCTTTGTACATACACACCGCGCCATCTAGTTCCACACTAAGCAACTAGGCTTGTATTATGGATACCAGATGGTTAATAAAATACATAAATACAAGACTATTTTTTGTTAATAAATACAATACATACATTTATATGACGACCTGTTTAGTGTAGTGGTTAGCAACTCTGACCACTGTACCAAAAGGTTGCGGGTTAGAATCCCGCTAGGGGCATATGTTTGTGTGATGAATATGGACATGTGTACCCGTGTCATGGATGTTTTCATTTATAATAAGTATTTATTTACAAAAAAAATGTATTTATGCAGTATATCAACCATCTGGTATCCACAATACAAGCCTATAATTGCTTACTGTGGAACTAGATGGCGCTGTGTATATGTCTAAGGATATTTATTTATTTATTATTATTATATATGAAAGCTGGTGCGGTGGCTGAGGCAGCCGAAAAGGTCAAGATAACAAAGTGTAGAGGCATCGAGCCCCAATTTAATTTAATTTTATTCCTTTTGGGGTTGAGACTCTAGGTCCTTGGAGCCCCGGAGCTCTATCTTTTTATATTGAGCTGGTAACGAGACTGATCGACGTCTCAGGCGACCCAAGAGCCGGCACTTATCTTGCTCAAAGATTAAGTATTGCCATCCAGCGAGGTAATGCAGCCACCATCTTGGGCACTCTCCCACACGGGCCGAACCTGTGCCACTTTCTAAACTAAGTGATGAGTTGGCACAGGCTCTTTAGATTAGTTGTTATTGTTAGGTTTATATGTGCGTTTAATTTGTAAAATTGGTAGTAGTATAGTGGTGTCGATTCGGTCTCCACACTCCTCTCACAGTGACTCCTATAAGCCAAGATCAACATTGATACTGGATACGGCGCTTACTGAAGGTAACCTACGCGACTCTATTGCTACCTTGGACCCCAGACTAATTAAAGAAACGAATAGGGTGTGTAAGTAGGAAAAGAAGTTTCCCACTTCCCCCCTCGACAAATGGGAGTGTAGCCAATTGAATGTAAATGGCACTAATGCTTCTTCTTTTCATGTCGAAGCAAGTTTCAAATTTTATTGGACCAAAACTTAGCCAATCTAACAGCACTGTCTGTGGCGTTAAAGAGGTCGTCAAAGGTGCCGCTATCAGGACCCGCGGGGCAAGACAATACGTGATCCATTGTCTGTGGGGAGACTCCCACTCGCATCGATCACTCCCGCCATCGGAGAAGCCCCACCTGCACAGATTATCTTTGCTGCGGCCAACCTGAGTTCGAAGCCGATTTAACGATTTCCATGTTGTCCATGGCAAATCGTGTCCAGGAGGAAGAGACTCCTTGAGCGGGAGGAACGACGCAAAAGAGTATCTTTGCCGCCACAGGCTGCAGCGAGCATCCGAAGCCACACCTTGTACGGGAGCAACGCACTTTAAAAAGCTAATGCTAACCCTTTGGGGAAGAAGCTCGAGCGAAGCTGAGCCCCCTGCTTTCGTATACACCACGGAATGCGCCTAGATGCAGTGAGCGAGGCAGTGGCAGAACACTACCGCGAAGATAAAAGCCAGTAATGAAAGTGACAAAAACGCTTGAAAGCTTGGAAATTGTATCGGTTCGAGACCAGGTCATCGTAAAACACCGAATTTAGACTGTCAAACATGGACCAAGTACAGTATAATACTCTGTACACCGCTCAGATTTTTTATATAGTCATAGTGACGACCTGTTTGGTGTAGTGGTTAAAAATTCTGACTGCTATACCAAAAGGTCGCGGGTTCGAATCCCGCTAGGGGCATATGTTTGTATGATGAATACAGACATGTGTTCCCGAGTTATGGATGTTTTCATTTATTTATGTATATATAGGTTATAGGTTTTAGCGGGCTTAATTTCCGCAACTCGACGCAGTTTGCGCCTATTTTGCGTGATGGGTTGCCGACACTACTCTTGCCAACCCAGTTCCTCCAGGAAGCCTAGCAGACCCTTGACGTTGCCGACGACTTCTGGAAGCGACCCCGGTGTCCCGAGGTACTGTGCCCTGTAAGCTGCCACACCTGGACATCCTAGGATGACGTGTGCGGCTGTTTCTTCTGCCTCCATGCACGCTCTGCACAGGGGGCTGTCTGTAACACCTAGAGTAAACAAGTGTTTGTTGGCCAGTTATAGCTCCGATGAGCATTCTGAGCTGGGGCCTCTTTAGCTGTAACAGCTTCCGTGACAACCTGTTACTGATCGTCGGGAGGGCCTCTCTGGCTTGCTTGCATGTGTTTAAGTTTGACCAGTATTGTTGGTGGTCTACCTTTATGATTTGTCGTAGCTTGTTTCGCAGCCAGCTAAGTGGCAGAGGCAGGACGGGCTCGGGTCCCACCTTCTCCGTCCCCGAACCCCTTCTCGCCAGCTCGTCTGCTGCGTCGTTGCCACGTGAGTTGCTGTGCCCCTTGATCCACTGATTTATTTATGTATTTATATACAAAAAAAATATATGTATTTGTGTAGTTTATCAACCATCTGGTATCCATAATACAAGCCTTAGTTGCTTAGTGTGGAACTAGTTGGCGCTATGTGTATGTGCAAAGATATTTATTATTTATTATTATTATTATTATTATAGAAAAGGCGGTAAAACTTTCCAGCACTATGATTTTCGCACCCAGCTCTCCGACTATATTTAGGTCGACCCTTGTCCAAAATAACGTAGTTCACACGTCACATTGGATATTTTTTTTATGCTAAAGGTCAACGTTTATGAACACATGGGAGTAAATAAAATCAATATTAGTATCTTCACGATGTAACAACATGAGGACGACAGCTTATTTACATGGGTCATGCGAAAACGGGCGTGTCGCATATTTCACAGAAATAAGTAAAAACAATTAAAAAGGATTCGATGTAATTAATAGAATTTGTATGGAATAGAAATAAGAAGCAAATATTGAAGGAAAGAGAGGAAGGGGAAGACCTAGGCGCAATTACTTTGACCAAGTGAAAGAATGAATGTCGCGTCGTACCAATTCACCGCCTCCATGGCTCAATGTAAACAACTTAGGGTTTACGAATCAAAGGTCGCGGGTGCGATACGCCTTTCTTCTTCTGTATGTTCACATATCTAATCTGTAGCTATCAAAATGGATATAAAATTACTTGCATAGTAAAAGACATCTGGTGTTAAATACTTTTTTTTTATGCACAACGGGTTAGCACGTGACCTCAATCACACCTGATGTTAAGTGAAGATGAGGCAAAAGGTGGAAGCGTACTGACCCGGAAACCCCCCTTTGACAACAGGTACACAACAATGCTATTAACATTGCTGCTTGGCGCCAGATTTAGATAAGATGATTGTAGCTAGCCAGGCGGACATTTAAAATGCCCTACCACCAACCAAACGGAGTACTACTTAAACATGTACCCCGCTGAGAAACGATGCCGCGACCTCCGAATCGTAAACCCAATGTTGTTTACATTGAGCCAAGGAGGCGTTTAAATGTGTAATAGTACATTATTATATAAGTGCGTTATGGTGCCTATGGTGGTGGTTAACCAATATATGCCCGTATATCGTACGACGTTTTTCGACATACTTGCGAGGAAACAGATTAAAAAATCTTTGGGCCAAAACGAAATTTGAAAAAAAAGAACACAATTTGAAGCATATTTTATTACTGATTTCCATAACACATGAAGATCAGCGATATTTTATTCACCGGGCTGATGGTGTTATCACTTGGCTGTTAAGACTTATGTTCTTTGCCATAGCAAATAGTGCCGTTATAGAACATAACTTCACTATTTTCGTTTATAACACACGCATGTTTTATGAGCTGCTTGATATATCTAAAACCGGTGAACTTTACGAGCAAGTATGTTGAAAATAAACCTTATATTATTGAAATAACCTACACAAAACCTTCATTGTTTTAAAGCAATCGTAAAGTTTGCTCGCTAAGTAAATACACAATGAAGAGAAGCGTTCTGTTTTTAAACGATTACACTCGGGGCGAATGTATGACTATGGATTTATTCGAATCCCTGAATCTCATTTTCAATATGCGGGTTTCCAAATATAAATTATATTATTCATATTTTAAAAAGTTCTTTCGATATAAAGAAGCGGATTTTCCCACTCCATTGTTATTTGACTGAGTAATGGATAACTCTTAAATCCGTATTACAAAGAGACTTGTAAGTCTAAGTATTATTGATATCTATTTCGAACCAAAAATATTAATTTATCTATAGCTTTATCATGACTTAGCAATGGTTTTGTAAGGCTGGGAATATACGTCAGATTGTTCCTTGCGATAGTCGGATCCGATAGTCGAATCGGACGTCGAGTCGGATTTTATTTTCGGTTTTTTTCTTTCTCGGTTTTACAGGTCACATAACTCGCCTCCGCATTTCATTTAAAGGGTGTAGGTATACGCTTTTTCAATACAAACGCGCAATAATGTTGACATACAAAATCTTTCTTTCAATAAATTTAAAGACACTTTAACACAGAAACTTATTAAGAAATCTTATAAAAATGAAACTATTTAGATGATAATCATAGACATAACCAGCTCGTTCGCATGCTTGGCTATTTCACTATTAATAATGAAATATAAAAACCTTTTTTTAGTATAAAAACCTGTTTTTAAAAGAGCATCCCCTCGAGCTTCTATGATTGTTCTTCTCAGATGAAATCATTTTGAACAAGTAGTAGTAAAAATTTGATGTTGGCTATTTTAATATTGTATTTGTAAGGTCATTAAATAAGTTCTTTGTTAAAATCGGTTAAGAGGATTTATCACGCACGGTTTTCCATACAAACTATCAAGTCCAAATTTTTCCATATGAATAACACGATTCTAATGAAATTTTATACGCATAAAGCACGTAAATAGTTCTAAAAAGCTAGTCGAGAACGTTTTCGAAATAGAGTATTGAAACTAAATTAGAGCTATTTTAAGTTTTCCATACTAACAGAAAAAACACAATATATTTTTATAAACTTGATATTTAAAAAAAATATTTTGTACTAAATTTTTAGATATTCATATCCTGCTTACACGTATAAAGTTTCATTAGAATTGGTTTATCCATTTCGAAAATTTGGACATGAAAGTTTGTTTAGAATGCGGTGTTCATGGATGACATCATAGTCTTTCGGAGGTATTCTAAATTTTCTATTTATTATTGATACTCTGATCTCAACAACATTATCTCTGTACGGTCAAACCGCACATGTTATTATAACGACCTGTTTGGTGTGGTGGTTAGCAAGTCTGACCACTGATGAATACGAACATTATATTATATTATATTATATTGTATTGTATTATATTGTATTGCATTGCATTGCATTGCATTGCATTGCATTGCATTGCATTGCATTGCATTGCATTGCATTGCATTGCATTGCATTGCATTGCATTGCATTGCATTGCATTGCATTGCATTGCATTGCATTGCATTGCATTGCATTGCATTGCATTGCATTGCATTGCATTGCATTGCATTACATTACATTACATTACATTACATTACATTATATTATATTATATTATATTATATTATATTATATTTATTATTATTACTTACAACAACAAAATGTATTTATGTAGTATATCATTCATGTGGTATCCACAACACAAGCCTATAATTGCTTACTGTAGAACTAGATGGCGCTGTGTGTATGTCTTAAGGTTATTTTATTTTTATTTATTATTGTATTACCATCAGCCAGTGCTAGGTAGCAGTGGACATTTAACAAGAATGAAGGACAACTTCGTACAAAAAGTGCACAACGCTACGTCCCCTGTTTTTCGAAAATCATTATTCACAGAAGAAGACAGCGTATAAACGTTATTTCTGTGTCATGTAATTTTAATAAGTTTTAGATTATCATAAGATTTATTGTTATCATTATCAATTGCTTCCTTCATCTTAGCTTTTTCTCTCGTCTGGTAAGATGTACGGTCAAACCGCACATGTTATTATTGTATTAGAGTCAGCATTTTACCCCATCGTCCGAGGAGCCGCGCGCTTACTCTTCAGTTCACGTTCGATTATCAGACCAATCGCGTGTGCTCCTTATCATAGCAAAATCACCGCTTTTCACATGTTTTTATAGTGTATCTATTGAACAATATAATATCAATTATTATCAAGAGTATCATTTAGCAAACAAATTGTACGATCCCCGTACAGAATCTCAAGCGTCAACTTTCGTCCATCTCAATCTTGAAATCGTTTTAATACGAGCCATAAAATAGGCTGAAGTCATCATAAAGTATTACATACAGCCATCACAGTGAAAAGGGTCCAGTTAAGGTTCAGCTTCTGTCCCTACTGACGTTTGATTGATGGGAAACGTCCTTCATATTACATAATCTGTCACTGGATTTTGACATATTGTAGCTACTTTCTCCCATTGATAAATAGGATACTTTTGCCCTTCGTTCTAGCTAGGCTCATTTATACAGTATTCAATGTCGAATTCCAAGGGAACTCTGTGACACAGATAACATTTTTTTTATTTATAGGTAAATTTTGTGTGAGCGTCGATGGCTCAGCGGTTAAGACGCGGTCTCCAAATTTAGGAGGTCCGGGTTCGATTCCCAGACAGGCCATGTACCAATGACTTTTTAAATTTAATTTAATTACTTATGTGCATTTATCCGACTGTTCTCTTAAACGGTGAAACTATCGTAAAACATCGTGAGGAAACCTGCATGCCTGAGAAATTAAAATTGTCCCCAACCCGCATTGGGCCAGCTTGGTAGACTATGGCCCATACGAGGTAAGGCCTATGTCCCTGCAGTGGGAAGTTTACGGGCTGATGATGATGAGGTAAATTTTGTACTTTTTATTTACTTTGTGTTGACACTCTCGCTCCGTCTCACCTCCAAGGAACCTCAAGGAGGCCAGGTGCAGCCGCCGAGACAGCGGAAAACATCAAATCTTAAATTTTTCTTTGATATTTCAAAGCGCTTAGTCGATGTCACTGGTGACCCGAGAGCTGGTTGTTTCCTCGCCCAACGCTTAAGTATCTGCATACAACGAGGAAACCTCGCGGCCCCAATTTTTTACATTTGTTCTAGTTTATATTTAAATTACATCTCTTTATTTGTTACTGTTTTTAAATAAATATTTATTTAGATTAAATGCCTGTATTTTTGTATTTATACTAATTTCACTCAATATTTTACTAATAATTCATATATTTATTGCCTTAGATTAATGATTGGTCTCCGCGCCGCTACGACTAGATACCGCACTATGAAGAAAAAACAGGTTCCTGAATGCGGCAACTCAATATTGTAGTGTGTAGATTTATACAGTACTTACTGATGGTATGTGATGCCAGTATCTTTCTTGTTTTTTGTAGTATTGTTATTACATAGTTTGACTACGCAAACCGGCATTTTGCTTCAGTCTTAAACCAAAATTTGAAATTTGAACTTGTGGCGTGACTGGCGCGGGTACGCCGAATACGGCGTAGTATTTGTTGCCGCATTTTTCGAGTACGCCGACGGTATCTAGTCGTAGCGGCGCGGAGACCAATCATTAATCTAAGTTTATTGCATTACACATGGCATAGTTACGTTATAGTTATTAAGGTGTTATGGTTAGGGAGAAGAAGCGACAAGAAACTCCGCACAACACATCTTTTGAATTGGTTTCCATCTTCACAATAATATTATATTTTATATTACATATTTTTTTTATGGTTAACTGCATACGCGTTTGACCACAATCTCACCTGACGGGAAGTGACGCTGTGGCCGAAGATGAAGCACGCGATGTCAGTAGATGCCTATTCACCCTGCTCTTGAAGAAGGTATTACAAAATAAAAGCAATTAACGCATAACGAACAGCTAACACCAGACCTCCTTATCGCCTAAATAATCATCTATCCTGTAATAATCTTAGACACAGTTTCTTTAATGTGACGTTTAAATCTCTGCTCCGTTAAACTGTTCTGGTATTTTATTGTAAAAATGTCCCACAAAGGATGTGCTAACCTTGCTAAGTCTAAATTGTGGAATTTCAATTTTATTTTTGTTTCTAGTATTCAAATTATGATTATCAGAATGTTTACGAAATAGGCATATATTTTTGCACTTCAACTTGTTTGTGGTCCTAAGAAATAAATGAAAAAATAAAATACAGTCGGGATCTATTCTTGGCAAACATTATTATTATTATTAAATTCTTTATTGCACACAAAAATAAAATACAAAGAACATTTAACATAGATGATGAAGTGTACAAAGGCGGTCTTATCGCTGATAGCGATTTCTTCCAGATAACCTCAGTTAAAGAAGCTTTTTTAATAAGTAGTTGGATAGTGCAAAGTAAAAGCTGAATAACTTAAATATCAGTAGGTACATTGAGCAGATTTAGATTTTTCAGTCCTCGTTTTCGACCGGTTTAACGGGATAGTTTAAAATCATCTCCCTATTGTTCTCCAATAACAATTTGAGCACTAAACCTAATCATTCAAATTCTTATAGGCCGCCGAATCAAAACAAGTGGACACAACACTGCGTCAACAGGACGTGACCGGCATGACCGTTCGGAGATAACGAGGGTCTGGTACAAAACTTAAGAGCCTACGAGATATTGGAACTTTGATCGATGGATTCAACATCAGAACCGAAAACAATTTCACGTGCGAATTTGATTGAAAGCGAGGAGTCATAAAATTCAATAATTATTCTCATAATTCTTTTAAACAATTTAAAAATAATAAATAAATAAAATATAAAATATCTTTGCACATGCAGGCAGCGCTATTTAGTTCCACACTAAGCAACTAGGCACCATTATCGAAAAACGCTAATCATTTCAAGTGAAATTAGCCTATTTTTTAATACTCGTGATAAGATCTCAACGTTTTGATAGAGTGATAGATAGATAAAGCATATATTTGTTTCTCCAGTCACACAAAAAATAAATAAATAAATATCCTCAGACATACACACAGCGCCATCTAGTTCCACAGTAAGCAACTATAGGCTTGTGTTGTGGATACCAGATGGTTGATATACTACATAAATACATTTTTTGTGTAAATAAATACATATATAAATGAAAAACATCCATAACTCGGGTACAGATGTTCGTACTCATCCTACAAACCTATTCAAGAATACGTACCTATTCAAGATTTTAATCTTAAATGTGGTAAACCCAGAGATACGCTCTTAGCTATATTTAATGGAAATCGGTTAAGTCGTTTCGACCCCAATTATCTTCGATTTATATTATATATTAAAGTACCCTGTATACCCACGAAATTACGAATCGAACGTAGCGGGTTCAATTCCCAGCGAGGTACATGGTTAGTACTCGGTTTGGGGTGGTAAGGCATTTTAAATATCCGCCTGGCTAGCTACCACCATCTTATCTAAATCTGACGCCAAACCATCAATGTTAATAACAATTACGAAATGATTTGTGTAAACCCACTTACTCGTATTGAATTCCGTAATGATAGGTGTGCCTGGAAGAGATCGCTGTAAGCGATAAGGCCTCCTAATTTGTAGTTTCTATAAGATATTTAAATGTACCTTCCTTATTTAAACAATAAAGCGTATTTGATTGATTGATTGATTGTTGTGTTCCGGTTGTGAGAGATAAGATAGCGGGTCCCACAAATAAGGGGGTTTCCTGGTCAGTAGGCTTTCACCTTCGGCCTCATCTTCACTTAATTACTTCACTATATAGCCCATTCCGCTCTTCTCCTATGACTTTGACAACAGCTTTAACAGTATTGACTCACGATTATCCGACACAAATTAGGACGCTCAGCTGGTCGGCATTCACGAGGACTAGCCGAGATGAATTATTTATAGTTTTAACAGAAATCATTTATTGCTTGAGTTACAGGTACGTATTGTAGCTTAAATTGCTAATTAAATTTAATTCCACCGAAATTCTACCTTTCTAGGCATATAAAATTACTATATTTAAGTTATCAATATAATTATCGTCCATAATAATAATAATAAATATCCTTACCCAACCTAGTTCCACAGTAAGCAACTATAGGTAACCGATGAATGAATGAATGAATGAATGAATGAATGAATGAATGAATGAATGAATATTTGAATGAATGAATATTTATTTGCAGAAACATGGTACATAAATGAGATGTTAGCACATTAGCGAAGTTTCATCATGTTTCGCCAACAGTGGTTGGCATGCAACAATTATCTACTTCTAATTACAACTATACATACAATTAAATACATTAGCTAGTTACAATTATTATATCATTTGAATTAATATTAATTAGTTATTATATACATACATTCAATATTACATTATATGATTCATTGTATTTATCGATTTCCATTTATATAATTCTAAGACATTGGGTCCGTGCATGTCATTTCAACATTATTTTATTATCAAAATAGTACATTTAAATTATATTCCATAATAAATCAATCAAAAAAAAAAATCCGAGAACTAAATAAAGCAATAAAGACGACGATAACGATGAAATTATGTAATAGAGCCCCTGACCGCTGCTTCACCCTGACAGGGTATGTTGGTGACTGGCAGCTTCACCAGCTAATCTTATCTAGATAGTTTACTTGTATACTAAATTTGATATTACTTTGTTTTTTATGACTTTTGTCAGTTTGTTGATTTACTTGTCCGAGTGCAGTTATAAAGCCCCCTTCAGTTCAGCGCCTTGAGTCTTATTGTAGTTAGTTTAGTCGGAGATCCTTAAGAACAGACTCTCTCCATTTACAGGGTATGTGCATGAGTATTGTGTACATGTTGCAGTTACAATAGATAAATAAATACTTTTAACGCTCTAATTGTTGATTATCACTAGAAAACATAATAGGCTATCATCAATTTATAATTGCCTGTACTTATCCATATGTCAAGCTCAGCAACCAAGCAACAGAAAAGTTTGAAGTTTATATGAAATTATATATTATATATATTTAACTATTTGGCTATCTCGTGCAGTAGATCTCAAAACCCACAGAACAAACATCTATTAACACATTCAAAAATACTGTATTTCAAGCCAATAAAGTTCACTTTTCAATAAAACTGAATTGTCACGGGCAGGACGTAGTCTGTGCACTGTACGACCCAGGATTTGGAATCCATTAATCTCACTCGAAAGCACTCGTGTGATGAATGGCTTCACTCGAATAGCAGTTGAGTGCGTGACTGGATCCGTATTTTATTTATTATCAGGTCTACTCCATGTCACAATAGTAGGAGGATGTGGAAAAAACGGATGAAAAAGATGACGGACGGCGCCATGTTTTTTCTTTTAGATTGGTTAAATACGAACTAGGCGTTTTATTTTATTTTTAATTTTTATTTATTTAAGAAACAAAAGCTACTTATTATGTACAAAGTAACAAGTAATACCTAAATATAGCCAATGACAAGTTTCCAAATATTCAAACAAACATCAATTCTTTATTGTACAACAATAAAAAGCATAACACAACGATAAATAAAAAAAATACAATAGCACAATTTGGCGGCCTTATCACTAAAAAAGCTTTTTTTTTATGCACGACGGGTTCATACTTGACCTCAATCACACCTGATGTTAAGTGAAGATGAGGTCGAAGGTTTACCGCGCACGCTACCTAACATATCATGTGAGTAATGCTTCCTAACCCAAAAGCCAGTCCCCCAAATGTGTTGGGGTTTTCGGGTCAGTACGCTTCCACCTTCGACCTCATCTTCACTTAACATCAGGTGTGATTGAGGTCAAGTACGAACCCGTTGTGCATAAAAAAAATTTACGAAAAAAGTCTTCGCCAATTCTCGTACAAATAAATGGAAACTCTACAGAATGTACTAGCATCTGGGGAATCTTCTTGTAAATGTTGTTGGAACTTTTGTAACACGATACTGAGAGTGCCTTTGATCCACATTCCATGTCGGCCTATTTAGAATATTTCAAGCGCTTTAAAAAGTTCCTTGAAGTCGCATCGAATTAGTAGGGGCAAGGTCTTAACAACTTTATCCGTTTAACCGTGGCCCAATGTAAACAACATTGGGTTTACGAATAGTCGCGGGTTCGATCTTCAGCGGGGTACAAATCAAAATAATAATTTATTTCGTAGGATAAAAATTATCACTTGAAAACGTCAAATGTTTTTGTCTTATTATTAAGGTTTTTGACATTATTATTGCTCTTTCACAAAGCTGATTCCCCAGAGAACGAGCAAGAAACTCAAGGGTTGCTCTTTTAAATAAGTTTGGGTTACAATTATATTAGGTCCTTACCTATGAAATTGGCGTTTTGTATAAAGAATTTCAAAAAGACCGTTTTCTCCATACAAACATTTTTGATTTTTTTTGGGAACGAAAAATCCAAATTTAGCTAAACTTTGTGTGTATTATCGGATAACATTAAGTTAAGTATAGGCAGCGTTAATTTTTAAAAGTAACCGCTTTATAAAAGTTTCAGCGAATCTAAGAAATAATTATGGGAATCTAAGAAATGATTATGTGATTTAGCCCAGAAATTAAAAAATATTTCATGTGAAACCTTGAAATAATATTCCATTTTCCAAATAAAAAACAAAAGTTGGATATGGCTTTGAAAATCGCAGGAATTGGCACATATGATTAACGAAGAAAAAAACTCCAATTTCATACGACCTGTATATGTCTCGGGTCTATGTCCATGCTAGCTTATCATCCAGACAGTCAGAAATTTTATAATGGCCCTTTGGTAAATAATGTCTGTTTTATGATGGTTTTGAATTTAGTACATGTTTAGTACTCGATTTGGTTGGTAGTAGGGCATTTTAAATGACCGGTAGCTAGCCACCACCATCTTATCTAAAGTCTGCCGCAAACTGGAATGTTAATAGCATTGTTGTGTTCCGGTTGTTAGAGATAAGATAGCCAGTGTCCCAAATATGTTTGGGTTTCCGTGTCAGTACGTTTCTACCTTTGCCTCATATTCACTTAACATCAGGTGAGATTGAGGTCAAGTGCTGACCTGATGTGCCTAAAAAAAAACAGAGATAAGACTATTCGCATAAGAAAGGAAGAAAGGGAGGAAATGTTATTTAAGAGGGTTCATTCCGTTCAGTTGCGCCCTCAATCAATCAATCAAGTACACTTTATTACACAACATTTTAAGAATATACTTGATCTAAAATAAAGCTTCAAAATTGTACAACCAGGCGGGTTTATCACTATTGAGCGACTTCTACCAGACAACCTTTCGGTAAATAAAATAATCAATATTAATTTTTAAGAAAATTGTTTTATGAGATCTTAGCATCTTCTACGAGTACAACGCAATGAATTTCACAGTGGTAACTTTAATTTCATATTGTAGGTTTTATAACTAAATACCTATACTATATCTGAAGCAAGCTACAGAATGGTTACAAAACATTTTCATTCTATGACTGATCGGTACTTTATTTACTTTTAGGGGCAGGCTGAAAATCAGTGCTGTGTGGCTGCGCAGCCCAGCGTACGCTGAGTCTGTTCCCACCACCACACACACGCATATCTTTTTTATTTTATTTATTATTATCTTTTGTAAAATAGCTTCTATCTTATTTTTGTGAAAACTAAGGGCCGTATTGACGGTGCAGTCTCAGGATTGAGATCGAGTCTCACTCTCAATAATATATTATATATTTGATACTGTTCGAATTCAGATTAGACGGAAGAAATATAATCTGAAGTATCATTCTACAAGTTTTTCTCAATCTTGAGATAGTTTTATTAGTACGAGCTTTCTTTACACTTATATACAACTTATATTTATATTCATGTGTGTGTGGAAAATAAATGGTATTAATGGTGTTATTTATTCTTCTACAATAATTCAGGGTCTTTAAGATTATAGGAAATTACACCACAAGAATTACGTATTTTTACTCGACTATTAGTAAAAAGCTTTAACACGTGTTGACTATACCCAAAACAATAACTGAGTAAATCCACAATATCATTAAGAATTCCACGAAAACTCGATCCCTCTTACAAATGACTGCCTTCCAATGAAATTCATTAAGGAAACCCATAAAAAACCTTTCTAACTCGGCATTGCTTTGATTTGAGACAAAAGTTCAAATTCGGCGGTCGAGACTGCTTTATTTGGAGATGTGTAATTTAATGAAAATGTTGTAGATATGTATACCAATAAATAATATTGATTTGGAATAAAAAGGTGAAAATTTTGCTTTAAAGAGAACTTTTTCAACCGCCTCCGTGGCTCAATGTAAACAACATTGGGTTTACGATTCGGAGGTCGCGGGTTCGATCCCCAGCGGGGTACATGTTTAAGTACTCTGTTTGGTTGCTGGTAGGCATTTTAAATGTCCGCCTGGCTAGCTACCACCATCTTATCTAAATCTGCCGCCAAGCAGCAATGTTTAATAGCATTGTTGTGTTCCGGTTGTCAGAGATAACATAGCCAGTACCCCAAATGTGTTGGGGTTTCCGGGTCAGTACGCTTCCACCTTCGACCTCATCTTCACTTAACATCAGGTGTGATTGAGGTCAAGTACCAACCCGTTGTACATAAAAAAAAGAATACGTCAAGCGAAACACTGCCAGTAAAAGCTGAGCTCCGATACAGGAGAGCGCTAATACAACGAGCGGACGATCCAGAGGTTTTTTTATGATTAACAGGATACGCGTTTAACCACAATTTCACCCTGTTCAGTAGAGCGTATTCACCCTGCACTTGAATATCTCAAGGTAGTAGGATTCAGGAAAGACTGACGCTGGAAGCGAGTTCCATGCCATGTCTGTTCACATTATTAATGAAGAGTCGAACCGCTTAGTGTGAATAAATAAATATATCTTTTCACATACACACAGTGCCATCTAGTTCCATACTAAACAACTAGGCTTGTATTATGGATACCAGGTTGTTGATAAACTATACAAATACATTTTTTTAAACACACAAATACACATATAAATAAAAAACCTAATAAATCGGTAACATATGTCTGTATTCATTAAACATAATATGCCCCTAACAAGATTCGAACTCGCGACCTTTTGGTATAGCAGTCAGTGTTTCTTACCACTACACAAAACAGGTCGTCAAATGTTCGGTACGTTAACTGCATACTGATGGAATCCCTCCCCACTCCTAGTAGCCCGTGGAATCATCATCCATCAGTACGTAAACATCCCACTGCAGGGATATAGGCCATCCCTCGTATATGAGGGAGTATGGGTCATAGTCCACCACGCTGGCCCAATGCGGGTTGGGGACTTCACATGCCTTTGATTTTTATTTCTCAGGCATGCAGGTTTCTTCGCGATGTTTTGCGTTGCAAATGCACATTAGTAATTAAATTAAATTTAAAAACTCAATACATTGCATTGCATGGCATTGTATGGTGTGGTGTGGTGTGGTGTGGCGTGGCGTGACGTGGAGTGGCGTAGCGTGGCGTAGCGTGGCGTAGCGTGGCGTGGCGTGGCGTGGCGTGGCGTGGCTTGGCGTGGCGTAGCGTGGCGTAGCGTGGCGTAGCGTGGCGTAGCGTGGCGTAGCGTGGCGTAGCGTGGCGTAGCGTGGCGTAGCGTGGCGTAGCGTGGCGTAGCGTGGCGTAGCGTGGCGTAGCGTGGCGTAGCGTGGCGTAGCGTGGCGTAGCGTGGCGTAGCGTGGCGTAGCGTGGCGTAGCGTGGCGTAGCGTGGCGTAGCGTGGCGTAGCGTGGCGTAGCGTGGCGTAGCGTGGCGTAGCGTGGCGTAGCGTGGCGTAGCGTGGCGTAGCGTGGCGTAGCGTGGCGTGGCGTGGCGTGGCGTGGCATGTTTTGTATTGTATTTATTATATATCCTAAAACACTCCTGCAACATAAAGAATTCAACGACACCCCATTTATAAAAATCCGTCAATTCGATCAGGCTACAGACATACGTACAGTTGAAAGCAAAAACATTCTCCTGACCGATTGGTGTAGGGGATGTGTCAGTGAAACCAATTCCAATTTCGAATCCCGCGACAAATGTTTGTTTGATGAATATGAACATTTATTCCTGAATCATGGATGTTTATATAAATATTTATGTATTTTTATCCGTTATCTAGTATCCATAGTACAAGCTTTGCTTTGTTTGGGACTAGATGATTGGTGTAAGTGTCCGAAATATTTATTTATTATTTATTATATTATTATTATACCCTGTAGTTTATAGTATTAGTAGTATTAGTTGTTTACTTATTAAAAAAAAGGACTACAATAAAGCTGTGGGTTTCTTGCGCCGCTTCTTTTACCACAGATCATTTTCCTTTCCGAAGCGGTAGTAGCTTGGACATACTACCTGACAGATAAATGCAATAAGCTCTTAATTGCAGTAGATTTAAACTGACATTAAACATTAAATAATGCTTGAAGTTTGAAGTCTATTCTGGCGCAGTCAGATAAAATACACGTAAAATTGCGACGTTATCTGCTCTGTGAATGCACCCTTAATTCGCCCCTGGCCTACTAAAGCCGTACAAGTATTTATTCTGGCATGTTGTGTGTTTGCCGAGACATTAAGACAGTAATTTACCATGAGGGTAAATGTTGCCAGGAACCATTTGATGCTGGCAGAAACGTAAACATAGACTCGAGGCTTTAATGTGTTAGTTAATAAAGGTAAGAGGATGTTCTTATTATATTAGGTCTTTACCTATGAAATTGGAGAATTTTTTCTTCGTTAATCATAATGCACCAACTCCTACGATTCTATTGTTATTTCCAAATTTGTTTTTATTTGGAAAATAGGATATATTTTCAAGGTTTCACATGAAATATTTTTCAATCTCTGAGCTAAATCACATAATAAAAAAAACTTGAACACAGCTCTTTTCATGAGCTTCCCATATTATTTCTTAGATTCGCAGAAACTTTTATAAAGCGGTTACTTTTAAAAATTAACACTGCCTATATTTAACATAATGTTATCCGACAATACACACAAACTTTAGCTAAATTTGGATTTGCCGTTCCCAAAAAAAATTCAAAAATATTTGTATGGAGAAAACAGGCGAAATTCTTTATACAAAACGCCAATTTCATAGGTAAGGATAATGTATTGTATACATCGTGTCATTTATCATCATCATATTAGCCAAAAGACGTCCACTGCTGGACAAAGGTCTCCCCAAAAGATCTCCACAACGATCGGTCCTGCGCTGACCGCATCCAGCTGCTTCCCTCGATCTTTACCAAATCGTCTTCCGGTGCGTGGTCGCCATACGAGAATCTTACTGCCACTTCAGTTTGGCAATTCTTCGGGCTACATCGATCACCTTGGTTTTCCTGCAGATCTCCTCATTTCTTATTCGATCCCGCAGGGAGACCCCGAGCATAGCTCTCCATTG
The DNA here is from genome assembly GCA_949316235.1 of Oegoconia quadripuncta. Classification (NCBI taxonomy): domain Eukaryota; kingdom Metazoa; phylum Arthropoda; class Insecta; order Lepidoptera; family Autostichidae; genus Oegoconia; species Oegoconia quadripuncta. The sequence continues at coordinate 28,727,364 of OX438749.1, forward strand.
CCCTTTGGGTAACCTTGACCCTTCTTATGAGACCCATAGTGAGCGATAATGTAATTATCATCGTGTAATCGGACATAGGAGATCCACTGTTGAATATAGCCTATAAGATTTCTGGAATGAGCGGCTTCCCGCGACCTAAAGGGCAGAGTAAATGGTGTCGTTACTATGCCGACCAATCAGAGAGCGAATCCTTCATCGCGCTAACAAAGTTCTCTCAAGACATGCATATAAGCAACACGCCACTAATAACTGTTGGACTGCGATTCGCGGGCAATACCAACAACCCGGTAAAAGATCTTCCCGCTTCTTCCACACATGTCAATTTCCCACAGTATCCCGTGCTTGCCTTTGTGTGGTCTTCAGTCTAAAATTTTAATGTTCCAATGGCCATCAGTTTTTCGAGCTGTATGCCCTGCCCACTTCCATTTACTAATCCTCTGGGCTATGTCAGCGATTTTCGTTTGTGGATTTCCTCATTCCGAAAGCACAAGATGCTTGTTGGAGCGTGGTTTGCAGTGTAGAACTTTAATGCCACCAGTTCTTCATCCTGTGCCCTGCCTTTTGCCACTTAACCTTGCTTATCCGCTGGACTATGTCAACAACTTTCGTTCTTTTATTGTTTTCCTCATTACTGATTCGATCTCATAGTGAAATGCCGAGCATCGTCTTCTCCACAGCTGCCAACTAAAGTTTAGTGCATGGGGATAATGATGAACCGACCTAATTTGACTGTGGCGACAACTTCGGACTCTGAAAATCTAGAAAAGAGTCCTATGTTCTGCATTGGACGTCATGAGGTTGGTATGATGATGGCACAGCCTCCTCTCACTAGGAGAGGGCATTGGTCATGATCCACCACGCAGGCTCAGATTGGTGGATTGTGGCCACCTGACAGTCAGTGTTTTTAAGCCGCCACTGTAGGCCACCGACTTGGCTTAACGGCTGCCTTTAATTGGAAACAACCGGGACCGACTATTTAACGTACCCTCCGAAGCACGAAAACACTCTTATTAAAATGCCAGCACTAGCATCCAAGGCCTGACCACGCCAGGAATTGCTTAAATTTGCTTAATCGAAAACGAATGCGATTGCGCCATGAGTGCTTCATGATGTTAATAATAGGTATTATCTCTGTTGACAACAGCGTTCTGTTATTCACTCATTACCATATTCTGCGTCCAAACCCGTAAAGGCTTAATTTACATTTCCGCCATAATGGGTTGTTAAACAAATGGATTCCGACATTGGTCCCTGATGCAGACCGTTAATTTTACGATGGCCCAATAATGGGAATATGTATCGGATGCTTCTAGAAATTACCCGGAAGTCGTGCTTTATATTATGGTAATTCTACAACATCGTAGCTCTATAGAAGTTCTGATACCCTGGTACTTTTTTAAAACACTCCTACGTGCTTTTGTTGCACAATTGCTTTACTCCAGTAATCGGTTACGATTATTGTGTTGTGCTGTTTGTTTTTTTTGTCGTATGGTACCAACTAGTCTCTTCCCGTGGATGTCGCAAAAGGCGACTACGGGACTTTCCACCAAAAAAAAACGGCGATGGGCTCACCATCTATCAAGATAAACCGTGGTTGTTATTTCTAGTATTAAACTTGTAATGTTTGGAACACCCAAACGCGAACGTTTGGTATATCTCTGACCATCCATTTGGGATAATGGTCGCGACGTTTTGTATGTACGAGGGTGAATCAAAAAGTTCTTAGAATCGACATAAAGAAATGAAAAATATATAATAAAAATATTTTATTTTTCTGCGTAGTCTCTTTCTAAGACAATACGTTTAGAATAACGCGTTACTAACTTTGTTATTCCCTCCAAAAAAAAAAATTTTGGTTGACTCTCGAAAAACTCCTCTACGGCAGTCATAACCGCCTCATCATCGTGAAATTTAGTTCCACAACATATTCTTTTAATTTTGGGAATAAGTGAAAATCACTAGGGGCTAAGTCTGGAGAATACGATGGGTGCTCAAGGAGATTGAAGCCAGCAGTACGGATTGCGTTGAACGCAACTTCCGATCGGTGAGCAGGAGCGTTATCGTGAAGAAACAACATGCCCGATAACAGTTTTCCACGACGTTTTTTTTTAATTGCTTCACGCACTTTTGGAATTAAATTTTCATAATAGGATCCAGTAATCGCCTGTCCTTTTGGCATGTATTCAATAAAAATTCCTTCACTATCCCAGAACACTGAGGCCATAACTTTGCCAGCGGTGGGAGTCACTCGAAATTTCTTCACGGATGGAGACGAAGGTCGTTTCCAAGTCTTGCTTTGTCTCTTAGTTTCGGGATCAAAATGGTGGACCCACGTTTCATCCATGGTCACAACACGATGGCAAAATTGATCCGAATCGCGCTGGAACATTTCGAGATTACGAGTTGCGCCGTTTTGATGCTACAATACTGATGCCACAGACAGACACTAGCTTCATGGGTAATGCATCCTTCTTTTTAACTCCCGAGTTTAACCATATAATAGTGTGACGTCATAAATTGAAAATTTAGAAAACCCCCCAAACCGATTTTGATAAATCATGTCCAAGAACCACCGCGAGAAAACCTGCTTTCAAATAAAAAAAAACAGTATCTAAATCAGTTTATCCGGTTAAGAGCTACGGTGCCAGAGACACAGACGCACACATCCATAGCGGTCATAATATATTTCGGACATAATAGATTGTGCTATGGAAAAAATAAATATTTATAAACATACATAAATATTTATATAAATATCCATGACTCGGGAATAAATGATTGTATTCATCACACAAACATTTAACCCTCGCGGGATTAGAACCCGCAACCGTTGGTTTCGCTGACAGGGTCACTATCCACTACACAAATCGGTCGTGTACACCAAAGATGCTATGGAACACTTGAAATTACCATTATTTTGTTTTTCGATGAGGTATTTTGAATTCTGCTTGCATAAAGCTTCATTACAATAATTTGAATTAGCATTTAAAAGAAATTTGAATTATTAATTTGTAAATGTGATAGGTTTAGGTAAGGCCTCTTAAATTGGGTGTCTGTGTACTTTGCTCAACGCAGACTGTGCCCATGTTTGCACACAGATTAGCTTAAACATAAACAAAGTTAACAATTAATTTAATTATAACAGATTACCTCATATTATACAAAGGATTATTTTCATAATCTAAAGCATTTTATTACAGCAAGTTCTATAGTTATGTAACGTACGTGATGCTACAATACACAAAGTAGAATTCAGTTGTTTTAACAATGTCAAAGGAAAAAAATTGTGCCAATGTAGTCAAATATCAAATGAAAAATGCTTTATTTTGTAGGTGCAGGGTGCAGGTACTTAATATAGTCAGATTTTAAAATTTTAAAGCTACTGCTTATTTAAAAGGCAATTTTCCTCTGACTAGAACAAGGAAGAAACTCGCGAGGTTGCTCTTTAAAAAGAAAAGGTTTTTATATTACAAAATTAATTAATATTTAATATTATAATATTTCATTATTAAATAACCTGGTTATGCGAACCGGCTGGTTATGTCCATGAATGTTTATCATTTAAATAATCTGATATATTATAATATGCTTTCTCACTAAGTTTCCGTTTTATAGTATCTTTAAATTTATTAAAAGGAAGATTTTGTATATCAACAGGAACCTTATTGAAAAGGCGTATACATAACCCTTTGAAAGAATTACTGACTTTGCGGAGGCGACTTATGTGACCTGCAAGTTTATCTTCATTTCTTGTATTGACATCATGTTTGTCACTATTTTTCCTAAATGTTGCTATATTTTTTTTTGACATATATTAGATTTTCAAAAATGTATTGTAAGTTAAGTTTAAGGGTTATTCAATATTTTAAGTGAGCATTCTGGCGTCACGTGTTGCTGATATCCTCATTATCATACGCAGAGACTGCTTTACCTATGATTCTAATTTATATCACAAAAAATTGTGCCCAAACTTTCAAGCTCAATTTTTCCGATATATACATATACTGATTCTAATGAAACTTAAATGCTTAAACCATGTAGGTACATAGATTTAAAAAGTTAGTGGAGAATATTTTGAAAAAGATAAAAAACTAGTATATTAGAGCGATTTTAAATTTTCCATAGTAACAAGAAAAATGCATTATATTCTTTTTCAACATACTTGCTCGTAAAATGGATCTAATTTCACCGGTTTTAGATATACCAATCAGCTCATAAACACGCGTGTGTTATAAACGCAAATAGTGAAGTTATATTCTATAACTGCTCTATTTGCTATGGCAAAGAACATAAATCTCATACAGCCAAGTGCACCATCAACCCGGTGAATAATATCGCTGATCTGCATGTGTTATGGAGATCAGTAATATCATATGCTTCAAATTGTTTTTTTTTTGAAGCTTCGAGCTGATTCGCCCCGACGCGCTAGAGATTTTTCAACATTTGAATTTAGTATTTTTCTAAATAAAAAAAATAAACAAAATCTGCGGGAGCGCCTTCTCGTGCCAATGACTTTGAAAGACAGGGGAGCCAACATGACGGCATAGGCACTATTCATTGAAATGCACTCTACTGCAGTTTCCTTGTCATATATATATTTTTTATGTTACATTTTACATTAAGTTTTGCTTGTTGTATCAAACAGTAAACAAATTGCCTTTTTGAGAAAAAGTTTATATCCCTAACGTAATTTCTAAGGTATTGATCACAAGAAAGTATTCAAATTAATTGAAATATTATTTTCCAAAAATTAAAAAGTTAAAGTAACGGAATTGGACCTATCTAATATTATAAACTAGCTTTCCGCCCGCGGCTTCGCCTGCGTGGAATAACTTTATCGCGGAAATTTGTTTATCCCGCGGGAACTACTCAATTTCTCGGGACAAAAAGTATCCTATTTCTTATGCCAGGATATATTCTACCTGTATACCAAATTTCATCCAAATCCCTGCAGCCGTTTCGCCGTAATTGAATAACAAACAAACAAACATCCTAACTTTAGCATTTATAATATTTGTTAGATGCGAAAGTTTGGATGTTTGTTTATTTATTTGTTAGTTGCTCAAACAGATGAACGGATTTGGGTGAAACATATATATAGAGGTAGAATATACCCTGTATTAAGACATAGGATATTTTTCATTCCGATAAAGTGAGTAGTTTTCGCTGGATAAATAAATTTCCGTGATAAGATTATTCCACGCAGGCGAAGCCGCGGGAGGAAAGGTAGTGTTCATATAACATTACATATATTTTTTTATGATTGACTGGATTCGCGTTTGACCACAATCTCACCTAATGGAAAATGACGATGTGGTCGAAGATGAAGCACGCGATCCCAGTAAATGCCTATTCACTCTGCTCTTTAAGATCCCAAGGTTGTAGGATTCAGGAAAGACTGACGCCGGAAGTGAGTTCCATGCCTTGGCCGTGAAATTCAGTAAACCATCAGAAATATTAGGTCCTTACCTATGAAATTGGCGTTTTGTATGAAGAATTTCATCAAGACTGTTTTCTCCATACAAACATTTTTGATTTTTTTTTGGGAACGGAAAATCCAAATTTAGCTAAACTTTGTGTGTATTATCGGATAACATTAAGTGAAGTATAGGTAGCGTTAATTTTTAAAAGTAACCACTTTATAAAAATTTCAGCGAATCTAAGAAATGATTATGGGAAGCACATGAAAAGAGCTCTGTTCAAATTTTTTTTATTATGTGATTTAGCCCAGAAATTGAAAAATATTTTACGTGAAACCTTGAAATAATATTCCATTTTCCAAATAAAAAACCAATTTGGATATAGCTTTGAAAATCGCAGGAATTGGTACATATGATTAACGATGAAAATAAACTCCAATTTCATAGGTAAAGACCCAATACTTAAAGTTTGTCGGGTAAACAAAAGAATTCGCTCCCACATCTACCATTTTCACAATACGACTTGACGCATCGTAAGGTACTAATGGAATTATTTGTTATATCGAAAAGTACTCGGTCTTGTCATTCATTGTCACTCAAAACGTCAATTTCGTTTCGTATTCTGTCACACAACACGCCAGCCCCTACCACAAAAAATCGGTGGATGCAACTCTAATAGAAATTTATAGAAATGTATTGTAGACTAGGGAACCCTAAAAACACACTCAAATCGGTCAAACTCTTTAGGCCGCCCGCCCACGGCCGATAATCGGTGACCGATTTTTTGTAGGAGAAAAATGGAACGTACTGATTGCAATGTTTAAACGCTCACGGCCTACAATAAATCGGTCACAATATCGGTAATAAAAGTATTGACGAAATCGGCCGATTATCGGTCCTACAAAAAGGCGGTCGTGGGCGGGCACACTTATTAAAATGCATCCGGACAAAGACTGGAAACACACACAAACACATAACGCTGCCAAACGCATTACATCCATCGTTATTCGTCGGGGAATAAAAATCAGCTATATTGCATAATAATACGATACAGAAGCGTTTTACTCCGAGTCAGACTCACATTCATACAAATTTTATTTCGAGAAGAAATAGTAACCCTAACCGATTGTCAAGAGAAGCGAGCTTTTAGCTGTAAAGCGGCTTTTTCCAGAGATCAAATAGATTGATAAATGGATCCCAAAATGAAGTGACAACCTAGAGACTGATATTTATTGTGGAGGTATTTTTTCCTGATTATCTTGAATGTGAAGAACCATAGCGGCATTTTACGCTATTAAGTCATATGCACACTCCTCCCACTGCAATTCCTGTGAGTGAATATCAGCAGTGGTATAGAATAGGATAGAGTTGAATAGGGTAGAATAGAGTGGGACAGAGTGGGACAGAGTGGGACAGAGTGGGACAGAGTGGGACAGAGTGGGACAGAGTGGGACAGAGTAGTACAGTGTAAAATAGAGTACGGTAGAGTAGACTAAAAAAATAAATAATTAGTGGATGCGAATCACAGAGTCAGGTCTGCCCCGCAGCCGAAGTCCGCCGACTTGAATTAATGACTGCCTTCAATTGAAGACAATAGACTATTAAAGGTGCTGGTCAAGTGTTCGGTCCGAAGCACAACGGAAAACAGTATACTGTCCTAAAATTCGTAAATATACGTGGGACTCCCTCAAGGTTACCCGACAGAGTAAACAATTAATATTCTGTTACGTCTGTTTCACCGAGGCCTATGCAAATAGATCAAGGGAAAGGTACATATTTATTATTTTCATAACAAAAAGCCGGGTTATTCTGAGTTCTTACCTATTCCAGATGTTGGTACCTTAAAGCTTCCAACATAACCTTTATTGCAAACAAAGTGACGCAAGTTAAATAAAAATGTTGGTTTGCAATAGCTAGTACCTAAATGCAATGATTGCTCGATAACAATGTGAATGATATAATTGAGAAGAAACCTTGGATACGAGAGGGGATTGGAAAAGTTGGTAGGACTTACCTCGGCCTTTGATCCACGCCGCGTCGATGGATTCCGCTTAGATTTTCACGTCTGGGTGATGCCCTTTGATGTAACACTCACACACAGTCTGGTTATTAGTTTTAGCACGATATTGACAGGAAATGATTTTTAATTGTATGAAATTTAGGATATTTTCACTGAGAACTGAGCGCACGCACTTGTGCCGGCCGGCTCGTCGTTGTTGCAGTGACGGTGCTGCCGCGGTGCGGCCAACATCAGGAAGCTTCTGGGCGAACGATTCAAATCTTCGCGCTACAGGCTGGTAGCTGGTCGAGGCCGAGGTTTAAAGGAATGTGATTTGTAGGAAAGAAGTAAAGTAAGGAAGCGGGAACTAAACATAAAGCGATTTTGTTTCAAATCATTACCTTCTTGCCCTAGTCCCAATTTATTTGGGGTCGCCCCAGTATATTGTTTCTTCCAATCTCCTCTATCAGCCGTTACCTCCTCACCCTTCACACAATCCATCCATTTGTTGCGTGATCTACCCCTTCCCTTCCAAACATCGACATCTATTTACTTTTAAATCAACTGAGTTAATTTTACTTGTAGTATATATCTAAGTTATGAGCTGAATAATTTTTTTTATGCACGACGGTTTCGTACTTGACCTCAATCACACCTGATGTTAAGTGAAGATGAGGCCGAAGGTGGAAGCGTACTGACCCGGAAACCCCAACACATTTGGGGGACAGGCTATCTTATCTCTGACAACCGGACTGCTTGGCGGCAGATTTAGATAAGATGGTGGTAGCCAGGCGATCATTTAAAATACCCTACCACCAACCAAACCGAGTACTTAAACATGTACCCCGCTGGTGATCGAACCCGAGACCTCCGAATCGTAAACCCAATGTTGTTTATATTGAGCCACGGAGTCGGTTAAAGTGGATCGAAGAAACACAAAAATCATGATGATATATTGAAGCTGTTCGCAAACTTATTGCCAACGGAACCTTTTCGGATAACCTTTCTTTATTAAATCATATTACTTCATATATGTAAACATAATTTGTTTATTAACTTTATGTGTTAATGTTTGGATAGATTTTATTGTATTCTGCAACTTTATTTACGCTTTTATGCAAAGTGAAATTTAATTCGTGTAATGCATTTTTACTGGCGACTCCACTTCTGATTACGAATAACTAAACCATTAGAACCTGTATGGTGTAGTGGTTAGCAACTCTGACCGCTATACCAAAAGGTTGCGGGTTCGAATCCCGCTAGGGGCATATCTTTGTGTGATGAATACGGACATGTGTATCCGAGTTATGGATGTTTTTCATTTATAATAAGTATTAATTTACAAAGAAAAAATGTATTTATGTAGTATATCAACATATAGTATTCACAACACAAGCCTATAGTTGCTTACTGTGGAACTAGATGGCGCTGTGTGTATGTCTATACGGATATTTATTTATTTATTATTAGGAATCATAGCCGAATTCAGCCGACTTGGACTCCTATACTAAAGGTGGTTACAGAATGGTTTACTTTGTATGGGTAAATTCAATTCAATTCAATTCAAAAAGTTTTTATTCTCTCTCACAAAAGTATACAGGTATAAACAATAGGTCCTTAATCTACGAGATATGCTACATGTAAGTACAAAATTTTGTGAGAGACTGGTGTCCGTACTAGGAAACCTCAAAAAAAATGAAAATATTTTAATCGAATTTCTTGGGAGAAGTTTTTAGTAATCGGAAGTGGAGTCAACAAGCAACAGATAGCTTATAAATGCATAAGTGTGGTAATCTTCTTCTTTTCGTGTCGAGGCAAGTTTCAAATTTTATTGGACCAAAACTTAGCCACTCTAACAGCACTGTCTGTGGCGTTAAGGAGGTCGTCAAAGGTGCCGCTGTCAGGACACGCGGGGCAAGACAATACGTGATCCATTGTCTGTGGGGAGACTCCGCACTCGCATCGATCACTCCCGCCATCGAAGAAGCCCCACCTGCACAGATTATCTTTGCTGCGGCCAACCTGAGTTCGAAGCCGATTTAAGGATTTCCATGTTGGCCATGGCAAATCGTGTCCAGGAGGAAGAGACTCCTTGAGCGGGAGGAACGACGCAAGGGAGTATCTTTGCCGCCACAGGCTGCAGCGAGCATCCGAAGCCACACCTTATACGGGAGCAACGCACTTCAAAAAGCTATTACGAGCGTAGTAATTATTATTTAATACATACATAATGTCACGCCTGTTTCCCGTAGCGGTAGGCAGAGACCACAGACTTCTACTTACTACGATTCTGACACACCACTTTTGCTTCATTCACTTTGTTCATACATGCTCGTCGGTTTAGGGTACTCTTATAAAAAATACAAATACAAAATAGTTTATTTGTTTTTCAAATCATACAATTATCAATGTGTTGTGGGATCTTTCTATTAAGTATCAAAATGCCTGTGCTAGAAAGTTCCATGCTTCCTTAGCTTATATAGAAGGTATGATCAAGATGCAGATATATCATTGTAAATTTAACTAAACTACCATAACTAAATAATTATAAGTGTGTGTGTGTGTGTGTGTGCGTGTGTGTAGTTGAGTGTGTGTACTCTTGACTTGGCCTTTCTTTAAGACGTCTCCGATTTGATCAAGGTACGTTCGCCGTGGTCTTTCCTTACCAGCACTACCATCCACATTCGTTTCGCTACACTATATCTTAAGCAAGCTACTGACTTGTTAGAAAACATTGTAATTCTATCACTGACAGGTACTCTATCCATGGGAAAAAAATCACGGCCTTTAAGATTATAAGTAGTTAAAAATGTATCCTTACTGGATATTTCCATACACCTGTCAAAATTTTGATTGTTATTTGTACCTATCTATTGTGTTTTAATTGCTGAATAAAGGATTAAATCTCTCATGTAATCCATTGGACGCCAAGTTAAATTGATTGGAATATAATACCTAGCGACGATAATTCAATTGTTAATGGCGTATTGGGCTCGAATTCTATCTAACATAATTGATTTCCAATAACTTGAGCACCCTAATTCAATTATCGTTATTCTCTGAACATCCTTGCCTTATATTAATGAAGGAAAGATCATATTTTTTTTACATGAAGTAAATTGACAGGAGGAAATGTGTCACTTTGTAGAAAGTAGTTTGTTTCTACAAGGTTACGTGGCAGACACTGTCCTGGCACATTTTACAGAGGAGTGTTTTAGCATCAAAACTGGTGAACAGATTTAATTAATAGATTGTATAACAAGGGAGCAAAATAATATTTTTACGGCAAGGGCGCCTGTTTGTTTGTTTGTAAACGCTTTATTGTACTAAGTAAGTACAAAGGCGGACTTACAGATGACCTTGGTTTTATCAAAGAATATGTTGACAGGGCGTACACAAAGCTGAACTTTGTAATTAAAACTATTAATATTGGCTGGAATATGAGACGTTATAGGTACTACATACCTAATTATACTACCTATACTGCAATAGATATGTATACGTAGTATTTTGAATCCCAAGCGGAACGAAGGATTCTAGAGTCGATGCGAGCTTAGCATGGGATTCTTAAATAGAATCCTGTGTGTAGCGAGGAATTCAATGTACATTGCCCGAGGTAAAACATAATTTTGCGCTCGAGTGATACATTCTATTTTTCATCACTCTCTATGAGAAAAAAAACAAGGAGCGCTTATTATGTAAACATATTAGTTATTATTTTTACAAACTATGTAATGTTAAAATGTGAACAAATTCCGAGCGTAGTTCGCGCGCTTTTTTCTAGTATTTTTTTTATTAAAGACTGACAGCCATTACTTTTTTTTAGTTCGATCTCTTTGGCAGAATCATGCCATTTGGCAGAATTACGGTGTAAGAAAAATTATGTTCCATGTTCCAAATTCAAGACTCTTTTATTCCCTGTTCTAAAGTCTCTTGGAGAAAAGACTTACTTTGGGCGCACTTAGTTTGAGAAACCAATCACCGTTTTTTGAATAGAGCTGAAAAATGTTTTTTTATTTTCGAAGGCTAAAATTTGCAAGATGGTTCATAGATATTTTAATGTAAATCGGTTGAGAAGAAAATTTTTGGCTTTAACATGGTTTGTATTCACGTAGTTTGTATCAGCACCCCTATTTAATACCGCACAACCTACCTATTTCAAATGTACTGTCCTTATAGCCAAAGGGTGCCTGGAAGAGATCGCTTTTAGTGATAAGGCGCCAAATTGTACATTCTATTCTTACTTTTTCTACGCTTTGCCGAAACTGTATTTTCTTTTCTGTTGTGCAATAAAGTGTATTTGTATTTGTTTGAAATTTTCATCACGATAATCTCTTGCTCAGTTATTATTTGGTGAAGCTCGGCGTTTCATTGTGATATCTAATCAGGGATGAAGAAATCCGTAGAAGAACGAACGTGATAGACATTGCCAAGCGGATTAATTTTAGGCGAGTCAGGGCAGACACATAGCTCGTGGAATGTCAGGTGTCCTATTATTTCTATCCTGCTAAAATCGCTGTCCAGTGGCTAGCTATGGGACACTTCTCTTTACCTGCCACAACCCTCAGGATACTGTTGGTGCTGCCGCGCACTCTACATATAATCGCATGGAATGCGTCGGTGCGCGCCTCGGCGAACATGCCAGAAGCGCTATAAGCGTAATAGTATATATCTATCTACATTTGGTCACAGAATACTGACCTACTAATAGGTAATTCATTATTTAGCTAGGCAATATTCATTACCACCCTGACCTTTTGGGAAGACTATCATTCACTATGATTACGTCATTACTTTCTCTCAAAGTTGGTAACAAATGAGACCCATTCAGCTTCTGCAAAATTCCGTAACCGCTGTGTCTTCGTTAAAAAGGACTTTAACTTCGCTTAGAAAGTATTATACGACATTAACCGAAGGAGTCTGTAGATAATGACAGTTAAAAGGAGCTTAGATGGTTAGAATTACTTTTGCTTAGTGTAATGTTGACTACTGGCTTGAAATACTAGTGTTATGAAAAGACTGTTTCGTCCATCTGTCTGTCCTATCTTTTCACTGCAATCTGGCGCTGTCCGTGGTATATTAAATTAGAGAGAGCTTCACTTGGCTCTCTTCCCCATAGGGTTAGCTTTTTTACTTTTAGCTTCACATTTAAAAAGTATAATATTCTAACCTTTTCGTCACAGTACATTTTTGAAAATCTAATATATGTCAAAAAAAAATATAGCATCATTTAGGAAAAATAGTGATAAACATGATGTCAATACAAGAAATAAAGATAAACATGCAGGTCACATAAGTCGCCTCCGCAAAGTCAGTAATTCATTCAAAGGGTTATGTATACGCTTTTTCAATAAGGTTCCTGTTGATATACAAAATCTTCCTTTCAATAAATTTAAAGATACTATAAAACAGAAACTTATTAAGAAAGCATATTATAAAATATCAGATTATTTAGATGATAAACATTCAAGGACATAAACAGCCCGTTCGCATAACCAGGCTATTTCACATTTAATAATGAAATATTATAATAAATAATAAATAAATAAATAAATATTTCGGACACTTATATCAATCATCTAGTCCCAAACTAAGCAAAGCTTGTGCTATGGATACTAGATAACGGATAAACATACATAAATATTTATATAAACATCCATGACTCGGGAATAAATGTTCGTATTCATCACACAAACATTTACCCCTCGCGGGATTCGAACCCGCAACCGTTGGTTTCGCTGACAGGGTCACTATCCACTACACCAACCGGTCGTCGCCAATAATATAAAATAATAATTAATGATTTTGTAATATAAAAACCTTTTGTACGATTGAAAAAACGATGTGTACCCGAGTTTTGATATTTTTCATTAATCTAATGTAGGTATTTATTTACAAAAGAAATATCTTGTCAACTGTTCAAACTATCCAATTTATCGTTCCATACATCCTTCTCACTCGCACTATAATTGCATTTTTTTGTTTGTAAACGCTTTATTGTACAAAAAGGCAATAACATTAATTTTGCATTGATACAGAATTTGACCCAGTGACCAGGTCATTGGGTTGAAGCGCTGAAAAATAGATACTTACATTTTATATATACTTTACATTTTTGGCATACGTTTGTCCGTCCGTACTTCTCTTCTAGTAGATTAAAGTAATTACCTGAAACAGAAATAAAAGAAATTGTAAATATACAGACATATACACACTGGCACAGGTATTCAATTACTTAATAGGGGCTCCATCATCAAATTATTGTATATAATATACCTACAATATCGCGGATAAAGATAAATGAGCGACGGAATTTATTGGATCAAATAACGTTTTCTTATTCTTATTCTCATCCTCATCCTCACCCTCATCCTCAGCTTCATCCCCATCCCCATCCCCATCTCCATCTCCATCTCCATCTCCATCTCCATCTCCATCTCCATCTCCATCTCATCTCATCTCCATCTCCATCTCCATCTCCATCTCCATCTCCATCTCCATCTCCATCTCCATCTCCATCTCCATCCCCATCCCCATCCCCGTCCCCGTCCCCGTCCCCGTCGTCACCCTCATCCTCATCCTCGTCCTCATCCTCATCCGCATCCTCATCCTCGTCCCCACCCTCATTCTTATTATTTGGACGGTCATTATGACCATCATAATACGCCGTTTGTTACAAGCAGTGCACCTGGTGGCACTGGTATCGCCGAAAACGGCGCGGTGACTTTTACAGTAATATTAGGTCTGGATATCGAAAATGAATATTCATATTGCTACGAGCCGTCAAAGGCGATGGACCACCACTTAGTACATCAACGAGCATAAGTGACTGTTACTTATTATCACCGGCGCTTTGAAGAACCTGGTGAGTCGTTACTTAATAAGAAGTTGGTCATGGAATTTGGATGGATTGTAGACTACTCCAGATGAATCTCACAAACTGCATGCAAGCACCAAGTTGGATAGCTTGAGGGGTATACCAATGTTTACCCGTTACCAGTAAGCATCTCCGGTTCCATGATCTTAATTGAATCGTATGATTTATATGTGCTTAAGTGCTGTGTAAGTTGCCTTCTTAAAGTAATATTATTTCCTGTCAAATGTGACGAAATTGCTGGTACCACACATACAGAAGTGTTGAATATTACCCTTCCTAAAAATACGCAAAGTTCCTGGCAGACATAATTTAACAGCAGATTCTAAAATGTATCGCTTAGGACTGAATATAAAAAAGAATGTTCACCGAAGTAGACCTTTGTAACTAATATTCCGTTTTGGAAAGGGATCGGATATGTAACAGCTACTTTTCACTTGCGTAACAGTTAGGGATAGTGACACAAGTCATGCGATTATAGCGATTTCTCACTGCGTGAAAGTAGGCTAGATGGAGGTGCAATGTAGTACGTTTAAATACAAAGAAATCCTGAAAGAAACCTTAAAGTAAAACTTTATAAACGGCCTCCGTGTCTCAATGTAAATAACATAGGGTTTCCGATTCGGAGGTGGCAGGTTCGATCCCCAGCGGGGTTACTCGGATTGGTTGGTGGTGGGGCATTTTAAATGTCCGTCTGGCTAGCTGCCACTATCTTATCTAAATCTGCCGCCAAAAAGCAATGTTATGTTCCGGTTGTCAGAGGTAAGAAAGCTAAATATAAATCAGCCTTCCTAAAAAAACAACTTGTTGGAGAAGACTTGAAATATGCCTATTGAAAACTTTTGAGTCCGAATAGTATTTTCTGATAAACATAGCCCTACCAGTAAAATGCCGTACATTAAACAACAAACACATATACACATCCATTTCTACACATACACACGCACACAGTTTCATCCATAAGCCCGCATTATGTAATTTTAAGTGTAGGGTACTAATTATGTGGCTTTGTATTTTAGAAACTGAAATAATTTAAATGTCAAATTTGCCTCATGTTATTTATTACTATTGGATAGCTAGCGTACAGGCGATTATGATTAATTTTTTTTTTATTAGTAAAATGTTGTCTATCTATGTAAATGTAATGAAAATCATTAATATTTTTCCATTTGTGTTAGCCCTCGTGCCACCACTCCCGCATAACACCTCAGGGAGAGGGAGTGGCTGAAAATCAGCGCTGTGGGGAATCTTGTCTCTGGTGCAGGATAAGCTGAGCCGTTTTCTGTTGCCCATTACTTAAGTAATATTTAAGGATAGGATAGGATGGGATGGGACGCCACGGAACGGAACGGAACGGAATGGAATATAAGTATCTGTTCTAGAACGATCCGAGTAGGTTACGTCATGTTATCATATTTCGACGGTTGTTGCTGGGGCATTTTTAAATGTACGCCTGACTACTTATCGAAGAACTCGTTGTATTTAAGTCTTTTAATGTCTGTAGACTTCAATAGGTTTCAATTTCCATGCCAATATAGCAACTGAAATGTTGAGTGCATGTGAATGTAGGCCCAGCTCTTCCGCATATTTCCTTTTGGCGATACTTTTTAATTTATTCGTAAATACGCTTATCACCTCTACTTGGACATAACAACACCCTTCCAATTTTTACGGTATCCTTAAATCCTCTAGAAGAGTACCTAAGGAATGTTGTGTATTTTACTTGGCCTTACCAAATGTAAGTAGGCTTTACGTGTCGGGCAGGATATAGCTATGACGTAAAGCCTAAGATATTTTATACTGTAGAATCTGTTCTGGAACGATCCGAGTAGGTTACGTCATATAATCATATTTCGACGGTTGTTGCTGGGGCATTTTTAAATGTACGCCTGACTACTTATCGTGAAAGAACTTGTTTTATTTAAGAAATATGTTTAAGAATTAAGAACTGGCGATGGCAAATGTGAGAAACCGCCTCAACCGCCTCAACCGCCTCCGTGGCTCAATGTAAACAACATTGGGTTTACGATTCGGAGGTCGCGGGTTCGATCCCCAGCGGGGTACATGTTTAAGTACTCGGTTTGGTTGGTGGTAGGGCATTTTAAATGTCCGCCTGGCTAGCTACCACCATCTTATCTAAATCTGCCGCCAAGCGGCAATGTTAATAGCATTGTTGTGTTCTGGTTCCCCAAATATTTGGGTTTCCGGGTCAGTACGCTTCCACCATCGGCTTGATCCTCACTTAACATCAGGCGTGATTGAGGTCAAGTGCTAACCCGTTGTGCATAAAAAAAAAGAATAACGCAAATAATTTATAATGAAAGCGCGACTGGAAGAGTCGGTAAAGGTCGACAAAGAAGTCGTACATCAATCAAGTGACTGACGTACTCACAAAAGATCAGATACTTCAACCACTAATCGACGAGAATAAATAATAAATAAATATCTTTGCACATACACACAGCGCCATCTAGTTCCACATTAAGCAACTAGGCTTGTATTATGGATACCAGATGGTTGAAAAATTTTATTTTATTTTATTTTTTATTTTTACTTTATTAGAAAACCAACAGCTTATTTTATAAACCATTATGAACAGAGATAGATAAATTTAAACATCAGCCAATTATAGGTTTTCCTAAACTGTTATTACATAAACAATCATTGAGAGAGAGATAACATAAAGAAAGGAAAAATAATCAATCATATTATAAATTATGGACACATTAAACTACACAAATACATATTTTTTTTGTAAATAAATACATAAATAAATGAAAAACATCCATAACTCGGAAACACATGTCTGTATTCATCATATAAATATATGCCCCTAGCGGTATTCGAACCCGCGACCTTTATGGTATAGCAGTCAGAATTTTTAACCACTACACCAAACAGGTCGTCAGGTCAGAATGAAGCATTTGATGAGAGTGGAAGAGGCAAAAGTAGTATGTCAGGATCTTTGCAAGTGGAAATCAATAGCCTCTGCCTGCTTCAACGGGAAACAGGCGTGAGTGTACGTATGTACACCATAACGACCTAGTTTTAAAGTTACAGACAAAAAATAAGAATTTTCTTTTAATTTTTTATTTGAAGTATTTGGTTGATGTTAATATCTTTTTTTATTTTCTTAGATAGGCACATTATCCAGCTTTCAAATGAGACTATTTTGAAGAAAATACAATGTCTACTTAAGAAATAATAAAGAAAAAATTAATAAATTAAGTTTTCATGAAAAAAAAAATTAAACCTATGAGATTTTGGGGTAGGTGACTTTAAAGAACTATATCTCTGATTTTTATCGATAAATTTGTCTCTAATATGCGCCCATTTCGTTTGATCAAGTTTCGAGATTACATATTGTAGAATTATCATCCGTATAGACCTAACTATTTCCTCGACATCCGCACCTATTGTTTACACTACAATACAATACAATACAATACAATACAATACAATACAATACAATACAATACAATACAATACAATACAAATACACTTTATTGTACAAAAGGAGAACATACATTTTACAAAACACAATACTGATAAGAGTACAATTAGGCGGCCTTATCACTAAAAGCGATCTCTTCCAGGCAACCTTTGGGTGTAGGAGTATAACTTTATAGAACAGGCAGGTTGTGCAAAATACGGATGCAGATATGAAATACCTACATAATCAATGTAAAATTTATAAACAAAAACTAAAACCATACATTTATACATATATATTATATACATAAATAATATATATATAGATGGATACCACATACATAACAAAATAATACAGACATAAGTACGTTATAAATATATAATAAAATAATGAAAGAATTTGTAAAGCAAAATTACTATTTAATGATGACCAGTAAAAAAAAAAATAATAACAATAATAACAATAATAAAGAGAAAGAGTAGATTAAAGGATTAAAAAATTCAAAGACTGAGCACGTCTGATGGATTCAGGTAGAGAGTACCACAGACGGATGGCCTGCAAAGTAAAAGACTGACTATAAAATTTGGACGTGTTGGGTGGAACATAAAGCCGTAGATTATCCGTAGAACGAAGGCGGCGATTGTGGGTGGAAGAAAGAAATTGAAAGCATTCCTTGAGATAAGATTACACTACCACAAATTAACACTACGCAGTGTACACCTGAGATTAAATAACAATAATCCCTACACACACCACAACCTGCGCCCTGACCCTCATTAAAATGTGAGGTTCGCCCTAATTGGCGAGTTAATTGTTCACTCGCGATCACTCAACTGCTCATAATAATTGGGAGAAAAAAAATAGTTTTTAAATCAAGTATTTTTTGTAGTAAATTAATTTATTGAAATACGGAGCCAAGTAACTATGAAATAAATAACTATGAAATTACGATTAATTATCAAAGTTAATGTCAAAATATTTTATTTCTTGGGATACAGGAAAACAACTTGAAAGCGTTACATTTTTTTACTTAATATTAAAATAATTATAATGTGTGTAGAATTATGAAATCGATTTTTTTATTAATTATCAATTTATTCTATAATAATAATTGGTTCAGTAACTTAATTAGGTATATTTTATTATTTTAATCCATTATGTTACGGGAATAATCTTACGCAATATTCATTTACCAATAACGTTAGGTTTTAATTTGATAACACCAAACACATTTTAAAATTCCATTCCACGACCAACCCTCAGGTATCAGCAGAATACCAGTGTTTTGCCCGCCTCGGGCAAATCCATACACTGAGCTGTAGCCTTTTTGTATACTGCAGCACACACATAATATTTGTTGTTTCTGTACTTGTGTTTTATTGTTTTAGTTGTATTTTTCATATGTAAAATTTGTTATGTGTGTGTACATGGATGCAAATAAATGCTTATCTATTTTTTTTAATGAAACTTAAGCCTTAACTTGAAGCCGCGGACGGACACCTAGTATTATAATATTATATTTTTTTAACACCCGACGAATTATTACGAACACTAGACCTCAATCACACCTGATGTTAAGTGAAGATGAGGTTGATGGTGGAAGCGTACTGACCCGGAAACCCTTACACATTTGGGGGACTGGCTATCTTATACCTAGCAAGCGGAACATTGCCGCTTGGCGGCAGATTTAGATAAGATGGTGGTAGCTAGCCAGGCGGACATTTAAAATGCCCTACCTCCAACCAAACCGAGTACTTAAACATGTACCCCGCTGGGGATCGAACCCGCGACCTCCGAACTGTGAACCCAACGTTTTTTACATTGAGCCACGGAGGCGGTTGAAAAAGTTCTCTTTAAAGCAAAATTTTCACCTTTTTATTCCAAATCAATATTATTTATTGGTATACATATCTACAACATTTTCATTAAATTACACATCTCCAAATAAAGCAGTCTCGACCGCCGAATTTGAACTTTTGTCTCAAATCAAAGCAATGCCGAGTAAGAAAGGTTTTTTATGGCTTTCCTTAATGAATTTCATTGGAAGGCAGTCATTTGTAAGAGGGATCGAGTCTTCGTGGAATTCTTAATGATATTGTGGATTTACTCAGTTATTGTTGTAGGTATATAGTCAACACGTGTTAAAGCTTTTTACTAATAGTCGAGTAAAAATACGTAATTCTTGTGGTGTAATTTCCTATAATCTTAAAGACCCTGAATTATTGTAGAAGAATAAATAACACCATTAATACCATTTATTTTCCACACACACATGAATATAAATATAAGTTGTATATAAGTGTAAAGAAAGCTCGTACTAATAAAACTATCTCAAGATTGAGATATCAATTTCTGTATCAATTCAAAATTAATGTATTGCCTTTTTGTACAACAAAGCGTTTACAAATAAACAATGACACATTGCACAATAAAATTTTCACGTTATTCCTGGTTCAATTTCCTGAATAATATTCATCCCACACAAAGTTAGGACAAGTTATTTTTTATGGAACGTCGAGCTTTTCCGTTAAATTCGTAAAGTTTGGCCAACCAATTACTTCTATTGAGTGGGCGGTTTGTCCTTGGATTTAGTGTTTATTTTGCTCTGGCTGGTGCTTGTTAGTTCAGTGAAACTACCCGGATTTTTGTATTCGAGGAAATATTTTGATGAAATGTTTTGAAAATATTATACTCATGCCATCCAACTTGGCCCTCGCATGCAGTCTGTGGAATTCAGCTTTGTTAATCTACAATTCCTCTTCATAATAAGTCTTCCAACTTCTTATTAAGTAACGACTCACAGAATTCGCTGATCGTTGATGTGCTAAGTGGCGGTCCATCTGCTTTGACGGCTGGTAGCAAAGTGCCTGTTCATTATGATATGCAGACCTAATTTATTGCTGTAAACGTCGTCACCGCACCCTTTCTGTTGATACCAGCGCCCCCAGGTTCACTTCTTGTAGCAAACCGCGCACCATGGTAGACATACGATTTTTTTTTAATTATAAATTCATGGCATGTATTTATAAACGACCTGTTTGGTGTAATGGTTAGCAACTCTGACCACTATACCAAAAGGTTGCGGGTTCGAATCCCGCTACGGGCATATGTTTGTGTGATGAATACGGACATGTGTACCCGAGTTATGGATGTTTTCATTTATAATAAGTATTTATTTACAAAAAAAATGTATTTATGTATTATATCAACCATCTGGTATCCACAACACAAGCATATAGTTGCTTACTGTGGAACTAGATGGCGCTGTGTGTATGTCTAAGGATATTTATTTATTATTTATCTTCTTATCTTCTTCTTTATTAATTTTATGTATTTAATATTATAATTATATTTATATATTTAATATTATATATTTAAATATTTAATAAATTTGTGTGTGTTATGTAGTCAATAATAATATTATATGTTTAAGTGCAGTTAAATTATCTAGTTATAGTTTGTAGGCTTAGTTTATGTATTTTTATCTTTACGTTATATAATAATTACCAACTATAAAATACACCCGTATTGCTACTATTAGTGCAAACCTCATCTACTGGTATCTTTACCCTAAGATTTGCTTGGAAGAGATCGCTGTTAGCGATAAGGCCGTCTTTTTGTGCGATTAATGTTATACGCTGTATTCTTCATGTAGCTTTTGTTAATTGTGCAATAAAGAGCATTTGATTGATTGATTGATAAATTCCGTCGCTAATTTATCGCTATCCGTGACACATACTTAATTAGTGTTCCTTTCATGTAGAAATCTATATGTGAATACTTGTACACAGAGACACACACACATACCTAGAGGTTAAATATTTGATCTCTTTTTGTGTCCGGGTTTAAAAATCATCATTGCACAGACTAACTAGAGTTACCTACATCACTTACGTTGGCGTAAACACTGAAATTGCTCATCGGACCACAATTTCCTGACCTAAATCAACCTCTTTGTTCCTCAAATGCCCGCATATCTCCGACCGTCCCTTATGACCTGTTCATAATAGGCACTAGCTTATCATGGTTTTACTACAGATCTGTGGGTATTTCAAATGGAAGTGACAGGAGTATAAAAGAAGATAATGTTGGTTGGCAATATGTATGATAAATTACTTAAACTGACTGTTGATTGTAACGGTCATGATAATTACCATTTTATATAAAAAGTGGAAGATTTTGAATATATAAGAAGGCATATTATAAAACTAGATTTTTGCCTGCGGCTTCGCCTGCGTGCATTAACTTTATTGCGGAAATTTGTTTATCCCCCGGGAACTAGTCACTTTATCGCTACTAAAAATGGGTTTAGGACCCGATTTCGAAAGATATATAAGCGAAAGCCATTTGTGCGACGCCAGATAATAGTAGTGACATATGAACGAAACACCATTTATCCGATGGGCCATATAAGCGAAAAGACAAATATGCGAAAGCCATAAGATCGAATGTCCAGTTGTGCGATGAGTTCGAAAATATTACAAATATGTCAACCTAACATCAATCTGTAACGAGCGAGCGAGCCATAGGGGTCGGGTCACACCGACACTCTTGGTTAGGTTCAAAAGGTAACCTTCGTTGTTAGGTTGACATATTTGTCAACCTAACAACATGTCAACAACATGTACCTGTACATATGTGTACAAAAACCTTTTTTTAAAAAGAGCGACCTCTCGAGTTTCTTGCTTGTTCTTCTCAGGGGAAAATTGCCTTTTGAACAAGCAGTAGCTTTAAAAATGTAAAATCTGACTATTTTAAGTGTACCCTGTGTACCTACAAAATAAAGCATTTTTTGATTTTGATTTTGATTTTGATTTTTGTAACATTTTCGAACTCATCGCACAACTGTACCGAAACGCCAATTTCATAGGTAAGGACCTAATATATCAAACAACAGAAAGCCCCCTTTTAGGTCCACAATGTGAAGGCAAATAAGGGAACCCTGATGGCGACCACTTCGACTCGTAATCGGGTTGGCGCTGGTGTGCTCGAAGATGCCTATAGCCGAACTTTGCGGTGAACTCCCGTGGGCAATGTGAGCACGTAAGCACACCTACGTAGTGATAATGAATGGTAGCGGGTGGACGGGTTTTCGGCTCGTCGCGTTTAGCGAGATCGGCTTTACGCTGCTTCTCGAAATCGCTTACTCTCTTATGCACTACACTGCGCCATTCAAGATGTTGTGCAGCAAACCGCCGCTGTTTAACCGCCTCCGTGGCTCAATGTAAACAACATTGGGTTTACGATTCGGAGGTCGCGGGTTCGATCCCCAGCGGGGTACTCGGCTTGATTGGTGGTAGGGCATTTTAAATGTCCGCCTGGCTAGCTACAACCATCTTATATAAATCTGCCGCCAAGCAGCAATGTTAATAGCATTATTGTGTACTGGTTGTTAAAGATTAGATAGCCAGTCCCCCAAATGTGTTGGGGTTTCCGGCTCAATACGCTTCCACCTTCGACCTCATCTTCACTTAACATCAGGTATGATTGAAGTCAAGTACAAACCCGTTGTGCATAAAAAAAAAGGCTCAATGTTGCATCTTTTCCTATGGCGCTTCTGACCATCCTTATATCTGAGAAGTTGAACGCCACAGAACCCTACACTGAGCGTGGCTTATCACTTGGCCGTTTTTTTAAATTCTCTCATTTCCAAATTAAGATTGCGGCCAAAGCGTCGGTGGCTCAGAGGTTCAGACGCGGTCTCCCAATTTAGGAGGTCCGGGTTCGGTTCCCAGACAGGCCATGTACCAATGAGTTTTTAAATTTAATGTAATAACTTATGTGCATTTATCTGACTGCTCTTAAACGGTGAAGCAAAACATCGTGAGGAAACCTGCATGCCTGAAAAATAAAAATTCCAAGGCATGTGAAGTCTTCAACCAGCATTGTGCCAGCGTGGTGGACTATCATATGGTCCATACTCCCATCATTATATGAGGGAAGACCTATATCCCTGGAATGGGATGTTTATGGGCTGATTATGATGATTGCGGTGAAACGTATCGCTATGCACAGACGGCTTACTCTACATTTAGTACGGAATCCTAAATGTACAAGTCCGACACGCACTTGACCGGTTTTTTATTATTATTAACTTCAAACTTCGAGTATTTATTTCAACGTATATAAGATACTCGTACATGATATCATTTATTGAATGTCAATTTAAATCCACTGGAAATAATAAAGGCTTATTGCATTTATCTGTCAGTCAGAATGCCAAGCTACTACCGCTTCGGAAAGGGAAATTGGGGGCAAGGAAGACTGATTGTTGCGCGTTTTTTTTTATGAAGAGTATACAACTAATACAATTTTATACTTTTGGGGAGCTGGTCGAAGTCCACCAAGCGTGTTTGTCGTTCAGGTAGTCACTACTTATGTAATAACTTATTTAAATAACCTGACTTTGAACTGTGACTTTGAACGATAGAATCAGGAATAGTTAATTAGAGAGTTAAGCAGTGTGAATGAAGACGTAGTGACAAAGATTGAAAAAGGTATGCTGAGATGGTTTGGACATGTGGAGAGGATGAATGAAAGAAGACTTACGAAAGAGATATACAAAGCGAATGTGGATCGTAGTGTTGGTAGGGGAAGACCAAGACGAACGTACCATGATCAAATCGGGGACGTCTTAAAGAAAGGCCAAGTCAAGAGTACCCTAAACCGACGAGCACGTATGAACAACCTTATGAGAGTGAATGAAGCAGAAGAGGTGTGTCAGGATCGTAGCAAGTGGAAGTCTGTGGTCTCTGCCTACCCCTACGGGAAACAGGCGTGACATTATGTATGTATGTATGTATAAATAACATTTTAACAATTCACACTTCCAACCTTATGGTATGAATACAATAATTCCCGGATTAACTTCGGAAACTAATTCAAAGTTTCACTAGTAGAGTCGACTCCACAAATCCCGAAGCTCGTGCGTGATCGGACACGAACCAACGACCTCACGAACGCAATACGTGCTCTATCTCTCATTCTTTATAGCTATTGGGGTTGGGTAATGGCCACAGAGTAAATAATCACAACACTTCTTTTTGGAGGGTACAGTAGCGAAATGGTATCTTTCTATTTAAGAATAACAAAACTTTATTTGATCCATTTGGCCACCTATGAAATTGGCGTTTTGTATGAAGAATTTCATTAAGACTGTTTTCTCCACGCAAACATTTTTGATTTTTGTTTTGGGAACGGCAAATCCAAATTTAGCTAAAATTTGTGTATTATCGGATAACATTAAGTTAAGTATAGGCAGCATTAATTTTCAAAAGTAACTCTATAAACGTTTCAGCGAATCTAAGAAATGATTATGGGAAGCACACGAAAAAAGCTCTGTTAAATTTTTTTTTATTATGTGATTTAGCCCAGAAATTAAAAAAATATTTCATTTGAAACCTCGAAATAACATTCCATTTTCCAAATAAAAAACAAATTTCGATATAGCTTTGAAATTCGCAGGAATTGGTACATGTGATTGACGAAGAAAACCAACTCCAATTTCAAAGGTAAAGATCCAAAATTTTAAATTATTGATCACCAAAGTCACGCAAAGAGTTAGGAGGGGGTAATACTCGGTGATTGATAGGTGGTCGTATCAGGAATGAATAAATCCATAGGCGAACGAAAGTCATTGACATAGCCCCAGCGGATTCACTGAGCACTGTCTTGTCGTTCATAATACATAAGTGCTTGAAGACGAAAGTAGTTAATCAATGTGTATTACCAGTGATAGGTCATGGCGCTGACACTCTCTCTCTCTCTCACTAGGCGCCTTATATGAAAGCTCAAGGCTTCGCAACGAATGACGGAAAGGGCGATACTCCTCCGCCTCCGTAGCTCAATGTAAACAACATTTCGGTTTACGATTCGCGGGTTAGATCCCTAGCGGGGAACATGTTTAAGTACTCGGTTTGGTTAGTGGTAGGGCATTTTAAATGTCCGCCTGGCTAGCTACCACCATCTTATATTATAAATCTGCCGCCAAGCAGCAATGTTAATAATAATAATAATAAAAGGTATTTATTCACCACAAAGTTAATTTAACAAGTAATTAATTAACAATAAATTAGGTCAAACTGTGATGAAAAGGTATGGACTCAGCAGATTTGCTGATTTTCAGTCCCCCCCAAGTAGTGTAGTTGCTGCCACCAAGGAATTAATTACTATTACTCTATGAATAAATTTAAACATTAACTAAAAGTAAACAAAAACAAAAAACTATATCAAAAATCAATTAAAAAACAACTGCAAGTGATAAACCATAAAACGCTAGACACGAGAAGGTATCATATAGGTAGGTATTTGGTAAATGTTCAATACTTATGTGTGATTGTGCGAGTGAATTTTATTGTTTTCAAATTATTATTACTAATTTAACAAATTTAAATCATATCCGAATCATAACAGCAGAGAAACAACATAATAGCATTGTTGTGTTCTGGTTGTTAGGTATAAAATAGTCAGTCCCCCAAATGTGTTAGGGTTTCCGGGTCAGTACGCTTCCACCTTCGAGCTCATCTTCACTTAGCATTAAGTGTGATTGAGGTATTGTACCAACCCGTTGTGTATAAAAAAATATACTCAGCATGTCGCTACGTAATCGAATCAGGAATTAATAAATCCGTCGACCAACGAAGGTTACTGACAGAGTCCAGCGGATTATCAAATTGAGTGACAGTGGGCAAGGTAGGTACGTAAAATTCTCGAGTGAAGACCACGCTGCCGCATGCGCAGCCTAGGACTTCCATTCGCAAGTCGCTAGCAGCAAACGCAGTCAGCGTTTTGGATGCCTTGCTTCGCGGCCCAGTTTATAAAATTCTAGTTTATTGTTAAATTCCATGTATTTAAATACATATACATATATGTACATAAATTATCATCATCAGCCCGTAAACATATATATACTCCCTAGTATGGGCCATAGTCCACCACGCTAGCCCAATGCGGGTTGGGGACTTCACATGCCTTTGAATTTTTATTTCTCAGGCATGCAGGTTTCCTCACGTTGTTTTCATTCACCGTTTAAAAGTAGTCTGATAAAAGCACATAAGTAATTAATTTAAATTTAAAAACTCATTGGTACATTAGCCTGCCTGGGAATCGAACCCGGACCTCCTAAATTTGGAGACCGCTTCCTAACCGCTGAGTCACCGACGCTACTTGTACATGTACATATGTATGTACATAAATATAATAATACAGGGTGTAACGGTTAAGTGTAGTCATATTTTAAGGGCTTGTTCTACCCATCAATACGAACAACTTTTACTATGGGGGCAACTTCGAAATCGCGAAAAAAAAAATCAGCTGTTTCATACATTGCATCGGGAGGTTATTGAAATTTTCTATGGAACAGCTCATTTTTTTTTCGCGATTTCGAAGTTGCCCCCATAGTAAAAGTTGTTCGTATTGATGGGTAGAACAAGCCCTTAAAATATGACTACACTTAACCGTTACACGGTGTATAATGAATAGCTTAACGACGACGTTCTCAAATCACTACAAAACTTATAGTTCGCCAAATGTACGTACATTCTATTCTTACCATTTTTCTGAAACTTTATTCTTTTCTGTGGTGCAATTTGTATTTGTATTGTATTGTATTGTAATTTACTATTTTTGAATGGCGTATCGATATGGATTTGATTGAAATGAAACATTTTAAAACGAACTATCGTTGAAATTGACTTTGTAAATGCATTCGGATATATCGAATGATTTATTTTTTAATTAAAGCTCAGAATTTGAATCGCAGATTCCAGTATGTATTGGCACTGCGCTGCTCCGAATAAAAAATTGTAAGAGGAATTTAATAAAATGTAATTATTCATAAAGGAAACAACTTTATAACATTCTTTTCAAATTATAAAAACAATATTTAGTTGGAATATCAAATAAAATTGCATGTACATATTTAGATATATTGGAAGACCTGTTTGGTATAGTAGTTAGAAACTCTGCTGCTATACCAAAAGGTCGCGGGTTCGAATCCCGCTAGGGGCATATGTTTGTATGATGAATACGGATATGTGTACCCGAGTTATGGATGTTGTTCATTTATATATGAATTTATTTACAAAAGAAAATGTATTTGTGTAGTGTATCAACCATCTAGTATCCACAACACAAGCCTAGTTGCTTAGTATGGAACTAGATGGCGCTGTCTGTATATGTCCAAGTAAGTAAGTAAGTATATATATTATATTTATATACAGGGTAAATTTGAATTCGTGTAATTCCTGCTTACTGGTAACTCCACTCCTGATTACAAATAGCTTTCCCCCAGGAACCATAGCCGAGATCGATCAAAACATTTTCGATTACCCATATTGGTTCCTAGTGCAAAGTTGTTCGTAATCAAGAGTGGAGTCTCCAGCCGAAAATTGTTATATTCACTAAAAAAAACTATAATTATATTCATTAAAAAAACTAGCCTTAAAAATTTTGTTTCCGAGTAAAAAAATTAAATGTAAGTGCAAATGAAAAAACAGACTTACTTCATTTCGATTGTACCTTGTTTTATCAATGAGAAAAAACAGGCAACGTTCCATTGATATGGAAGACGCCAAAGGGGCTGGCGGGTGGCGGGGCACAGGGCGCAACCAATCACAGCAAGTCGCTGCGGCGCCGGGGCAACCGTCAGAGGCGTCTTCAAAGATACCGCGGTACGTGTTTGTGTGTTGTGGCAAAGTACGTAGCATTTCTAAATGTTATTTTTTGAATAAAATCTTTTAACTTTAATGTTTTATTTTTTATTGTTTTCGTAGGTACATCCTATACATACACTCTGCAACGTTTGTCGGGTTAATTTTGTTGGACCTTATATATATTATTATACGGTACCCTCAAGCCACGAGTCCTGTTCGCACTTGACCGTTTTTTTTATATCGGCTCATTTTAGACCTCAATCACACTCGAGGTCTGAAGGCGTTCGCTTTTTACCCTTATAATATAAACTTAGACGCAGTTGGTCTGTGAATCTGTAGATAAACACAATACTTATAGTTGATTACTCGGTGCCATCACAGATTCTCAGAAGCAAAGCTAAAGGAAGTAATCACAAGTAATTTCAGGGCAATCAACCGGCTAATCAAGGAGATAATCTTCTGCTTGTTACACAAATAATTACAGATACTACCATTTGCTCCAGTTCCTCGATCGATAGGAACTCACGTGTTAACCTCCGTACGTTAGTACTATATTCATTCTGTGCCTCCTGCCTCTAATAGGAGGGTTGTTCATGTGAAGTCTCCAACCCGCATTGGGCCAGCGTCGTGGACTATGGCCCCATACTCCCTCAACTAGGAAAGGCCTATATCCCTGCAGCGAGATGTTTATGGGTTGATGATAATAATATTATGTTTTCATCGTATGTATTCCGTTTATATGTATGTGTTTAGTTAGGGATATTTTTAGTTTGAATTTTATTTAGCTATGTAAATTTTCTTTCATTTTCGTGTACACACTGTGTGCGCCTTTTGTTAAAATTGTTTTGCTTTCGAGGGTTTGCTGGAAGAGATCTCTCTTATAAGTTCGCCCAATATACATTTTTATTTAATCCCTTTTAATGTGTATTTAATAAATAAATAAATAAATAAGAGCCACCGACAAGAGTATAGAGACTCCACCGACAAGACTTATATAAAAGATAGATTCGCTCCTTGCGACACGAAAGAAGTAGGTCAATTCGTATCTGTGCACACACCCCACGGCATGTTTAAAATCATAATAGTGTATATTTTCAAAGCATTTCCCGTATTCAGTAACGCATTCGTTGTTTGCGTCCCACATGTTTCATGTTACCCCAGTTAAAGTACAGTCGGCATCAAAAGTTATGGCATCAACAAGTGCGAAAATTTGATAAGATAAGAATAAAGTAAAATTTATTGAGCAAACAACATTTATTTTATTTATTTATTTATGCACGACGGGATCGTACTAGACCTCAATCACACCTGATGTTAAGTGAAGATGAGGTCGAAGGTGGAAGCGTACTAACCCGGAAACCCCAATACATTTGTGGGACTGGATATCTTATCTCTGACAACCGGAACACAACAATGCCATTAACATTGCTGCTTGGCGGCAGATTTAGATAAGATGGTGGTAGCTAGCCAGGCGGACATTTTAATATGCCATACCACCAACCAAACCGAGTACTTAAACATGTACCCCGCTGGGGATCGAACCCGCGACCTCCGAATCGTAAACTCAGTGTTGTTTACATTGATCCACGGAGGCGGTTAAAAAAAAACATATTTAACACTACAACACAGTTGTCATTTATAAATGCGAAAGTTTGGAAATTTGACACATTTTTTTTATAGTTAACTGGATACGCCTTTGGCCGAAGATGAAGCACGCGATCTGAGTAGATGCCTATTCACCCTGCTCTTGAAGATCCCCAGATTGTAGGATTCAGGAAAGACTGATGCCGGATAATAATAAAATAAAATAAAATAAAATAATAAAAATTGTTTATTTTCTCACCACAAATGACGCTTTACAAAGTGATTTTAGGACTAGGTAATACATAGTACTCATTTGTGGGAAGACTGTTGCCTGAAAAGGAAGAACCAGAATTACAGGTCACCAGGCCCCCCAGCTATGGACATAGTGTATTAGAGCAGAGATATGGTGATTGAGGAAGAAATACTTAAGGAAAGATACAAGCGAGAAGGAAATCACGAAACATAACACCTGGTTCTTGGAGTGGAGTTGTAATGTTGTGCACTGTTTTTAACCCCCGACGAAAAACCACGGGTGTTATGTGTTTGTTGGCGTTATATGTGTATGAATGTCCAGTCTCTGTCCGCAAGCAATAAGCGGTCCAGTTGGAATGATGTTACTAATGTTTCCATTTATAGTTGTTATTTAAAGATATATATATATATATATATATACCGTACATAGATAGGATATACCGACAATGAAGACATAGGATATTTTTTATACCGAGAAAGTGAGTAGTTCCCGCGGGATAAACAAATTAAAAATATCCGCGATAAAATTATTCCTCGCAACCGAAGCCGCGGGCAGAAAGCTTGTATGTATGTTTGTATTTCTTGTGCAATAAAGAATAAAGTAAATAGTTAGTCCTGATCGAGTATTTAGCAAGGCAACCCGGGCTTTTGGGCTTAAATGAAGGTACCACCACCGGTTGGTAAGACAATGTTTTGTGGTAATTTTAAATAATTGCTTTAATCGTAATTAAATAAATAATAGGTAATCAAAGTCACCCACGCTTCTGGATGTTCAAGTGGCACCGTCGATTCCGCCATTTTTGATATATCGAGACAGACGTTTGTGCCGATTGTACACACAGGTTGTTCATAATGGTATTGCATGCGATATTGTTTAGGAAATTGAATTGTTTTTTCATGTATAATACGGAATATTCTGCATCGTCATATCATATGTAGAACTGTTGTAATATTAATAACATTGTTGTGCCTTGGATGTTGTAGATAGGAATTTATCGAGTCGACTTAAAAAGAGAATGGATGGCAAAGAACGCAGGGCAGGCGGTTATCTGGGCCAGCGAATATGCCTGGCTATGCATTAGAGCAACGGCGCCGCCTCGCTCAGACGACACGCTGGAGGATAGTTTTTATTTGTAAATAATTTCGTTTTTCTTTTAGTTGTATTTACATTAATTACTATAAATAATATAAAATAAAATAAATAAATTGCGAGATTACACAAAAATTATATCGTAGGCAAATAAATTAGACAGGACGTCCTCTGACCGCTGCTTCACCCTGACAGGGTATGTGCATGAGTACTATACTATAATTACCTACTGTTATTACCATAAGTATTGTGTACATGTTGCAGTTACAATAGATAAATAAATAATTGACTATAGTCCAGTAATAATACGCAATTTTTGTGGTGTAACTTCCTACAATTTTAAAGTTTCTGATTTTTTGTAGAAGGATTTTTTTTTTATTCACAACGGGTTGGTACCTCAATCACCTGATGTTAAGTGAAGATGAGGATAGAGTAAGGGTAGAGTATTAGTAATGAAATAAAAATGTTTTCTAACAATTCTGTAGCTGGTTTAGATATGGTATAATTTAGTATAAAACCTACAATATTCATATACTATACTATGAACATCATTGCATTGTAGAAAATGAGATCTCCTAAAATATTTTTTTTTTTAATTTATTATCAAATTATATTATTTATCAATTTTATTTCATAAACAAGAAGTTATTGATTGATATTTTGAAAATAGTTACAGGGGTTCGAAGTATATTCTGCGACACAATGAAATTCACAGCTGTAACTTTAATAATATTAT
The DNA here is from genome assembly GCA_949316235.1 of Oegoconia quadripuncta. Taxonomy (NCBI): domain Eukaryota; kingdom Metazoa; phylum Arthropoda; class Insecta; order Lepidoptera; family Autostichidae; genus Oegoconia; species Oegoconia quadripuncta. The sequence goes on from OX438749.1 coordinate 28,759,404, forward strand.
GGTCTATGGTTAAGAAGCGGTATCCCAATTTGTGAGGTCCAGGTTCGATTCCCAAGCAGGTCATGTACCAATGAGTTTTTAAAAATTTAATTTAATTACTTATGTGCATTTATCCTACTGCTATATTGACGGTGAAGGAAAACATCGTGAGGAAACCCTGCATGCCTGAGAAAGTTATAACACCTACAATATTATAATTAAAGTTACCACTGTGAACTTCATTGCGTTATAGAAGATGCTAAGATGTTCTAAAACAATTTTCTAAAGTATTAATCAATTGCTACTTTATATTTTCTAAAAATAGTACAATGTCGTGATATTTGCCCTCGATGAAATTTGTCATAAATGTAAAGAAATTATTGATCGTTTTTTTTTTTAAATAGTTACAGGGGTCCCAAATACATTCTCCGACGCAATGAAATTCACAGTGGTTATTTTAATCATATAGTTTATGTTTTATTACTAAATATCTATATTATATCTAAAGCCAGCTACCGATTTGTTAGATTTTTTTTTTCTTCCATCACTGACAGGTATTCTGTCATGTACAAAAAATCACTACCTTTAAAATTATGGGAAGTTAAAAGCGTATCCTTACTGCACACACGTAATTGGACGACCGATTGGTGTAGTGGATAGTGACCCTGTCAGCGAAACCAACGGTTGCGGGTTCGAATCCCGCGACGGGTAAATGTTTGTGTGATGAATATGAACATTTATTCCTGAGTCATGGATGTTTATATAAATATTTATGTATGTTTATCCATTAACTAGTATCCATAGTACAAGCTTTGCTTAGTTTGGGACTAGATGATTGGTGTAAGTGTCCGAAATATTTATTTAATAAAAAAATATATATTTATTTAATATAATGGAGTGGTCAGAGATATCCCAAATAGCGTTTGGGTGTTCCAAAAATTAAAACCGCCCGTAATTTACTTTTTAAATAAATATTTCTATTAAAAATACTCTTAAAAACAAGCTTTTAATACTTCATCATTATTATCACATAATAATTATTCTCGTACACTGACGAGTAACATAAAAAAGGAGTTTTAGTACCCAAATCCCGGCTCCATCATCAATCAACTCGATAGTATCTTAATATTGCATTTTTTTTTTTTTTTTTTTATTGAAGAGGTGGGCAAACGAGCAAGAGGCGCACCTGATGGTAAGTGTCACCGCTGCCCATAACCATCTACGGAAACGGAAGATCCGCAGTAGCGTTGCCGGCCTTTAAGGAAGGAATATGCTCGCTTCTTGAAGGTTCCCAGATCGTATCGGTTCGGAAAGACATCCGCTGGGAGCTTATTCCAAAAAGTAACGGTACGTGGAAGGAAATGTCTACTGAACCGCACCGTGGTGGATTTCCAACTGTCTAGGTGGTGTTGGTGGAATTTAAGTTGAAGTGGAATTTAAGTAAGTGGAGCATTGTCACCGAACTAATATAAATATGCCACAGCTTAATCAGATACCAACAAGTGCTTGAGAAATGGATTGCAAGGAACAAGCTTGTAAAAAGAAAGTACAAATTTTATTTAACTTCGCATATTAGGTCCTTACCTATGAAATTGGCGTTTTGTATGAAGAATTTCATTAAGACTGTTTTCTCCATACAAACATTTTTGATTTTTTTTTGGGAACGGCAAATACAAATTTAGCTAAACTTTGTGTGTATTATAGGATAACATTAAGTTAAGTATAGGCAGCGTTAATTTTTAAAAGTAACCGCTTTATAAACGTTTCAGCGAATCTAAGAAATGATTATGGGAAGCACATGAAAAGAGCTCTGTCAATTTTTTTTTATTATGTGAAATAGCCCAGAAATTAAAATATATTTCATGTGAAACCTTGAAATAATATTCCATTTTCCAAATAAAAAACAAATTTGGATATAGCTTTGTAAATCGCAGGAATTGGTACATATGATTAACGAAGAAAAAAAAACTCCAATTTCATAGGTAAAGACCCAATAACAAGTATGACACAATATTATGACAACCAATCACGTTAGTCCAGTAAGAATACACTTTTAACTTCCTATAATCTTAAAGACTGTGAGTTTTTGCACATGGATACTCGTAGAGTACATGTCAGTGATAGAATAAAAATATTGTCTAACAAATACAATACAATACAATACAATACAAATATAGCATAGATGGTATTGATTAGATGTAGTATAGGTATTTAGTAACAAAATATAGACTATTAGATTACAATTACCATTGCGAAAGTTTTTAGAGATCTTAGCATGTTTTGCAACATTATGGAATTCACAGTGCTATATTTAATTTAATATTGAAAGAAAAAAAGAACACACATTATGAGGAGGGATGAAAGGCACGTAACAAGACGAGTGTTAAGTATGAATTTTATTTATTTATTTTATTTAGCAAACTTCACAGCGTTACATGTTCATTACAATAAAGAAACTATGTGAAAGAAAAGAAAGAATGTGGAGGGATACAGAGGTAGAGGAAGACCAAAGAAGGTGTGGGTAGACTGCGTGAGGAATGATATGTGTGTGAAAGGGGTGAGTACGGAGATGACGGCTGATAGAGGAGAGTGGAAGAGGATGACATGTTGTGCCGACCTCACCTAGAGTGGGATAAGGGCAGGAAAATGATGATTGAAAGAAAAAAGAAAAATTTATTTAAACCCATCTCATGACACAAATGGGGTACAAATAGAGACACATGCCAAAAATAACATTGTGTTTGCTATCTAATTGTCGGTGTCGCAAAGTGGAGTCAAAAAGGTCTCCAACTCAGTATGGGTTGCAGCCGTTCACTACAACGCTGGTTTTCAGTGGAGCCTCCAATTGTAGGTTTCATTTACAACTAAATACCTATACTATACCTAAAGCAAGCTATGGAATGGTCAGAAAACCTTTTTCTTTTATTCCGCCGCCCTCTGTGGCTCAATGTAAACAACATTGGGTTTACAATTCGGAGGTCGCGGGTTCGATCCCCAGCGGGGTACATGTTTAAGTACTCGGTTTGGTTGGTGGTAGGGCATTTTAAATGTCCGCCTGGCTAGCTACCACCATCTTATCTAAATCTGCCGCCAAACAGCAATGTTAGTAGCATTGTTGTGTTCCGGTTGTCAGAGATAAGATAGCCAGTCCCCCAAATGTATTGGGGTTTCCGGGTCAGTACGCTTCCACCTTCGACCTCATCTTCACTTAACATCAGGTGTGATTGAGGTCAAGTACGTAACCGTCGTGCATAAAAAAAAAAATCTATTACTAATGGGTAATCCTGATTTTTTTGTATCATTCTACAAAAAATCAGGATCTTTAATCTTATAGGAATTTACACCACAAAAACTATAGCTACAAAAGTGCTTCCTTGATTAACTCTACTTTCAAACTGAAGTGCTGTAGGCTGTTATTTCAGCGCATAGTAAAAAAACACTTCGTTTTCCCTCAGGCTATTGACGTCTGACGTAATGAAAACAAAAATACTTTTGTGACTCAATAACTTGGATAATAAGAGTCGATAAAAGTCGAGGGACGATGCCACTCCGAAGGTTTTACGTCAAATCGGAGTTAAGGACTTGTATGTGCCATGTTAGTGATCTCCTTACTTGGTGTACTTCAACCAGCTCCCCAAAATTATAAAATTGTATTAGTTATACACTTTATTAAAAAAAAAAAGAGGACAACAATGATCCTGTGGGTTTTTTGCGCCGCTTCTTTTCCCACAGATGATTTCCCTTTCCGAAGCGGTAGTAGCTTGGACATACCGACTGACAGATAAATGCAATAAACCTTTTTTATTTCCAGTAGATTTAAATTGACACTCAACAAATGATATCATGTATCTTACGTTGAAATAAAGGCTTGAAGTTTGAAGTTCCTTAGAGACTAAAGTAACGATTAACCTCCGCTCCAAAAGGAGATTGTGACTACGTTACCCTCTCTGCCAAAGGCTATTATAAAATTTCTGACTGTGTGATAAGAATGCGTGGACATGAACCGCTCTGCAATATACCTTAAATTTTATTCTTATTTTTCTTTGTCGAATCACAAATTTAACAATTATTTCAAATTGTATTTGTATTGACTTATTTAAAAAGAGTAACCCCTTAGTTTCTTGCTCGTTCTTCTCTGGGGAGACCGCCTAGTGAATCAGAGCGATATCTGCATGTCATGCGACGATTTCAAATGTTATTCTTAAAACTTGCGAAATAAAACATTTGTGATTTGATTTCTCATCTTCACCTTCTAGATGTGATTAAAATGACACTAGCCACGGAATTTAAGACAAAATCATCGCTATTAATTATTGTTTTTACAAGCTTGTATTTAAATAAATAAATATTTCGGACCCTTCATCTAGTCCCATACTAAGCAAAGCTTTGTACTATGGACACTAGATAACGGATAAATATACATAAATATTTTTTACAAACATCGATGACTCGGGAATAAAATTGTTCGTATTCATCAAACAAACATTTACCTCTCTACTTGCAATGTTCGTATGTAAGCCGTTTCTTTGCAAACCATTTTTCAACGGTTTTAGGATCCGATTTCGAAAAACAAATAAGACGCCAGATAATCGAAGTGCCGTATGAACGAAACGCCATTTAGCCGATGAACGAAACGCCATTTAGCCGATGGGCCATTTAATCGAAAAGACAAATCAATTTGGACAAAACAAAAGTAATAAATTTGAGGCAAAGGACAAATACAAACAGTAATAACTTAAACATTAATTATTTAGGTAAAAAAATTGATGAGATAGAAATAACAAAATTCCTGGGTTTACACATAGACAGCAAGTTAAACTGGAAAGTTCACAAAGACAATGTTTGTAAACGTATAAACCAGTCGTCATATGCATTATACAGACTACATAAATTCGTAAGCAAAGCAGCGGTTCTAACTGCATACCATGGATATGTGGAGTCCATTCTGAGGTATGGCCTAATATTCTGGGGTAATTCTACCGACTGGACTTCTGTATTTAAGGCACAAAAACGTTGCATCAGAACAATGTGTAATTTGAAGCAAACTGATTCTTGTATGCCATATTTACAAAAAAATCCTACCATCTTAGATAAGCCTATGTACCTACCTTAGATAAATAACTAACCATTTTTTTGTATGCCAAAATGGTAGATCACAGTGTTACTTATACCATAATATTTACTAACATCTTTTATACCTGTGTTTCACATTATTAAATTGAATTGAATTGAATATTTTAAGAAATTTAATATACAGCCACTTCCTTGCTTGTATATTTACGAATGTGCTACTTTTGCCAAAGTAAACTTTGATAAATTCAAATTTCATAGCCGTGAGAGAATTAGTGATCAAATGATGTTACTCCCTTGTAAAACTACTTTATTCTCGAAAAGTGTATACTGCAGAATTCCCCACATTTATAATAAGATTCCAAAATTGATTAGAGAAGCGCCTTTATTTACCTGTATTTAAGAGGAAACTGCATGATCTGTTGGTCAATGTTATTACAGCTTACACGAATTCTTAGATGACAAGTCCATATAATTGTATTGTAACCAATTGTAACGTACCTATTGATCAATTATGTAATGTATTTTATTTGACATAAAGAATTGTACTAGTAAATTAAGTAAAGTTTTGTAAATTGTAACGGCTAAAATATTGTATGCCTTTACGGCGGAACATAGCGCTCTAAGGATTTTGTAAGACCAAATGCTACCTGTGATTCACAATAAATGTACTTTGACTTTGAAAAATATGCGAAAGCCATAAGATCGTGCACGTATGAATGGAGTGTACATATGTGTGTGTGGTGCAGTAAAGTTAACAAAACATTTCATTTCATTTCATTTCATTTCAATATCCATAGACATACACACAGCGCCATCTAGTTCCACAGTAAGCAACTATAGGCTTGTGTTATGGATACCAGATGGTTGATATACTACATAAATACATTTTTTTTGTAAATAAATACTTATTATAAATGAAAACATCCATAACTCGGGATACACATGTCCGTATTCATCACACAAACATATGCCCCTAGCGGGATTCGAACCCGCAACCTTTTGGTATAATAGTCAGAGTTGGTAACCACTACACCTAACAGGTGGGCAAAATGTGTGAGGAGTTGCGTCAATTTCTCATGTATCCCATCATCAGAACAGGATTATATTGAACATGGAACCACCATGGAAGTATGGCCTATTAAAGAAAAAAGAATTCGTATTCGTAACTATGCCTTTACTGTATTTACATTTTGTTTATTATCATCATTGTAATTTGGTTTACCGTGAACTCAAATATTATTACCCATCTTCGTAACTGGTTCTTGTTAAAGCCAACGCAAAAGCTTGCAACAATATTTTACTTAAAACTTGTTAAAGTCAACGTTTCTCCGAGATCAACTGACACTTCATTAATTCATTTACAAACAAGAGTATACAAAGTTTACTTGTGCATAAAATATATATTTCTTTTCTTTTAAGATAGCCAGTCCTTCAAATAAGATGGGGTTTCCGGGTCAGTACGCTTCCACCTTCGACCTCATCTTCACTTAAAATCAGGAGTGATTGAGGTCAAGTATTAACCCGTTGTCCATAAAAAATAAACTCGCTCCCTGGCTTTTTTTAATGCACAATGGGTTTGCATTTGACCTCAGTCACACCTGATGTTAAGTGAAGACGACAACCCTATTATACGAATTCATCTTTTATTAAAAGGTGGTTCGAAATCAGATATAACAACTACATATATACTTCATTCAAAGACCTTCCACATTCATGGAAAGGCAACTAATTTTACGGATATTTGCCCTATTCCGGGGTTGTGATATCCAAACCCTTAGAGACGGTCGAACGAACAAAGGAGTTGTGGCTGAAAGTGCCCCAAGAGATATATAAAAGTTTGTGAACACAAGTATAGAGTTCAGGTAGTGAAAGGTATTAGTAACAATTTAGTACGTTGAGTTTTGATGGCGCTGGCCTGTCTAGGGAAACTATGGTCCAGGCGTTTAGACTGCGTTCTGGTCACATTCCTTTAAACAAATTTTATCATCTGATGGGCAGAGTGGACTCTTCATTGTGACTCGCACAATTGTAACAAAGAAGAAGATTTAGTCCATTTGTTGGAGTGTGGGCAGAACGCAGCTTATAGACTACAGTATCTCGATGGCAGAGAGCAAAATGGAGATATTAATGTCATCCTCAGCCAACCTACGTTAAAGATGGCAAAGTCATTGTATAATTACGTAATTAATAGTCTAAAGCTAAGGTATAGCCATAGTTTCTCAAAAACCTCCTACTACGTACGACCACCCTGTGGAACGGACTTCCTGCAGCGGTATTCCCGAACGAGTACGACATTGGAACCTTCAAGAAACGAGCCTACACCTTCCTCAAAGGCCGGCAACGCATCTGTGACCCTTTTGGTGTTGCGGGTGTCCATGGGCGGAGGTGATTGCTTTCCATCAGGTGACCCGCATGCTCGTTTGCCGCCCTCTGATATAAAAAAAATGAATAAAGTTTACTTATTATTTATATATGTCTTTTATGTTTTATGATCAGCAGTACAGGTGTTTAAACTTTACTTAAAAGTGAATTTAGTTTACGAAGCCAATATTTGAACCCGGTAAACTTGCAAAACAACCTACTTCACTAAGGTTCCGTTTTCTAACTCCTATACATGCATCAACAGATTCACCAAACTATTATGGGTGATACCCTTGCAAATAAAGAAAAATCATCCAAATCAGTTAAAAATTGGCAAAGATATCTTGTAACAAGCATAAAAATACAGTCGAATCGAGAATCTTCTTCTTTTTCGTAGTTGGTTTATTAATGTAATAATAATACATTCGAAATCAACCAAACCTGACAGAAGTATAAAAAAAATTCTGTTATCGATATTCGAATTAAAAAACTCTGTGTTGTTACCATACTATATATTCACACTGTGCTATACTGGAATCGCAACCATCCGCATTCGAATTTCAAAAATCAGTCCTGTTACTATCTAGTGCCTTAATATACCAACTGTAAACTATTTTCGGTATTCGAATTTCAAAAATCAATGCTGTTATCCTGTTTTTTTTATTATGCACCACGGGTTCGTACTTGACCTCAATCACACCTGAGTCGAAGGTGAAAGCGTACTGACCCGAAAACCCCAACACATTTGGGGGACCGGCTATCTTATCTCTGACAACCGGAACACAACAATGCTGTGTTTGGCGGCAGATCCAACCAAACCGAGTACTTAAACATGTACCCCGCTGGGGATCGAACCGCGATGTTTACATTGAGTCACGGAAGCGGGTCGAGGCCTGAATTCACACTGTACCATAATATTCGAACAGTAAGCCATTTTCGGTATTTGAATTTCAAAAAATCAGTGCTGTTACCCTGCTTTATATTTACACTGTGCCATAATATTCGAACTGTAAGCCTATGAACCCCTAGTACCAATACTATTATTAAGTTTGGAGAATCCCTACTATTCTGTTTTTCCCGGGTAGGTCTCAAGAGAGTTGTGTAATCTATTTAGGATTTCACCATAGTTTTCTTTCTATCCTTAGTTTGCAAATAGTATTACCAACTGGCAAATAAGCTCTTGCAAATAATACCTCACCTCACCGGCCTTTTGGACAGTTCACGACGTCGTCCGGCCCCCAACGATGTATTTACGAGACCGAAAGAAAACTGTTTGAGGCCCGAAGTTTCCAAAAGCAGGAGTAGCTCAATGTAAACAACATTGGGTTTTCGATCCGGAGGTCGCGGGTTCGGTCCCCAGCGGGGTACATGTTTTAAGAACTCGGTTGGTTGGTGGTAGGGCATTTTAAATGTCCGCCTGGCTAGCTACCATCTTATCTAAATCTGCCGCCAAGCAGCAATGTTAATAGCATTGTTGTGTTCCGGTTGTCAGTAAGATAGTCAGTCCCCGAAATGTGTTGGGGTTTCTGGGTAAATACGCTTCCACCTTCGACCTTATCTTCACTTAACATCAGGTGTGATTGAGGTCAAGTACCAAGCCGATATGGATAAAAAAAAATGACTACATGCAGCGCTGATGATGGCCAAAAGCAATTTATCTACTATACTACGAATTTCTTAATTCCTGGTTCGATCAATTAGGTCATAGTCGAGAAGAATGAGTTAATGTATTTCGTGAGTGTTTCCTAGTGATCAAATCAGATCAAAAATGCTTTATTTTGTAGGTACACAGGGTACACTTAAAGTAGTCAGATTTTACATTTTTAAAGCTACTGCTTGTTCAAAAGGCAATTTTCCCCTGAGAAGAACAAACAAGAAACTTGAGAGGTTGCTCTTTAAAAAAAAAAGATTTTTATATTACAAAATTATTAATTGTTATATTATATTATAATATTTCTTTATTAATTGTGAAATAGCCTGGAGTAGGGTATTATTGGGCACGCTGTCCCACCTGTAGTTCGGACGACGTCTCGTCCTCACTAAGGTGTGCAGCCTGCCCAATAATCAATAATATAATCACCCATCTACAAATATTGTAATTACTCGTGTACCCATATCTATACACATAAATACACCTACTTCACTTTCGACAAATTATAATAAAAATAGCCACCCAAAGTGCAATTATAATAATGTGATGAGAAATCATGAGTTCGTAATGCGATCCCTATTGTAACAAAACAATATTGAAAACCAGGCAAGTGCGGGTTTGACCCGCGCGCCGAGGGTTCCTCTGTAACTCCGATGGAAATGTAAAAAATATTTTTATTAGCACCCTCAATACAGTTTATTTGTAGAACCATAAACTTAACCAAATATGTATGTAAACCTGTTACCAAAGTTTTTGCTGATTATTACAAAATCGCGTTATTCTCGTCGTCATCGATTTATTTTTCGTGTATTTTTACTTGTCATGTTTCTATCATACATAATTATATTCACAACCTTAATCCCTATCCCAAACATTAAGTGTTTATATCCACATTTCACCGTTCAACTGCACATTAGACGTAAAACTGTCAGCTGAGAACTTGTAACGTACCGGCCACATACAACGCGCATATGGTTTAAAGGTTGTATCAAAACGTGCAAGTGTATATAGTTTTTGGCTATTCATTTCCTTAGTTAACCTTTAACATCGCCACGCGATAAGATGGGTTGGTTAAATTCTTCTTACGTGTCGGAAACCATAACTGTTACTGTAGTTGTCCGTCATTTCTTATCACCTATTTTAAATCGTGTAAAGGATACTCATTGTTATGAATCAAGGTACATTTGTACCTTCTTCGTAAGGAACCCTAACGCAAGGTGTGCATTACTGCACCGTCACATGTTGTAACTGTGTAATATCGGGATATCACGTAAAATACATACGTGTATCAGAATAAAAGATAAGTATGTGTATTTTACTTAGTACAGTCAGCTGCAGTAAAAAAAACTGACCCATCAAAAACCTGTGGTTGGGTTTGAATGTGATTGACTGACTCTAGTAAGTAGAAAGTATGTATGCCCCAATTACATTGGTGGTGGATAGTCTAAGTCCTTACTTACATATTCACGATCCTATAGACGAGATCTTTCCCAGCAGTTGGATATTCACGTTCCGTTATTGGTGTTGAGATATGTGAATTAAATAAATTAATTGTAAGGGTTGACAAAAATTGCATAGTAGGTAATGAGGCAATAGAATTTACATTATAACATATTATGCTATTTTGTTAATTATATATACATGAAACATAAACTCCGTAATGCCCTAATAGGTATTAGTAAGTTTTGTATATTCATTTATTATATTCATATTCATTTATATTTATTTTTTATTGTCAGTTTATGCTTATCAAGTTACAAAATATTCAATATTGTCTTTCGGTAATCAGGTACGTACCTACTTAAAGATATTTATGTTGATGACTGTACTGTAATTATTTATGAAAAAGAAAGTGATTAATAATAGATCATTTAATATATCTATTTAAATGGAATAAATATATTATGATTGATTTGAATAAGAGTGTAATCCTCATATCTGAACATTTTCAATTTAATTTTTTTATGAGTAGCTTGATAATTCCCCGATTTATAGTCACAGAGGTATGCTCTTGACAGTACATACCTATTTGTGCATGCCCCCAATTCACATCAGCCTCGCGTGGAGGACTACAGCCATACTCCCATAAAATGAGGAAGCCCTTTGTGCCCTGCGGTGAGATGGATATATACTATAGGGATATTATAGGATAAGTAGCTAACCAGTGGTGATTAATACTATTTTCTGTGAGGCTGAGAGTATAACAGATTATTTTATTGTTGTCAAATATTATTATCAAATTCACCACGCGGTCACCTTTAGCGGAAACGTATTTCGTCACGCATTGTAATGTGATACAATTGTTTTTCGCATTGGTAATTATTGCCGATTAATAGATTTACTGTTGCACACCACACCACCGACATATTATTTCTTATTCAGAATACAAATGTCGTATGTTAAAGTATCAAATGCATTTTCTTGATTTTAATAATTATGTAGTAATAACGCTTATGCTAATATAACAACTACGTGTGATATATGATTTTATTTAATGCGAGAATAAACTGCAGACATATCAAATTATTATGGATAAAACCTCCGGATTTTGGGTATTTGTTACCTTTTTGTCTCCATCGTGTTTCGAGTGAAGAACTACAGCTCTACCTCGCGCCCCGCACCTGCCGCAGCTACAGCTCTATCCAGGGACTCGCACCGACCGCACCAGCTGTACCCGCACCGGACGAACCTACAGCTCTACCCAGCGCCTGGCACCGCCAACACCAGCTCTATCCAGTGCCCCGCCCGTGTTTCGAGTGAAGAACTGCAGCTCTACCCCGCGCCCCGCGCCTGCCGCACCTACAGCTCTATCCAGCGACTCGCACCGACCGCACCAGCTGTACCCGCACCGGCCGCACCTACAGCTCTATCCAGCGCCCCGCCCCGACCGCGCTCACAAGGCTCGTGATTCCGTGCCCGCAACGTGCTCGCAAATCTCGCAATCCTCGGTCAGCGCCGTGCACAGCTGATTACCAAACGATCTCAACCTACTAAAATGTTAGTAAGTATACTAAGCTACTGTAATTTTATTCTTGTTTTATGAAATTGTTTTGAATTATTACGTACCTATAGATAAAAAGAATGCATAGTTGTTAGACCCGAAATTTTCTCACCAAATAATGGATATTTTTAATTAGTTGTTTCTATTCTTTAGATAGTTGCTATAAATATTCCAAATCAATATACCATAATATACATTGATTATTTTTCAATTTAACCAAAGTATATCTTTACAATTAAATATTACTCTAATAAATTTATATCTAAAGACTAGGTAATTGTCAAATTGTATTCTTAAATATTTTTTATTTTTGTTTTTTAGATTTAGCATGCCAGTTACCTAGGTCATTTCTCCTCCATTTCTTAGTCGAAGTAAATAGTTTGAATGAGTATCTGAAGGAGATTCCCTCGATTTCAAGTGCATTTCATAATATATTTTTCTAATTCAATGTTATTTCATTTCAGGTCTGAATCCGATTGCGAATCTGTGGCCCCATCAAAATCGCTGTTGCCTAAAAAAGCGAAGAGAGTCCCATCGGCGTCGGTGGCATCAAAACGCAAAAACACCTCCAGGTAAATAAATATAACATGTACCTATTTTATGTAATCTTTATTTACATTATTGTATGTTACCTAGGTCACAAGACGCGCTATATTTTGCCGGTAGTGAAAGTAGGTTTGTACTTATATTAACAGTGTATCTATATAGCGCGTCCTTCGACCTTTCTATATTACAAGTGACTCAATCACAGAAATTACCTATTGACACTATCATAGAATTCAACGGCAAGAAATAATTTCGTACATCATTTTGTTCCTACCATTTGACATGTGTTACGAGATTTCTGTTCCCGTTTGACCATAAACAGTTACAATTGGTCATATAGAAGATATTTTCTCACCATGCGTTGACTTTCAAAAATCGCTACCTTGAGCGCAGAAATCACATAAAGTTGTTTTATTTTAGTAACTTTTTTAGCGAAGTAGCTATAACATGATAAGTAAAAATCTGATAAGGTAAATAATAAAAATTTCCTTTTGTAGCGCTACGAAAACGAAATCGCAGTTGGCAGACATTTTTGGTCTCTGTGAAGACGACGACCGTGAAGAGTGTGCGCACCCCGTAGACAACAAACAAAAGCTGCTGTCATACATCTCATCTCGCGTAGCGAACGGGGTGCAAAGACGCGTCGCTCCCACTGCCGGCGACTTCTATATCGAGTTGCGGGTCTACGACCGTATCGACGCTGAGCTTACTACATCCGAGGATCGTTGGAAGAAAGCACTCCTACGCTTATGCTGTCAGATCAAGGAAGAATCTGCACAGTGGACAGCGCTGCAGCGCTTCGTAAAGCAAGCACACATTTTATTTGAGGACGCTGATCGAACATTTTATTCCGATAAAATAAGTATAAGACGTGCTTAAATGTTAACTATAAATAAATTTCTAATTTTCATATGGTAATTGTCTATAATTTTGGTATTGGTTTTATTATTTGGTACTCTAATTCACATAGTTCACATGCATTAGTAAAAATAGTTCTTTTAAGTGGTAAGTATAGGTAATCGTGATTTAATTAAATTCCATAATTTTCTATATATTACACATCTAAATAATACGAATACCCCTTTTTGTTTGATATAAAACAAAAAGGCGTATGATTAAAGATTACCCGTACTTTGTAAATTAAAGTTAGCAAAGAACTATTATTACTTACTATTTATTAAACAGAATATAGGTACTTCCTAACATAGTATAAATACTTAGATGCTTAATTTACTTGCAGTCAAATAAAATAAGTATACTTGTATTATAAGTATACTTATATTTGCCGTGTGATGCTCAGCAGTGGGTTGCAATAGGGTACTCAAACTAATCAACTTTAAATTTTATGTTTACTTTAAATGAAAGCATAAAAAAATACATATTATTATTAATCTAGGTATTACCTATATTTGTTAATTTAAGTGAGTTAATTCATAATACAGCTTAGTACGTGGTGAAAATTTAGTTTCAGGTGCTCCCATTGTAATTGTTGGTAATCTGCTGGGTTACATTAAATTATATTGACTTTATAGTTTCCAGAGGAAATCTTAATCTTATATAAGGATTGTTGAGATTCAATTAAGAGTATATAGCTAGTATTTGAATTCATTAAAATGCCATTTTGTTCTGTGTGCAACGTCTTAGTGAAAAAAACGCGGTGGATAGGTCACTTGCGCAGTAACGCACATAAGAACAATGATATCCCTCCGTTGATGGTGGGTGTCGAGAACGTTTTACTGGTGAACACTGCGTTTCGGGGACGTATTGTCACCTATAGGGTAGTGGCGGAAGGCGATGATGAACTTTATTCTACGCGCTCTTTTTTTATAAATTTGCGTCGTAAAATTGAGCCCCTTTTAGCTAAGTCAATAAGAATTCATACAAATATAAAAGTCAATTTTGAGTTGTTTTCAAGTTTTTTGTTGATCAAAAATAATTTACAAGAGCAGAAATCGTTTACAACGAAAAACCTTTCACTTCATTTAAATTATAATTTTAATGAAACATTTACAGAAGTTGAAAATAGTATAATGAAAAAAATGGAAGAGTTTCAAGAAAGAGATAGTGGTTGGACTTTTTTACACAACTCTCACTTTGAAATAAATATCAATAAATATCAACCGTTGAGAGGATCTAGCTATATTAATTTACCAGCATTCATAAAAAATAAGAAGGCTTGTTTAAATATAAATAACAAAGATGAATACTGTTTCTTGTGGTCAGTTACAGCTTCTCTCTACCCTACCAGTAAACACCCCGAGCGCGTGTCCTCGTACCCCCATTTCCGACAGTTATTCAATATTAAAGATATGTCTTTTCCTGTCACTTTTAAAGATGTATCCATTTTTGAGAAAAATAACCCGAATATTAGTATTTTTATTTACGGGTTAAACAATAAAAGATATATTACGGGACCGCTGTATAAATCTGAGTCCCTCCTTAAAAACACTAAGCGCGTTCATTTGCTCTTGTTAGAAAATAATACTTCATCTCATTATTGCTTAATTAAAGATCTTCCTCGTCTCGTTAGAAATCAAGTAACCAGTCATCATGGAAAATTATATTTTTGCGAAACCTGTTTCTTGTTTTTTCCGAAAGAAGTTGAACTCGAGAACCACAGTTGTGGTGGCGTTGTTACCGTATTACCTCAAAAAGGTGCTGTACTTAAATTTAAAAACTATGAACGAAAACAAAATGTGCCGTTTGTTGTGTATGCGGATTTCGAGACTATGTTACAACCGATTTACGGCTGCGAACCTGATCCGAGTGTTGCTAGTACTTGCGATTTGCAACGTCACATACCTATCGCATTTGCGTACAACATCGTGTGTAACGTTGATGACAAATACAATCGATTTGTGACTTATCGGGGTAAAAATTGTGTTTCGAAATTTATAACTTCACTACATAATGACGCCAAAAAAATTCAATCAATCTTAAATTCTACTGAGCCTATATTGTTTACTGAGCAAAATTCTAAGGATTTTGACAATGCCACACGATGTCACATATGTAATCACTTGTTGTGGAACGATAGAGTCAAAGATCACTGTCACATCACGGGGCGTTTTCGTGGTGCAGCTCATATGCATTGCAACTTACAATACAAAGTTCCAAAATGTATTCCTGTATTTTTTCATAACCTTTCGGGATATGATAGTCATTTATTTATTAAAGAATTAGGTGAACTCCCTGGGAACATTAAAATTTTACCAAAAACTAAAGAAAATTATATTTCTTTTTCCAAGTTCTTACCCGTTTCGGATAATAAATATATTCAATTGCGTTTTACTGATTCTTTAAAATTTTTAGGAACGAGTTTAGATAAATTAGCTAAAACTATGGCGAAATCTGATTTAAAATATCTTCGCAGTCATTTTCCTGATGATTTACAATTTAATTTACTATCTCGAAAAGGTGTTTACCCATACAATTATATGACTGACTGGAAGACTTATTTAGAGTCTAGTTTGCCTCGAAAATCACAGTTTTATAATACATTAACTGGTGAACACATTTCTGATGATGATTTCGAACACGCTCAGCTAGTTTGGTCCAAATTTAACATAAAAGATTTAGGCGAGTATACTGATCTCTATCTTAAATCAGACGTATTGTTACTGAGCGACATCTTCGAACATTTTCGCGATACATGTAAACAACACTATAAATTAGATCCATCATTTTACATTACTCTCCCAAGCCTATCCTTCGATGCAATGCTTCTAAAAACTGGCGTTGAGTTGGAATTAATAGCGGACTTAGAAATTATCCGAATGATTCAAAGCGGCATAAGGGGGGGAATGTGTATGTGTCCGCATCGTTATGCTAAAGCAAACCATAAATATATCCCTGATTACGACCCTACACAACAAGATTCATACATAGCATACATCGATTGTAATAATTTATATGGTTATAGTATGTGTCAAACCCTTCCTCAATCAGACTTTAGATTTTTAGAATATAATGAAATAGAAAATTTAAATGTACTAAACATAGAAGATGAATCCGAATACGGCTATATACTCGAAGTTGATTTGCTTTATCCAGACTACTTACATCAATATCATAATGATTTACCATTCTGTCCAGAGAAATGTATCCCACCCGGAGGCAAAAATAAAAAGCTTGTGCTCAATTTATACAACAAATATAACTATGTGATTCATTATGTTCACTTAAAAAAGTGTTTAGAGCATGGTTTAATACTGTGTAAAATTCACAGAGCAATTACTTTCAAACAGAGCTCATATCTTAAGAAATATATTGAATTAAATACTCAACTGCGTCAAAAAGCAAAATCTACATTTGAACAAGATTTTTTTAAACTGTTGAATAATTCAGTGTTTGGAAAGACTCTTGAGAATACTGAGCGTAGAGTTAGTGTACACTTGGTAAATCAATGGCATGACACCCTCAACAAAACAAAAAAGAAAACTGGTGCAGATAGTTTAATTGCCAGTCCATATTTTCATAGCGTTTCTGTTTTTACCGATAATTTGGTGGCTGTTCAAATGAAGCCCGAACAAATTATCTTGGATAAGCCGATCTACATTGGCTTCACGGTTTTAGAGTTATCTAAAACACATATGTATAATTTCCATTATAATGTTATCAAACCATTTTATGAAGATCGTGTTCAATTGTGCTATACGGATACGGACAGTTTTATTTATTCCATTAACTGCGCCGATTTTTATAATGACATAAATAAATATTTTTTAAATTACTTTGATAGCAGTAATTATGGAGACGAAAATATATATGACATTCCTCTTAAAAATAAAAAGGTTCCAGGATTGTTTAAGGATGAAATGGCAGGACAAATCGTATCAGAATTTGTAGGACTCCGGTCAAAACTGTATTGTCTAAAAACTAAAGATGAAATTGTTAAGAAAGCAAAGGGGGTGAAGTCTTACGTAGTTCGCGATTTGGAGTTATCGGATTATAAGTCGGTTCTTTACAATAAAGAAATAATACGAAAAAAGAATATTTTATTTCGATCAATAAAACACGAGATATTTACAAGAAATGTTAATAAAATCGCTCTTTCTGGCAATGACGACAAAAGATTCATTTCAAATGACAAAATATCCACTAAGGCATGGGGTAGTTCGTGGATTTTAAAATGTTAATTCAATTATATTTAAGAATACTTGTCAGTGAAATGCTTTTTTTTTTACAATAAGATTATTAATGTAATAAGTTAGTATTACTAAATATATATTTTTATAACTATTATGTATATTTTTAAAGCGACATAAACCTACATGATCTGTTACATCATATTTACCTATTCTACTTGTTATGTTGTGTACCTACCTGCCATGTATTGTAGTTAGAACTAAGTGATTTAATATACTACTGCTCAATGTGTAAAGAATGTGAAATAAATAATTACCAACATGATTTTATGTTTACTTTCTTTAACCACTTTTTGGAATTGACTAAGTACCTACTCTATACGTGTGAAAGCCAACGGTGATTCTGATTATGTACATAGATAGATAGATGTTATCATAGGTCCCTTAGTAGCCTTATACAACACCCTCGCAGAGAGAGGGGAAAATTTAATTACGTAGTAAATACTGACAAAACGTGTATAAACTTGTTGCAATCATGTCAGCAGAATGTGACACTACAACAGTTTAGCGGGTTACGTAATTGTAAAATATTTTTGATGACATGGTTAACCTAAATTTGCATTATTGTCGATGTGTACTACACACACAATAGTCATTCAATTGTCTGCACCCGAGAGTCTTGGACGATCATCTCTTACATAGAAGCCGACAGCATAGTGGTACCACAAAAAATTAAAATAATCAGAAAATCTTTGACATATTGGTAAGTTTATATGAATCTGGGTAAATTAATTAAATCAGATGCTTTAAATACCTATTTTAAACTTAATAAATTGTTTGTTACAGAAATGTCTGACGGATCACCTTCATATTCACCTGCATATGCCTGCGAGCAAAATGTACAAGACTATTGGGTTAACTTCGATGAATCGTTTCCAGATTTAACTAAACGTCAACGAGAACCTAAACAAAATAAAGTCAAGCGTAGTGCAAGCAGTAAGCCGCATATAAAGAAAACATTACATCAACATTCCTTGTCGTATGTAATTACAAAAGAAAAACTACAAGGATTAAAGTTGATTAAAGTAAAGGTATTGGACTTGTCGAATCCAATACCGAGGAATATTGATAGTGATGCTGATAATAGCAGTGACAGTGATGTTATGCTGCGTGCGCAGTATGTAGTAAAAGACGTTTATGATGATATAATGGATCATACGGAAACATTGATCAAAAGTATATCTAAAAAACTATGTGCTCATGATTGTGTGTAATTATTTGTGTATAATTGTGTTTGTAAATAAATAGTACTTAAGCATACATGTAAAATTTCTTGTACATAGAATTGTAAAATTTCTTATTAATATATTTCTTCATTGTTAAATACAATTTGTTTATTTTACTTCACTTTCTCAATAAATTCAAACTAAAAAATCGTTCAGTTTTTTTATTTCATAGTGTGCTTTAAAACTAAGAGGTAGGTTATAAAAATGAAAGAAAATATTTTGTAAATATGACAAACTTTATTTAAAATCAAATCAATGTCGCTAAATAAATTTACAATAATTCAAGATAATATTTTCTTAATAAAATAGTTTTAATCTAGTTTAATTAATATAATCATAAATATGATTGTCAATATACCATTTTTTTATTAATAGAACATTACTTAATGCACATTTTTTTGTATGTTCAATACAATTTAAATTACCATCACTTTTACAATAATTTTCACGCAACCTTAAAAAATTTGGACAGCCTTTCTCTCCAATATCTATTATTTCACAATTTCCTGACAATTCCTTGATCCATTTCATTTTTTCAAAACCTTTTGTTAATATTTTTTTATTGCTTAGGTATGGAATAATTATGCGTTTAAACTCGCGGAAGTCAATAAATCCTTCACTCCAATATATTCCATAATTTTTTTCTATCCACCTGACTTGTTTCTTTTCCTCTTTTGATAAGTAATTAAAACAGTAAGGAGGTTTGACCAAAAATATTTGAGTATATTCTTGAGTCCCTATGGCTAATTCTTTGACAATAAAATTGTTTTTTAAATCCTTAAATCCTTGGACATCAACAATAACAGTTGTAGCATTCATGATATTTTCTTCACGATGTTGCTCAAAGGTTTATATTCAAATAAACAGTCGTTTAATATTAGGCAATACGCTGATGTTTGATCAGGTATATCTTTATCACTTTCAAATTCTACTCTAACGTCGACGGATCCTCCTGACTTTAAGTTCTCTACTTGTCGAGAACAATCAATCACAAATAATGGTGTTTTAATTTTAAAATCTTTGTAGCTCAACATTGGTTCCGGTCGGCGTCCATAATAAGACTGTTGAAATTTTGCATACTGTTCGTATATTAAAGCATAGTTATTATTTTTAAAATTTAAATTTAGGTTTTCATATGGAAAATAGGTAGAGTTAAGATATACTTTGACATTTCTCAAATTACAATGATCAAATTGCGTCATATTCCTATTTACATGATTCTTACGACTAGTTTGAAATCCTATAATTACGTATCTAGGTTTTTCTATTTGAGACGATGTCTTTATAGACCACGTATGTTTTGAAGTCCTAGGAAGTACTGGATATTCATAGAGATCCCAGTTTCTAAACATAATATTTAATGCACGGTCTTTTTCCAAATAACGTAGTAAATTAATTCTTTCACGATCAGAGACTTTTACGTGAGGTACACGCCAAACAATTTTACTGATTACAATATCCTCTACACTTTCATTTGGCTCTAGTTTCACTGCATTGACGTTCGTATTACTTCGCAATAAAATAAGTTCATGTTTGCAATTTAATAAAATTTTGTTGTAGTCTTCTGCGAATCCTAAAATCTTATTAAGCGGTATGCTTGCTGCGAAATAACCATCCGTGCAAAGGGTTCCATCAATATCCCATCCCCAATGCTTCGACATTTTTGATTCACCTTCATTCATAGACAAGAGGGATTTCATTGTTGTAGTAATACCTACATTTTTAACTTTATCAATTTCAACTCCGTTAATTTCATAGCGAATATCTTGAAACAAAAAAAGTATAGGATTGTTTGTTAAATGGAAATCTGTTACCTTTATTTTAGGATCACTATTAACAATCTTAATATTTCCCTCTACGTATAATGAACTAGCCGATGGCAATACATATAAATCTTGTTGATTTATTGGTATTCGTATCTCATCGTTGACGTTAAAACTTGTTACGTAAGGTTTGTAGGTATGGTATTCAAAGCTTTCAATAGAGTTGTCGTATGTTACAGGATCTGTTACGTTCAAAATATTCATTTTAATAGTCCAATAATCTTGAGGAATTGTTGATTTTCTTTTGTTAGTTTGTTCTTGGCGAAATACTTTTTTTTTGTTGATTTAATTTTATGACTAAAACAGTTGCACGATGTTCCTCCTTCAATGGTAAGATTAGTTCTAATACTTGATAGTTTTGGTGTCGGATATTTATTAAAATCTAACATTTTCTTTTCAGGTGTAAATAGATTTGAATTTCTTCTTCTCGTAAATTAACCAGGCTATTATTTACATCTAACACTCTTATATTAATTGAAGTGATGCTGTTTTGATTTACAGGAAAATATATGATATTTCTTGGTATTTCTATTATCCTGTAACCCGGTGGTATATTAGGAACAAATTCATGAATTATGTGACTCGGTTTTCCGTTTACAAATGAACCACTAACAATGTCACATTCGATTCTTAGCACGGATGTTGATAGAATGTTGACTGGATAACGCGACTCGTGTAATATATTGGCCTTTAACAATTCTTTTCCAAAACCTAATATTTTCCCAATCGAATCTTGTTTTTCGAAATGAATATCTTTTGAACACTTAATTGTGATTTTTAGCGTATTGTTGTTACACGATATTTTCAAAGTACAATCTAACACGTTCTTTTGTAAATAATCACTTATGTCCAAAAGTTCGTAGGATCCTTCAGGTATTTCTATGATTTCATTTTCACCGTAATAGAACTTATTATTTCTCTTATCTACGTTTGGTATCGAATTAAACGTAGAAAAATATAAAAGACCGCACTCATATTCACCTTCTAATTGTAAAGCAGGCGAATAATTTGTCAACAAAGACGATGTAGTATCAGATATTGACAGCGTGAATGTCATTTTGGTAATAAAGTAGATATGAATTTTGCAGCAATTTAAATATTCTCCCAGAAGTTCTTTAGATATTTTAAACATAAATGTCCGCAATTGACGGAATCAAATTTTTGATAGGTGTGATAATTATAAAATATATCTTTATTATTCATATAATTAGAAAATTCTACAGGAGGTTTTAAGTCCCCAAAACTATCAAAGTATTCGCAATAATTATTAAATTTTACGTAAGCTACCCAATGAGTTCCCTCATTTCTATCACTGTCTAAATTAACTATACCGCACTCAATTTGTTTTGGCTTTTTCGGTAACTTATCTCTCATAAAAACACCTCGAAAGTATGGAATGTTTCGAGCATGTTGAATAATGTCTAAATTGCTTAGAGCACGTTTGGGTAGCCGTTTATTTAGTTTTTTGAAGTCGACAAAAATAAACCATTGCCTTTTTTGTATGGCTTCATGTATAACCCCTTGCCTAGTGCAATGGATTCCATCATCTTATTATGTCGATTATTTTCTTCAAAATTTTTCTGGGCTGATTTATAATCACTTATAGTTTTCGCGATACCTGCTGCACCACCAGCCAATGATCCCAATGCAGATAATCCTGCAAAAATTGGTATCAACGGCAAAATCCCTCCCGTTTTTGGAACTGGTACAATACGCGGTAAACGAACTTTTACATTTTTAGGTAGCAGTTTTTTAGCAGCAATGTATGCAAATTTTATAGCTGAAGCATTACTTTTCGGTTTATATTTTTTTAGTTGAGAGCGTATTTTAGAAACAATTGTCTTAAAACCTTTAAACCCTGCTCCAATCTTTAACTTTGTCTTCATTACTTTACTGACCAACCAAGACGCAAGTTTTTCGCCGGTTCTTGTATTTTTTGCTTTAATTCTTTTTCTTGCCATATTTAGCAGCTCTAAATCTGCTCTATGCCGATTTTGGAGGTCGGAATTATTTGAATATGCTATGTCGTGTTGCATACAAGCGTTATCCAATTCATTAATACCTTTGTCACCTCGTAATAAACGTTCTCGTAATCTTGTTCCAGGTCCACAGTAACTATATCCAGGTAAATGTAATTCAAACGGGAGATTGTTTATTGCACTGTTGAGAAGTCCTCCGCCTATCATATCTTTGCAGCCAATGACTGATTTGAGATATTCAGTAATTAATATAAAGAATTATTCCTTCAATTACACAACTGCCTTTTCGTCAATCCAACTATTTTCGTTTTCATTAAAACCTAACCATTTAACAAACAGCTTGTTACCTTTTCTTTTTAAAACTTTTTCAACTAAATAAACATCTGAATGTTTGGTTTTTTGAAGTTCTTGTTCATAAAATGATCCTGATATATTTTGGTCTCTTTGATCTTTAATTTGATAAGTGGTTGGATTCGTTTTATTTACTTTTGTAATTTTAAATATTTCAGCAGACCAATTGGGAGTATACCCTTTTTCGAATTCGCTCTTGTGTTTACTAATCCGAACATAATCACTTTCATTAAACTTTTGATTTCTTGTTGTATGTTTTTTATACGATTTTGTAATATTATTTAAAATAATTAACTCGTTGTTAGAACAAACTTCATTTGGTTTACATTTTATGATCCGATGTAAAGTATCGTTATAAGAATCAACAATAGTTGTCAAAGGTTTACCAACCCATTTATAGTTACCTGTAAGACTAAAATATTTATAAAGTTTGGTTTTCAAAGTTCTGATCACTCTTTCAACGATTGATGCTTTTTTTATAGAATACGTCGAGTAGTGATTTATTTTATAGGAAGACATTAATCTTCTAAAATCATCATTGTAAAATTCTTTCCCTAAATCTGTTTGCAAGTTACGAGGACTTCGAGCAGTTTTGGCAAGGATACCTTGAAACGATTTAGTTATTTCAGATTTGTTTTTTCTTTTTACTGGAACAGTCCAAACAAATTTTGAGAACGTATCTATAATTACCAAAATGTAATTAAAACCCTTATTGACTTTGGTAACACCTTGCATGTCTATTAAGTCAGCTTGCCATAAATCATCTATGCCTTTTAAAGTTACAGAACGACGAATGAAATTTTTTCTTGCTGCTCTATGAAGTTCATTAACAACCTGTAACTTACTCATTGCTTGTTAACAAGTTCAAAATCAACTTCAGACTTAGTGTAATAGTTTTGTAATTGTTTCTCAACTGTTGACAATATGTCAGTTTTTAAAATATTCAGTTTAGTAGTGATATCTTCTTTGCTATAAAATTTGTCAATCACGACATCAACATACTTTTTATTCACCGCTTCATCAGCAACTGTGGGGTATTTGAGTCCTTTTAATCTTGATAAATTTAACTCAAACTCCCCTTTCTTCGTTTTAAATAGTAGCTTCTTAAGATCTATTAGTTCCTCTTTTGTACTTAACAATTTATCAACGTAATCTTTATTTACAGCATCATCTGCAGATGATGGAGACTTTACTCCTCTCAATCTCACAAAATGCAAATCAAAATCTCCGTTTTCTGATTTAAATAATACGACCTTAGGATCAAAATATGATTCGGATCTCCGTAAGCGTTTATGCACGTGGTGTCCAAATTTATCAATATTCATTATTTTTAGAACCGCACTATGGAAAGAATGAAATAAAACTAACGGAATCAATGAATTACTTGGCTTATATTTAACTAATAATACCATTTTCTTTTAACTCTTCAATTATAGAGATTATTTCATTATTCACACCAGTATTACCCGCATCACGTGAAGCCCATAATAATTTTAGTCGATATACTAATTCATTAGGATCATCCCAATAAACATAATCCACATCTTTTTTCCACTTTTTTATAGTTGGTAGACCCGCCCCTTGAATATTCAAGTTTTCATTACTTGAGGCGTCATAAGTTTTAGAAAATTTGAACAGCGGTTTTATTATTTGTGTATATTTTACACCTTTATTACTTTTTATAGGTTTAGAAACATCATAATCTCGGTGATGAACATTTGTATCTATCAACATTGTTTTATAATTTATTTTGTCCTCTTCAGTGATCGTGTTAATGTTAGGAGATTTTTTAAATAATAATTCCATTAAACCGTCTGTTTTCATGTAAGTACGTCCACCAACAACAAGACTATGATCATAAATATTTACCCTTGAAGTTCCCATAAAAAGTTTACCTCTTTCTCTTCTTACACCAAATGGTATATTTTCGATCGTTTCGGTAGACATTGACCAAGAATTTCCAGGACTAACATTATTAGGTGTTCTAAAAGATGATCCACTTGTATTATATTTATCATCATCCTCGGACTCTGTTGTTTCAACTGCTATATCATTTGTACTGACGTTATCATCAGTTTCTTCGACGTAATCACTTAGTTCATCATCGTGTGAATCACCAGAGCTTAGTTTAAATTTTTTAATGGTACCTGTGTGCTTAAATTTTTTTATATTTTTTTTACCGTTTGATGCAGTGTTTATATTAGGAATGTTATTTGGCACATCTTTGATAGCTATGCGGCTGAGTGGTTCTGTTATAGGTTTTAGTACAGACTCCATAACAATATCATTGTTTGTTTTAATATCGCGCATCTTTTTAAGTTTCTTTTTAACACACTCAGCAGATTTAATTATTTCTCTTTTTAGCTGTTGTTCGTTATCCATGTTTGTACCTTATGGTGATATAAATAATAATGAAGTGAAAATTGAAGTACCTGTGGGTCTTATTACATCGTTAATCTAATATTACAAATGTGTCGAACTTCATTCTATAGCATCCTTTGTTTTTTTCACAATCTTTGTCTATGACTAAATAACTGTAATGCATATTCCATATATTTGCACACATGTCTCGAAACTGCTTCCAACTCATATCTGTATTAACATGTTCATCATAAACATGGCGTAAGTTGATATCATCCTGCTTAAAAAGAATGATAAGGTTTGCATTATCACGTATTAATTGTTTGGGAATTTTACTATATGTCTGATTTAAATAAAAACAATCGATATTCTTATGTCTACCCATTGCAAAGTAGTTTCGAATATTATTCTGATTTTCACCAGCAACATCATCAAAAATCATCACCGAATCAGGAGCTGCATTTTCAGGATTAAGGACTTCCTCGTTTTCCCGATATTTTGTAAAAGATACGCTTGGGACTTTTTGAAACACTTTTTCTAAAAAAATGTACTTCGGTTGAAACAAAGTTTTAGAGTATAGGTATACATGTCGATAACGTAATCCATTTTCATGTAAAAGCAGACCAATCATTAAGTTTGTTTTGCCACAGTTAGAAGGACCAGAAATAATACACCGTATCGTATCCGGTAAGAGGCTTCCATGTCGAGGATTCTTCTTAACGGTATCAGAATAAATTTTCTCTACATTCAGGGATCTGGACTGTTTAATAAATTTCATATCTATTTACTGATCATAACTTATTTGCTGAATGGAGAAATCACATCCCGCAATTAGTTTATATAGTTTGAACGACAGCGTTGAAACAAACCAGTCAGCTGATTTGAATATAGAAAACTACAGGCGCTCTGTAATTAAATTAAGTCTATTCATTCGTGGTTAACACTACGTTGGATTACGTATATTTGAAATATCTCTAATCACAAATAAATGGTGGCATATATTATTGGGCAGGCTGACACACCTTAGCGAGGACGAGACATCGTCCGAACTACAGGTGGGACAGCGTGCCCAATAATACCCTACTGCCTGGTTATGCGAACGGGCTGGTTATGTCCATGAATGTTTATTTATAATTATGCTTTCTTAAAAGCTTCTGTTATCAAGTATCTTTAAATTTATTGAAAGGAAGATTTTGTATATCAACAGGAACTTTATTGAAAAAGCGTATAAAATAGCCCTTTGAATGAATTACTGACTTTGCGGAGGCGACATATGTGACCTGCAAGTTTATCTTTATTTCTTGTATTGACATCATGTTTATCACTATTTTTCCTAAATGATGCTATATTTTTTTTTGACATATATTAGATTTTCAAAAATGTACTATAGTAGTAGATAGTCCACAGTGTATTTCATGTGTGTAAATACAAATTCAACCCTTATGATGCTTACTGTATTGTAATTAAAGTTGTTAAAGGGAATAACAAGACAGTATCATTGTTATAGTCAAGTCACAAAGAAAGTTACACCAATGTGACCCCCCCACCCTCCCTCCACTGCTACATCTCGTAAATTTTCTTCCAACAATGAAGCTTACACATAGATAGATTATGAAAACATACGGGACTTTACTACTAACATGAATTTGACAGAGAAGGACATAGCCTACTTTTCATTAGTGATGCAACGGATCTCTGTTTCTGTTTCCGCAAGTGCGGAAGTTCCGTGCGCTTTTCAACATTCGTTTCTGCTTCTGTTTCCGCTACTTTTATAACGGAGATACAATCGGAAGTTTACGACGGCTGAGAGTTACTCATGCTGGTCTTATATACGAAGAACACCGGAACAGATTGTTAGGTGCAAAAGCGGCCAAATTACTTTTCATAAAATTTTCATACTTACCACTACTTGATTTTGAATATTAATAAAATGTTCAGTTGCAAAGTTGTAATATTGTTTTCTATAGTAGATTTCTAATATATCTATTTCTAATCTAGATTTGGTGTATTTGATACTTAATAAAGAAATATATTCATAATTTTTTTTTTTCATATTATTTACCTTCCGTTTCTGCATCCGTTTCCGTTTCTGCTAAAATTTACTTTTGACATCTGTTTCCGTTTCTGGTTGCGCTAAGACACTTCCGTTGCATCACTACTTTTCATCCAAGCGGAAAGTCTGCTATATTAATTCCACGCGAGCGAAGCCGCGGGTGGAGATTTGGTCATATATTACACCACAGAGACTTTATGCCTTCATAATATGGTACTGGGCAGAAATCAGCAACAACTAGTGCTACAAGCATCTAGTGCTTTCGCGTCGTTTTCGATTAGCGAAGTTAAGCAATGTGTGGTGTGGTCACTCCGTGGATAGGTGACCACTAATTGCACAATACGACTGCTTCCGTGTTTCGAAGGGCACGTTAAATAGTCGGTCCCGATTGTTTTCAATTGAAGACGCTGGCCTACAATGGCGACTTAAAAACACTGACTCTCAGGTGGCCTAGTTTGACACATATCCGTCAATCCGCAATAGGCACGCGTGGTGGATTATGGCCCAGTGAGACTGTGCGTCAACAGTGGTAACGTCTAAGACTGTTTATAATGAGGTACTTTTAACCATAGTCGAGACATTATTAAAAGTTTTTAAATTTTTATTTAGATATTTTTTGTAAAAACATTGGTACTTTTCAATTTCCTTTACCGAGACTTATCATTTGATATCCATCTCGATTATTTATTGTCAAGTGTGACAAAATGGATGCTAGCGTCCGCTATCTTGGATTTATCATGTCATATACCCTACGACTGCCGAGACTTGTACGAACCTTACGACAGCTAATTTGTTATTGTGAATGGGTTAGAATAGAATAGAATAGAATTTTATTGTAAAACTATGTACAGGAGATGTTAATCTTATTTTTAACACAACAGCTTGTCCATTTCGGACGTACAATAATTTAAAAGAAAGGCATCGTATTAATCGAAAGTATTCGCTTCACAGAGCGTCGTTGGTTCAGTGGAGAAGACACAGTCTCCCAATTTGGAAAATCTAGGCCATGAGATTTCAAATTTAATTTCATTACTTATGTGCATTTATCAGACTGCTCTTGAACAGTGAAGGAATCCTGAGGAAACCTGCATGCCTGAGAAAAAAAAATTCAAAGGCATGTGAAGTCCCCAACCCGCATAGGGCCAGCGTGGTGGACTATGGCCCATACTCTCTCATTATACAAGAGAAGGTGTATATCCCTGTAGTGGGATGTTTACGGACTGATGATGATGACGACGATGATTAAGCCACGATATTACGCCGCGTATATTTTCGAACCTCTAAGAGAAAGGGGTTGAAAATTCGTACCTTCCCTTTTATGTGGGACCCTTAACGATCGTAAATCTAAATGAGACAACTCTTACACTCTTATGCGTTGAAGTTTTGTTCCGGAGAGGTCACGGTTTGATGCTCGAGGTTAGTTTTATTAAATACGTTTATGCAAACGCAAAATGGTTTGGTCTTTTACTATTCACCAGTAAGCATCTCAGGTTCCATGATCATAATCGAATGTGAATACGTTGTCGATTCGCCTATAGTAGTTTGCAATAATATCGCCTTTGCCCGAGCCACCCTTTACCACGCGATTGGCACCGTCCCAGTCGCTAGCAACGCCCACCACCCCACCCGAACCCATCTACGACATATAAATAAATAATGTAAGTAGTTATTTAACATATTATATTTAAAACACAATTTTAAACAAATATCTTCAGTATTTACTAACACGGGCAACAGCCAGTATTATTAATGTAGGAATTATTTAACGAACTCCTCCATGGAACAATGACATAACGTATTACAGTGACCTTTACCTTAAAGCCCGCATCTGATATTTAAGCCAACATTTTATACCTTGTTTTCTGAATTCACCCCACGTGACCCACAAAATGGCTGACGCAACGACATAGCCCGCTCCAATACATACTTTATAAGGCAGCCGAATCACAGTGGCGTTGCTGGAGGTATAGTAAGGCTTAGATATATATCTTTATATTCGTCAAATCAAATAAATGTGCTGTCGTCATTTACATCTGAGAAATAGTAATTTTAATAATTAAAGTAAAGAATTGATAAAAATGATAAATTTATTCCACGCAGGTAAAGCAGCGGGCCGAAAGCTAATTTACTATAAGAAACATACCCGAATGCTATAACACAGACTGTATTCATTATGTCCCTCATAATACAAACGTTCATTTACATTATATCTAAAACTAAGATGATTTTGCCTTGAACATTCTTTTCTTTATTTTCAAAAGGCCCGAGTGACTCGAGGATATCGTGAACGATTTTACAAAACCTTGTCCGTTACAAAGGAATGAATGAGCTCAATGCCGATCGCCCTCAAAAGGAAAAGGTTGAGGCATTCCTGAAAAATTATTGAATTTTTTGTTGAGAAAGCCCTTTTGGGGAAAGAAATACGTGATAGGAAATTTGAATTGTTTTCTGGTATAGATACCTTGATAGATATGTAACTAATTATTATATTGGGTATTTACCTATGAAATTGGAGTTTCTTTTTCTTCGTTAATCATATGTACCAATTCCTGCGATTTTCAAAGTTATATCCAAATTTGTTTTTTATTTGGAAAATGGAATATTATTTCAAGGTTTCACATGAAATATTTTTTAATTTCTGGGCTAAATCACATAATAAAAAAAAATTGAACAGAGCTCCTTTCATGTGCTTCCCATAATCATTTCTTAGATTCGCTGAAACTTTTATAAAGCGGTTACTTGTAAAAATTAACGCTGCCTATACTTAACTTAATGTTATCCGATAATACACACAAAGTTTAGCTAAATTTGGATTTGCCGTACCCAAAAAAAAATCACAAATGTTTGTATGGAGAAAACAGTCTTAATGAAATTCTTCATACAAAACGCCAATTTCATAGGTAAGGAGGATTTGTTTGTTGCTCAATCTACTAACAATTAAGTTAAGTTGATTTAGCAATCCAATTAATAGCATTTTTAATATCAAAGTGAAGCAATAAAAAGCCAATAAAAACATAAACACTTACCGTCTTATTCGTAAAAATTTACAATCGCTTTATAAGCCTGTTTTAGTTAAAGTATGTTTTGTCTCTGTCGTTCATAAGGAAATGTTGTAATGAAAGAAAGTGACAAAACATACTTTAACAAAAACTTGCTTATAAAGCGTTTGTAATTTTTTACGAATAAGAGGGTTAGCGTCTACAGGACTTTAAAATTACACGTTACAATTTAGAAACCATAAAAGTTATGGAAGAGCAATAAAGTATGACTATAATTTTTGTAGACAAACGACACATAGCATAGTCGAATAGTCCTTACAAATTTGACGCGTCGTGATTTCATTTTCACATTTTTAAATCTTGGACATAAAATATATCTGCCCTTAGAAATTGATGGAGGGGATGACGTAGAAGATTCGGGTCTCTCAATGTCCATGCTTCGCTTCAAGTGTTTTTGCAATGGTCCAACTAAAATAGCACTTCCAGAAAATTAACAGAAGTGCTCACGCGGGGTTCTTTTAAACCCCAATGAACTCTCCAGACACAACAAACCAACTCTGGTACAAGCATTAATGAATTATCAAGTAATGAGCGTTTTAGGAAGCTACTAGGTGCGTAGAGTAAATTGATGCAAAATTCGAGGAATGACACAACTTTGAATCTGCACTGGGGTCCAAATGAACCCCGCGCGGGTAATTAGGGGTAAATGTAAACAAAACTGCACGCAAATCGGATCATGCATTAGTGAGATAAGTCCTGACAAATGCTGGACAAACACACACAAAAACGCCGACAAAGGCATAACGGATCACGCATTAGTGAGATAGGTCCTGACAAATGCTGGACAAACACACACAAAAACGCCGTCAAACGCATAATTTTAAGAGAAAGGTACATTGTATTTGTCGTCTAATTATCGGTGTCGCAAAGTGGAATCAAAAGAGTCTCATTCATTTGTAGCAGTTCCACTGCGGCGGTGGTTTCTAATAGACTTAATAAAACCACACTTTTTTATGCACAACGGTTTAACACTTGACTTCAATCACACCTGATGTTAAGTGAAGATGAGGCCGGTGGAAGCGTATTGACCCGGAAACGCCATCTTATTTGGGGGACTGGTAATGTTATCTGTGATAACCGGAAAACAACTATGCTATAAACATTGATGCTTGGTGGCAGATTTAGATAAGATGGTGGTAGCCAGCCAGGCGGACATTTAAAATGCCCTACCACCAACCTAAACTCCTTTATTTACTTAAAAGTAAATAAAAGACATGTATAGGAATAGTAAGTTATATTCATAACATATTGTACAAACTTATAATACATAAATAAACATCTGAAAACGTCATGACATACAATTACCGCTTATTCATAAGGCTGGCTCCCCAGAGAAGTAACGAGCGAGAAACTCAGGGGTTGCCCTTTCCAAATGAGTATTTTTACAATTTATGATTGTGATATGAAAAAAATAATAGACTGAGTTTTTCGCTACATTTCACAAAATGCTGCTATGTGCTCCGTCGATCTACATGCATGACCATGAACAATCGTTTTGAAGGAAGAAATAGCTACATCAGCTGATGAGGATATCCCTTCGATTTTTTTACAATACTATAAAGTCATACTGTTCTGTATTAACTTCATACCCGATATTCCTAGCCGTTTGTAACGAAAATGGTCTTGACGGACAAATTGGCAACATAGTTATTCTGTAATGGTACCGTTTTACGTTTTAAGGTACAAGATATTATTTTATAAATTGACTCGTCCGAGAATCAAACGCGAAACTTCCCTGCAGAAGCGTAAATGACAATTTCATTGATCCCACATTGGGCGCCAATGGTTTCGATTCGGATGCACACAAACTAAACTAAACTAAAACCAGCTTTGGAGTGGTACCGTGGCATCGTACTGTTCCAGGGAGAAAGAGACAGTACTACTCTAAAACTGGGTTTAATTTAGTTTAGTTTAGTTGGTGTGCATCCGAATCGACACCATTATCATAAAATAAGATTAGTGGTAGAAGAATATTATGAGGGTTTTAGAAATAAGTATTTTCTGACTACCGTCGTTTATTTTCATAAGTCTTCCTAAGAGGATTACGGCTAATTCCTCGTAATCCTGTTACGTACCGGTGCGATAAGCTACTACCAAATTATTATACTGTATAGCATATAACTGAAAATACTATCCAACCGAATAGAGGAATACTTGGAAGTACAATATGAAAAGTAAAATATACAAATTTATTTATGAACAGCGGGTTGCCATTTAGCCTCAGTCACACCTAATATTAACTGAAGACAAAGTCAAAGATGGAAGTGTTCAGTAGGTTCCCCATTTATGGTATCAGCAGTACGGTTGGGTAGCAGATTTTGAAGGTAAGGTGGTGATTCTCAGGCATGCGGATGGCCTACCACCAACCTACCCGAGTACTAAACATGTACTCCTGTTTGTTTCTGTTAAGTAAGTTTACGTAAGTGTTTCGGGAAACTGCGCAACGTCTTACCCTTCAAAATACCTCAGTGCTTGAAGACGAAATTATTTAATCAATATGTGTTACCAATGCTGACTTATTGCACTGAAACGTGGTCTGTCACTATGGGCCTGATAAGAAAGCTCAAGGTCTCGCAACGAGCTACAGAGAGGGCAATGCTTGGTATTTCACTACGCAATCGAATCAGGAATAAAGAAACCTATAGACGAACGAATGCTACTGACAGAGCCCAGCTGATTAGCAAGTTGAAGTAGCAGTGGGCAGAGCACATAACGCATTAAAGGTTTCGAATAGAGACCAGCGTTTGTCGTACACTCACAAGGTAGGCAGACCTGATTAAGGGCGCCAGAAATCGCTGGATGCAGGCTGCTTCCAACCGGTCACGCTGGAATTCTATGGAGGAGGCCTATGTTCAGCAGTGGACGTCCTGTGGCTGATATGATGATGATGAAGTTACGGTATTAAAAATGTTATAGCCAACCGAAGTATTACCATTTTAACTCTACATATTCGCTAAAGCACTCTATTTTATTTTGTTTAATGAACAAACTAATGTGGTAAGAAGTATACCCATTTGTAGTGCCTCCTAATCAAATTTATCAAATATCCATTTGCGTTGTTGGTTAGTTTGCGTAAAGTTGTGTAATTTAATAATATTATGAATTCAGTTTGAAATCCGCAATAAGTAGCTAATACATAAAATTTGGAACAAAGTTGTGGCCCTTAATTGGGCGCCAATAAAATTACTGCAATTTATTATCGTCATACTTTTTATAAGTCCACAGTGTTTTTGTTGTACAAAGGTGTTATAAGCGAGTGTATTGGCTGTATAAAGATGAGTCATTTAGTTAAGCTTCGTTAATGGCGCCCATCAAGGGACTAAATTTTTCAACAATATTTCAATTTCGTTAATTAGATTAGCAATTTTCTCCTACACCGATACTGTTATTCAAGGAAGCTGCATTCGATTCCCGATCTTGTAATTATACTTGTATATCTTCCCCTGGAGCGTTTTCAACTTCAATCTAGTTGCACAAAAGTCTGTAATACGATTTTAAGTTAGAAACCTAATGATCGAAGTAACATTATTATAAATTATGATTCCAGTTACTGCATATCCGAATATTTTTTATACGACTATTTTAAATATCTGCCCAAAATCGCGCAAAACGTACATCGAGATTCTAGGATAAATTTTCTAACAAACATTATGATTTGGTAAATTATCTAAGTAGCCACAAAATCGGTCCTGACATATCCGTAAATAGACGGTATAATAGATTACTCGGTGGACCACGGATCGAATAGATAGAACTCATTACATGATCACGTGCATGTTATAATAACCTACATAACATACCAGCAACTGAGATTGGTTTGGAGGCTTACCTCATTGTAATATCGCTGCCATAGTATTAGGCTAAGCATTTGACCAGGAATCTAAGCTGGTGGCGCGAGATGAAATATGTAATGTATTCATTTGTATTAATTAATGTTGAAAGAGCGGTGCGACACGTTGCATCACTTCACTATGCATACATAATACAGCACGATAAGGGAGCGACTGAAAATCAGCGTCCGTCCAAGTGGGCAGACACTATGCTGAGTCGTACCCTTATTTTAGTCGGCTGTAGCATTTTGCGCCGTTTTTGTAATCACGTTTTAGTTTTACTCCGTGTTGTGCTATAGTACGGCTAAATAAAAGTATTTTCTTTCTTCTTTCTTTTCTTTCGATAATTATTCCTTAGTTCAGATCCAACTTTTTTTCTTGAACTTTAAGTATCCGCTAGGCGATCAATTTTTGAAAAAGGCACAGGTACATAGGTTACCAAATTAAAAACAATCGTCAAAATCTTTATATATGTGCGTTTACACCTACAAACAAATAAATCTCTCCATTGCTACACCCTAACATGTGATACTACAATACAATACAAATACACTTTATTGCACAACAAAAAAAAATACAGTTTCAGAAAAGTGGTAAAAATAGAATGTACAATTTGGCGACCTTATCACTAAAAGCGATCTCTTCCATGCAACTGTTGGGTATAAGGTCAGTAAATTACGTAATACTAATATTAAGTAAGACCATAAAAAATGTGAAAGCAATAAATTGATTGATTGAAATAATTTTCTATAGCGACTGGTGAACGCATTAACAACTATATTCTTTTTTTTATGCACAACGGATTAGCACTTGTCATCAATCACACCTGATGTTCAGTGAAGACAACGTCGAAGGTGGTAGCGTACTGACCCGGAAACCCAATCTTATTTGGGGACTGGCTATCTTATTTCTGACTACTGGAACACAACAATGCTATACATTGCTGTTTAGCGGCACTAACTATTTATAAATTTGTATAACTTTTTATTTTAATAGTGGATACTGTCAAATGAGTTATTGTTTTATTGCGTTACTGCATTGATATCAAAAGTCCATCTACCCTTGTCGCATTGCGCTTCTGCTTGTTTAAACAGGAGTCTGTTATAAAGTTTTATTAGTTGCACGTTGCAAATGCAGGAACTAGGTTACGTTGAAGTTTCTTCCTCTCTCTAGCTTTTGTTTCATTTAAGCCTTCGTCAAACTGAAAACGGCGCTGGACACAAGCCGCGGCAGGAAGGAAAATTCCGTTGTATGGTGTATTGGCGAAGTTATAGCTAGTTACGCCAAAATCATGAATGAGGATATATATTTATTTATGGTGACGTTTAAACGAAATATGATATAATAGATGTAAACATTATAATATGATGGAGATGTCGATGGGACCCTCTCGAGCTCTGACGACTTAAAGTTAAGAGGTACGTCAGTTTGTGTACTTCAAGGTTCAATATTACGTATCTTCTTCAAACCAATAACCATAAAACTTTAAAAGCCTTATAAATCCGTTACGTGAAAACACAATGCTGGTACAGAATTCATGGTACGTTATAAATTCGTCAAATGATTTTAATCTTAAAACGAAATGGTACAATAAAATACGTAATGAATATCAGAGGCGGGTAGAATTAAATTCCCCAGTTTACGATTACAAAAATTCCTCTTGGACTTGCTTGACTTATTGCCAAGCTAGCCCTTCTCTCGACTTGCCGACGCTGCGCTTGAATTAAAACACTTTTATGGTTATAGATAACTAGATAAAACGTTTATTTGCATATTAATCTGATTGGTATTATGGTTTTCTGAATGTACCCTTATTTCACAATAATTTAACAATAAAATTTAAGTACAACGCCTGTCTCTCAGTTTTTTACAGGATGTATTTCGGGGAGTGTGGGTCGGAATAAGATAATCTTATTCCACCGTCACCCTTCCATCTTCGGACCACTAGGCGTGACGAGGGATTCCACCCGTATGTAGTTAATATACCGAACATTCGCACTAAGAAGATCGATTCTTCATTCATCATCCGAACAGCTAAGGCATGGAACTCCTGAACTTCCTGAATCCTACAACCTTGGGATCTTTAAGAGCGCATTTACTGGGATCGCGTGCTTCATCTTCGACCACATCGTCACTTTTCATCAGATGAGATTGTGGTCAAACGCGAATCCCGTCAATCATAAAAAAAACGGTTACAACCTTTATAATAGAGTTGTATGTGTATCTGTACCACAAATGGGCCATCTGTCAGTGTGGATCCTCACACATGAAGCTAATCATAAATAATACCTAAATAGCTTTGATGGTGGTTATTTTCCAAAATTCACGATTGTAAAAGAAAATTGGCCGTTTTATCAATAATTTTAAATTCACGATTATTTTTGATTTATTATGTATTTAGCGAACGTACCATCTTAAAGAAAGGCCAAGTCAAGAGTACCCTAAACCGACGAGCACGTATGAAAAACTTTATGAGAGTGAATGAAGCAAAAGAGGTGTGTCAGGATCGTAGCAAGTGGAAGTCTGTGGTCTCTGCCTACTCCTACAGGAAACAGGCGTGACTTTATGTATGTATGTAAAAAGGAATCTTAATTTATCAAATGAGGGCGCCACTGGACAGAATAAACCAGTGCCTGCAGTCTCGACATAGATAGCGATCGTTATGTTATCGAATTCGGTCGCTAAGTCCTAACAATGTTATTTTAATTGGAGAATTAGAGTCTTTAGTATCAAAATATCGGTTTCCATTGAAACTACGATTCAGGCTTCCAACAAAAACCGATATGATTGTGAACACTATAACATTTAGAATAAGATCGTTAGGAGTTAACGACCGAAATCGGTTGCTATCTATGTCGAGACTGCGGGCCCTGGTCAGTGTTATTGTTTTAATCGTTCATGAATGTGTGTTTGTGTTTGATCGTTCATTTATTATTATTGTTTCGGGGTTTGTGAGTGTAAGTGTGGATTTCCTTCTGTAAATATCTACTCGTCGCCACTAATAAATAAAATCTCTTTAATTCCAATGACTCCCGCTTATTGCAGCACTTGTCCTCAATCACACCTGCTATTAAGTGAGGAAGAGGCCGAAGGTGGAGGCCTACTGACCCGGAAACCCTATCTTATTTGGCATACTGGCTATCTTACTGACAATCAAAACACAATGCTATTAACGATGCTGTTTTAGATAAGATGCTGGTAGCTAGCTAGGCGGACATTTAAAATGCCCTACCACCAACCAAACCGAGTACTAAATATGTACCCCAGGATCGAACCCGCGACCTCTGATTCGTTAACACTATGTTGCTGTTCACATTGAGCCAGGTAGACACATAAATTGTACATTCTTACAAAACGGTATCGATCCCTTAATTCAAAATGCGAAATGCCAATGTTTCTTAATGCTGGAGTTGATAACTCCTTTGCCATCAATCTCACCTTGTGTGTGGACATCCGACGCTTGCCTCCACTTGGCTTCACTCACATACTTTAAAACCTCACCAGCTATTCACTCTTCGAGCTATGCCCACTGCCATATTTACTAATCCGTGGCATTATAATACGAGCGTTTCCGTTCTTCATAGGGCAAGTTGAGTAGTCAGTTCCGATTGTTTTCAATGGCTTCCTTAATAAGTTTCTGTTTTATAGTATCTTTAAATTTAGTTTTTTAAATATTGATAAGAAGGTTTTGTATATCATAAATAAATAAGTAAAAGATACTCACCACAAAGTTAATTTAACAAGTAATTAATTGATAATAAATTAGGTCAAACTGTGACGAAAAGGTAGGGACTCAGCAGATTTGCTGATTTTCAGTTCCCCCCCCCCCCCCAAGTAGAGTAGTTGCTGCCACCAAGGAATTAATTACCATTACTCTATGAATAAATTTAAACATTAACTAAAATTAGACAAAAAATCAATATCTAAAATCAACTCAAAAACAACTGCAATTGATAAACCATACAAAGCTAGACACGAGAAGGTATCATATAAGCAGGTATTTGGTAAAATTTCAATACTTATGAATGTGCGAGTGAATTTAATTGTTCTCAAATTATTATTATTAATTTAACGAATTTAAATCATATCCGAATCATACTGGCAGAGAAACACCCGTCCAAGAAACTATTTATGTAAGGTAAAATGCACACGTTACATGGCCAGGTGTGAAGTTTTTGGGGAATCGAAGGGAATCTGATTGAAAATAACTTTGAATATGACTTTGAAGGCAGTCAGTCATTAATCTAAGTTGGTGGCCTACAGGGGAAGCTTATAAACACTGTCAGGTTTTTTGTTTTTTTTTTTTGAGCACGACGGGTTCGTACTTTACATCACACCTGATGTTAAGTGAAGATGAGGTCGAAAGTGGGCTTCCACTTTACGCTTGTACTGACCCGGAAACCCCAACACATTTGGGGGTCTGGCTATCTATCTCTGACAACCGGAACACAACAATGCTATTAACATTGCTGCTTGGCGGCATTTAGCTAAGAATGGTGGTAGCTAGCCAGGCGGATATTTAAAATGCCCTACCACGAACCAAACCGAGTACTTAAACATGTACCCCGCTGGGGATCGAACCCGTGACCTCCTAATCGTAAACCCAATGTTGTTTACATTGAGCCAAGGAGGCGGTTAAACTCATAGCTAGTGATTCAAAATTACATAATTTTACCGAAAACACTGGTAAAATACGAGTAATTTACGATCCTTTATATAAATTACGGTAAAATTACCGGCGACTTATGACGTTTTAAATTTTAATTTGTTAAAAATACCGCGCGCGTATAATTGCTAAATCATTATTCAACGTTGCTGATTAGTGCAGTCCGCCATATTATTGTGTGGCACATGCGCCTTTGCCGTTCCGCTGTTAGTGGTCGACTGAGCAAGCGGCGATCAGTTGACTTGGTCTTGTCCGGCAGACTACACGAGCATGAGTAATCATGATGTTTATTCGAAAACTACCTTGTTTGTGATAATTATCGAATATCGATACGATATCTCAGCGCCATCAGTCGCATGGCCCTGGAACTTTTATGAAGCGAAAACACAATATTACCGCTGAATTTTCCTGTGGGAACGCGATATTTTGATCTTGGTAGTAGTTTAATACGTGTTTTACCGAATATTACCATATTTTACCGTAAAATACCATATTTTACGTAAGATATCGTTTTTTACCGTATATTATCGGGGTAATTTTACCGCTTTACATCCATACTTAGCTCACGTACAAAATTACCCGATAATATACTTTTGATTTTCCCTTAAAAGTTGTCCCATGATTTGCCTCGACGTACTCTCTCGTATAAAGTACCAACTAAGTTAAATTATTTAAGTAATTAAAGTGAAATTGCTCAATTTACGGTAGCTACACAGGTCGCTAAGCAAAGACGACTTCTTGATCTTATTCCAATGGAGTAGAGTTCATATTGGCGCCTGAATCTCATAGTAGGTACTAATCACGGTATATTCAATAACTCGAAGCAAAGTGCCTTTAAAGATCTTTCAAACTCCTATTAGGAGCTGTGCGAGTATTTAATTTGTTTCGAACTAGTTGCTTTACCTGGCGTTGCTCACCATCCATTAAACAATTTCATAAATCATAAACTTTCTTTTACATCACACACAGGACGTACACGTCATGTTGTGTAATATTTCATTACAACACACTTTCTAACTCAGTATATCATCGCCTTTATTGACTTACCCTCTTATTCATAAAAATTTACAAACGCTTTATACCTAATTTGCCCTGAAAACTAGCGCTGTCAATTGCCGTAAGACATATTGGCAGCAAATGCTGACGCCCAATCCCTTTGCCACAAATACATTTAATTATGCAAAATGTTATACCTTACGAAATTTTCTGTATTTGTTGGCAATAAATACTTTTCTTTCTTCTTTCTTTCTTTCTAAGCCTGTTTTAGTTAAAATATGTTTTGTCATTTTCTTTCATTACAACATTTCCTTTTGAACGCGATTTGAAAACATACTTTAACTAAAACAGGCTTATAAAGCGTTTGTAAATTTTTATGAATAAGACGGTGAACCTTTGGCAAATACTTATATAACATTATATACTCGGATTAAGAAGACGCATGCATTGCATGCAGCGGTGGTGAAAACGTTGAGATGACTCTAGTGATGAGGATGGATAAAATAAGGAATGAGTATGTGAGAGGGACTTTAAAAATGTCACCCGTAGCAGTAAAGGTGAAAGGAAATCATTTGGCTTGACGGACATGTTATGAGGAAGGTGAAACGAAACGCATAAGAGAGTGATGAATATGGATGTCGATGGTTGGAAAGGAAGAGAAAGACCACGGAAAAGATGATGATGAAGATTTAACTTCAAACTCGGTCAAGATGTTTAGATAACAGAACAGAAGAACTTACTCTCGAAATGTATTATCTTTCCTTCAGGGGCAGTCGGGTGAAATTTAATTCATATAATTCTTATTTACGGGTGACTCCACTCCCGGCTCAATGTAAACAACATTGGGTTTACGATTCGGAGGTCGCGGGTTCGATCCCCAGTGGGGTAGGTATATATAATATTCGGTTTGGTTGGTGGTAGGGCATTTTAAATGTCCGCCTAGCTAGCTACCACCATCTTATCTAAATCTGCCTCCAAACAGCAACGTTAATAGCATTGTTGTGTTCCGGTTGTCAGGGATAAGAAAGCCAGCCCCCCAAATATGTTCGACCTCATCTTTACTTTCCATCAGGTGAGATTGCGGTCAAACGCGAATCCAGTTAATTATGAAAAAAGTACTACATCACTTAGATAATTTATTTTCAGTTAATAGATAGTAGATAATTTATTACAACAGGATTGTAATTTCTAACAGATCCCACTTCCGCTCTCCTCCCACTGTAACTCCTGTAAGCCAGGATCAACAGTGGTACTCTGTACGGCGCCTACTGAAGGTAGACGGTGCCCTACGTGACTCTATTGCTACCTTGGACCTCAGACTAATTAAAGAAAGAATTTAAGGGTGAAAAGTAGGAAAGAAAGAAAGTCCCACCTCCCCGCCAGCAAATGGGAGTGTAGATAATGTGACGCAAAAGGCCAAAGCGGCTAACCCTATGGGGGAGACAGTCAAGTGAAGCTCGACTCCCTAATTTAATACACCACAGACAGCGCCAGATCGCAGTGAGCGTTGATGGTGCGGTAGCCAGGAGGCTACCGTAGGTAAAAGTGCCAATAGTAGGTATGGTAAAAGCGATTGAACGCTCGGAAGTTGTGGCGGGTTTGTACTGTAATGTCTAACGGTAAGGGAGTGAGACCCTGGAGATCTGCAGCACAGGTTTTGAACCTTTTTCAGACCCAAATCTCTCACAAAGAAATTAGTATTTACCTACAATTACTGTTAAATAGATGTACATATTTCTTTGTGGTGAGATATTAAATATTTATTATCATTATTATAAACATTACTTCACTAAAATAATAGTAGGTATAACTGGCTATTAAGACAGAAGGTTATCTGTGATTCGAAAGACCCCTGTGAAACCCTCTGAATTATTCAAGAGGTTAACCCTTTTCAGTGTCTTTTTGCAATTTCACTAGGTCGAACCTCGGGTATCATTAAGGCCCTTCCAGATAGATTTAGTGGGGTTAACTCAGCGTAGTGTTAAAAGACTAAAGCTTAGTTTTCTTTGATTAAAGTTGAGGAACATTCAGGTAATGTGCAGCATGAATTTGAATTCGTGTAATTGCCATTTACTGATGACGTTACTCTAGATTGCGAACAATTTTCCCCAAAGAACCATAGTCGAATTGGATTAAAAATTTTCAGTTACCCAGGATTAACCATACAAAGTATGTCCATTCTGAAACCACATTTAGTATGGAAGTCTAACAATCCACTCCTGATTACGAACAACTTTCCTCTAGGAACTATATTTTAACTAGGAACTATATTAAGGAAGAAACCTCCCTCTCCTAAATGTTCAGTGTGTGGTATTGTGGAGGACGTTTGGCATATTACTGGGGAATGTGTGCGAAACGAGGACATTAGATGCCAGGTAGTAGCGATGGCCGAACATTTTAAAGAGATCGGTGGTTGTAACAGTGTTTTGGCATGTCCGCTATCGGATACTGCCAAGATACTGTACAAGATGGTGCAGACAGGTATAAACAGACGACAATGATCGGCTGTCTATATCTTCTTGCTTCCGATAGATGAAGGTCTAGTATCAGCTGTAGGGAACCATAAGAAGGCACAATGGAGTGACATAGTCAAATTGACTAAACTCCTTAAAAATAGAAAAAAAAAAAAACTATATCCGAATTCTTGTACTATGGATACTAGATGACATACATCAATATTTATAAAAACACTAGCTTTTTTTGGAATAACATTATCACGGAAATTTGTTCATCCCGCGGGTACTTTATTGGGATGAATCCTATGTTTTAATCCAGAGTACGCTCTACTTATATACCAAATTTCATCTAAATCCGTTCATCCGTTTCGTCGTGATTGATCAACAAACAAACATCTAAACTTTAGCATTTATAATATTAATTAGATATAGTCATCGGTAGATTCTAGGGGGTTTTCCACGATGAAAAAAGCTTACTTAAAATATTGAAAAGCTTATAATATACAGGGGCACAAAATTTTTAGTTCTCTGTCATTGTTCCATTGTGTGAATTCAAGCAGCGCACTTTTTACGACGTCTATGAAGTTTAAGCCTATTCTTTACGGGGTAATGACAAAGAACAGGTAACTAAAGGGAACGCAAACTTTTAATCACCCTTTAATAACGAGAAAGATGCTAACGGACACCTTTTGTGACACTTCACAAAGGAAAACACAGGAAGCGTGCTCATTAGTATTCCCTGAATGATGTATTTTATTATTACTGTGGATTGCACAGGTTAGACTGCTGAGCTCTAAACCAGGTAAACCTGTACCTTAGAGGTCAGTAGGTTCTTCCAAAATATAGTGAATAGGAATAAGAAAAATCATTGATCCGTTTAGCGACACTAAATACATTACAATTACTATATAACACTATATAACAGTTTAAAAGTAGTTTTCGGTGTCGTAAAGTGGTATCAAATCAGGGGTTTTATTACCTAATTTCATCGTAATCGTCATTTGATTACCTAATGTCAATGTGATTGGTTGCCTCATCGCTCGCTCGGCAATTTGACGGATTCTCATTGGTCAACGTAATCGATGACGATACCGATGATGTTATATAACTTAAGGGCTGGGGTTCTATTACATAATTTCTTCGTTATCGTCCTCACCTCAGCATTTGTTGAAATTGGGAGGAGAAAAGCGACTACAACGCTGGTTTTTAGTGGAGCCTAAGGTGATATCACGAACGCCCACGGGACACACAAACAATTAATATATACTTAAGTACCTGAATAATTTATACACATATATAGGTATAAATATATAGGTATATATACTATATATCCGAATGACTACTGTGCATTTGCACTTTGGATATGCTATAATTATTAACAAAATAGTAACAAATTAAAACAGAAAAAGGTATGCTGAGATGGTTTGGACATGTAGAGACATGAATGAAAGAAGACTAACGAAAGAGATATACGATGCGAATGTGGATGGAGTGTTGGTAGGGGAAGACCACGGCGAACGTACCATGATCAAATCGGGGATCTTTTAAAGAAGGGCTAAGTCAAGAGTACCCTAAACCGACGAGCATGAGCAACCTCATGAGAGTGAATTAAGCAAAAGAGCTGTGTCAGGATCGTAGCATGTGGAAGACTATGGTCTCTGCCTAACCCCTGTGGGAACAGGATTATTCCGAACCTGACCCGAAATCCTAACCCGGTCGCGGGTTAGGTTAGGAACTTGAAAAAAATTATATAAAGTGATAAGACAGCCTAATTGTGTTCTATTTGTTATCATCAAAAATTATTGTAAATTATTTTGCGCAATAAAGAGTATTTGTATTGTATTGTATTGTATATTATTTGTTCCGAACGTAGCCCTCTTCCTAACCTGACCCTACGTATCGTTCCTAACATAACCCGAATTGCGAGCGAACGAGCGAAGCGAGCGAGCAATATGGGTCGGACACCCCGATACTGTTGGTTCGAAGCTTGCTTCGCTCCCGCCTTAACCTTCGATGTCAGGTTGACTTATTTGTAACAAAACAAAATATGTACCCATTGTATTCAAATTTTAGTTTTTTTACTTGTGAACATTCCGTACATTATACTAAAGAAATTATGTATATGAATAGGCTATCCACTAGAAGAAATTTTGCTTTCGATGATGTGGCATTCGCACAACTGTACATTCGATCTTATGGCTTTCGCATTTCGATTAAATGGCCCATCGGCTAAATGGCGTATTTTTTAGTCTATAGGAAAGAGGAGAGGGGAATCCTACTTATATCGCAATTCGGGTTATGATTGGAACGAT
The DNA here is from genome assembly GCA_949316235.1 of Oegoconia quadripuncta. NCBI lineage: Eukaryota > Metazoa > Arthropoda > Insecta > Lepidoptera > Autostichidae > Oegoconia > Oegoconia quadripuncta. The sequence continues at coordinate 28,804,274 of OX438749.1, forward strand.
ACGTAGGGTCAGGTTAGGAAGAGGGCTACGTTCGGAACAAATAATATAATTTTTTCCAAGTTCCTAACCTAATCCGCGACGATAGTGACTTAATGTATGTATGTAGATATATTGCTTATATCTTTATTATTATATACATGAGAGCTACTCAAGCCTGCTTTAGCGAAACGCGCGAACCTACCGTGACGTCGTAAGTCTCATATACACCTATATGACACTTAATTTGCATGCCAAAGCAGTCACCCGCGAACTCTCTTGTTCCGCGATCTAATAAACATCACTGACATTCGAGTCTTAATTGAAATTTGAACTTTTGTTTGACTAAATGAAGACGGGAAGACGTTACGTCACATATAAATTCTAATATATGCTCCACATTAGGTAAATAGCTACTGCCATGGACAATCGAGGATGGTACCGTGGACTTTTGAGTGAAAAACCATGGAAAGATGCTTATATTCATCGTCATGTCTAGTGTCATTCTGATATCCTTTTCGTCTGTACTGGGTTGATATTATATTGAAATTTCGACCTCATCTTCCTTAACATCCGGTGTGATGGAGGTCAAGGACCAACCCGCTGTACAATAAAAAAAAATTCCCGAGCTACCCTATACTACGAGAGGCTGGCACCGTCCCTGTGGCGAGCAACGCCCGCGTTTCCCCGACATATATATAATATGAACCTATAAGAAAAACTATCAACATAAAGGCCCTTCTTAGACCGCATAATGTGAGGGCAAATACGGAACCTTGCATTATGCATGTCCCGTCTCGCACTTAGACGATTTTTAATATAGAACTTACACTCAAATTTTCGATATTAATAATTTTGCAAAATCTGTAGTAATTTTATGGCCAACCAAACCGAGTGTTAAATATGCGGAATACAAGCTGGATTTCGAACCCGCACCTCAGTGATGCAATCCCAATCATAAAGTGACGCGCGAACCATCATAGAAAGGTTAAAAAGGTTAAAAAAATATTACACAAAAGATGTTAAAAACAGGTCACCCGTACGAATGCAAATTCCCAGCTAACTAAATGAATAATTCATTTTATCGCATCTAGTACAGTTGGACACAGATTGCTAATACAAATTAAGGTCTTAGCATACGTGACGTGTTTATTCTCGTGCCGGACGGAACGGGACGATTTTTTGACATCGTTGCATTTAAAAACATAGCAATAAAATACACGTGGCGAGAAACACAGGCGGAACGGGACGGCAATAGAAGAAACATCGTTATGGCATCTTCTTCATCTAATACTACGGCAACCATTGCTAGTTCTTCAAAAGTAAAATCGAACATTTTGTGCTGAAATATGGTTGCAGCACTAGCACGACTATCGTTGAACACCGTCCTGTACGTATGTTTTAAAACCACTTTCACGTTAGGAACTATACCTGTCCCGTCTCCGTTCCGTCCGAGAAATTACCCGTCACGTATGCTAAGACCTTTACTGTGCCAAACTCGGGCTTTGTTGCTTTAGTTCTGCAGGAGTTGCTATGGTATATCGAATTACACTACTCCGAAACACGTTTGACTGAAGAACGGTTCATGGAATTCCGAGTACGCGGAGTTTGTTCATCATTAAATTTTTTTATTAAAACCAACTCCGCAATGTACTCGGAATCGATCAACCATTCTTCGGCCAAACGTGTTTCGGGGTAGTGTAATTCGGTGTACTATACGTAGGTCTAATGGTTACGACAGTATAAATACCAATGTTAGAAATCTAATAATTGGTGTAGTTGGGCATGACGTCGCTACGTTTAAGGCTATCATAAACCTGATAAACAATTTATCAATCTTACTTGAAATCAATATTAACTATATCAATATTTACTTCGTTTTTGTCTTTTTGTACCCAAATTTACGTATGTGCTCCGCTGCTCACCTTTATGGAAATTCTGCAACACTCTACTAAGTTTGGACACTATGATACAAAATTTTCTTACAGAAGTTCTGAACTGCCTCCTCGACTCCCGGTCCTGGTGCTAGGCCTCCCTTCCAATTCGTTTCGGAGTCATCGGTATCCGTAAAATATCGATGTACGCGATCATACAAAATATTATTCTGACGCCTCACACAGCCGAACGTTTTGGGGTAGTCTTCAGCAGCAAAGTACCGAATTAACTCCAATTCAAGGTTATTTTCTTGCAGGGTCTGAAGATTGAAGTTATTTGCCCATATGCAATCTGATTGAGCGCAAATAAGGGTGAAAAAGGCCTTTCGAAAAATATAATGCTCAATAAGTTTGGTTTATGTTCTTGTTAAGTAAAATACGTAGATTGATAGTTTTTATTGCATATATTTGTCATTCAATATTTTGCGGGTTAAGAAATGCTTTTCTCCCTTTGCAACTATGTAAGTTTGGGAAGTTGTTTGCTACCAAGTGGCGGTTAAGGACAAAGTTCTCTTGATTACCCCGGGGACCTAAAAAGACTATATAGGCATTGACCAATTCATCTGAATACATTCCAAGCAATTCATACTTTATAAACCATTATACGAATCTCCATAGACAACTATCAAATTTATGGATTGTTGAAATATAAAAATTAGCAATTGGCTTCACACCCAAGCCTATTCAGAATGGACATTTTTAATACTAAATAAATAATAAATAAATATGCTTAGACATACATACAGCGTCATCTAGTTCCATAGTAAGCAATTATAGGCTTGTGTTGTTTATACCAGATGGTTGATATACTACATAAATACTTTATTTATTTTTTGTAAATAAATACTTATTATAAATGAAAACATCCATAACTCGGGTACCTACACATGTCCGTATTCTTCACACAAACATTATGCCCCTAGCGGGATTCGAACCCGCAACCTTTTGGTATAGTGATCAGAGTTGCTAACCACTACACCAAACAGGTGGTCATGACGATGAGTCTTGATGATGAGTTTATTAAATGTAACGAAATTATTTTCGCGAGGTCCATAACTCCTTGTATTAAATATTTTAACATGATCAACATATCTAAATGATGAGAAACATCTTTTTAAGTCCGACTGTACCCTGTCTGAAGAGTCTTGCTCAGTGTTTGCAATGACGTAACTATTGTTTGGATCTGCTCTTACTTAACGAGAGAGCTTCTCACTGAGTTTTAGGAAATTTAATGTCTCTGCGCTGGACACATTGACTAAAATCAGAACTTAACATCATAGCCAGTCCCCCAAATAAGTTGGGAGGTCGCTTCTATCTGCGGCCTCATTTTCACTTAACATCAGGTATGAATGAGGTCAAGTGCAAACCCATTGCGCATAAAAACATATCACTGAAAAAGCTGTTCACTTGTCATGTGGAACCGAGTGCAGCCGCTGAAACTGCAGAAAAAATCAAAATTATTAAATTTAATAACCGGCCAAGTGCGTGTCGGACTTTGCACATTTAGGCTTCCGTACCAAATGTTCTGTGCAAACGTAAATCTATATTACGCGTTTGTTCGCAAAATGAAGTTGGTGAAATCAAATATTGGTATCCCACTCCCAAGTAATCCCAACTAATATTATAAATGCGAAAGTTTGTGAGTGTGTATGTCTGCATGTATGTGCGTATGTTTGTTACCTCCTCACGCCTATACCGCTGGACGGATTTGGATGAAATTTGGATGGTAGATTAGGACCTAGATTGACATATAGGCAAATCTTTTTGCTGAACCGATTTTGATGAAAATTTTCGACGCGGACGAAGTCGCGGGCAGTGAGCTGGTTTGGTGATAAAATATATGTAATAATGAACATTATCACCAAATTTCAAGTTCTTAGGTCAATAGGAAGGTAAAAATATTTCGAAACAAAATTTTGGAAAAAAGCTGACTTTGATGGCTTCTCTTGCCTTTGTTTTGGTATATTTTTTAAAACAAAACATACAGTCTCTATCTACATAACAACCTCTTGTTGGGAGAGGATAAACGCCAGCTGGATCTGATCGAGGTTTATTGTTGCTGGAATGTTGCACCAATTGGAAGAGGAAGCAAAACTGGCCGCGTGCCAGTACATATACATTTAGATTTGCGCCATCTATTGGATTGTCCTGGAACCCGGGAGAAAGGTACACTTGTACCTATTGACGTGAATTAATCGATTAGTGGAAGGTTCACGGGTTCGCTGATAGATGGCGCCAGTCTTTACATTTTTGTGATGACAGAGTCAGGCGAGGTTCTATACTGAACACCTCTAAACAATGATCCATACGTTCGGATAAAAAAATGTTTTTTTTCACGCCCTCTTTCACTTGTATGGGGAGAATTAGACATCAGTATTCCTCTAATAATTGTGTATATTTCTATTTATCCTTTAAGTTACTACATTTTAATATCTACTCGTAGATATGTTACCTCAGTACACCCAACTCCCCTGCCTATGAAGCGTTAATAATATCGCCTGAAAATACTTGAACAGCCAAGTGGAGAAGCGACTATTGATATATTATATAATATTGAAAATTCATTAATTAAGTTAAGACATTGAAAGAAATCCTTTTTTCTTATGGCTAACGGGTTGGTACTTGACCTCAATCACACCTGATGTTAAGTGAAGATGAGGTCGAAGGTGAAAGCGTACGCGCGCATTTAATTGATAATTTCGTGGTAAAGAACGCTAACTATTCTAACTAACCCTATGGTTGACTGGAAGAAATCCCTCTTTGGGATAAGTCCGCCGTTGTACTCAATTTATGTATCAATGCAAAATTAATGTATTGCCTTTTTGTACAATAAAGCGTTTACAAACAAAGAAACAAACAAGAACGTAATCATATTTAAAAAAATGTAAACGTATAAACTATACAGGTACTCCTCGTTTTTTTTTTAAATAATTTGTAATTTTTGGGTAGGTAATTAGGGTTTCTTCGCTACTTCGAGACTTATGCAGGGCAGGTGCAGCAAATAAAGCGAATATTACTTGTTAATTATTTTTAATAATTCGTAATATAAAAAGAGTTCAGAAGTAAACAAGTGTACGAACGGTAACCTTGTAATCAACCTTGTAATATATAAATTATTATATAAATAAAAAATAAATAAATTGCGAGATTACACAAAAATTGTATATTAGGTAAATAAATTAGAAAGGACGTCCTCTGACCGCTGCTTCACCCTGACAGGGTATGTGCATGAGTACTTACTTACAATAATTACTATAATTACTGTTATTAGCATAAGTATTGTATACATGTTGCAGTTACAATAAATAAATAAATAAATAATCATTTGCATCAAAAATGATTTTAACATCTTTTAGGTGACATCATAACAAGGTTCATACTTTGTTTGTGTCGTAATAAACATTTTATAAAAATATTAGTATTTACGCACTCTGACCCCTTTTTTTAAAAAAAACGTAGATCCGAGGCTACATATAATTCCACAAGGCTTCAGTTTCTTGAACTTTATTTATTTATTTATTTATTTAACACTTTATTGTATATAAGCATACACGTCAAACAAAACAAAAAAACAGGAGAATATTAAAATATACAAAAGGCGAGCTTATCTCTCTATAAGAGATCTCTTCCAGCAAACCTCAGTAAGGAGACAAATAGATGAGGTAACGTAACTTTGTTACAGAAGGATTAATACGACTATTACTTTCATGGGTTTCTGCACTTGACTGTACATTTTAAGAGGGCGATTGCCGAGCTCGTGTGGGACGTTGAATTATGAGAGTTTTTCATCGATTCTTATACGGTCCAATGATTAGTTCCATCGCAACATGTCTTCACATTTAGTGAATATTAAATTTATTGGGATACAGCCTGTGAAATGTGTTAATACTCTCGATTTTCATTTAGAATTTTGAAGTATTTTTAAAGTGATTTTATAGATTGATATTTTGGTATCACAATATATTTATACATAGGAAAGAATCTGCAATTGTTCAGGTAAAATCGTGAAATACATTAACATAAATACAAGATATAAATATAAACTTGTTGTTCAGAGTCATATTAATCATTCAAGGGACAATATATAGTACAGTGGCACCACTCTGCCTTTCGGCTCCACAGTATACCAGCTTCGTGGTTGCTCCAACCCAGCACATGCTGAGTGGAGACCTTTTTGGATTTAGTACAGGTATTGTAAACTTATGTATAAAATACTCTTTATAACAGAAATCCAAATAAATGCTTTTCTTTCTTCTTTCTTTCTTCTTTCAAACTCAAACTCAAAGCATTTTATTTCAACGTAAGATACATAATATAATTTGTTGAATGTCAATTTAAATCTATTGGAAATAAAAATAGGGCCAAGCATTTTTCGGTCAGTCGGTATGTCCAAGCTACCACCGCTTCGGAAAGGGAAATCATCTGCGGGAAATGAAGCGGCGCAAGAAACCCACAGGATCATTTTCTTTTCTTTTCTCTTTTTTTTATATATATAAAAGTATACAACTAATACAATTTTATCATTTTTGGGAGCTGGGCGAAGTATACCAAGCGTTTTTGTCATTCAGGTAATCACTACTTTTTTGTTTTTGTTTTTGTTTTACTAAGTTTTTGTCACTAATTTTGTAATAACTTTTTTTGTTAATGTTGTTTTGACATGGTTTTTAAATTGTTTTTCATTTAGATTAATGATATTCTCAGGTATAAGGTTATAAAAGCGTATACAGTGTCCCATAAATGATGTATTAACTTTGCTCAGTCTGAACATAGGGGTGGCTAATTTGTCCTTATGTATCAAATTTAAGTTATGCTTATCGCTATTTTTTGGGAATGCAGAAATATTTTTTCGTACGTACATAATACTCGTACTTTTATAATAAGGTTCCAATAGACATTCTAAATGTGCCTTTAACTAAATTGCCAAAGGCAATTATAAAGTTTCTGACTATCTAAATGATAAGCATGCATGGATATGAACCGCTCGGTGATACTCAGTCTATTATTTCTTTTTTTTTTCTTTATTCAATCATAAATTGTAAAAATACTTACTTAAAAAGAGTAACCCCTGAGTTTCTTGCTCGTTCTTCTCCGGGGCGTCTGCCTTGTGAATGAGCGGTAATTGTATATCATGACGATTTCAAATGATAATCTCATGAATTACTTTTTTTCTAATTTCGCCTCTCGCAGAAGACCGACGTCTGAGTAGTGGCATTTTGCCACTGCGCTTCGTCCGGTGAGCGAGGGCGCCGGAGGCCCACCTTCCAGTCTCTCTCCAGAATGGTAGCGGTATTTAAAGAGTGTAAGGTTTATTTTATTCGGGGGAATGTAATTTTATTAACTGGCATCATTGACGGAAGCGAGGAAGGAAAAAACTTGGCGGAGTGGGGACACTCTGGCCGGCGGGTAAAAGGAAAAACGGCAGCGACAGTGCGAGCAGTTCTTTGCGAGTTTCGGAAGCGAAAGGTAGTCTGATTAGTAGTAACTGTGTATTGATTGTAACAAAGAAATATATTACATTGAGTGCAGAGTTCTTGTTTTACTGAGATATCCTATATCTCAGAAGCGGGTAACGGAGCAGAAAAAAAAAATAATTGGTAAGTACACGCCCACAATTTACTTATATAGATCAGTGTGTTAAATAGATACCCACCATATTAGTTTTACAACGCATTATTCGACCGCATAGCAAGTAATTCAATTCATTATAGATACACTTCTGAATTCGAAACTTGATTTATTCTTTACAATTCCGACCACGTGGTACCTACGATGGGTTGAAAAGACACGCGTGTTTCCTCGAGTACGCGCGTCGGCAGACCACGTGGTCTAGGAAGGGGTCTCCTCCCCAGCTTAAACTACACAATATCATATCTTGTGAATTGTTGAAACATAACGGTTTCTTTTAAATTAATATTCAATTTTATGTAATAAATCCCTATTCCATCTTTTGGTATTAAACCTTACTTAGTTTTATGTCGGATATTGTCACGTGATTGCGTAGGTACCCACCTAATATTGTCTGGCATAATTAAATCTATGCAATGGTGCAGACTCGGTTACCTATCTACAAATTGTGATCGACGCAAATAAGCATTGACTTTCCCGCTTATAATTGTGATTTGATTCATTATCATTCACTAGTCTTGGGAATTTTTTATGGGATCTAGCTTAAGGAGTTCTATGGGTTTTATTGCAGTTAATAGTAGAGTACACTAATATTGTATTTTTTATACCATGGTGGAAAACACCATCGATTTCCCATGACCCCCATAATATAAGAAACGCGACATTATGACTACGGTTTCTTAAAGGGGATGAAAAATTCAGTTATTTTTGCCGTAGGACACACCGTTTCCGAGATATTTAACATTTTGTGATTTTCCACAATTTATGACACCAACAATTTGTGACGAGTTTCAGACAAATGGATGAAGGAGATAACAGGCGGAGCCTAGAAACTCCTCGGCGCAACCGCTCGCGCTCCAGGCGCAGCCGCAGCCGCAGTCGCTACCGCAGCCGCAGCCGCAGCCACGGTCGCCGTTTACTGGAACGCGAACAGGCGCTCAAGCTCGAACAAGAACGAGTGCGTCTGCTGGAGCTTGACTTACAACGAGAACGCGAGAATGAACGACGCAGACAACGGAGCGAGCGACGCGAATCACGTGACGAGAGAAGGCGCAATACCCACAGCCGCAGCCGCAGCCGGTTACCTGGTGCGGACCGCAGCGAACGCCCAAAAAGGTCACGTAGCCCTTCTTTTACTACTAGGGATGTTGCCCAAATCATACAAAACATTAGAGATACCCTTCCATCGCAGCTGTCAGGCCCGAACGCACAATTTACTCACAGAAGTTTCGATAGTAAAAACATTATTCCGGAATTTAATCCTGCCGAGAAAAATCAACGCATGGACATATGGCTAAAAAAGGTTAATGAGTGCGCAAAGGTCTACGGCTGGGATGAAAGGACCGTGGTGCACTTCGCTATGCAGAAGCTGTCAGGATTAGCGAAGACCTGGTACGAAAGTTTGAGCTCGATATTATATACCTGGGAAGAGTGGCAGATTAAGTTGATTAACGCGTTTCCGTGCGAACAGAACTACGGGCAGATGCTAGAGGACATGTTAAAGCGTAGGAGTAGGCCCAACGAGCCGATTCAAAACTATTTTTATGAGAAGCTAGCTCTCTTAAATCAGTGCGAAATTACCGGTAGGCGTGCTGTCGATTGCGTGATTCATGGCATTGGCGATAGGACCATGAGATCCAGCGCGTTAGCTTTGCGATGTGGCGAACCTGACGAATTATTAAAGTTTTTACTTAGTAACAACAAAGAGATTTACACCATGCAGTCATTTGCTAGGGACAGTAATGTTAACTCGACGGACGATAGGTCTAACTACCGTACTAAAGCAAGGATTAATCCTGGCTTATTCTGCTATAATTGTAAGGAAAAGGGGCACCCGTTCTCAAGATGCCCTAAACCATTAATTAAATGTAGCCATTGTCAAAAAGTAGGGCACAAACCTGAACTGTGCCGCTTCAAAACCGATGTAGGTTCAACAAAGTCCGACTCGGTTCCAAAAACTATGCGTATATCAAGTACACGGCCATGTAATAAGTTTATAAAGGTGGCAAGCGTAGAAGGAGTGCCACATGAAGCATTTATAGATCTTGGTAGTGAGGTCACCCTGATCGCGCGATCTAGTTTTGCGAAGCTTGGTCTTACTCATGATCATATCCCATCGACTATGCAGGGATTCGGCAATAACCTAGTAAGTTCCATAGGCTCGGCGAGCTTAATCATATCAATCGACGGCGTAGACGCTACTGTTTTATGTCGTATAGTAGAGGATCGATTCCTAGAGAAACCCGTGCTTGTTGGCCAAAGCTATACAGAGCAACCACATATAGTCGTATATAAAGACGTTAACCGGCTTCAATTTATACACGTCGATACCGAAACTCCTTACTACGACCTAGATGGAGACGATGAGCGGCTTGAGAAAGTTAGGGTTCTAGCATATTGTAAGCTTTACGGGGCCGCTAGCGTTAGGGTTGCAACTGAGACTCTACTAACTGGTAGTGTAATCATTGACAGCAACGTCGTAGGAAAACCAGGCGAACAATTTGTTGTTCACGGCGGTGTTTACGAAGTTAGGAGTGGTTTCCTCTATGTTACGATGACGCCTCTCGCGGTACCGTGTTGTCTCCAGGAAAACTCCGTATTTTCCCGTGCCGAAAAAGTAGAAAGCGTCTACAGACTCGCGAGCGCAGAGGATTCATCGGTCGAAAGTAGAAGTTCGGAGGTGGTAGAGACTAAGCCTTTTGACGAGAGTTTAGTACAAGTAGGGGATTCGGTGTCGGAAATAGATAAGACTAAGCTTTTAGAGTTATTACGACGGCATGAGCAATGTTTTGCCCACGACTTACTAAGCCTAGGTTGCACGAACGTTACAGAAATGAAAATTGAGTTGAGCAGCGAGCACCCTGTGGTCTACAGGCCGTATCGTCTCTCATATCACGAACGCGAACAGGTTCGAACTATGATCGACGAAATGTTACTGGCTGGTATTATCCGAGAATCTACGTCCGGCTATGCCAGCCCGATCATTCTGGTGAGAAAGAAGAATGGTAGTCTTCGATTGTGTGTGGATTATAGGTTGCTTAATTCAATCACCTCCAAGGAAAGATATCCCATTCCCATAATCGAGGACGAAATTGCGAGATTATCCGGTCAGGCATGGTTCATCACACTCGACTTAATGTCAGGGTACTATCAGGTACCAATCGCCGAGGATAGTAAACATTTGACTGCGTTTGTCACACCGGACGGCCAGTATGAGTATAATCGTATGCCGTTCGGTCTGGCAAACGCACCCGCCGTCTTCCAGAGAATGATGAACCGTGTCTTGGGACCGGTTCGGTTCACTAAAGCTACTGTGTATCTCGATGATCTGCTAATTTATGGCAAGACACCTGCCGAAAGCATGGAACGCCTAGAGGAAGTTCTCAAGCTGTTGGAAGGTGCCAATTTAAAGCTCAATTTATCTAAGTGCAGTTTTCTGCAAAATAAGATAGATTATTTAGGATACGAAATCACCTCGGCTGGTGTGCGACCAGGACCGGCAAAGATCCTGAGTGTCGTGAATTTTCCTGTACCACAAAACGTACACGGTGTACGCCAATTCTTAGGACTAGTTAGTTACTTCCGAAAGTTCATTCATTCATTTGCGCAACTGGCTCATCCACTCACGAAACTACTAAAAAAAAAATGTTGTATGGGAATGGACGACTGAACAGAAAGACTCATTTGAGACTCTGAAATCTAAGCTGGTAGCTAGGCCTGTTCTCGTATTATATGACCCCTCGGCCGAGACCGAACTACACACGGATGCCAGTAGATTAGGAGTTGGTGGAATATTACTTCAGCGTCCACAAGACGGTACGGGCTCATTCCATCCTGTAGCTTATTATAGCCGCCAGACGACTCCCGAGGAAAAGAATTTTCACTCGTACGAGTTAGAGACGTTGGCGGTTATATGCGCTCTTAGGAAATTCAGGGTATACCTATTAGGCAAGGTTTTTAAGGTAGTCACCGATTGCAGTGCACTACGTTCAACGTTTGAAAAGCGCGATTTGATACCCAGAATTGCCCGTTGGTGGCTCGCATTGCAAGAATTTGAATGCTCTATCGAGTATAGAGCAGGGACTAAGATGGGACATGTTGATGCCCTTTCCAGGAATCCAATTCCTGACACGGAAATTTCAGATCCGGTAAAATACCCTATGGTATTGACAATATCCGACGAGGATTGGTTACTAACCCTACAGATGGGAGACACTGAGTTAGGTCGAATACGGGACATTGTTAGCAGCGACTTAGACTCAAAAGGCCTTGAGTACATAAAAGATAATTACGTCTTGAAGAATGATAGGTTGTACAGGTGTATAGGAGGTAACAAGGAATGCATTAGGTGGGTGGTCCCGAAGGGTGCAAGGTGGCAGTTGTGCAAAATGAACCACGACGACATAGGGCACGTCGGTTTTGAGAAAACTCTTGAGCGCATAAAAAGGAACTACTGGTTCGCAAAGATGACGCGATTTATAAAAAAATACGTAAGCGCATGTATCGACTGTGCATACGCCAAAAAGATCACGAACGCGCGAGAGGGATTACTGCACCCAATAGAGAAGGCCGCGATCCCGTTCCATACTTTGCACATCGACCACCTTGGGCCTTTCGTGAAATCTAAAAGAGGGCACACGCACATATTGACGGTCGTAGATTCATTTACCAAATTCATATTTATTAAACCTGTGCGGAACACCAACACTCAAAACGTAATAAAGGTCTTACAAGACATATTCGACATATTTAGGGCTCCAGACAGGTTAGTCAGTGATCGAGGTTCCTGTTTTACCTCTCATGCGTTTAGGAGGTTCTGTCTTGACCGAGGCATAAAACACGTGTTGAATGCAGTAGCAAGCCCTAGGTCAAACGGTCAGGTAGAGCGCTATAATCGCACTATTCTTGATTCTTTGACGGCACAAAATTTGAGAGACCATGAAAAGGATTGGGATAGTAAATTAGGGAAAGTCCAATGGGGGTTGAACAATACCATACAAAAGAGCATAGGAAAAGCCCCGGCTGAGGTTATGTTTGGCACGGTAATGAATAGCGAATTCAAACCGGCTCTAAATGTAATAACGGACGAAACTCGACAGGTTTCAGATTTATCGTGTCTTCGTGCCGACGCTAAGCAGCGAATTGATAAAGCCCAGATCTCACAGAAAGAATATTACAACCGGGGTAGGCAACCTGCGCGTTGCTACAATAAAGGTGACCTGATTAAAATAACGAAAGTCGCTTTTCAAAACCACGGTCAAAGTACAAAACTAATGCCATCTTATGAAGGCCCGTTTAGAGTCGTAAAATTGTTAGGAAACGATCGTTACCGAGTCGCTCCCATAGCTGGTTTTGAAAAAATGAAAAACAAAAGGAAAACTACCGTCGCTGCGGACAGGATGCGGCCATGGATACATGTGGCCTCATTGAGCTTAGACGACGATAATGTCGAAGATGATGAGGATGGTGTTGACGATGAGTCGGGCTAGACTAAATGGTCTCATTCTTATGTCCTTATTGTTTTCTGTCTTTAGTATTTCTTACGTTATATGATGTTTACTTTTATTAATACCAACTATGTTGTTTTGTATTGTTTCAGGTCAAGAGCGGAAAACAAATACATCTGTATTTTGGCCTGAAGCTATACCGAACGACGCGGTTGTTGCACCTGACGGTTTCCCGGGCGTAATTAGTGTAGTTTATAATAGATTGATAACGTTGCAATTACTGGATAAGGAAATTACGATTTAGGTACTGTATACTAATTACATTATACATTATTTATATTTATATCGATACTTAGAGACTGGGTAGATAATGTAAACTGAATTTATAATTATTATTTAATTATTTTAGTGTAATAGTGTTTACATACATACATAATAATAAATTGATAATGATATTAGAATGGTTATTTGGCTACAAGGATATAAACATTATTCTTAAGGTTACTTGGTTATAAGGATTACTTGGTTTCAAGGATTACTTGGTTTCAAGGATTATTTGGTTTCAAGGATTATTTGGTTTCAAGGATTATTTGGTTTCAAGGATTGCTTGGTTACAAGGATAGTTTTTTTTTTTTTTTTTTTTTTACAAATGTTAGTAAATGTAATAGGTTTGTAAATACAATTTACAATTATTGGTTATATGTACCTGCCTAGAGTGCTTCATTCCGCCAAGTGTAAGGTTCCACCTGGTACATGTATGAGGTCATACATGACATCAGGATGGTCGAGTGTAAGGTTTATTTTATTCGGGGGAATGTAATTTTATTAACTGGCATCATTGACGGAAGCGAGGAAGGAAAAAACTTGGCGGAGTGGGGACACTCTGGCCGGCGGGTAAAAGGAAAAACGGCAGCGACAGTGCGAGCAGTTCTTTGCGAGTTTCGGAAGCGAAAGGTAGTCTGATTAGTAGTAACTGTGTATTGATTGTAACAAAGAAATATATTACATTGAGTGCAGAGTTCTTGTTTTACTGAGATATCCTATAAGAGTTAGTACCCCAGGAGGGTACCAGCACTATTAGTGCTGGAGAATCCCTCATCGCTCAGGCTGCCCTACTTATTCTGGAGTGGACACCTTCCTCAAAGGCCGGCAACGCATCTGTGACCCTTTTGGTGTTGCGGGTGTCCATGGGCGGCGGTGATTGCTTTCCATCAGGTGACCCGCATGCTCGTTTGCCGCCCTCTCATATAAAAAAAAAAAAAAAAAAAAAAATTTACTGTGTATCTCAGCGGTAAATAAGCGGGCTCCCAATTTTGGAGGTCCGGGTTCGATTCCCAGACAGGCCATGTGCCAATGTGTTTTTAAATTGAATTGCTTATGTGCATTTATCCGTTTGGTCTCTTAAACGGTGAAGGAAAACATCGTGAGGAAACCTGCATGCCTGAGAATTAAAATTCAAAGGCATGTGAATTCCCCAACCCGCATTGGGCCAGCGTGGTCGACTATGGCCCATATTCCCTCAAATACGAGAGAAGGCCTATTATCTCTGCAGTGGGATGTTTACGGGCTGCTGAGTAGGGTTTATTTAAATTAAATTTTTAACCAGGCTTAAGCATAATACATATTGCTCATACATTACAGCCTCATATGCAAACAGGTTTAGACTTTACATTAGGTATGTTTAAGGCCCTAAGATAAAATTTAAATTTCCTTCGCTTAGTCTAACCTGGCTGACTCAGAATCAAGTTCATATAAAATTGCCTGCGGACTATGAATTAATGGTATTAACTCAAGCTTCAGTTTTTTGATAGCTCGTACAAAATATAATTTCTTCGGTGCTGCTTTTAGGAATAAAGCCACACATGGCAATCTATATACTTCGGCTTTGCCTTTTTGACCCCTAAATTTATGGATTTGTTACGATATTCCCCTTTTTGGAAATTTTTGCAAAATATTTGCAAAATTCTGAATTTACAACTCGAAAATCGCGTTTGGAAACAAGCTACTCTTCCAATTAGATATGGCGGACTTGGCATACGCACAACAAAAAATTTAATATTTATTATTATTAAATCTGTACACGTATGTATGTCTATCCACTTCAATTCTCACTTTTGTCACTCACGGTCTTGCTGGAAGAAATCTCTTTTTAGAGATAAGCTTGCACCTTTGTACATCCTCTTTATTGCTGTACTGTTTTTATGATTAGTGTACAATAAACTATAAATAAAAAAATAAAAATAAAACCTCTAGCCTGGCACTCCCTGCTTTTCTTTCCTCCGCTTACAGCACACTCCCTCTCATCAGTGAGATATTAAATTCCCATATGCTCGGTGATGCAGAGCTGGAACCGTGGCTGAACAAGCTCAAAGTAACAAGCGCTGTAAATATGCGTCAATCGCTATAAACCACGAGTTTGCGGCGCTTGCAGTGGAGACATTGGGCCCGTGGTCTTCTGACACGGATTTATCCGTTAGACTGGTCCACGCCTCTGGAGATGTGAGAGCCGGTGCCTACTTCGCTCAGCAGCTGAGTTTATGCATTCAGTGGGGCAAGAGCGCTAGCTTACTAGGTACTATGCCTCACGGAAGCGAGTTGGACGGCGTATTTTTTCTATAGGATATAGATATTATTAATTGTGTTTTATGAAGTTGTTGTTTCATGTACATACTTAATTTATTCAATAAAATATTATATTTCAAGGCTGTCAATGTTATTTTAGTGATATCCAATGACATAACTGTAGTATCGTGACAGTAAATGTTAAATGACAGCGGATTCCGTGCCTGGTACGGTGATGGCTTTCAACAGTAATCAAGAGCCGTCAGGCGTCCACCCAAGCTGAGCTTGTTAGCAAAAGAGTTATCTAGTCCATCATAAAAAAAACAAAGGCATTTCGCATTATGAATTAAGGGATCGATACCGTTATGTAAAAATGTGCGGTATGCTGGAATATATTACTGGAATTTCCTCTTCAATTTAAGAGCTATGCTCTTGACGGTGGAGTCGATTCCAGTCTTCTCTACATTCCGCCTTTTATTTGAGTTCCTGATACTTTTTTCTTTACTTGTACCATGTATGTTCTTCTAGGCCTTCCCCTCTTCCTCTTCCCCTCCACTTTTCCTTCAATGATGTTCTTGATAAAGTTGTCGTTTCGTATGAGATGACCCAACATCTTCCTTCTGTTTTCAATTATCTTCAAAAACACTCTCTTCCCATTAATCTTATGCAGGACCTCTTCATTGCTCTGTCTTTCCATACAGTATTATACTTTCTTATAATACATGAGGATTGGTTGGTCTACGATACATCCAGACATAGACTGTACACACATACATACACCCAATGCGTCAAACACAACACGCATCGATTATCATTGGTGATAAATATGATATCAGTGGTCACCCATTCAAAGAGTACAAGACGAATAACGAATGCATTCTGCGAAACACTTAACTTTAAAACAGTCATTGAAGATTTACAAGCCTGAAGATTTTCTTAACTTTCCATCAGTTATTTGGAACTCTTAACTAAATTAAAGGCACTCAGACTCATCAATTAAGGTAGTTAAGCGTTGAGGAAGAATCCTCAAACTGGAGCTTAATTTGCTAGAGTTGTTTCGATTTAAGATAAAAAATACATTTGTTTTAAAAATGGAGCAGTCGTGGCGCAGTTGCATTAGCTATTCGCTTTCGATTAGCGAAGTTAAGCACTGTCTGGCGCGGTCTGTCCTTGGATGGATTACCACTAGCGGAATTTTAATATACGAGTGTTTCCGTGCTTTTCGGTGGCCCACGGCGGCTTTAAAACACTGACGGTCATGCTGGCCGTTTGACACAAATGCACCAATATTCATGTAAAAAAATTCTGTGTGAAATATAATTATTATACAGTTGAAAAAGAAAACTTCTCCTTTTTAGGAGTCGGTTAAATAGCCCGATTGACCCCCAGTATTAAAAACAAATCATCATCAGCAGCTTTATAGGTTCCCTCTGTTGGGGTACAGCCTCATCAGTGAGATGAGGCCAGAATCCACCACGCGGACCCAATGCATCACACTTCGTCACTAACAAAATACTTTTTACTTTGCGAATTATCTTATATTAATCTATAATAATGTCAATGCCTACCATGATGTAGTCCTCACGCCGACTCATCCCAACACGGGTGTGACAGAAAACCAGCTCAACTCTTTGAGCGAAGCATTATGCTGAGTTGTTACCCATTCACTGCTACGGCCCACATAGCAATATTTTTGCAAATCATAGCCTAGTTGTTAATTTCTTAGTTAACAGTTCTTAACAATGTGATTTCTAATCGTGTAAATTGTAATGTACCTATTGTTGTGTGTTTTAAGTAGTGAATTTCAATAAAGAAAAGAGGTTTTCTATGACAATCAAGTTAAATATTTAATATTATTTATATATTATAAAATCTTATGTTTTCGTTCATATCTTGTCTTTCGTTACTTTCAATTTACGCAGAACTTTTCGTCATAAATCTTGAGACATGTCAAAATTTCCTTTCTTCAAGGCCAGCCGCAGCATATTCCGTTGCCGTATGCCAGAATGGCACACTCTGTGATATTGAATAATATACTCGTTTGCAAAAGACGAGTTCCACAAGCTAGAATAAGAGCGAGGGTTACGCAATAGTGCACACAGCTGTAGAGATGTTGGCACTCGTATTTTACTCCTTATTGTGGGTGAAAAGATAGATTTAGATTTATTTCGTTCAATTTTATAATGTCATATCATACATACATATTCACACACACAGACTTCTATAACAATTCTTTCTCCAGGGTTTGTGAACTCACTTCCCACCGTACGTGATAGTCAGTCGTTACCTATTTTCAAATTCCGACTGATGGAACATTACCTTAAACTATATCAATAAATGTTTTAATTATATTTTATTTATTTACATATGTAAAAGTATGTATTATATTTTTATAGGTATTGTATTGTATTTTTTTATTTTTTTTTTTTTTATATGAGAGGGCGGCAAACGAGCATGCGGGTCACCTGATGGAAAGCAATCACCGCAACACCAAAAGGGTCACAGATGCGTTGCCGGCCTTTGAGGGGAGATTGGGCCTCCGGCGCCCTCGCTCACCGGACGAAGCGCAGTGGCAAAATGCCACTACTCAAACGTCGTATTTATTTATATTTTACATTATATACACCGTGTAACGGTTAAGTGTAGTCATATTTTAAGGGCTTGTTCTACCCATCAATACGAACAACTTTTACTATGGGGGCAACTTCGAAATCGCGAAAAAAAAATCAGCTGTTTCATACATTGCATCGGGAGGTTATTGAAATTTTCTATGGAACAGCTGATTTTTTTTTCGCGATTTCGAAGTTGCCCCCATAGTAAAAGTTGTTCGTATTGATGGGTAGAACAAGCCCTTAAAATATGACTACACTTAACCGTTACACCCTGTATATTTCATCTTACTACTAGGCGCGCGGAGGGATTCCACCCGTATGCATGTATGTATTTCTGTTTTATGATTTCTTTAAATTTATTTTAAGGCAAATTTTGAATGTCTACTGGATCCTTATTATAAAAGCGTATACATTGCCCTTTGAAGGATTTACTAACTTTGTGAAGTCGGCTAACATAAACAGATAACTGGTTCTTATTCCTTGTATTAACATTGTGCCTATCAAGTAATAAGTTATGAATAGTATCACCCCTGTTGCGCTTCTTTGTCAGTCTCAAACAAGAAGTCGGAAGAAGAAGTACTCCCCACTTCGCGAAGCATCGCTCGGCGTCGGGTGCGCAGAGAGGGCATGCCAAGGATTAGCACTTGAGCAAAATTATGCATACAAATGGTAGATTGCCTCGATCGTTTTGCTGTGCACATGTATTGACACAATGTTGCTATATATGAGTCAGCACATCAGTCGGCATCGGGTACACCTATACCTATGCCGAAACTATGTTGCGATACAAATGTACTTCTTTTCGAGTCGAGGCAAGATTCAAATTTTATTGGACCAAAACTTAATGTACCCTAAGTATTGACGACGCTTTCGAGATCAAGTTAATAAATACACCCGCGAAATTAACCCGCCGCATAATTTACGAAGCAAATTTAACCGACTCCGTGGCCCAAACAACATTGAGTTTACGATTCGGAGGACGCGGGTTCGATCCCCAGCGAGGTACATGTTTGAGTACTCGGTTTGGTTGGTGGTAGGGCATCATAAAATTCCGCCTGGCTAGCTACCACCATCTTATCTAAATCTGCCGCCAAGCAGCAATGTTAATAGCATTGTTGTGTCCGGTTGTCAGAGATAAGATAGCCAGTCCTCCAAATGTGTTGGGGTTTCCGGGTCAGTACGCTTCCACCTTCGGCCTCATCTTCACTTAACATCAGGTGTGATTGAGGTCAATTACCAAGCCGTCACCTATATAAACATTATCAAATACTCGCGATATTCAGTCTAATTAATTATACAATTGCTTATTTAAATTGTGTTTATTTGCAACTCTAATCACATAGGAAATCAGAATACAGTGACATCTATCTACCTCATTTAAGACTCTTATTTATATACGAAGAGAAATGACCACGATAGATCGCTCTCCCTTAACCCTAAACCTTACGAATGTACAAAATAAATGAACGGACAGAGACAGACTGATGACTTGTATTCCATCATTTATCTATTTGAGTTGGGTTGGCGAAAGAAAAAGCGACAACGTAGAAGCTAATGCAAATGCTGATAACGTACGGCTTACATGACCGCGATACGAAGATCTCAGGTTCGATCCGGTCGCACCTGTAACCTAGTCCTATATTAAATATTAGGTCCTTACCTATGAAATTGGCGTTTTGTATGGAGAATTTCATTAAGACTGTTTTCTCCATACAAACATTTTTGATTTTTTTTTGGGAACGGCAAATCCAAATTTAGCTAAACTTTGTGTGTATTATTGGATAACATTAAGTTAAGTATAGGCAGCGTTAATTTTTAAAAGTAACCGCTTTATAAAAGTTTCAGCGAATCTAAGAAATGATTATGGGAAGCACATGAAAATGGCTCTGTTCAATTTTTTTATATTACGTGATTTAGCTCAGAAATTAAAAAATATTTCATGTGAAACCTTGAAATAATATTCCATTTTCCAAATATAAAACAAATTTGTATACAGGGCGTCCCACGGCTATGCCACATGGAGGAAAAGTACCTTGAATTTTGTAGATGGTACATTTTACTGAAAGAAGACATTATTTTAATTTAAAAAACAATTTAAACTGCATTCATAGATTTTTAAATAAGTACATGGTTGAACCGGGAATCGAACCATTTATTTATAAAAAAAAATTACCATGTAGCTTTATCATACCGATCGAAAGGCTTCATCATAAGGATTATTTTTTGCTAAATAACATATTGTCAGAAATAAAAGGAAGACCATGAATTTTAACATTAGATGTTCAATTTTGTTCAGAAAAATGAAAAGCTGATATTGCCGTAAGGACATACAACTGACATTATCATTACTAATACTAATTACCCACTCGAGAAGTATGCATCATTTCCCTATTATAATTTAAGTTCATGATAAAATGATAAAGAGATATGTAATTAGTAAGTAGGACTATCTCAATGAACATTTTCTTTCCTGGATCGGGACAAATGGACGAAAAAATGGCCGCCGAGATCCCCAGATCTAACCTCGTTAGATTTTTTTTATGGGGTTATGTAAAAAATTTACTTTACAAGAACCAGTGTCAAAGTGTCCACGAGCTACAAACTGAACTTCGACGTATTATTCTAAATATCCACCACAACATGATCAAAAAATCGACAGGGAGCGAAATAATCAAAAGAGTGCGACTTTGTATTGAACAGGATGGGACTCATTTTGAGCATTTGATAAATTTGATTAATTTTGTATTAAAAATGTTAAAATTCATGGTCTTCCTTTTATTTCTGACACTATGTTATTTAGCAAAAAATTATCCTTATGATGAAGCCTTTCGATCGGTATGATAAAGTTACATGGTAATTTTTTTTTTATAAATAAAGGGTTCGATTCCCGGTTCAACCATGTACTTATTTAAAAATCTATGAATGCAGTTTAAATTGTTTTTTAAATTAAAATAATGTCTTCTTTCAGTAAAATGTTCCATCTACAAAATTCAAGGTACTTTCCCTCCATGTGGCATAGCCGTGGGACGCCCTGTATATAGCATTGAAAATCGCAGGAATTGGTACATATGATTAACGAAGAAAAAAAACTCCAATTTCATAGGTAAAGTTTTTCACCCAACACTTAAAGATTATGAACAAATAAATTTTTCACAAGGCGTCTCCACTCCCCAGACAGAGTGCATACGATAGCTGTCTTCAATATTAACAGTGTAGTTAGTACATCCCAAGATCTCCTGTGGGATTCGATCAAGCCGGAGATCCAATTTCAAGATAGTGCTGATCAATTTCCGGCCGTCAGAAGCGGTCTAAGTGAGAAATCAGATTTTATGGTTAGTGGTATATCAGAGGAAATATGAAGATTGTGTGTTCTACCCTTTTTCCGAAATCAATGGTTCATGAGGTTTCGTGTATGTTGAGTCTTTAACGGATACCTATCTAAAAATGGAGGTATTTTTATGTTAAACAGAACTAACTAATGATATATCAATCAATCAATCAAATATTTTATTTCGGATAATTCCATATTTGGATCCTCCTCTACCAATTCCCGTAGTAATTATATGCAATAGTCCCGTAAAAATTTGCAATTTTATTGATGTAACTTCCTATAATCACACAAACACACACACACATAATATTAAGAGTTCTTTAAAATTAAGTGGTAATATCTAATCTATTAATAATTACAATGTTTACTTTGCTTAGTTAAGGAAGACCAAGATTTTCTGGCACAGGTATCCTTATACCTAAAAGGAAATCTTAACAATACGTTGCATGTGATTCCTAAAGAAAGAAATAAACATTTTTTCATTTTCATTCATTTTCATTCTCATAATCTTAAAGTTCCTAGTTCTTTTTAGAGGGATAAAGTACCCATCAGTAATCAAATAATGTTTTCCAACAATTCTATAGTTTGCTTTAGGTATAGTGTAGGTATTTAGTTATAAAACCTACTAAATTAAATTAAAGTTACCACTGTGTACTTCATTGCGTTGTAGAAGATGCTAAGATATGCAAAAACAATTATCTTAAAAATTTATCAATGGTGACTTTATATTTTCTGAAAATAGATTATTGACTCGTGATATTTGCCTTCAGTGAAATTTTTCATAAATAAACTAATCGATTTTTTCCCGAACATTGTTACAGGATTTCTGAGTATCTCCGACTCAATGAAATTCACAGTGTATCATTATAGTCTATGACGACCTGTTTGATGTAGTGGTTAGAAACTCTGCTGCTATACCAAAAGGTCGCGGGTTCGAATCCCGCTAGGGACTTTAGTTTCTATGATGAATATAGACATGTGTTCCCGAGTTATGCACATTTTTCATTTAAATATGTATTTATTTACAAAAAAAAATTTGTGTAGTTTATCAACCATCTGGTATCCATAATACAAGCCTAGTTGCTTAGTGTGGAACTGGATGGCGCTGTGTGTATTTGCAAAGATATTTATTTATTATTTATTATGTTTTATTACCAAATACCTATACTATTCTAAAGCAAGCTACCGATTTTTTAGAAAACATTTTTATTCTATCACTGACACGTACTCTATCCATGTGCAATATAATAAATAAATAAATAAATATCCTTGGACATACACACAACGCCATCTAGTTCCACATTAAGCAACTTTAGGCTTGTGTTGTGGTAACCAGGTGGTTGATAAACTACACAAATACATTTTTTTTTGTAAATAAATACATATATAAATGAAAAACACCCATAACTCGGGAACACATGTGTGTATTCATCATACAAACATATGCCCCTAGCGGGATTTGAACCCGCAACCTTTTGGTACAGCAGTCAGTTAAATAAATAAATAAAAGGCATTTATTCACCACAAAGTTTAACAAGTAATTAATTGATTATAAATGAAATGATAAATGACACTGTGATGAAAAGGTAGAGACTCAGCAGATTTGCTGACTTTCAGTCCCCCCCCAAGTAGAGTAGTTGCTGCCACCAAGGAATTAATTATTATTACTCTATGAATAAATTTAAACATTCACTAAAAGCAAACAAAAAGAAAAAACTATATCGAAAATAACTCAAAAACAACTGCAAGTGATAAACCATAAAAAGCTAGACACGAGAAGGTATCATATAGGTAGGTATTTATAAATTTTCAATACAGTGTGATTGTGCGAGTGAATTTAATTGTTTTCAAATTATTATTACTAATTTAACAAATTTTAAATCATATCCGAATCATACTGGCAGAGAAACACCCGTCCAAGAAACTATTTATGTAAAAATGCACACGTTACATGACCAGGTGTGAAGTTTTTCGAAAGGACCATATGCATGCGAGTAATATATTGCTCTATCTATGTGCAATATCATCATATCAAGATTATAGCATTAAAGTGTATCCTTACTGGACTACAGTGTAACCCAGTTATAAGCAATTAAGGACAACCACGGCTACCCGCCTCTCCTGGTGAATGGGCTTAATAGCCTTAATGAACTCTGAACAGGCTGCATCGTAGGTTATTGAACTATACCTACCTAGGAGTTCAGTATATTTGTAAAAATTTAGCAATAATAGAACTCAGAAATAGGAAGCAACTAAGAAAATATCACATATCCTTTACAGTGCGATTTCCTTTGCCTTAAAAACCTCTTTAAATATTATTTCACTCTAATTAATTGTATGTACTGTTACATATTTAGGTCTTTGTTATATATTCTGCTATAAATATATATATTTTCTGTAAGTACATACTGATATTTAAAGTTCTTACCTTTTATTTTGCACTATCCAATCAGCTATTAAAAAGCTTCTTTAATTGAGGTTATTTGGTAGAGAGAAGAAAAAATAATAAGATGAGATGCTTATTTACCAAAAAGAGTAACACCTCGATTTTCTTACTTGAACAAGCAGAGCTTCAAAAATGTAAATTTGGCTATTTTAAGTCGGTGGCGTGCCCTCCATATAGAAAAAAAGGCACTATAGAAAATTGTAAGCTTCCTCCAATGCATTGTCAAGACAGCTGCTTCATACTGATGTGAAGAGAAATAGTCTAAACAGATGCGAGCATTGCTATAACAGTAAATTATTATTTTGTAGTTATATTTATTCTCATTTGATTGCAAATTTTAACATTCTTGACTTTGACTTTAACCTTCTAGAGTGGAGAACACGCACCAGCCTGGGGCGGTCGGGTCTCCCTCTAGTTTCTCTAGTCTAGTCCATTCCATCCAGTTCAGTCCAGTCCAGTCCAATCCAGTCCAGTCCAATCCAATCTAGTCCAGTCCCGTCCAGTCCAGTCCAGTCCAGTCCAGCCGGGTCCAGTCCAGTCCAGCCCAGGCCAGTCTAGTCTAGTAGTCTCTCTAGGTACTCATGCATTTCGTAACATAAGTAAGGAGGCCCTACTCATAGACAATTTATTTGACCAGAAGCTTAAGAAGACTTACCGAGATGTTGTGATCAAACCACTGTTATCAGGCCCCTTTTGTTTATAAGATTAAGTAGATACCTGAAAAATAAAGAAGTAAATATTAAAGTCTTCATTTTATATTTCTTTTCCTATCCCAATCCTATCCCAATATCCCAACTAATCCCAACTAATAATATGTGCGATAAACAAATGCGAAAGTATGTGTATGTATTTATGTATGTTTTCTTAACTCTTCACGTCTAAACGGCTGGACAGATTTAGTTGAAATTTGGTAGATAGATTAGTAGTAAGGTAGAGAGAGGTATATTAAGGTGGTTTTTTTTATGATTAACCGGATACGCGTTTGACCACAATCTCACCAGATGGGAAGTGACGATGTGGCCGAAGATGAAGCACGCGATCTCAGTAGATGCCTATTCACCCTGCTCTTGAAGATCCCATGGTAGTAGGTTTAGAGTGAAAGGAGGTTAACTAAAGCAACATAATATATACCTAACGAAAGCGTGAATGGAAGGGTCGGTAAAGGTCGACAAAGAACAGACAAAATAACGTCAGTTGCGGTTATCCGATGAGCGTGCATGAATTATTTGATGAGAGTAAAGTAAAGGAAAGTAAAAAGTTTTTATTTCTTTTTCAAAGTTTGCTTACAGGTAGTTAGTAACTGGAGACTCCTTTTTTTTTTTTTTTTTATGCACAACGGATTGGTACTTGACCTCAATCACACCTGATGTTAAGTGAAGATGAGGTCGAAGGTGGAAGCGTACTGACCCCGACACCCCAACACATTTGGGGAACTGGCTATCTTATCTTTGACAACCGGATCACAACAATGCTATTAACATTGCTGCTTGGCGGCAGATTTTGATAAGATGGTGGTAGCTGGCCAGGCGGACATTTAAAATGCCCTACCACCAACCAAACCGAGTACTTAAACATGTACCCCGCTGGGGCTCGAACCCGCGACCTCCGAATCGAATTTTAAGCCTAATGATGCCTGTGCTAGGAGACTCCGCTCTTCATCACAATTTTTACGTATTTGTACACAATGTATTAAATGATCATCAGTGAAATAAAACTAAAATACAAAATAACATACAACTTATTCTAGTGTGTGTGTGTGTGTGTGTGTGTGTGTGTGTGTGTGTGTGTGTGTGTGTGTGTGTGGTGTGTGTGTGTTTGTCTGCGTTTGCGTGAGTGGTGCAGTTGAGAGTGGAAGAAGCAAAAGTAGTATGCAGGATCGTTGCAAGTGAAAATCAATAGTCTCTGTCGGTTCATCAAATATGGCTAGGTTCTTAGCCCAAATATTAATCTTTAGTATGAAAAAAGCCGATCTAAAATAGGACCACACATTTCTGAGTTACACCACGTCAAATGGATTTGCCAATTATGACGTGCAGTGTCATTTAGAAAAGTTCTTAGTTACTTGATAAGAAGCTGATCATGGAATTTGAGCAGGAGGGGTCGTAGACTAGACCGGTTGAATCCCACAAATTGCATGCGAGGGCCAAGCTGGATAGTATGAGGGGCATGCATATATTTATCCTTCATCAAATATTGCGTCTTTACCTATGAAATTGGAGTTTTTTTTTCTTCGTTAATCATATCTACCAATTCCAGCGATTTTCAAAGCTGTATCCAAATTTGTTTTTTATTTGGAAAATGGAATATTATTTCAAGGTTTCACATGAAATATTTTTTAATTACTGGTAAATTACATAATAAAAAAAATTTGAACAGAGCTCTTTTCATGTGCTTCCCATAATCATTTCTTAGAGTCGCCGAAACTTTTATAAAGCGTTTACTTTAAAAATTAACGCTGCCTATACTTAACTTAATGTTATCCGATAATACACACAAGGTATAGCTAACTTTGGATTTGCCGTTCCCAAAAAAAAAACAAAAATGTTTGTGTGGAGAAAACAGTCTTAATGAAATTCTTCATACAAAACGTCAGTTTTATAGGTAAGGACCTAATATAAACACCTGTATTAAAAGTGCAACCCTTGAGTTTCTTGTTTGCTCTTCTCAGGGGAAAATTACATTTTGAACAAGCAGTAGCTTAAAAAATGTACAATGACTATTTTAAATATACCCTGCGTAGACCAGGTACCTATAAAATAAAGCATTTTTGACTTTGACACATACACAAAGCCAAAGACAAAAACATAACCCCCATCGTTCGACAAGGGTTAAAAAGACATGTCTATAATTAAATAACTGAATTCAAACCAATATACATTTCCCTATTTACGCCAAGTATCGCAATGTGACTAGCAAACACAAATATTTACCCTATCCTTCTTTCTCGGAAACATTTTTCGAAATTAAATTTATTTTATTCATAACGGTAAAGTTAAAAGTTAGTTAATTACTTCAACGGCTGGTGACAAACGGAGAGTGAAATTAGTTTATTCTTTAAAATTATTCATAAAATCGTTCAGCTGCAAAATTAATGGCGGTTTTCAAACTTTATTTCCACTTCGAACTGCTCAAGGTTTTATATATAAACCAAATGATTATTCCTGACGATAACGGGTATGTAGACCATTGAACAAGGTGGTTAAACAAATATTTTGGACACTTACCCCACTTGGTGTAGTGGATAGTGACCCTATCAGCGAAACCAACGGTTGCGGGTTCGAATCCCGCGAGGGGTAAATGTTTGTGTGATGAATACGAACATTTATTCCTTGGATGTTTATATAAATATTTATGTATGTTTATCCGTTATCTAGTATCTATAGCACAAGCTTTGCTTAGTTTGGGACTAGATGGTTGGTGTAAGTGTCCGAAATATTTATTTATTTATTTATTAAAAAAAAAATCTGTAGACCCAAACAAAGCAAAGCTTACTATGAATACTACAGGGTGAATTTGAATTCGTGTAACAACTTTACCCAAGGAATCATAGTCGATTTTCGTAAAACATTCTGAAATGTTTTGACGACCTGTTTGGTGTAGTGGTTAGCAAATCTATACCAAAAGGTTGCAGGTTCGAAACCCGCTAGGGGCATATGTTTGTGTGATGAATACGGACATATGTACCCGAGTTATGGATGTTTTCATTTATAACAAGTATTTATTTACAAAAAAAAAAGGTATTTATGTAGTATATCAACCATCCGGTATCCACAACACAAGCCTATAGTTGCTTAATGTGGAACTAGATGGTGCTGTGTGTAGGTCTCAGGATGGAGACCCGGCCGACGAGGTGCTACCGCTGCCTCATGCTCGGTCACGTGAGGCAGGGGTGCACCTCTGCGATTGACCGCAGCGGCGAATGCTTCCGCTGCGGTCAAACAGGCCACCTGGCCAAGGAGTGCTCGGCCGCTCCTCGCTGCTCACTATGCGTGGCAGCGGGGAAGCCCGCCGAGCACCGGGCGGGGAGCAGGGCCTGCACGGGGGCGATAGCCCCCAAACGTGCAGGCTCTAAGGCGGCCGGACGGACCCCGGCCGCCGTTGCTCCCACTAAGGACCTGGTAAATGCGGCCAAGTGATGGCCATTCACCGGGTCCTACAGGCGAATATCAACCACTGCGCCGGTGCGCAGGACCTCCTCCTGCAATCCATGGCGCAGTGGTCGATAGACGTTGCAGTGGTCGCTGAGCCGTACTACGTCCCCCCCAGTGATAATTGGGCAGAGGACGTGGACGGTTTGGTGGCCATAATAACTAAAAGAGGGGCAGAGGGCATACTGCCCCCTCCCACCTTGTCGAGGGGTCGAGGCTTTGTGGCGGTCCGCTGGGGAGAGATATGCCTTATTGGGGTGTATTTCTCCCCCAACAGGACTCTCGCCGAGTTCGAAGCGTTCCTGGACCAGATAGGGGCCCTCATTGGGCAGACCCTACCGTGTCCGGCGCTCGTCGTGGGTGACCTCAATGCCAAATCGGTGGCTTGGGGTTGTCCCGCGACGAACACTCGGGGAGATCTCCTTGCGGAGTGGGCGGCGGCTGCCGGCCTCTGGGTTCTGAACCAGGGGTCGGCCAACACCTGCGTGCGCTGGCAGGGGGGGTCCATCGTGGACGTTTCGTTCACGACCCCCGCCGTCGCACGGCGTGTCCGTGATTGGAGGGTGTTGGAGGATGTGGAGACGTTGTCGGACCACTTGTACATCCGGTTCGACGTCTCCACATCCACAGAACGCGCGGACACGCGACGTCGCCCCAACAGCCGAGGCTCGGCCCGATGGGCCTTGTCAAGCCTAAATCGCGAAGCGGTGGAGATTGCTTCCATTGTCCAGGCCTGGGTAACACCTTCCAGGCCTGTGGAGGTCGAGGTCGAGAGTGAGTGGTTCCGGGATGCGCTGTCGCAGATCTGCGACGCCAGCATGTCCCGGGCCAAACTTCGACCTCCGAAGCGTCAGGTGTACTGGTGGTCTCAAGGGATCGGAGAAATCCGATCCCGGTGTGTGGCGGCGAGACGCCAGTACACCCGGGCCCGCCGAAGGCGGGTCCGCGACGCCGACTTGGAAGCCCAGCTGTACGGTGCCTATCGAGAGGTTAAGAAGGCCCTACAGCTCTCCATCGCCGACGCGAAGGCTAGTGCCAGAGCGGAGCTCCTCGAGACTCTGAACCGTGATCCATGGGGGAGGCCGTATAAGATGGTCAGGGGCAAACTTCGCCCCTGGTCGCCCCCCCTGACGGCGAGTCTCGAGCCTCGACTGCTGGAGGAGGTTGTTTCGTCGCTGTTTCCGATCGGGGCGGAACACCTCCCTCCAGCGATGGCGCCCCCACGACGTCACGCCGACGTCGTGGATGCGAGCGCAGAAGTCGAGATCCCTCCGGTAACGGAAGGAGAGCTAGGCGCGGCCGTGTTAAGGATGAAATCCAAAAACACGGCACCGGGACCCGACGGAGTCCCGGGACGCGTCCTGGCTCTGGCACTGGAGGCCCTCGGGGGGAGATTCCGCGGTCTACTGGACGCCTGTCTACAGTCCGGCCGTTTTCCGGTTATCTGGAAAACCGGCCGGCTCGTCCTGATAAGGAAGGACGGGCGTCCCGCGGAATCCCCCTCAGCCTACCGTCCGATCGTGCTACTGGACGAGGTCGACAAGCTCTTCGAGCGCATTATATGCTGTCGCCTCGTCAAGCACCTCCGAGACGTGGGCCCCGACTTGTCCGAACGTCAGTTCGGATTCCGAGAGGGAAGGTCGACCGTGGATGCGGTCGGCCGTATCAAAGCCCTCTCGGAAGAGGCGGCCGCCCAGGGCGGGGTGTTACTGGCGGTGTCGCTCGACATCGCAAACGCCTTCAACACCCTTCCCTGGGCCTGCATCATGGAGGCACTCCGCTATCACAATGTGCCTCCATACCTGCGCCTCATAGTCGGGGCCTACCTCTCGCAGAGATACGTAGAGTATCCGGTCCGGGATGGTACGCTGGCAAGGTGGGAAACGTCGTGCGGTGTTCCACAGGGTTCGGTCCTGGGCCCTCTCCTGTGGAACGTCGGGTACGACTGGGTGCTGCGGGGCGAGCTCCTTCCCGGAGCAGAGGTCACCTGTTATGCAGACGACACGCTGGTGACCTCCCGGGGAAGCTCGTACCGAGACGCGGCACGCCTCGCCACTGTGTCAGTAGCACAGGTGGTGAGGCGCATAAGGATGCTCGGCCTGGAGGTGGCCCTCCACAAGTCCGAGGCGCTGTGCTTCCACCGCACCCGGAAGGGGCCACCTCCCGGCGCGAGCATCCAAGTCGGTGGCACTCGGATCGAGGTCAAGCCCGAGATGAGGTATCTCGGACTCGTCCTCGACCCGCGCTGGAGCTTCCGCAGACACTTCGCCCGCCTGGCCCCCCGATTGATCGCGGCATCAGCTGCCCTAAGGCGGCTGATGCCAAACATCGGGGGGCCCAAGTCGGCAAGCCGCCGCCTGTATATGGGGGTGGTGCGATCGATGGCCCTTTACGGGGCCCCGATCTGGGCGGAGACCCTGACGGCCCGTAATATCGCCCTCTTGAGAAAACCTCAGAGGGTGATGGCCGTCAGCGTCATACGCGGTTATCGCACCATCTCATGCGAGGCGGCGTGCGTATTGGCGGGCACACCTCCCTGGGACCTGGAGGCGGAGGCCCAGGCGTCACTGTACAAGTGGCGCAGGGACCTCCTCCTCCGGGACGAGCATCCTGCTCCCAGGGAGGTGGAAGTGCGGAAACTCCTGGCTCGACAGTCCGTGTTGGGGTTCTGGGGGGTAAGGCTGGCCTCGCCAGGGGCCGGCCACCGGACTGTCGAGGCGCTCCGCCCAGTAATAAGGGACTGGACGGAGCGCATGTGGGGCTCGCTTACCTTCCGGGCGGTGCAGGTTCTCTCGGGGCATGGCTGCTTCGGGAGATACCTGCACCGGATCGCCGGACGGGAAGCGAGCGACGAGCCATCACTGTGGCTGCCACGAGGACACGGCGCAGCACACCCTTGAGGAATGCCCAGCCTGGGCAGGGGAGCGCCGCGACCTCGTCGCAGCGGTAGGGGACGATCTCTCCTTGCCGGCCATAGTCAAGGCTATGGTCGGCGACGAGAGGTCGTGGAAAGCGGTCCTCTCCTTCTGCGAGAGCGTGATCTCGCAGAAGGAGGCGGCGGAGAGAGAGAGGGAGGCCGATCCCTCCTCTCATCCCATCCGCCGCAGACGCACTGGGACCCGGAGAAGGGCGTATGCCCACCTTCTCCCCCCTACCTAGCGAGGCTGGGTGGTGACTCGGGGGAGTCACCACCCACACGCAAGCCTCGCGAGAAGGCGCGCGTGGTGTTCCCACGCGCCTTCTTGAGGTGGCTGGACCAGGAGATTCCTCCCTGCTCCAGCCTATAGGAGGGCCCGCCGCCGCCGCTGCCCTGGCGGCGGGCGCCGCGCTGGCGTGGCTGCGGACGATTACCGAGGGGTACCCGTGGCCACGTCGATTCGGTGCGCGCGGAGGAACACCGGGGGGTTTTTAGTGGGCTGACCCCCGTCAGCGGCGGGTCGAACGCGTAAATGTGTTTTCCCCCCGACAAAAAAAAAAAAAAAAAAAAAAGGTCTCAGGATATTTATTTATTCTGAAACCACCTTTCGTTTGGAAGTCCTACAATTTTCTACTAGGAACATGAACAACTTTCCACTAGGAACATGAACAACTTTCCACTAGGAACATGAACAACTTTCCACTAGGAACAATAACTAAATTCAGCCGAAAATTGTTGGACTTCCATACTGCTTCAGGTTTGTCGAAAATTTTTTTGAAAAGGTTTCAGAATGGGTTTACTTTGTACGGGTTGTCGAAAATTTTTTGATCGATTTCGGATTTAAGGTTCCTAGCGGAAAGGTATTCGTACATACAATACAACACAATACAATACAATACAATACAATACAATACAATACAAATACACTTTATTATACAAAAGGAGAACATACATTTTACAAAACACAATACTGATAAGAGTACAATTAGGCGGCCTTATCACTAAAAACGATCTCTTCCAGGCAACCTTTGGGTGTAGGAGTATAACTTTATAGAACAGGCAGGTTGTGCAAAATACGGATGCAGATATGAAATACCTACATAATCAATTACTTATTTAATAAACAAAAACTAAAACCATACATTTATACATATATATTATATACATAGCTATATAAATATATATAGCATATAGAAGTAGAGTTTTTTTTATGCACAATGGGTTAGCACTTAAACATATTCTACGTGTCATATCCTGTCAAAGATCAACTTCGTGTCAGTGAAAGTATTTTAAAATTGTGTTTCTTTTTTTTATACACAACGGATTGGTACTTGACCTCAATTACACCTGATGTTAAGTGAAGATAAGGCCGTACTGACCCGGAAGCCCCATCTTAATTGGGGGACTGGCTATCTTATCTCTGACAACCGGAATACAACAATGCTATTAACATTACTGGTTGGCGGCAGATTTAGATAAGATGGTGGTAGCTAGCCAGGCGGACATTTAAAGCACCCTACCACCAACCAAACCGAATACTAAATATGTACTCCGCTGAGGATCGAACCCGCGACCTCCGAATCGTAAACCCAATGTTGTTTAGATTGAGCCGGGAGTGGAGTCACCTGTAAACAAGAATTAAATTTCACCCGACTGCCCCTGAAGGAAGGATAATAGATTTCGAGAGTTTGACGACCGGTTGGTGTAGTGGATAGTGACCCTGTCAGCGAAACCAACGGTTGCGGGTTCGAATCCCACGAGGGGTAAATGTTTGTGTGATGAATACGAACATTTATTCCCGAGTCATGGATGTTTATATAAATATTTATGTATGTTTATCCGTTATCTAGTATCCATAGCACAAGCTTTGCTTAGTTTGGGACTAGGTGATTGGTGTAAGTGTCCGAAATATTTTTTTTTAAAAAGAGTAAGTACTTCTGTTCTGTTATCTAAACAGCTTGACCGAGTTTGAAATGCAAGGTGTCGATCCATTCGTCTTGATCCCCATAGTGTCAAAGGTTATGTATACGCTTTTTTAATAAGGTTCCTGTTGATATACAAAATCTTCCTTTCAATAAATTTAAAGATACTATAAAACAGAAACTTAATGATTTGATTTTGATTATTCAACCATTCAATTGATTATTCAATTGATTATGAATTGATTTGATTTAATTTTGATTATTAAGAAAGCATATTAATAAAATATCAGATTATTTAGATGATAAACATTCATGGACATGAGCAGCCCATTCGCGTAACCAGGCTATCTCACAATTAATAATGAAATATTATAATATAAAATAATAATGAACAATAATTTAGCAACCTCTCGAGTTTCTTGCTTGTTCTTCTCAGGGTTCGAATATTTCATGGGGATTGTTCTGAAGAACTGTTCGAGCTAATACCCGCTGCTCAATTTAACCGATACACTTCTCTCCGAAAATTACATTTCCATCCACATCACCTGGATGAGTGGAAGTCTACCACTGTACGTTTCTCAAGAAACTTCTTACCACGTACAACCACCCTATGTGGAACGGACTTCCGGCAGCGGTATTCCCGAATGAGTACGACATTGGAACCTTCAAGAAACGAGCCTACACCTTCCTCAACGGCCGGCAACGCATCTGTGACCCTTTTGGTGTTGCGGGTGTCCATGGGCGGCGGTGATTGCTTTCCATCAGGTGACCCGCATGCTTGTTTGCCGCCCTCTCATATAAAAAAAAAGGGGGAAAATTGGCTTTTGAACAAGCAGTAACTTAAAAAATGTGAAATCTGACCAAATGGTCAGATTACTTAAAATTAAGTATACACTGTGTACCTACAAAATGAAGCAATTTTTGATTTTGATTTTGAGTGTCACGTGATACATTCGTTAGATTCCATAGTAAAAAAAAAACAACATCGCGGCCGCAAAATACAAAATATGCTGTCGGATTTTGAAATACTTAAATAGATAACTGGCGAGATATGATTATTTTAGTGAAATACGTTATTACAAATATGACCTAATAACATGTGGGGTGAAAATTTAGAAAGAAAGACAATGATATCATCCAAATAACTCTGTTAAAAGCTAAATATCTTCGAAAAGGCTAAAAGGATATTCATCAAACGTAAGCTAATAAATAACCTATCCCCTCGTTAGTTAATAAAACGCATTCAAATTAAACCGTTCTCAACATTGATATGACCTTCAGTGAGTTGAAGCTTCAGAATCTGTTGCATATTAAAACAGTATCAAAAAAACTGTACTGAGAAGCGATTTCAATCCCGAGATCGATTTATTAATACGGCCCTAAGATACATCCGGACCACGTGCCACATTGAACACACAAAACAATGAATTTATTTTTTATTTTTTATTTTTTTATTTTTTTTATTTTTTTTTTTTATTGAAGAGGTGGGCAAACGAGCAAGAGGCGCACCTGATGGTAAGTGTCACCGCTGCCCATAACCGTCTACGGAAACGGAAGATCCGCAGTGGCGTTGCCGGCCTTTATGGAAGGAATATGCTCGCTTCTTGAACCTACAAAAGAATTCATAGCGCCACTTTTTTGTCGAAATGATATTCGCAGGTATTCGTCCATTGGGTGAAAAAGAATAAGATTTATTTCTAGATTCAGTAATTGGACACGCGCAAAAGTTTTTGTGTCGCGTCGACGAATCACAAACATTAATTATTTCGAGTTTCACTGACCGGACACACGTGTGTCCACTTTATGACTAACTCAGTATATTAACGAATCCCACGCTATTCCTACAAATTATGTGCGGCCGCCATCTTTCATATTGTAACCACTTTTTGTCCGAAATTTAATCTCGCCAAAGGTTAAGGTTAAGCTTTGACTCATTATTCAGCACGACCCTTCTCAAATTAATCCCTATCCCTAACAATAATGTTGTTGTAATAAAATTAGATGTACGTAGGTTAAATTGAAGTTTAAACTGCCTCCTGGCATTTGCGGCAGACAATTGACCGTTTTCCTTCGGTAGAGCCCCTTCTCTGACTTCCAATAATATGTCAAGGAATTCTTGAGTTCAGTGCTGTGTGGTATCGTCATGAAAAAAGAATAAAACCAACCCGTCCTTCCCGTGGGTGTAAAAGACTTTCCATTAAAAATAAATAAACATTTCGGACACTTACACCAATCATCTAGTCCCAAACTAAGCAAAGCTTGTACTATGTGTACAAAACATAGGCATATAAATATTTATATAAACATCCATAATAAATAAATAAATAAATATCCTTAGATGATACACACAGCGCCATCTAGTTACAGTAAGTAAATATTGGCTTCTGTTGTGGATACTAGATGGTTAATATACTACATAAATACATTTTTTTTTTGTAAATTAATACTTATTATAAATAAAAACATCCATAGCTCGGGTACACATGTCCGTATTCATCACACAAACATATGCCCCTAGCGGGATTAGAACCCGCGACCTGTTGGTATAGTGGTCAGAGTTTCTAACCACTACACTACAAAACGACGTCTCGTCTCGTCGTACAAAAAACATCTATAGTTTTGCAGGTTTAAACGGCGACGGGCTCACCCACCGTCACGATTGTATTTGGTGAACCGTGGATGTTGTTTCAAGCAGTAAACTCACACACCTGACAGTTCAGCGACTGAATTATCGGCCGTGGTATTCGGTATTAAACTTATTTTTGATTATTTTATACCAAAAGTGACGTTACTTTATCTTAATTACAAACCAGTATTATTCCAATTATAATCATGAGTAAATTTCAAGTATCGATGTCTCATATTGTAATCTCTAAAATAATTGTAATGTCATGTATGGTGGTGTGTGGTTCCATTACATCGTAACATGACGTGGCTTACAAAAGGTTAAAGTGTACCACACTAATAATGGGTCACATACGTATCACCCTCCAAGCAGTCATAAGTATTTAGTGAGTACACGTCTCACTGTAGAAGTACTTGTGCAAAATAGGTCAATGACAATGTCTTTGCATATACTGTTGAAGCTCTTGCTAGCGCGTATCAGAAATGAATTTTGCCTATAATTTATCATCGATAAAGGAACGCATATTCAAAATTCAAATTCAAATCACGGTGGCAGTTCCCGACGACCTGGTGACGTAACTTGTCCTGATGGTGATGACAATATACTGTTGACGCTGTTGCCAGCGCGTATCGGAAATAATTTTTGCCTATAATTTGTCGTCGATAAAGGAACGCATATTGAAAATTCAAATTCAAATAACGGTGGCAGTTCCCGAAGACCTGGTGACGTAGCTTAACCTGATGGTGATGACAATATACTGTTGAAGCTGTTGTTAGCGCGTATCAGAATTAATTATGCTTATAATTTATAGTCGATAAAGGAACGCATATTCAAAATTCAAATTCAAATGACGGTAGCAGTTCCCGAAGACCTGGTGACGTAACTTGTCC
Organism: Oegoconia quadripuncta; assembly: GCA_949316235.1. Classification (NCBI taxonomy): domain Eukaryota; kingdom Metazoa; phylum Arthropoda; class Insecta; order Lepidoptera; family Autostichidae; genus Oegoconia; species Oegoconia quadripuncta. The sequence goes on from OX438749.1 coordinate 28,840,710, forward strand.
TGATGGGGACAATGTAGCGAATCGATTCGGCACACAATCGCGCACACCACACGCATGTTGGAGAGAACTGTTGAATATTTGATAAACACACGGCTCGCCACATTAATATCCAGCTGCAGAATATGTTAAAACAATGTCAGTAGCTCAACTGTGTCATTGCCAGTTGGACAAAGTATGCGTTACCTAAAAAAACTGTTATTTTATGGGAAAAGTTATATTTAATAAATTGCCTAAAGCATTACAAGCGCTGCCAACTAATAAAATCATAAGGTGGAAATTAAATTATCTAATGTATTTACTACTAATGAATGTAACTGACATGAATTATTTTTTTTTTTATTTTTTTTAGCTTGCTTGTACTGTGGCTACTAGATAATGGATAAACATACATAAATATTTATATAAACATCCATGACTCGGAAATAAATGTTTGTATTCATCACACAAACATTTACCCCTCGCGGGAATCGAACCCGCAACCGTTGGTTTCGCTGACAGGATCACTATCCACTACACCAATCGGTCGTCGAACCAATTTTTTTTTTAATCTACAACGGGTCAGCTCTTGACCTCAATCACACCTGATGTTAAGTGGTAGCGTACTGACCCGGAAACCCCATCTTATTTGAGGGACTGGCTATCTTATCCTCTGACAACCGGAACACAACAATGCTATTAACATTGCTATTTGGCGGCAGATTTAGATAAGATGGTGGTAGCTAGCCAGGCGGACATTTAATATGCCCTACTACCAACCAACCAACAAAATGGAGTTCACGGAATGAAGTACTGGTTTGGTTGGTGGTAGGGCATTTGAAAAATGTCTGGGTAGCTACCACTATCTTATCTAAGGCCCGTATTAATAAACAGCTCTCAAGGTTGACATGGCCTCAAGTTGACGCTTGAGAATCTCTTGCATATTAAAACAGCACCTGAAAAAATGGTCTTGAGACCGAGACGCGATTTCAATCTCAATAACGATTACGTTATATAATAATTACCAACTATAAAATACAACCGCATTGCTACTATTAGTGCAAACCTCATCTACTGGTAGCTTGTATCCTTACCCTAAGGTTTGCCTGGAAGAGATCACTGTTAGCGATAAGGCCGCCTTTTTGTGCGATTAATGATGTACGCTGTATTCTTCATGTAGCTTTTGTTATTTGTGCAATAATAATAAATAAATATTTCGGACACTTACACCAAACTAAGCAAAGCTTGTACTATGGATACTAGATAACGGATAAACATACATAAATATTTATATAATCATCTATGACTCAGGACTTATTCATATTCATCACACAAACATTTACCCCTCGCGGGAATCGAACCCGCAACCGTTGGTTTCGCTGACAGGATCACTATCCACTACACCAATCGGTCGTCGCATGTAACGAACGAAAAATTATGTAATGTATTTGATATTATGAATTTAACAGTAATTAATGTTATCGACTTGAATTATGGAAATGAATTTAGTATCCAAAAAAAAAATTAATACTGTAATAGTTTTATTTATTTATTTATTTAGGAGAAGCCAACGGCGATACATTGTTGGTAAAACAAAGCATTGAGTAGAATCTACTCAATGCTTTGTTTTACCAACAATGTATCTATTAACAAAAAAAATAAAAACTAAGTAACAGATATGCTTCCATATTGCATGTATGGTTTAAGATTTATAGATATTTATTTGCATGCTGCTAAAAGTGGCTGAATAGGCGATAGAACCAGTACTGAAACATCTTATAATGTACCCTATTCAATAGCAAATAAGTCATTTGTATTTGTAAAAAAATTTGAGTGTGATGGCTAAATTTGGCTAAACTATGTACCCTAGAAGTAATGATAAGGGGATTGAGGGGGACGGGGGATAGGGCACGTTTACCCGCGGTTTTGCTACCGTCCCGCTCACTGCATCTTCAGGCGCAGTCCGTGGTGTATACGAAAACAGGGGCCGAGTTTCACTTTAATTTCACTTTATGGCTGGCGGGGCATTAAAGTTCTCAAGCGCAGCGTTAGATGGCGACTCCCAAGGTGGGCAAACGACATGATAAAGGTCGCGAGAAATCGCTGGATGCAGGCCACTTCCAACCTGTCACTCTGGAATTCTATGGGGGAGACCTATGTTTAGCAGTGCACGTCCTATGGCTGATATGTTGATCAGTTAAAATAGTTAATGCAAGGAGTTAAGGACCTCGCGAAAATAATTTCGTTACATTTAATAAACTCACCTTCAATACGATTATGATGATTTGTTTAGTGTAGTGGTCTGACCAGTATACCAACAGGTCGCGGGTTCGAATCCGAGGAGCATAATGTTTGTGTGATGAATACAGACATGTATTGTGTACCCGAGTTATGGATGTTTTCATTTATAAGAAGTAATAAGTATTATTTACAAAAAAAAATATTTATGAATTATATCAACCATCTGGTATCCACAACACCAGCCTATAGTTGCTTACTGTGGAATTAGATAGCGCTGTGTGTATGTCTAAGGATATTTATTTATTTATTTATTCAAGTGATAATTTTTTGTTTAAACAACGCCATCTAGCGACACTAATCTGAATTATATATCGAAACGAAAGTTGTGTTACTGCATTTATGAGTGTCCAATTTACTGGCACGGGTCCCGTTTCAGTCAAGTGTATGTACATTTTTCATCGTACCAATTTCTGGTTAGCCACAGCTGGGGATTCCATTAGCTAAAGCTTTCCGTTTGTTGAATATTATTTTATTGTGGTTCACATTCGGGTATCACGAACGTGATCCTGATGTGGATCGCTCGACGATATTACATTACATACATTTCGAGCCGAAAGGGTATATGTGCATGATTATTTTGAAAAAAAAAATCCTTTGCCAAGTTTAGAACAAGCTTAGTTGTTCAGACAGATGGGACACGGAACTTTCTTTTATACTATTTACAGATTTTTGTATGCATAACTAGTTAAAAATAAAATAAATAAATAAATATCCTTGGATATACACACAGCGCCATCTGGTTCCAATTTAAGCAACTATAGACTTGTGTTGTGGATATCAAATAGTTACCATTATAAATGAATAAATAAATATTTATCCCACCAAAAACATTCTGTAAAAAACTAGCCAAGTCTCGATGGAGTTGCTTGATTATCTCTAAAAAGTAATGAAATCTATACAAAGTCGTGCCAAGTGTAAGGTTCCTTACTGCGATTTCTTTATTATTATAGTTAATGTTGTGTGACTTGGCCGTTGAAGGGTACACAGGGGTACAAAACCAGGTGCTCCATGACACCATTGCACCAATCTGTCGCCAGAACCGCTATTAATGTTATTAATTATGTTATTAAGAATGTTCAACGGCAAACTATTAGCGAATAATCTGTGTGGCGTTTACATAACATTCTTTATACGTTAGTGGCTTTATCAAGCCTACAATTGACTGGTTATTGAATCAACGTTTTCCAAGTGGCAATTTTCCATCGTCAATGCGTAGCGGTTCTGGCGATTCGAACCCGCAACCGTTGGTTTCGCTGATAGGGTCACTATCCACTACACCAATATTATATTAACATTGCTGTTTGGCGGGAGACTAACGCCCGTATTAATAAATCAAATCAAATACTATTTAGATGACCGATTTGGTTCGGGTTGCGGTTGCGGGTTCGAATCCCGCGACGGGTAAATGTTTGTGTGATGAATATGAATTATTCCTGAGTCATGGATATTTATATAAATATTAATGTAAGTTTATCCGTTATCTAGTATCCATAATACAAGCTTTGCTTAGTTTGGTGTAAGTGTCCGAAATATTTATTTATTATTATTATTCCACAATTAACAAAAGCTACACGAAGAATACAGCGTACATCATTAATCGCACAAATGGTGGCCTTACCGCTAACAGCGATCTCTTCCAGGCAAACCTTAGGGTAAAGATACAAGCTACCAGTAGATGAGGTTTGCACTAATAGTAGCAATAAAATACACTTTTATAGTTGGTAATTATTATATAACGTAATCGTTATTAAGATTGAAATCGCGTCTCGGTCTCAAGACCATTTTTTCTGGTGCTGTTTTTATATGCAACAGATTCTCAAGCGCCAACTTGAGGCCCTGCCAATCTCAAGAACTGTTTATTAATACGGGCCTTAGATAAGATAGTGGTAGCTACCCAGACATTTTTCAAATGCCCTACCACCAACCAAACCAGTACTTCGTTCCGTGAACTCCATTTTGTTGGTTGATTGGTGGTAGGGCATATTAAATGTCCGCCTGCCTAGCTACCACCATCTTATCTAAATCTGCCGCCAAACAGCAATGTTAATAGCATTGTTGTGTTCCGGTTGTTAGAGATAAGATAGCCAGTCCCCCAAATGTGTTGGGGTTTCCGGGTCAGTACGCTACCACCTTCGGCCTCATCTTCACTTAACATCAGGTGTGATTGAGGTCAAGAGCTGACCCGTTGTAGATTAAAAAAAAATATTGTTAACATTGAGCCACGGAGAATGAAGAATACAGAAGAGATATAGATTGGGTATAATACTAGTTTATGACTGTTTTGCTACTTGATACGTTACAAATACTGGGAAACTTCGTAATCCCCTGTTTTTGTTAGGCAAGCATCAGTCGGTAGGTACGCCCCGTCGACCTTCACTCCAATGACCCGGTGACATAGAGTATAAACCCAGATACGCAACCCCTCTGTACTTGTTATTAGCAAAATCCCATTGATTCATCATCACATATCTATTCATGATAACATGTTGTATGGATATGTATGTATGTTGTATAAATAATAATAAATAAATAAATAAAAGGTATTTATTCCCACAAAGTTAATTTAACAAGTAATTAATTGATAATAAATTAAGTCAAACTGTGATGAAAAGATAGGGACTCAGCAGATTTGCTAATTTTCAGTCCCCCACAAGTAGAGTAGTTGCTGCCACCAAGGAATTAATTATTATTAATCTATGAATAAATTTAAACATTAACTAAAAGTAAACAAAAAGAAAAAACTATATCTAAAATCAACTCAAAAACAATTGTAAGTGATAAACCATAAAAAGCTAGACACGAGAAGGTATCATATAGGTAGGTATTTGGTAAATTTTCAATACTTATGTGTGATTGTGCGAGTGAGTTTAATTGTTTTCAAATTATTATTACTAATTTAACAAATTTAAATCATATCCGAATCATACTCATACTGGCAGTATGTTGTATGGATCATTAAAGAAAGTCCCAATATGAATAATTCCAACTAATATTATAAATGCAAAACTGCGTGTGTATTTGTCTTTGTTACCTCTTGACGCCTAAACGACTGGAGGGATTTGATGGTTGGTAGACATGGATTAACATGTAGGCTATTTTTCGCTGAACGGATTTGATGAAATGTTTCACGCGAACGAAGTCGGAAGAGAACGGGTCACTACACCAGTCATCACATTCGATGATTAACTTCTCGAAGTTGAACTTGTCTAATCGGGTCTGTAGCCCTAGGTAGACGCACTCGTCTGCAACTTCAAGAACATGGACCCCAAGCGGAGATGTTAAATCGAAAAAAGTGGCTCGACCGAAAAGTCTAGACTTTTTACATATTTCTGTGGTGAAGTGGTTTTTTTTGGCCACGATAAAGGGCATTCTTTCGTCACGTTGCAATATCTCACAAAAATCATGTTTGTGAAGGTCAAATACATACAAGTCATAAGTAAAAACCTCGACGGGCTATAGCAGTTCACTTTCTGTCTTCTGATTGCGGATATGTTGGCACCATTTCGTAATATTTTTAAGAAAATGTTAATGCTGGCTGATTTTATAACTAGCATAGCATTTCCTGGGAATTGAGAGCGTTACTATGTATAACGTAGGTATAAAAGAAAACACGCGAAAGAAAATTTGCGAAAACACGCGAATTCATTCACGCCCACTAAAAGTTTGTGGGAACATTTGGCTTTGGCTTGAGGAGAAATATCATTTCCTTTAACAGCATTCATTATTTGATAACCATCTTTTAAGAGATCCACCAAACAAAGGACGGGGGGAATTTTGAAATCTGGATTTATAACAAGCGTTTTGTTTGTTGCGATGAAAGCACTTCGATTTTATTCGGCAAATTCAACTCCCTTCCGCCTACTTTTCGAAAATAACTTGTAGTCAAAGTGTGAAGCTTTATAGTATTGCCATGTTCGTAGGTTGGGAGCAATTTTGCTTCTACCTTCTCCTTGTTCTTGTTTTTTGTTTAATAATTATTACTAGTTGTCGAATTTTCCACTATTGATTTTTGGAGTGGAAATCTCGCATGAACTAAGAAAACTACGCAGCGTACTAGCTTCTGCATTATCGGACGAGTTGGTAATGCTGTACAGAGTTGTTTTAGACAATATTATTTTAGTCTTGATGTATCATAGCTGAACTTTAAATTCAATTTGTTTGTATTTTGTATTCCTATGAGGGTGACAGGTATAGCACATGAACAAACCCTCCTTAAAAAAAACTAAGCTAATTCTATATGTGAGTTTTCGTCATTAGTAAGTAATGGACTCGCAAATTTGCTTGAGCGATAAATGGTTGTGTCCAAAAGCCACCCACCCCCAGAACCGAAAGAACGGAAAACGCTGTATTTGAAAAATCGATAAATTACTTTACCTTCCACATCTCATTAGTCATGTGATGATATCGGAAACTCATGAACATTTTTAAGCACCTAAACCATATTCGACTTCAAATATTGTTTTAATTTTTTCGTACGTTTGAACATCGCCATAGGCTATCGCAGAGTAGTCTGTAAGTGTGTATAGCTTCACGTGCGGTCTATTGTAGATGGTTGCCCATACTAGTCGATAAAATATGTTACGACTTCAATCTTATTTATATCTTTAAGGTAAAGCCCCCTTCACCCGTTCACGACCGTCATACTTCTTAATTTAAAGATGTTCTTCCTAAAAAAATCATCACATTTCATGTCATAAGACGGCCAATTGGTGTAGTGGATAGTAACCCTATCAGCGAAACCAACGGTTGCAGTTTCTAATCTCGCAAGGGGTAATATTTGTGTATTCAATACGAACATTTATTTCAGTGTCATGGATCTTTATACATATAAATATTTATGTATGTTTATACGTTATCTAGTATCCATAGTACAAACTTGGATTAGTTTGGGATTAGATAATGGACTGGATGAATATTTATTTTTGTTATGTGCCCCATCACATGTAAGCCACACAGAGCTGCAACTAAGTAGGCATAACTACCCCCTTTTTATGACACGTCTTATCTATGACCAAACGCCATACAAAGACACAAGATCGATAGAAGCTAATGGCATTAGTGAATACAATGTTATTTGGGACACCATGTGGATCAGGTTTCAACACAATTAATACTGGAAAAAACAGGGCTGTAAGGTATACGAATATTATTCTCTTGTGTAAATCAACTTATTCAGTAGTCAACAAGGAATCCTTATAGTTTTGCTATGTCTGTCTGTCTGTCTTAGGCTTAGCTCAGAGGCTCGTGGTACTAGAAATCTGAAATTTGTCATCAGGCTGACAAAGTGATAAAATAAAATCATGAATAATATTACTTTTTTAGGGTACCTCCTCTACACGTAAACTGGGGATCCTAGAGGATTTCAAAAATTTTTGAGGTTATTTTAAACAGTTTTATGATTTAGGGATTCGTTTAAGAAATGTTAAGTTCGTGAAAAAATTCACGCCATTAGTAAATATAATGAGGTCAAAAGGAACCCTACTGAAGGAAATTAAACATTACCTACCTAAATAAATTAACTAATTAGATAAATTGACTATAGCTTCAGGCATTACCATCCTTCAATATGGACACACTGCTCGACCGCGCCTTTCGATTTGGCAAGGCCCCATGGACCATGGGCTATCCTGCCATGCAGATCTTTAGATCTGCCGACACGCCGGCCATTTTGAAACCAGTTGGTCTAGCTCGTGACGATGTGAAGAGACCAGATTGTATGACACTTCTACCCTTCTTAGGAGGTGCTTCACTTTGGGATACTACTTGTGTCGATAGCTGTACCGTCCCCATCTTCCAGTAACATCTAATAACACGTCTGCAGCCGCAACCGCTGAGAACCTCAAACGAAAAATATACTAGTCTCAGTGGAGATTATAGTTTTGCTCCGTTTGTGGTGGAAACTCTTGGGCCATGGGGGTCAGGCGCTAATTGGCCTTTTCGAGAGATATGTGAGCATCTGGTAGAAGCTTTAAATGATCGGAAGGCTGGTTTCTATTTCGTTTAGAGGTTAAGTCCCGCTGTTCAAAGAGGAAACGCACTTAGGCCCCTATTAACAAACCAATCTCAATACAAGTCTTGAGGCTGTATCACCCGAGATTCGTCTTAAGAGATGCGTCTTGAGAGTACCTTGTTTTGTTAATGAGAAAAAACAATCAACGTTCCATTGATATGAAAGACGCCAAAGGGGGTGGCGGGGCACAGGGCGCTACCAATCACAGCAAGTCGCGGTGGCTCTGCTGCCGGGGCAATCGCCGGCGGCGAGCGGCGGGTGGTCGCCTTTCGGCGTCTTCAAAGATACCGCGGCACGTGTTTGTGTGTTGTTGCTAAGTACATTAATGCCCAACACACTAAAAATTTACATTTCTAATTTCATTTTTGGAATAAATAGGGCTTTTTTTTTAATTATTACAATACAATACAATACAAATACACTTTATTGCACATCAGAAAAGAAAATACAGTTTCAGAAAAGTGGTAAGAATAGAATGTACGATTTGGCGACCTTATAATACAAAAGCGATCTCTTCCACGCAACCTTTGGGTATAAGTAGTAGGTATAAGGACAGTACATTATATTTTGGTTGTAATGGATGATTTTATATTTTATGATAATTTATTTTTGTATAATATTTATTTACATTATTGTTACGATGCTGTGTGAACTGACCCGTCTCTACCCGTCTTAAAAGGCAACTAAGGGACTTCCCACCAAAAAACAACTATTGATTCGCACATTTTAACGCCCATGGGCTTTACCCTGTCACGTGTGCTTTAATGTATATTTCGTAAGGTGAACAATTTTGTTTTAAGATATCTCTTAAAACTCTCTTTGAGATATCTCTGACCACTCCATTTGTATGTATATGTATTACATTTTTGTGCCATTTGCGCCGCCATTCGTGGGTGGAACATAATGTTACTACCTATGAAATTGGCGTTTTGTATGAAGAATTTCGTTAAGACTGTTTTCTCCATAAAAACATTTTTGTTTTTTTTTTGGGAATGGCAAATCCAAATTTAGCTAAACTTTGTGTGTATTATCGGCTAACATTAAGTTAAGTATAGGCAGTGTTAATTTTTAAAAGTAACCGCTTTATAAAAGTTTCAGCGAATCTAAGTAATAATATGGGAAGCACATGAAAAGAGTTGTGTTCAAGTTTTTTTTATTACATGATTTAGACCAGACATTAAAAAATATTTCGTGTGAAACCTTGAAAACATATTCCATTATCCAAATAAAAAACAAATTTGGAAAAAGCTATAGAATCTTAGGAGTTGGTAAGTACATATGATTAACGAAGAAAAAATCTCCAATTTCATAGGTAAAGACCTAATATAACATATGTCGGAAGAAGGGGTCTCTCAGTGTTATTAAAAGGGACACCAGGGGCATGACTGTCGTCCCCATGAGTATCAGCAGTTTCACCTACAGGTTCGTTCATATTTCTAATAATAGGTCTTTACCCATGAAATTGCCGTTCTGCAGTACTGGCCATTTCAAATCAAAATAATTTTTGGTATGTCTAAGAATTCTAATTTCAAATTAATTTTATTTTAAAAACATGAAATTGTTTTTCCAAAAGTAGTCATTTGTTTATTGATTAGTGTTACATTTTCATTGCATTCCAATCTTTTTCGTCATCATGGATACGTTAAAAATTCGAGTAATTAGAGAATATGAGTACCGTCGTGGCAGCAACGCGGCACAAGCGGCACGCAACATCAACGACGTTTACGGAGCTAACACTACAAACCAACGCACCACCTGTTATTGGTTTGCTCGCTTCCGTTCTGGGAATTTCGTCCGAAGACTTTGGTCGACAATGACGAATTAAAGGCGATTGTGGAAGCTGATGATACACAATCTACGGCTGAATTAGCAGCAGCTCCTTTGTAGTGGTAGAGCCACGCTGTAAGCTATTAGCTTGCAGCATGAATGGACCGGCTCGACCGGGGAAGTACCACCCTCTCGCAGAAGACCGACGTCTGAGTAGTGGCATTTTGCCACTGCGCTTCGTCCGGTGAGCGAGGGCGCCGGAGGCCCACCTTCCAGTCTCTCTCCAGAATGGTAGCGGTATTTAAAGAGTACCCAGGAGGGTACCAGCACTGCTGGAGAATCCCTCATCGCTCAGGTTGCCCTACTTATTCTGGGGTAGACACCTTCCTCAAAGGCCGGCAACGCATCTGTGACCCTTTTGGTGTTGCGGGTGCCCATGGGCGGCGGTGATTGCTTTCCATCAGGTGACCCGCATGCTCGTTTGCCGCCCTCTCATATAAAAAAAAAAAAGCTTTCGACGTTAGCGTCAAAACAATATTGGTCCATTTGCGTCAAATTGGCAAGGTAAAAAAGCTTGACAAATGGGTGCCCCACGAACTCAATGTTGGCCGCGCGAAGTACGCGTCGAGACGTGCCTTGCACTGCTCAACAGATACACAAATGAAGGAATTTTGAACCGCATAACAATGCGTAACAACCTGCGATGAAAAATGGATTCTGTTTGATAACTGCAAGCGCTCAGCAAGTTGGTTGGATCCTGGTTCAGCACCTAAACAATGTCTTAAACGAAAACTTACCCCTAGAAAAGTGATGGTCACTGTTTGGTGGTCTAGCGCCGGTGTGATTCATCACAGCTTCTTACCAAACGGGATGAGCATTACTGCAGATGTGTACTGTGAAGAACTGAACACAATGATGGAGAAGCTGGCACATCTCCAGCATTGGTCAATCGCTCATCTCCGCTACTCCTGCACTACAACGCGCGACCTCATACTGCACAGCAGACGGTCTCCAAGTTGCAAAAACTGGGGTTGGAAGCTCTCCGTCAACCGCCCTACTCACCAGACCTTGCGCCTACAGACTACTACTTTCTCCAGAATTTGGACAACTTCTTGGCAGGAAAAAAATTCAATACCCGAGAAGCAGTACAAAATGCCTTTGAAGAATTTGTTGCCTCCCGTCCAGCTGTATGCAAAGCGCCATTTTTGCATTATGAATTACGCGTTCTCATTGGTCAACACACGGACCAATAGCGGCTGCTTACAGTGGAAATCACAAATATTTGAGACATTAATTAAACGAAATTGCTTAAAATTAAATAGTTAACAATACAAAAAATGGTAAATTAAATTAACATTGCTTTTGAACGGCGCAAAAGTGAAAAGTAAGTGAATACTAAAATTATAAAGTTATCAAGTTGCAATTAAACGAAAACATCATGTATCGTGATCAAAACGATTACTTTCTTTTTCAGACAAAACTAAATCGAGAAAGTGAAGTTGTGGAAATTAAAGTTAAATCAAATTATGAAACTATTTAACGTGGATTTTATTTTATATTAACGCGCACGGCGACATAATTATATACTCATAGATTTTTTACTGCCGCTTTGAGTTGGAGACGATCCCAACTAGGGTTGCCAGATAGGAACTTATCAAATACAATTTCGGGTCGTGGCCATAATAGAAAATATCATATATTTTTTTTATTTTCAAAGGATTCATATTTATATTTAAAAGATGAAATGCCATTTTTTCAAAAAACATACTTTTATTAGCTGTAGGTATGTAATTAGCTTAAATTGGTAAATTAAAACTTTGGTAGACAATTACTAAATTACAAATTAAATAGTAATAAACTGAAGAAAACAAACTATTGCACGCACTCCCGTCCCGCGCGCCTCCCGCACTCGCTCACCGGCAGCCATGTCATTCCTTTCGTTGCTAGTTGATTTTGTTAAAAAATAATAACTTTTCAAAATCCGGGACAATGAGCGCTAATTCCTGGACACGGGACAAGAGGCAAGATTCCGGGACAATCCCGGATTTCCCGGCGGTCTGGCAAGCCTAATCCCAACTCCTGATTTATCCGTAAAGTTCACATTGTGGTGTAACAGTAAATTGATCGAGTACAATCACAAAACTTTCACACTTTTCGTTGTCAACTATATTGTAATTGAAACTTCGATGAAATAAACTCCTGAAACTAACTTCGGCAAATTAATCACTGTCACCAAACATCCACATCGATCCAGAGAAACACAATGTCTTTCTTTGCCTCACATAATGTGTATTGCGATACCATTTAAGGCCTCAAACAAATTAAAATGTGCAATAAAGTGTATTTGTGTTGTATTCTGTAACATAGTGTGTTGTGTTGTGTTGTGTTGTGTTGTGTTGTGTTGTGTTGTGTTGTGTTGTGTTGTGTTGTGTTTTGTTGGGGTGTGTTGTGTTGGGTTGGGTTGTGTTGTGTTGTGTTGTGTTGTGTTGTGTTGTGTTGTGTTGTGTTGTGTTGTGTTGTGTTGTGTTGTGTTGTGTTGTGTTGTGTTGTGTTGTGTTGTGTTGTGTTGTGTTGTATTGTAAAACAAAAATACCTTTGAGCTAAAATCCTGCAACGTTGGGACCTCATCATCATCATATCAGCCACAGAACGTTCTGCTGAACATAGGCCTCCCATAGAATTCCAGAGAGACCGGATTTTCTGCGACGGCGGTCGTCTGTCCACCTGCACTGCCTGCCGGTGCGTGGTTTCCCTCAAGAACTTTAATACCCCACCGGCCATCAGGTCTTCGGCCAAAAATTATTATGGTTGAGACAGCTTATACGCTCTAAACTCCGGCCGCTTTGAAACGTACACGTGTGGCTGAGATAGCTTAGGCGCGTAAACTCCGACAACCTCAAAATTCCACTGTGAGAATTCAAGCATCGCGGCCGTCATTTCTTGAGGTCTGTGGATTCTACAACGGGCTAGCGAAGCGGCGGGAAAGTTTTCTAAACGGAATATTTCGAGCGGAAATTAAAAGCAAAACTGTCATCAAGTCGGCAGCCATTCTCAATCTCTGTAGGTAACAAATAACTTTGCCAAATTCTTTTGTTCGTACCACAAAGTTTTATCTGTTGAAATATATTAATATTGTTGGAATACGCAAAGTTTTCAAATTTCTTCGTAAATTGGTAGGGTTGGGTGTTAGAAGGCGGAATGCCATTTGTTTTTAGTTAGCGATGTTAAACAACGTCCTTGGATGGGTGACCGACCAGTATCATTTTACTTGCGAGTGTTTCTGTGCCTCGGAGGACACGTTAAATAAGCGGTCCTGGTTGTTTTTCCGTAGCCCTCAGGGGCTGTTTGGTTTCGTGGCCCGTGATCCAAACCAATCAGCCCTGGACCTGCATGTTAGCTAACAGCCCATAATCACTCTTAGCAAGAGGAGGCTGCGTTCCAACATTCGTCAGGTAACTTCAACTTTCATATTTTTTCTTTTTTGGAGGATAAAACAGTTCCTGGAGAACATCCTATATATCTCACCTGTTTCCCGTTGTGGTAAGCAGAGACTATTGATAATTTCTACTTGCAATGATCCTGACATACAACTTTTGCTACTGCCACTCTCATCAATCTTCACACACACTCGTCGGTTAGTAGTCGATCGCACCTCACCTTTTGCGAGTACGTCAGTCACTTGACAGGAGAAATCTCTGGAATTGGAAAAAAATCCCATCTTAAATATGGAAATACAGAGGCCAAGTCGATAGCCTACAGAGACGACCTGCTGACTGATAAGTGAGAGAAATAATAACAGCTAAGTATAGCCAAGCTGTCTGCTTGAAAACACCATCAGTGGCCACTAATCTGATATTGGTACACTATTGGATGTACACCAACTAAACTAAACTAAAACCAGTTTTAAAGTCACTGTCTCTTTCTCCCTGGAACAGTACGATGCGACGGGCCCATTCCAAAATTGGTTTTAGTTTAGTTTAGTTGGTACCATTGACTGACTATAGTCTGATATTGGCTGGCAGTAGGTATGAAAACCTGTAAACGTGACTGGCTCTTCTTATATAAAAGCAAAGGTACATTATAGAATCACTTTTACGGCTAAAAATATTAAGATTAACAAGCAAAAACCGTACCAATTTACGAAATAAAATCCTCTTTTCTGCTTCAGAATTTCATTTAAAAGCCAGCAAATACCTACTTACCGCAGTACAGAAAGAAAACACGCAGTTTACTTTTTATGTGCCTACAACCTCATTCGTCATGGCTTTCATTGAAATATTTAAAACCATTTCCGAAACACGCTCGCGTGTCGTCCAGTTGAGGTTCCAAGCAAATTGCTTTAAACGCGAATGTTTGAAACTTTAGGGGCAGTTTGGATGTGGTTGGTAGACTTTTTGTTACGGAAGATGCATTCCCTTTTTTTAATGCACGACCGGTTCGTTCTTGACCTCAATCACACCTGATGCTAAGTGAAGATTGAAGGTCGAAGGTGGAAGCGCACTGACCCGGAAACCACAACACATTTGGGGGACTGGCTATCTTATCTCTGACAACCGGAACACAACAATGCTATTAAAATAGCTTGGCGGTAGATTTAGATAAAATGTGTAGCTAGCCAGGCGGACATTTAAAATGCCCTACCACCAACCAAACCGAGTACTTAAACATGTGCCCCGTTGGGGATCGAACCCGCGACCTCCGAATTGTAAACCCAATGTTGTTTACATTGAGCCACGGAGGCAGTTAAATTTTGATTTGATCCCTAATTTGATCCTGTCCGTCCATTTGTCTCCATAGCATACAAAAAAAAAACGCTTAAGGGCGATAGTTCGTTTCAATCAAAACGTAAAGTTGAATAAGTGAGTCTGTCTACCGGCGCCGGTGCGAAGTCACTAGATATCAAAATTCTCTTCCAGAGGGAGAACTGCGACTACATCCTGTGAGTACCTGCCCTTTAATCCAGTTGTAAATCTAGGCATTAACTTCTATGAGAACTCACCGAGTTTAGCCCTTGCAGATCGACGAGACTCTGAAACTGCAGCGGGATCCGGGTCAGTACGCTTTCACGTTCAGCCTCATCTTCACTTAATATCAAGTGGGATTGAGATCAAGTGAGTACATAAAATCAAAAAAATCTTGGGGTATTTTTTGTCACAAATTATTTCATACAACAATAATAATAACAATTAAAAAAATTACTTTTTCAAAAAAAAACTGTGTAGCCCTAGCTGATACTCATCTTTTAAGTCCTGAACCCCTTGCGTAGCCCCAAATCTCGTCATACCAGGGCGATAGCACACTCTCAGCGGAAAATGGGGGGCTATACTGCAGCGATCGAAAACATAGTTTGAATTTTAAAAAAAGGTCATATTATGGTTAAACGCATCCAATCATTCATAAAAAATGCCACCTTCGACGTTTCGCAAGTTTTATAGATTCAGTTTAAAAAATAATTCGCTATAAAATTATGAATATTACAATGAATATTCAGATTTTAGGATTGAGTATGGTATGAAAAACCCTTTTCAGTTTGTTCGCGGTATTGTGCGTTATTCGCCGTGTATTTTGCATATAAATTTGTAAATTAAGGTATTCTTCACACTGACGTGTTTAGGTGTGCTCAGTAGGCAACTGAAGAATGACAAGACGTCTTGTACAGGGTGAATTTGAATTCGTGTAATTCCCATTAACTGGTGACGACACTTCTTGATTACGAACAACTTTCACCAAGGAACCATAGCCGAATTCGATAAAAAAAAATCGATTCCAAAGCATACCATTCTGAAACCACCTTTATATTGGAATGCCAACAAATTTCAGCTGGTCACTCCATTCCCGACCATGAACAACTTTTCACTGGGAATCATAGCTGAATTCAGCCGAAAATTTTTGGGCTTACACTTCCAGAGACCATTTACCCAAAGTGGTCTGTAATTTAAAGATTTAAAGTAATCGGGCTCGTGTTCCATCAGTGGCAGACCAATTACCTCGTTCTTTTAAATGCAAGTGTCATCCTATTCGCCTTTAGTAGCTTACATAACATCGCAATCGCCCGAGCCACCCTTTACCACGAGAGGCTGCACCGTCCCAGTCGCTAGCAACGCCCGTGTTTCCCCGACATGGGAATAATGAATTAATCATTCTGCTATAATTGTTACAGTAATGAATTATTTAATAATTACATTATGTACAGGCCTATTTCATAAATAAAAGCAATATCCTTGTACCTGTAGGGAGCTTCGCACCAATGGCGACCTGTTTCGTGTAGTGGTTAAAAATTCTGACTGCTATACCAAAAGGTCGCGGGTTCGAATCCCGCTAGGGGCATATATTTGTATGATGAATACAGAATGTGTTCCCGAGTTATGGATGTTTTTCATTTATTTATGTATTTATTTACAAAAGAAAATATATTTGTGTAGTTTATCAACCATCTGGTATCCATAATACAAGCCTAGTTGCTTAGTGTGGAACTAGATGGCGCTGTGTGTATATGCAAAGATATTCATTATTTATTATTATTATTATTAATGACGGTGTTGTCAATCATTGGGCTCTGCTGATTAGTTTATGTAGGTACTGCTATCCTCGCTTTCTCTCACAGAGCACTAGCTGAAAATCAGTGTCTTACCGCTATAGGTGAGGATCCACACTGAGCGATGGCCCATTTGTGGTACAGATACACATACAACTCTAATATAAGTTGTAACAGTCGTACTCAATTTTTGTTTTTATTTTTATTACTGTAAAATACTACATTTTGAAAGAATAACACCTAGCAAAATGATTGTTGCGGTCGAGTAGTTTTGTATGTTTCTGTAATACGCTAATATATCTATCTATCTATCTATCCACCTACCTACCTATCTATCTGTGTATGTGCTCTCAGTTGCACCTTTTACCTTTTTAAATCCGACGAAAAATACCGGGAATTATGTGTTCGACGGCGTTGTGTGCTTTTCTATATCCGGACGTAAAGCATGATCCGATTTGAGTGCTGTTTTTTTTATATTTGGTAAAGACTAATCGAGAGGAGTTCTTAGCCATGTTTAACGAAAATCGGTTAAGCTTTTTAAAATATTTAGCTTTTAACAAATTTTTTTTGGTGTACTTGGTGAAATTTGCAATTTTCTAGTACCTACACAAATTTGAAGAAATGAAAACAAATCAATCAATCAATTTATTTGTGAAACACAGGATTTACAATAGTAGATGTTTAAATTATGCATTTGAGCATTTGAGCGCCGTGTTCAGCCGATAGGCATATAAATATAAAAATAACATGCAAAAAATATGAACGAAACATTAAAATCAGGTCATTATTACATACAAAAACAGGACACATCTTTTAATACACGCACACACGCACACACGCACACACACACACACACACACACACACACACACACACACACACACACACACACACACACACACACACACACACACACACGCACGCACGCACACACACACTTTAACTTATTTTTATAATAAATAACATTAAAAAAAATATACAAATGTCATACAGGAAACCTTGAAATTGTCAAATTATTTAATTTTAAATGTCATATTCATTCTGTACTTATTTCATATAATTTAAAGATACATATTTTTTATTATTATACATATAATTTCTCAAATGCAACAAACAAAAATGCAACTGCTCGCCAAAAAAGCCCAAGGTTCACTCATGAGCAAATCCAGTTCCTTTGAACTCGGTTGAGTTGCCAATTTCAGGCGGTTTATCACATAATGACTCAATACGTCGCCTCCCAGGTTTATTTTTATCACGCCTCAGCAAAACTCATAAAGAAACAAATTAATGTTGATAACCTTTTAACACGACTCTTTGACAGTGGTTTTTCGTGTTTTTGTAGTTTAGTCAGCGCTTGTGAGTTAAAAGAAAATGGTATCTCTTTTTTTTTATGCACGACGGGTTTGTACTTGACCTCAATCACACCTGATGTTAAGTGAAGATGAGGTCGAAGGTGGAAGCGTACTGACCCGGAAACCCCAACACATTTGGGGGACTGGCTATCTTATCTCTGACAACCGGAACACAACAATGCTATTAACATTGCTGTTTGGCGGCAGATTTAGATAAGATGGTGGTAGCTAGCCAGGCGGACATTTTTTTAATGTACATATTCCCCGCTGGGGATCGAACCCGCGACCTCCGAATCGTAAACCCAATGTTGTTTACATTGAGCCACGGAGGCGGTATCTAATACAATATAAATACATCAGGTAATGGATAGTTCTTTCCTTAAATGCTCATTTACAGGTCGAACAAGCCCTTCTTTATTGGTTGGTACAATTTCTATTTCGTACAATTCCTAGTTCGTACAATTTCTAGGTCGTACATTTCCTGATTTGCATCAATTTTCTCCAATTGTGCAATTCGGTTTATACATAATATATCATAGCAATTAGGTAATAGCTACTACAGTGTTCTACGAAGATAAACTCACCAAAGAGGATATAACCACTGAAACTCACTAGCGCGACATATTCACAACTGTAAATCAACAAGCAGCACAAACAGAAAATCTCTTGTAACGAAGGAAGCAAACATCCTTTAGTATCAAAAGTTATACAGACCAAGTGAATTTTAGAATCTTGGAGTGGGGTAAAGTTTGGAAGTAGGTCGAAAGCGGAGGCAAGCTGTGGTCACACCCGATATTAGTTCGAGCTTAGAACTGATAAGGTTCTAAAGGATTTGGCTTTACAAAAGAATATTGAGGAAAGTTTATAAATGTTTCACTATAAGATATATTATATATTTTGAACAAGTCACCTTTAAATTAATGCTTTTATGAACCTTATTAAAAACTGGACTCTGTAAAAAGTCAACGCTATAAAAGATGGAAATGCCTATGTGATTTTGAAGCTCCCTAATGTCTGCTGCTTAATGTCGGAAAGGGTTTTTTTTTATGCACAACGGGTTGGTACTTGACCTCAATCACACCTGATGTTAAGTGAAGATGCGGTCGAAGGTGGAAGCGTACTGACCCGGAAACCCCAACACATTTGGGGGACTGGCTGTCTTATCTCTGACAACCGGAACACAACAATGCTATTAACATTGCTGTTTGGCGGCAGATTTAGATAAGATGGTGGTAGCTAGCCAGGCGGACGTTTAAAATGCCCTACCACCAACCAAACCGAGTATTTAAACATGTACCCCGCTGGGACCGAACCCGCGTTTCGTAAACTCAATGTTGTTTACATTGAGCCATGGATGCGGATGGCGGAGTCTGAAATATCCAGTTTCAGAACCCTCATGATGAGTGATGAGGCTTGATCAGGGTGGTGGAATCGATCCGGTCAATAAATAAGGAAACTGTGATACTGTACTGACTACTATATTCGAAAATGGTTTACAAAAATTATGGAAGTGCACGTCCGTCGCGCGCGAGTGTCAGGAGCCGAGAGAAAGGTCGAGGCGCGGTCGCGTCTCGGCTATAGCGAGCGGCGGGCGGGGCGGTAACATACTGCCGCCCTTGGAACGTCCTGTTCCAATGTTGGAAGTGGGCACAGCCTGTTGAAGGCTCGCCTGAGGGTTCCTGATGATGTCCGCACGTCCACCACGCGGTTGACACCGTCGGAGCCCGGGTACACTGCAGTGACTCGCCCGATCAGCCATCTGTTGGGGGGCAGTCGGTCGTCCTTAATCAGCACCATCTCTCCTGGCTGTGGTTGTCCTCCGTCCGTGCGCCATTTTTTTCTTATTTGCAGTTCTGAAATATATTCCTTATAATATCGTGTCCAAAAATGCGCTTTCAGCGCTTGGATTCGCATGTATCTGCTAAGGGTGCAGATGTTGGCTTCCTCATTAACCTGGGGAGCAGGCAACATGGTAAGAGTACGTCCAATCAAAAAATGCGCAGGGGTGAGAGGTAAGAAATCTGACGGATCAGATGAAAGAGGAGTAAGAGGTCTCGAGTTGAGAATTGCCTCGATCTGTGCCAGTACAGTGTACATTTCTTCATAGTCTAGATTAGCCATAGATAGAACGCGTTTTAAATGGTGCTTAATTGATTTTACGGATCCCTCGGCTAATCCATTAAAATGGGGGCTATACGCAGGACAAAATTTGAAAGAAATTTCATTTTCAGCTGAATATTTGACGATGTCGTTACAATTTTGTTTTAGGAAATTCGCTAATTCATTACAGGCGCCTACAAAATTCGTGCCATTGTCTGAAAATATTATTGCAGGCTTACCTCTGCGGGCAACGAATTTATTTAAAGCAGCTAAAAATGCTTGTGATGTAAGATCAGTGACAAGCTCTATGTGCACGGCCCGCACTGCCAAACAAACAAACACACATATGTATGCCTTCTTTAATTTGCATCCTCTACCCTTTCTGTCCGCTATCATGATTGGGCCCATGTAGTCAACAGCTGTGTTAGAGAATGGATATTCTGCGTGTAATCTTTGCTTGGGGAGGTTACCCATTATGGGTTGAAAGGTTCTCCCTGAAAATCTGCAACATTTTATACAGTTATGTGTTGTTTTTCTAGTTAAATTACGACCATTAATAATCCAGTATTTGTGACGTAAAGATGTTAATAGTAGTTGTGGTCCTGCATGTAGCAAAATTTTGTGATAATATTCTACTAACAATTTAGTGATGTGGTGTGATGCATGTAATAAAATTGGATGCTTTGTATTGTAGTCATAGTTCGAATTAGACAGTCTACCTCCCACTCGTATGAGGCCTGTGCTGTCTATAAAGGGGTTCAAACTTAACAGTTTGTCCTTAGAGGGCAATGCACGTTTATTTTTCAAATACGTGTATTGTTTGCAAAATATGTCCATTTGAACAATTTTGCATAGTATTTTTATGGCTGAATCAAGTTCCAAAGTCATGAGTGGGCCCGTGAATTTACTATTTTTATTGCGACAATTATATAAAAATCTTTTTAAATATGCTACAACACGTTGTAATTTAATGAAGCTTGAAAACTTTTTTGTGAAATCTGTATCGTGTGGCTCGGTTGATGAAAAATGACATTGGAACTTCATGTCAGGTAAGTTTTCGGTATTAATGTGTTGAGGTTGTGTGGGCCATTGTATATCTGTCTGGTGTAAGAAGTGTGGACCTTCCCACCACAAAAATGAGTTTTTGAGTGACATGGCATTGAGCCCACGTGACCCGATATCAGCTGGGTTTAAGTCCGTGGGAACATATTTCCATGAGGAAATATCGGAATTGGTCGTTATATCGTTTATTCTATTGTAAACAAACTGTTTTAGTTTTTGTTTACATGATTTGATCCATCCTAGTACGATGGTTGAGTCACACCAATGAATGTGTGAATCGATTTGAAGACGTAATGAATTTGTAACCTTTTTAGCTAATTGTGTTGCCAGAAGAGCGCCACAAAGCTCTAATCGTGGCATGGTTAGCCTTTGTTTTAATGGCGCCACTCTACTTTTAGCCAATAACAAATGAACACTGACCTGCCCACTGATGGATACTGAACGTATGTATATGCATGCTGAATATGATTTTAATGAAGCGTCACTAAATGCATGCAACTCAATTTTAATGGGATTGTCACATATTACTCGTCGTGGTATTTGTATAGTGGCCAAGTCAGGTAAGTGTTGTATGAATGTGTTCCACTGTAGTTCAATGTCAGTAGGGACACATTCATCCCATGAAATATTTTTGGCCCAAAGTGTTTGTAACATTAATTTAGCTTGTAACATACATGGATTTATTAAACCTAATGGGTCAAATACTTGTGCTATGGTGGATAAAATTGTACGCTTATTTATTTTATGATTTGGTGTATGTATGTTTGTTGATGAAAATAGCAACACGTCCCTTTTACATGACCAAAGCAAGCCTAATGTTTTTGCATATTCGTGTTTATTCAAGTTTAATAGATCATCGTTGCTATGTTCACCAATTATTTTGTTTAATATTGATGGATTGTTTGAGTGCCACTTACGCAAGTGGAAATGAGCACTTTCCAACTTCTGGACAACACCTTTGCATGTATTTATTAGAACATCTTCTTCTGAATGGCCCGATATTAAGTCGTCGACATAGATATCGTGTAAGATTGTTTCACTCACAATTGCATCAGTGCACTCACTACCTAACTGCATAATGCATCTTGTAGCTAAGTATGGAGCTGACGCTGTGCCGTATGTAACGGTGTTTAATTTATATTGTTTTAGTTCCTCACTAGGATCCGACCGCCAAAAAATCTGTTGCAAACTTCGTTGACCTTCATTTATTAATATTTGTCTAAACATTTTTTCTATGTCTGAAGTAACAACAAATTTATGTTGGCGAAATCGAATCAATATGCTTATTAGGTCATCTTGTACTGTAGGGCCTACGTGTTGTATGTCATTGAATGATTTTCCAGAGCTCGTGACCGCGGAGCCGTCATACACAGCCCTTAACTTTGTTGATAAGCTGTCTTCGCGCAGTACACCGTGATGAGGCAGTAAGTATGAAGTTGTGTCTAAGTGAGGTTGAGTATTTTCAGTCATGTGACCTAGTGCTATGTATTCATTCATAAAGTCGACGTACTTTTGTTTGAATGTAGAATTGCGTTTGAATTTACGTTCTAGTGATTGAAATCTAATTAGTGCTTGTTGCCGGGAATCTCCTAAGCATTCAGGAGATTCCTTCAATGGTATAGTAACAACGAATCGGCCGTCTGATTGACGTGTCGTTGTTTGTGTGAATATAGTTTCACAATCACTCTCACCTTTAGTGCGGATTTGTTGAGTGACTGAAACAGATTCTAACTCGAAAAATTTATTGAGTTTCTCTTCGAGCTCTATGTTGTTTATAAAATGGCAATGGACTGTATCATTATAGGTATTGTTTGTATGGTTATAGTTATTATTGGAGTGTATAGTACCTGAGACTAGCCACCCTAGTGTTGTTTCAACCAGTGTTGGCTTGTGTTTGCCTAAGGTCATGTGATTATTTGATAGGACCTCCCAGAAGAGGTCAGCACCCAGCAGCATCTGCACCTCAGACGGCATATTGAATGTTGGATCCGCAAGGTGGATGTGAGGGGGAACATTGATAGCACAATGGAATTTTGTGGTAGGTATGCGTTGTGTGATTTGTGGTACAATGAAACAATTGACGTCTGTTGTATAACCACTGTTTGTAAGTGACGATATAGTGACGTCACATTTGTGTGTGATTCTTGATGATTGATTGTTCAATCCTTGAACTGATATAGAAGTTAAATAACTTAGTATTTGTAATTGTTTATGTAGTTTCTCTGTGATGAAACTAGATGTGCTCCCGTTATCTAACAGTGCACGTATTTTGTGTGGTTGACCATGCCGATCTGTTACATTGATTAAGGCAGTGGATAGTAGTACCTGACTGTGATGTGTTGTCGACAATGTAATATTATTTAGGAGTGTTTCGTTGTCATGTGACTGCGATTCTGCATGCTCGTGCTTTTGTAAGGCAGGTAATACTACACACTCGCTTGATTGTGTGGTTTGTGGTTTGGGTTTATGGTTCATGTGTAACATGCTGTTGTGTCTTTGTGAACACAGTCTGCAAGGACCCAACTTGCAACGTTTTTCGTCATGACCCTTACGCAAACAATTTGTACATAATTTTAGTTGATTAACCTTCTCAATACGCGCCTCGATAGGCATTAATTTGAATTTGTGACACTGATATATCGAGTGATTATTTTTGCATAAAGGACACGAAAATTGTGATGTACTTGGAAGTGTGACGAATGTTTTTGGACGGACGTGAGTAGTGTCACTGTGTCTTCGTGCTTTGTGATGTGCTTCCTCCATGGTTTCTAACAAGTCTGCACGGTTTTTCAGAAATGAATTGAAATCTTCTAGTGTGGGACAAGCCTTAATTGTGTTACGTTTTTCTTCCCATTCACGTACTGTGACTGGGTCTAATTTGCTAGATACCATGTGGATGATTAGTATGTCCCAGTGTTCTGTGGGTAATTTTAATGTTGTGAGAGCCCTTAAATTTTTGTTGATTGTGTCTATCACATTGCGCAATGCTCTCGAGGACTCTTTCGTGATCGCTTCTATGGAAAATAAAGCTTGAATGTGGTTGTTTATTAATAATCTGTTGTTACCAAAGCGATCACAGAGTAGCTCCCAAGCTGTATCATAGTTATCAGCTGAAAAATCTAGTGATTGGATTATAGACGCTGCACTGTCCTTAAGGGACGCACGTAAGTAGTGAAATTTGTGAATTTTAGGTATTGATGTGTTTGTATGTATCAATGATAGGTAAGTGTCGTAGTATTCTAGCCAATCTTGATACCGGCCAGAGAAGGTAGGTAAGTGAATGGTAGGCAACTTAATGTGTGACCCGTGTGAATGTTCACCACCACCAGAACCTGTCACCGAAGCAAACTCGTGCGCCGCAGAGGCAGCGTCCGCAGTAGCAGCGCTCTTGTTCAGCAACTCCTGCGCAGCCGCGATCGCGCCGAAGTAGCTGTTCTCGAAAGTTTCCCGTTCTGTATACTCGTCACCTGGAATTTCCGAAAGATTTTCTATATCCGTCTGATTGGAATCAAAGTCGTTGTATAGATCTTGTAATTTATTTAAACGAGCATTTAATTCGATGGTTTGCAAATTATTAAGTTCCTTACTAGGCAATAATTGATTAAGATATGTTTTAAATATAGTTAGCTTTGATTTTATAGAACTGCGGATCTTTTTTAAAGCTTTAATATCCGTGGCCATGATTATAATAAATTATAGTTGAATGAATAATGAAATGCAAATGATTCTAGCTGAAAATGAAGAGGTGCAATTATTAAATAAAGAAAGCAAATGAAAGAAAACGTCGATTGAAACGATACGTAAATTTGGAATGCGAAAGAAACGCAAAGCAGAAGGTAGGCAGCACACAATGCAAGGCGTAAAGCGGTTCGAAAACCGGTCGCGCGAGTCGACCCGGTAGCTCGATGCGCCTGCCCCAGCCTGCGTGGCGCGTGACGTAAGCAAGCGATAAGCGCAGCTTGCACGATGCGCCGCGTAGAAATTTCTGGAATGCACGATAAGTGTAGGTATTAGAAATGCTATGAACTAATATTAAGACTATGACGTCTAGTACTAGCACAGATAAGGCAATTTGGGATAAGGAACTTAAATTATACCAAAAATATTGTAATCAGCGATCAAGTATTCAAATGCAAATGGTTTTGTAAATGTATTAATTTATGAAAGGTATGCAAGAAAGAAGGGATATAGAAAATATATTGTAGTTTCGCTTATATTGGTTTCCAAATTTGGAAATATCATGTGAATGTTAATTTAAATTAGCAAAAGCATAGAAATGCAGTGGAAATCTTTAGAATAGAATGAGGGAAAACAGTTAATTCGAGATGGAAGAAATGATAAAATTGTTGAAAGTTGCGCAATTGATAGGCAATTTGATTGGAACGAACTCACGTTACAGTATGCACAGCAAACCCCTTTTCTTGGTTTCTCGTAGCTTTGCTGTACGAAATGCGAGCTTGCTTGTATGAGATGCGAAGAAATGCGACCCGTTGTCGATTGATGGCGTGGCGTGATGACCGGTTCTATCCCGATGTCCTTTTGACCTCCAAGATAAACCGCTATCTGTGGTATGCTGCGATTTATCCGGCTCGAACTTATGATGAGGCTTGATCAGGGTGGTGGAATCGATCCGGTCAATAAATAAGGAAACTGTGATACTGTACTGACTACTATATTCGAAAATGGTTTACAAAAATTATGGAAGTGCACGTCCGTCGCGCGCGAGTGTCAGGAGCCGAGAGAAAGGTCGAGGCGCGGTCGCGTCTCGGCTATAGCGAGCGGCGGGCGGGGCGGTAACAATGAGTTCATTACTATCGTAAATACCCTTATTGTAGACCTATGACAGTTTCTTTATTAAGTTTGACAAACTTTTTTGCGACGTAACCTATAACGCCGAATATAACGTTACCTCATTAATTAAAATCCATCCAGCAGTTTAAAAACTATGAATGAATAAAAAATCCCACATACATACATTATATATGGTCTAACAAAATTAACCCGACAAAGTTTGGCAATTGCACGTACATGACAATAAAATAATATATTCATTACAAAAAACTAGCCTTAAAAATTTTGTTTCCGAGTAAAAAAATTAAATGTAAGTGCAAATGAAAATACACATTAACAGACTTACTTCATTTCGATTGTACCTTGTTTTATCAATGAGAAAAACCTGGCAACGTTCCATTGATATGGAAGACGCCAAAGGGGATGGCAGGCGGGTGGCGAGGCACAGGGCGCAACCAACCACGGCTTGTGGTCGCCTTTTGGCGTCTTATGTGTTTGTGTGTCGTGGCAAAGTAGGTACTTAGAGCGGCCGGCCATTAAGGTCCAATTTAAAAAAATTACATTTCTAAATTTTATTTTTTGAATAAAATCTGTTAACTTTAATGTTTTATTCTTTATTTTTTTTTCATAATAGGTACATCCTATACATACAATCTGCAACGTTTGTCGGGTTAATTTTGTCAGACCTTTTATATGTCTCTCTTCAATTTAAGAGCCATGCTCTTGTCGGTGGAGTCATTTCCACACTTCTCTACATTCGGCCCTTCCTTTGTCTTCCTGATACGACACGGCATTTACTTTTTTTTTTTTTTTTTTTTTGCATAACGGTTTGGTACTTGACACTCCGGAAACTCCGACACACTTGGGGGACTGGCTATCTTATCTCTGACAACCGGAACACAACAATGCTATTAACATTGCTGCTTGGCGGCAGATTTAGATACGATGTTGGTAGCTAGGCAGGCGGACAATTAAAATGCCCTACCACCACCAAACCAACCAACCAACCAATTACTTTTTCCTTTACCTGTACCAGGTATGTTCTTAGGAAGTCCAGGAAGAGAGGAAGGTCTAGACCTTCCTCTCTTCCTCTTCCCCTCCACTTTCCCTTCAATGATGTTCTTGATAAAGTTGTCGTGTCGATATACATATCAATATGCGAAAAAAACATAGCTCTTCAGACGTAAAAGTGTATGTACCTACTGTGACGAA
This sequence comes from Oegoconia quadripuncta, assembly GCA_949316235.1. Taxonomy (NCBI): domain Eukaryota; kingdom Metazoa; phylum Arthropoda; class Insecta; order Lepidoptera; family Autostichidae; genus Oegoconia; species Oegoconia quadripuncta. The sequence goes on from OX438749.1 coordinate 28,867,816, forward strand.
AATTTAGTATATTAGGTCTTTACCTATGAAATTGCCGTTTTGTATGAAAAAAATTAAACGAATTTTTTTCTTGTATTTTTTATTTGTATTAATCGAAGTAATCACCTATGCAATCAATGCATCTTTGCCAACGCAGTGGCAGTTTATTGATGCCCTTCTTAAAGAAATCAGCTGGACGGGAGGCAAGAAATTCTTCAAAGGCATTTTGTACTGCCTCTCGGGTATTGATTTTTTTCTCTAGTGAGTAGGGCGGATGACGGAGAGCTTCTAACCCCAGTTCTTGCAACTTGGAGACCGTCTGCTGTGCAGTATGAGGTCCCGCGTTGTCGGGCAGGAGCAGCGGAGAGGAGCGATTGACAAATGCTGGTTGGAGATGTGCCAGCTTCTCCATCATTGTGTTCAGTTCTTCACAGTACACATCTGCAGTAATGCTCATCCCGTTTGGTAAGAAGCTGTGATGAATCACACCGGCGCTAGACCACCAAACAGTGGCCATCACTTTTATAGGGGTAAGTTTTCGTTTAGGGGATTGTTTAGGTGCTGAACCAGGTCCCAACCAACTTGCTGAGCGCTTGCGGTTATCAAACAGAATCCATTTTTCATCGCAGGTTGTTACGCATTGTTATGCGGTTCAAAATTCCTTCATTTGTGTGTCTGTTGAGCAGTACCTCGCGCTGGCGATCTTTGAGTTCGTGGGGCACCCATTTGTCAAGCTTTTTTACCTTGCCAATTTGACGCAAATGGATCAATATTGTTTTGACGCTAACGTCTAAAGCTGCTGCTAATTCAGCCGTAGATTGTGTATCATCAGCTTCCACAATCGCCTTTAATTTGTCATACGGTACGAATATTCCATAATTACTCGAATTTTTAACGTATCCATGATGACGAAAAAGATTGAAATGCGATGAAAATGTAACACTAATCAATAAACAAATGACTACTTTTGGAAAAAGAATTCCATGTTTTTAAAATAAAATTAATTTGAAATTAGAATTCTTAGCCAAACAAAAATTATTTTGATTTGAAACGGGCAGTACTGCAGAACGGCAATTTCATAGGTAAAGACCTAAATTATTACTCTTTAAACTTATCTGTAAGTGACACAAAGACTTTTGTCTTTAAGTATCTACATATAACCCAGCACAGGTATACATAGGTAATCTCATTATTGAAGGGTTAATACTAAGTCCTATCACCGTTTTATATCTCAATGTAATACAAGAACGTAAAGCTTTGTAACACACGAGAGGAGTAAGAACAGGCATAAGATCGCTTGTAAGTAATAACTGGTAACGAGGGATTTCCTTTTATACGTATACACTGTACGTTCATCACGGGCTGTACTAGGGATGTTCCTACTTTTAGAGATATATATATACATAACTTCAAGATCGTCAACCCAAATGTAACATCATTTCTGGAATGATTATCCGATTGAATTTAAAGAGTATAAATTTATGATTTTACCCGACTGCCCAAGAAAGGAGGGTAATGTTGATGACCTGTTTGATGTAGTGGTTAAAAATTCTGGCTGCTATTACAAAACAGACATGTGTTCCCGAGTTATGGATGTTTTCATTTATTTATGTATTTATTTACAACAAAAAAAATGTATTTGTGTAATTTATCAACTATTTGATATCCATAATACAAGCCTAGTTGCTTAGTGTGGAACTAGATGGCGCTGTGTGTATGTGCAAAGATATTTATTTATTTATTTATATTTATTTAATGTTTTTCGAGTGTATGTATATTGTATGTATTTATGTATGTATGTGTGTTCGTCCCTTTGGTTGGCGTATCCTGTAGCCTAATCGGATTGACCGATTTCGAAGTGCATGCATGTTGTCGTTAGATTCGTCTTGATACCTGGAGTGTCATAGGATACATTTTATATTAAAAAATCCAACATGGCGTTCGCAAAATATAAAATATGCAGTCGGGTTTTTTAGATTTGAAAAACGTAATTAGTTAATTAATGGTCATTTTAATGAAAATGTCCAGAATTAGAGTATTGAAAAATCTCAAAACTCAGACAGGATCTCACCATATACGGATACATTCGAATTTCGTTACACACATCCCTATCTACACCTCATATCGGTACCCTGAACCAGCTAAAGGAAAATTACTTTAGACTGGGCTTAGTTTTAAATCACATTTGTACCTGACTGAAATAAGGTTGAACGTAGATAGCAGGTATTCCTTACATGCTACTTGTGGAGTAGTAGGTTACGCAACTACAAGGTAAGGAAAGTCTTGATATATTCTGTGATGCAGGGATAAAGATTTACCACCGATTGATGTAGTCGATAGTGGCCCTGTCGCCGAAACTAACGGTTACTGGTTCAAATCCCGCGAAGGGTAAATATTGAAACACTACTCCCAGGCTGATGCTGTAGAGGATGTCCAGGAGGCCACAGTATGCAGAAAAACGACAGATGAAGATGAGCCGGCGGACAACTTGGAAATCGTTGTCAGTGACAACTTTTATTTTAAAGGTATCACGTACACAAATAATTTGATAAAATACTTTGTACTGTATATACGTAATATATATTTATGCTTTTATACTGAATAAAATAGAATAGAAACAAAAATAACAGAAAAGTACACGTCCAATCTTTTCAAGGGCAAATTACGAACTGACTCAAAAAGGGGGGTGTCCATGGGCGGCGGTGATTGCTTTCCATCAGGTGACCCGCATGCTCGTTTGCCGCCCTCTCAAATAAATAATAAAAAAAGCTACACAGAATGAAAGAGAGAGAGAGAGAACACAGGCACAGTTAAAATTTTGAATTTAAAATATTATGACTTAACCGAAAAAGAAACAAACAAGGGGAATACTGCAAAAAGTGAACCAACGAGTCGCATGGCGTCTCGTTACAATATATAGGACACTTACACCAATCATCCAGATCCAAATTAAGCAAAACTTGTACTACGGATGCTAGAAAACGGATAAACATACGTAAAAATTTAGATTACATCCAAGACTCAGAAATAAATGTTCGTATTCATCACACCAACATTTACACCGACATAACCCAGCGGATTAGTGAGTTGAAGTGGCAATAGGTAGGGCACATAGCTCGAAGATGGCGGGTGGAGGCTTAAAGTTCTCGATTGGAGACCACGCACTGGCAATAAAATAAGGTTTACGAATCGGAGGTCGCGGGTGCTATCCCCAGCTGGGTATGGCTAGCTACCACCATGTGATAAGATGGTTAGATATAAGTCAGCCGCCAAACAACAATGTTAATTTGTTGTGTTCCGATTGTCAGAGATAAGATATCCAGTCCCCCAATATATAGTGCTGACCCGTTGTACATAAAAATAGCAGCGTAGGATGTCCATTCATAAGTGGACGCACGACCTCATGAAGGTAGCGAAAAGTCGCTGGATGCATTTCCCTTCCAACCGGTCGCTCTGCAAATCTATAAGCGAAGACTATTTTTTATTTATTTTATTTTTACTTTATTAGGAAACCAATAGCTTTTTCATAAACCATTAAGAACATAGACAACTCTAAACATCAGCCAATTACAGGTTTCCCTATACTCTTATTTTATTTTCTTGGGAAAACCAACAGCTGTTTTCAACAAATTATCACTTAAACTAAGAAACTGAAAGCCAATTAGAGGTTTCCACTGATAGAACCTACTTAAACTTAATAAAAAATAAAAAACTATACATTGCAATTAGAGAACGGTTGGAAAAATTAACCTAATTATAAACAATCTATAGATAAGATAACCTTGCATCGCCAATCTAAAAAACAACCGGGTCATAGCAGTATTATATTACTTTTTGGCCAAAAAAAAACGTCTACTTAATGTGTTCCTTGCCGATGTAACGCTAGTACAAAACAGGTCCAAGTCAAATTCGTTGCTGAGTAAATTAAAATTCTTACTCGCTCGCTGCACAAACGCATTGTGCCTGTAGTTGGTGGAGCACGGTGGGAGATCCAAAAGCGGGTTGAACCAAAGGATTCTAGCTGGAGCTCTTACCGAGATCCTTGACACAAGTTCTGGACAGTCGATGGCACTGGACTCTATCTTTAGAAGGTATACCAGGTATTTCATACTCTTATTACATAAATAATCATTGAGAGAGATAATAGGTATACATAGAAAGAAAGGAAAAATAATCAATAATATTAACTGAACAATTAGCGGCTGAACAAGCTCAAAGTAACAAGCGCCGTAAATATGCGTCAATCTCGATAAACCACGAGTTTGCGGCGCTTGCAGTGGAGTCTTTGGGCCCTTGGTCTTCTGACACGAAACAATTTGTAAAGGATTTATCCGTTAGACTGGTCCACGCCTCTGGAGATGTGAGAGCTGGTGTCTACCTTGCTCAGCAGCTGAGCTTATGCATTCAGCGGGGCAATAGTGCTAGCGTACTAGGTACTATGCCTCACGGAAGCGAGTTGGACGGCGTATTTTAAGATATGGGTTTTTTTTATTTTTTTTAAATACCTTTATAAATAAATACTTAAATAAATCGGACACTTACACTCAATCGTCTAGTCCCAAACTAAGCAAAGCTTGTACTATGGATACTAGATTACGGATAAACATACACAAATATTTATATAAACATCCATGACTCAAACTTTTAATTGTGTTTTATATATTTGTTGTTTCATGTACAGTATGGATTTTTGTTTATAATAATATAAATTTTTAGATATTTAAATATTTTGGACACATTTGATTTTTTTTTTATATGAGAGGGCGGCAGACGAGCATGCGGGTCACCTGATGAAAGCAATCACGGCCGCCCATGGACACCCCGCAACACCAAAAGGGTCACAGATGCGTTGCCGGCCTAGTTGATTTCAACACTATATCATGTGTGTGTCCTGTAGTGTACGTCCTGTGGCTGATATGATGCTGTTCTAGCTTTACAATTGTGAATGAAAAATCTATAAAGTAGCTAACTTTATTTCAAATGTCATTGAACATTTTTCCGTTCCAAACTAATCATACAAAGGCCATAGAGCGAACGGCAAATTTGAATAACAAAGACCATTGTGGCCGCGGCTTCCAATCGATTTCTATTTAGATTTCAAACTTTACAGTGGAATTGAATTGCCGGAGATCCTGGATTCGAGAATCTAAACTTTGAATATTTGTTGCTAAACCACGTTGGCAGATGGTTTGGATGAAATTTGGCACACAAGTAGAATATGTCCGGGAAGAGGACATGGAATATTTATGCCAACAAAGTCAGTAGTTTAATTTAATTAATTTGTAAATGTATGATTTTATTTAATTCTATTTAAATTTACTTTTATTATTGACGACCTGTTTGGTGTAGTGATTAAAAATTCGGACTGCTATACCAAAAGGTCGTGGGTTCGAATCCCGCTGGGGGCATAAGTTTGTATGATTAATACAGACCGAGTTATGGATGTTTTTCATTTATTTATGTATTTATTAAAAAGAAATATGTAGTTTATCAACCATCTGGTATCCATAATACAAGCCTAGTTGCTTAGTGTTGAACTAGATGGCGCTGTGCGTATGTGCAAAGATATTTATTTATTATTATGTTAATTTGACCAAAACATACATGTAAGGTCATGCACTGTTAATGTAAATTGTAAATAAACGAATTGAATTGAATTGAAAAAAAATCAGTAGTTCCTGCGAGATAAGCGAATTCTAAATACGAATGTAATTACACATATAAAAATAAATAAATTAATTAATATTTTCGACACTTACATCGGCCATCTAGTCCCAAACTAAGCAAAGCTTGTAATATAGATACTAGATAAAGGATAAACTTATCCATATATATTTATATAAACATTCATGACTCGGAAATAAATGTTCATATTCTCACATAAACATTTTTACCCCGCATAGGATTCGAAGCCGCAACCGTTGGTTTCAATCCAGTCAATCATTAAAAAAAAATTGTTTTAGTAGAGCAAATACCAAGTACCTACGTATATACCTGGCATCTCTTCCATCATGCCGATCACGGACAGCTGCACTCAGCCAGTGCATGCTAAAATGGGACGTCACATGCATTCTAATAAACCAATCCATTTAGAGTGAATGTGATGGATTGTCAGTTTTGTTTCGTCTGCCACAACTGCCAAACAATTGATAAGAGAAATACAAACTCAAAATAAATAAAGTCACGCTTGTGTCCCGTAGGGGCAGGCAAAGACGTAGATCTATTTTACAGCGCACACGCACGCGGAAGAGAATGCCTTAGCACCGGCCTCTACGACATCGTAGCGACCACTACGTGTGCTACGCGAACATATAAGGGGGTGCTGTGATGACGCCATTTTGTTTTTGTTTGTAAATCAATTGTTAATTCAATTTTGAATTCCTGTTTACTGGTGACTCCACTCCTGATTACGAAGAACTATCCACTATGAGCCATAGTTAAATTCAGTAAAAAATTGTTGAACTTCTATGCTAAAGGTGGTTTCAGAATGGTTTAATTTGTAAATAAATAATCTATAAGCAATAAATATGTAATATATAAAAAACTGTGTTCAAAACTTACCAACAGTGTTTGATCGACGTCCGTGTTTCACCTTAGGCTCCACTGAAAACCAGCGTTGTAGTCTAACTTCTAGACTGCAACTTATGCTGAGTAGGAGACCTTCTTTGACACCACTTTGCGACACCGAAAATTAATTTTTAAATACTTTAAGTCTATTAGTGAAACTTTACTTAGGTACCTAGTTGCCTATTTTTTACTTTTATTTTTGTAAACTGTGCTATGAGATCGGAGTACTCACTCATCCTATTATATAAAACTGTTTTGTGTACCTACTTTTGTCTCGGTCCCAATTCCATTATGTCAATTTGCTATTCACCGTTATACCTACATGTATAACAATATGTGTGTCGCTAAATGGGTCAAATAAACGATTCTTATTCTTATTTTTATGGGCAATCGAAAATTTTTTGACCGAATTTGACTATGGTTCCTTGGGGAAAGTTGTGAGTACCTATGTGGAGTGGGTAGAGTCACCAGTGAATGGGAATTACACGAATTCAAATTCACCCTGTATAGGTTGAACATACCCTGGATTAAAACATAGGGTATTTATCCCGACAAAGTGAGTAGTTTGAAGAATTACTTTGAAGAATCGTAGAGTCTACAAACTCCCCACACCACACGTAAACACAAAATTTGCACAGCGTTTGGGTGATTTCATAAAATTTCAAGCATTCGTGTCCTCAAAAATTCGTGTCAAAATCAGGTGTCCTCGATACAGGCTTGCCTAGTGAGGAGACCGAAAGAAACACTCATAATATGCTTTCTCCAAAACATATCTCATATATTTAAGATTCTCCTCGTGTATTAATCTATGTTTTATTATTTATGGATATTGTTTTGTAATAATAAATATATTTTTCATTTTCATTTTCAGTTCCCGCGGGATAAAAAACTTCCACGATGAAGTTAATCCACGCAAGTGAAATTTTATACATTCGCCACGCAAATATAAGTAAATCGACAGGCAGAGAAATTTTAAAAAGAATGTGAATTTTTATACTACAAAACTCATATTTTGAACATTGAATAAATTAAATTTTATTTTTTTTTCTAGCACCGTTATTTAATGGGAATTACACCAATTCAAATTCACCCTGTATAGGTTGTACATGCCCCGGATTAAAACATAGGATATTTATCCCGACAAAGTGAGTTATAGAGAAAATCAGTGTTTTGTTCTTTGGACAATCTCACACACTGAGCTGTGACCAATTTGTCCTACTGCAGCAGACAATATGCCTTAGTTGTTCTGTACCTAGTACTTACCTTTTAAGTTCTTTTTACGAAAAACTCTTTAAACTTTATGTATGTGTGTGATTAGAGTAACAAATAAACGATTTATCTATGTATCTAGTTCCCACGTGATAAAGAAATTAAACATATTCGCGATAGCTTTATCGCATCGCAGGCGAAGCCGAAAGCGAAGCGGAAAACTAGCAGTATATAATGCGGATGGGAATATATGGATGTGCAATAAGCCAAATCCATCACACAACCTCAGTGTGAATTGGTGAATTTATGTTTTAATCTGTATGAAGGTCTTCTAAGTGGAAACAGTAGGAGGGCCATCCACGCCCTGTGCCATACAATATAGATAGTGGATCGATACGATCGCGTGTCGACAACTCGTCCCTAAGGCCACGTGAATTACGTTACAGCGAATTGAATTTGTTCGGTGAAAAGTTTTGATGCCGCTAAGGTGGCATTCGATGTCGTCAATTAGTTTAACATAAGGAACTTCTTAACTTAAAAGAAAACAGCTTACTTTTCAATTACTTTAGCAGGCCAATCAATAAGGTTGTCTAAATAGCGACCTTATTTCTTCGTCGGTAAGACTTGTACTTAGATAATAATTAAAAAAAACTTCTTTCTTAGGGAAAAATGTTTATAATCACGAGTATAGTCTGAAACAGATAAACCTATACAGCCCAGCATAATACAATCTTAATTTTCTCAGGAAATAATCAATATTTTTCAATAGTACGTTTGGTATAATTGTTGTACTCAGTAATTGCTGCAAGTATTTTAAAAATTATCCAAAAACGTCGATGATTTCGTGAAGGCCTTATCACTAAGAGTGATCACTGCCAGGCAAACTTCGGCTGTAGGAGTATAACTTTATAGAAGAGGTAAGTTGTGCAAAATGGTGGATGCAGATATGAAATATCTACATAATTAATTACTTATTGATTAAACAAAAATTAAATCTTACGTCGAAAATAAATCTTTAATAATAATTATTAATTATCATACGTTGAAAATAATTGCTTGAAGTTTTAATGAAAATTAAGTGTAAATGAGAATACAAATTAACAGACTTACTTCATTTCGATTGTACCTTATTTTATCAATTATTTCGGATTAATTTTGTTAGTGTGTATAATAATTATTTGAATAACAGCTTAGTTTTGATATGTTTTTCTGACGTTACACGATTCATTCTCAATTGGTGTTCCAAGCTCAGACGGAAGTGTTTACTATTCCGAACAAGTATACTTCGTTCCTATCACAGTATATTGGATCCTTTGAACTGGCTTTGGGGTTTCATATATCTCTTGTCTATTTTATTGTTTCTATTTTTACAACGAGTGTATTAAGAGCCGCGTCGGTGGCTCAATGTTAACAACATAAGGTTTACAAAAGGGATGTAACGGGTTCGATTCCCAGCGAACATGTTCGGTAATCGGTTTGGTTGGTGATAAGTTTTTATATTATACGCTAATACTTATTATAATAATAATTGGCATTGAAACAACTTATAAAAACTACATAATTTGTGAAATAAATTACTATAATTACAATGTGTACGGATCGAGTCAAGAAATGCTACCATAACTGCAACTGCAATTTATTGTGCCTGGCATTCAGGTTATATAACCTGAATGCCAGGCACAATAAATTTCATTTGGTTCAAACCAAAATTTTGGTTTCGCTTCTTAAGAAAATCGGTTTATTTTAAAGGGGCTTCTAAACGGGCAACATTGCCAGCAATATCAGCCAGACTATGCAACATTGCAGTAATGTCCCAGCAATATTACCAAACATGTATGTAATTATTATTACCAAACAGGTATGGCCGATGTTGTTTTGATAGGTTGCCGGAGGTTCACTGAGTGATCGATATTAACTGCAATATTGCCCAGCTAGTTCTATTGTTGTTTCAGTCGCTCACATAGTGTATCTTTTTCTACGCCGCTTGAAGTTTGCTGTGAGTGACGCTGTGATTAATTTGCTATATTCTATGCTTTGTAGCAGTGTTCCCAGATTTACCCCCTTTGAATTTCTAGTAAAGTTCTTAAATAACTTTTTATCAAAGCTTACTTCTTCGCTTAAATTATCTAAAGTTTCACGCATATTTAAGTGAGGTCGAATCTCGTCTTTTTCTTTGAGTGTGATTTCGTCAGCCATTGTTGCCGGATTGTGTGGCCCGTTTAGGAGTCTGAATCATGGGCCATACTATTGCAACCATATTGCATCGTGTAGTTTAGCAATTGGTTACACAGCCATAAAATGCCATCACAGTGTTTGTATAGGCTGGGCAATGTTTGCCAAAAATTGCAGCCACAAATTGCCGGAAAATGTTGCCCGTTTAGCAGCCCCTAAATGTGAAGGTAGAGCTAAACCTAAATAAAACACTCCTTTGTAATACTAATATGAATTGGAGTCAGGGCTTGTTTACCGGTTTGTTTTTAAAACTAAATCAGCGTCAATTACAATTACTTAGGAGTAGCCAGCTTCTTTTCCTAATTAAATAAATAAATCACAGTAATATTTACTGAAAATGAATAACTCTTGGTGTCTTTCCATTCCATTGTGTTTTTGTGGGATGAATTAGAAAAACAAAGGGTGTTAGCACCCAATAAGGAACAAAGGAGACAATAGACAGCTATCCCGTCGAATTACAGGCTCGCGAACAAAGGGAAGGCAAAAAATTAATATTAGGGCAGACCACGGGTTTCAGCATTCGGGCTGAGTTATAAGCGGACGCCGGTTGGCCATCGGACAACATATACAAACTACAAACAAGCTAACGTATGATTTTTTACGCACTTAACTTCACCTCAATCACACCTGATGTTGAGTGAAAAAGAGGCTCTTGTTATCTGTCTTACTTTGGTTTTAAATTGTTAAAAATTGGCCCCTTTGCTTCTTGTCTTCTCTTTCAATCTCCTGGTTGGAATATTCATTAGAATTGTAAGTTTTAAAGAAATTATAGGAATCGTGGAACAATCGTATTGGTGTGCCCAACGGTTACGGGTTCAAATTCCGCTAGGGGTAAAGATTTATTTTATTTTATTTATTGGTACACAGAACAGATTACAATCGTACATGAGAAGAACTTAAAGTTAACTTACATTCCCAAACATGTATACACAACATGGTTAAACAAGAACATGCTTGATTATATTATAACTTAAGTCTAAATAATTTTTTTTATAGACTACTTAAAACTGACAGAATGTGTTGGGGTTTCCGGGTCAGTACGCTTCCACCTTCGACCTCTTCACTTAACATCAGGTGTGATTGAGGTTGTAGGGGTACATACCTACTCCGAATGCCTCGCATGTCGCGACGGAACGACGTTCGATAGTCGTCCTCCGCTCGCCCCACAGATCGCACGCGCACCGCGCTCTTTCATTTGAGCCTATATAAGTTAGTGTACTTAGCTATGGAGACCCTTTGTGTTACAGACAATATAAGCGCAACCTTCGTGAACTGAATACCGTATTTAGTTTGACCACCCTCTTTCTGGTAGCATACCTATACATACATTTGGAGTCAGACACATATATCGGATACTACGGACAGTACGGACAGCTCGCCATTATCCACAATATTTTATTCTTATTTTATCTTTGTCGAATCATAAATTTTACAATTGGGTATCTCAAATTGTATTTGTATTGACTTATTTAAAAAGAGCAACCCTGGAGTTTCTTGCTCGTTCTTCTCTGGGGAGACTGCCTAGTGAATGAGCGATAACTGTATGTCATGACGATTTCAAATGTTATTCTTATAACTTACGAAATAAAAACATTTTTGATTTTGATTTTGAGTGGTGACCCCGACGTACAAGGTCAAGTACCAACCCGTTGTGCATAAAAAAAAACATCAAAACGAAATTGCCAAACACTTCTCACTTACACCAACCGTCGTCTCAATCCGTATCCATTGGCAGTTCCAAACTTTTTCAATTATCTCCTACTTTAGGTTATTACTGGGTGTCTCGGGAGTTTGCGAGATTCCAGCCTTCATTCAGACTACACTAAATTCCTCTTGGCTCTACTTGCATTGGTGCTACGAGCTACGTAATATCTTTTCGGTAGCTCAATGGGTATTATTAATTGTTTTTCTACTCGTCATCCAGCCTTACACTATCGCATCGTTGGGGCACTGACATAGGGTATGGGCCATAATCAATCACACGCCGATTTTCATCATACATGGCTACGAACTTATCTCTGGGCTTAAACGTAAATATTTAAGAACTTTAGAATATTTACGTTAGAATGCGAACAGCCAAGGTATGGAACTCCCTTCCGGCGTCAGTCTTTCCTGAATCCTACAACCTTAGGATATTCAAGAGCAGGGTGAATAGGCATCTACTGAGATCGCGTGCTTCATCTTCGGCCACTTGGTCACTTCCCATCAGGTGAGATTGTGGTCAAACGCGTATCCAGTTAATCATATAAAAAACTTACTTATTTAGAATACTTATTACTTTTCATTATCCATACTCGGAAAGTAGGTCTGAAGTTCCCTAAGGAGCGTGTTGAAAGTAATACTTTTCAGCCCTAGGGAGAATCGTTATCAACTGACAGCTATTCAATTAAAAAAAAAACTAGTTCTATTTTCAAATTTCTATTGAACCATGTTCCAACTTTCTCTACAGCGACTCAATTACAGCGCGATGTAAAATTGAAATAATATAAAGTTAAGAATATATATTTTTTGCAAATGACTTTATTACAATTTAATTTCAACTACTTCTTTAAAATGACATATATTTGGCCAAAATATTTACCAATTTTTCAATAATGAAAATGAAAAAAAAATGGCTGAATAGCTGGCCGACCACAGAAAAAAAGAAACAAAACAAAATAGGCGGGAACGCGGCAATCCGATCTTCATTTGTTTTTTCGAGTTGTACAGTTTTATGTGTATACTTCCGTATAGCAGAGATTTGTATTAATTCATATATTTTTATTTTCCTTGTATTCGTAATAAAAAGCACAGTGTTTACCTAGGGTTAAAGACACATTTAGTCCCTAAATAAGTTACTTTCATCCCTAGGATAACAATGTACTATTTGTTTTCAGATACTGATTGCATTACTGAGATACGTTCGGAAAAAGACTAAACACACTCACCAATCCGTCGTTTTTCGTCAGGGGTTTAAAAAATAATGTGTACTTACGTACTTCAAAATATATCAGGCCATTCACTTGAAGCAAACGCTATTTAGAGGTAGTATGTTACGCAGGTGCTATCAATCATTAGAGATTGATCCCATCAATCTCAAATTTAAACGCAAACGCCACGCCACTTTTACGTCGCTAGGCTCTGCTTCGCCACAATTCGACTTCCGTGAGTGAAGACGTAAGTTGTCAGAGATAAGAAAGCCAGAGGATGTTAAGTAAAGATGAGGTCGAAGGTGGAAGCGTACTGACCAGGAAACCCCAAAATATATGGGGGACTGGCTATCTTATCTCTGACAACTGAAACACAACAAGTCAGATTTAGATAAAATGGTGGTAGCTAGCCAGGCAGTCATTTAAAATGCGCTACCAGTAACCAAATCGAGTACCTAAACATGTACCCCGCAGGGGTAATGATAGAATAGAAGTCGGTTGCTTTGAGAACTGTGATGTGACTTATTAGATGGAATGTATCGTATACCATGTTATAAACACACACAGAGAACAGAGAACTGCTGACGATAAAAAGACTTCGTCTGCGCTACCCCGTTACAAAGACCTCTAAATAACTTCGTTGTTTTTGAAGCACTATTTATTTCGGTTTTGTTTATTTCGGTGGCACTATTTACGCTGCTTCTTGGGATATAAATTAACACAGTCTCTGCGTATGAGATCGAGGATTCCAGGCACACGTGACGCCAGAATGCTCACTTAAAATATTAAACTACATTGGCACTAGGTTTTTCCTTTGGGCACTATTTTCAGCACAGTTTTTTGACATTGTCAAAACAGCTGAATTCCACTGTGTGAATTCTAGCATCACGCACGTGTTACGTAAGTGTTTTTGAGGGCCTTCAATATTTGTACAAGTAATTTGTTGAAAATATACAAAGGTGTGCTGTTGAATTACAATAAATATAATAATAAGCTTTATTTAGAAGAGATACGACAGTAGGAATTATAATGATATTATGTTTGGTGGTAGTGGTTAGCAACTCTGACCACTTTACCAAAAGGTTGTGGGTTCGAATCCGCTAGGGGCATATGTTTGTGTGATGAATACGGACATGTGTACCCGAGTTATGGATGTTTTCATTTATAATAAATATTTATTTACAAAAAAAATGTATTTATGTAGTATATCAACCACCTGGTATCCGCAACACAAGCCTATAGTTCCTTATTGTGCAACTAGATGGCGCTGTGTGTATGATGTCTAAGGATATTTTTTTTATGTCGTAGATAGTTTAGTTAGTTTTTTATGTCGTAGGTTAGCGACGGAATTTATAATTTGATCCACGGCATGACAATTACAGTACGCGGTTTGCTACGGAAATCGGGTGGCGCTGGTATCGCCGGAACGGCGCAATCACGTTTACGGTAATGTTAGGTCAGCACATCAATAAGATCATTTCATAATGCTACCGGCCGTCGAAGGAGATGGACAAACACTTACCACATCAATCCTCACAGAGTTTAAGGTGATCGAGCCTGTATTCTATCAGGGACAGACCGTTACCACGTCCTATTAAATCCTAGTGTCATTTCGATATCATATTCACCTATAGTAGCATCGCAATTGCCCGAGCAACCCTATACCACGAGATGTCTGGCGACGTCCCGGTCGCTAGCAACGCCCGCCTTTCCGACGTATAATTTAAAAAAGTTTCTAATAAAAAAATAGCCCCAAATTCCAAGTCCCTGGCAGCTACAATAAGCTTCACGCACGTGTTTCTAGACGTTTCTTCATAATTCAAAGCGTAAACATGACTAATACGTTTGTAAGGAAACCGGCTATGCTATTAATCTCTTAGTATTATAAGTCAGTGAACCCGTTAAGGCGTCTGCTTTAGCAATTAACAAAACTACCAATAGAAACCGCTCTGTGTAACGCTTTTGTTCAAGCAGGTACCGTTAATTTACGTAAAGCTTGCCCATTCATGTGCCCATTCAGTCAGATATCGTACTAAACGGAGCAGAAATCTTATTAGTAGCCAGTATAGAGCTAGACGCAGTGGCTTGGAAGCCGCCTTCCATGTGGATGGTCAAAGATACAGCGTGTAAATTATGTTAATAAGGGGAAAAAATTATGTGATTCCAAAGGTTATTTGAAATCGGATCGCCTCCGTGGCTCAATGTAAACAACATTGGTTTTACGATTCGGAGGTCGCGGGTTCGATCCCCAGCGGGTTACGTTTAAGTAAAAAGTTTAAGTTAAGGCAACAATAAATGATGAGTAACCAGGTGACATTTCAGTTGGACGTATAACCCGATATCAGATAAGGTATCACTGTGCGAGTATATTTTCATTAACTAATGCATTGAGTGCGGTTTTATGAAAACAGATAAGAGCGCGATAAGGCAGGACAGGTCGAGTGAAATATATTACGATATAATGCGGCACAGATAGAGTTCGTTTCGAACACGAACATAAACTTCAAGCATTTATTTCAACGTAAGATACATGATATCATTTGTTGAATGTCAATTTAAATGTGTTGGAAATAAGAAAGTAGGTAGTAGCTTGGACATACTGACTGAAAGATAACTGCAATAAAGGGTTTATTGCAGTTTTCTTTCAGTCAGCATGTCCAAGCTACTACCGTTTCGAATAGGGAAATCATCTGTCGTAAAAGAAGGGGCGTAAGCAACGAATACAATTTTATAATTTTTGGGAGCTGGTTGATATACACCAAGCGTAGCATCAACCACATAGCCTAGCTATATATATATATATTCCGTGCTTCTCCGTGGCTCAATGTAAACAATAATGGGTTTACGAATCGGAGGTCGCGGGTTCGATCCCCAGCGGGGTACATGTATAGTACTCGGTTTGGTTGGTGGTAGGGCATTTTAAATGACCGCCTGGTTAGTTACCACCATCTTATCTAAATCTGCCGCCAAACAGCAATGTTAATGGCATTGTTGTATTCCGGTTGTCAGAGATAAAAAGAGCCAGTTCCCTAAATATTTGGAATTACGGATCAGTACGCTTCCACCTTCGACCTTATCTTCACTTAACATCAGGTGTGATTGAGATAAAGTGCTAACCCTTTGTGTAAAAAAAAAATTAAGTGAAGATGAGGCGAAAGAGAAGGTGGGATCGCGTTTACCTTGAAACCCCAATTTATTTGGGGCACGGGCATTCTGTCCCGTTAAAAAAATCTTCCCATCTTGCAAACTAAGGTTAATGATCACTCTCAGATAAGTACACAGTTTATATTCTAAACCGGGCCTAATGTCAAATTAGAATTTCTCTCACGAAGTATCTTGTATGATAATTTTATTGGGATAGGGATTTACGCAGTCATCAATCTTAGTTTGGAAGGAACTTTACAAAGGTCGGATTGTAATTCACTGCGGGATTCATTATTTGGAGCCAATGACATTTTTGGAAAGGTAGTGAAGTTTGGTAAAGATTGGGTTTAACCAATCATGAACCGCCTCCGTGGCTCAATGTAAACAACATTGGGTTTACGATTCGGAGGTGGCGGGTTCAATCCCCAGCGGGGTACATGTTGTACAGGTACAAATGTGTTGGGGTTTCCGGGTACGCTTCCACCTTCGACCTCATCTTCACTTACCATCAGGTGTGATTGAGGTCAAGTACCAACACGTCGTGCATAAAAAAAATATATAATGATTAACAAAGCAGAAATTTCAACGTCATATAAAAGGATCTCTGAGTAAAACGGATAGGTGATTATTTATAAAGTGGTCTGGAGTTAGCTGTATTTTACGATGGTTTTCCACCGGCGGTGCTAGGTCAGGTGTGAAGATGAATGGACCGGTCCATTTGCAATGAAAATTAAAGTGTTGAAAGTAGACAATTCCGAAGTTTAATATGGCCGACAAATAAGTATTCTGTAAAATGGTTCTTCAAATCAAATATATTTTTATTATTCTTACGTTACATTAAAATATAAAAATCTAAATAATAATAAATGCAACTGTAACAGTAGTGCCTGAACTAGGAAAATCCTGTGTTTCAGGCGAAGCTAGGGCTTCCATTTATAACTTAAAATAATGTAATTAAAAAAAAAGAGAAAAAATGTTTATTTCTTTCTTTAGGAATCACATGCAACGTATTATTAAGATTTCCTTTTAGGTATAAGGATACCTGTGCCAGAAAATCTTGCTCTTGCTTAACTAAGCAAAGTAAACATTGCAATTATTAATAGATTGGATACTATCACTTAATTTTAAACAACACTTATTATTTTTAAGTGTGTGTGTGTGCGTGTCTTATATAGGAACATCCTAAAGATCTATAAATGAAGTAGGTATACAGACTACTTCAAGATAGTCCATAACTTCTCTGTATCCTTGTAGGACAAATTTTGAAGAAATTATTTCTTATTATAACTGTAAGTAAGATGGTACATGGCCGTTTTTGCATTTGATCTATTATAAAGAAGTGGTCCTAGGAATACATAAAACCTAAATGAAAATGAAAAATGTTTATTCCAGTACCTTAATATAACAATCAATGAGCTATCGGGGGTCTCCTTTTAAGTATAAAATACCTGCGTTATAGGAGGCTCCGCTCTTCCATAACTAAATGTCAAATATTTGTCCAATTAAGGTGAAGTTGAAATAGGTCAATATTATGCTACTTTCAAAATGAGAATGAAATAAAAATGTCAAAACTAATTTGTTATGTATGTGTGTGTGCGAGGATGTGTTTGTATTAGTGCATCCGCAGCCTGATGATAGGGAAATGAGTGGTTTGTTTGAAGTGTGTTTATTTAATGTGCCATCAGTGTTACAACTTCGTCATAGGTCACGGATGTTATGTTACTGAGTTATTAGGGAAACTATATCGTTTCACCTTTGGTTAGTAATTTCAATGCTGTATTGAAGACTTCGGTGCTTTTTTAGTACGATGTTTGTTATAAATAATTTTCGGACTGTTAATACTTTACAAGATTTATAAAGAAGATCAGTGGGGTAGAGAAACGAACGAAAAGTAGAGACCTTTAGAATCGCTCTTTGCGCTGTCTCTAGAATTCTCCGCGAATTGATAACCTCCTCCTTTTTTGAAGTAAGTTTGAAAATGACCCTCTTGTCTAGACTATTATTTTAGAAAGCTTAGAAACTTCGGATGATTTAGCCTAAATACCAGCATACTCTGATTACGTAAAATTGCCCTGTATATTTATGGAACCGACTGTACCAACACTCCAATAGACTCAATCCGCCTTTTAGTTGTTTAAGTATATCCCCCACATCGTTTCCAACACAATAATGAGTTTGCTTATCTTCGTGGAAGCAGTGAAAACTTTCCTTTGGTAGTTCGGTTCTTTCGCGGAATACTAAAATGGCATCCAATCATATATATGTCGTAGATGGGAGGGTGGGCGTTGCTAGCGACCGGGACGGTGCCAGTCGCGTGGTAAAGGGTGGCTCGGGCAATGGCGATATTATTGCAAGCTACTATAGGCGAATAGACAACGTATTCACATTCGATTATGATCATGAAACCTGTGATGGTTACTGGTGAATAGTAAACATTTGCACGCCCCTCATGCCATACAACGTGGCCCCCGCGTGCAGTCTGTGGAATTCAACCGGACCTGGTATTCAATTCCTCCTTGCTCAAATCCCATGATCAACTTCTTATTTAACTAACGACTCACCGGATTCTTCCAAGCGTCGGTGATAGTAGGTAAGCAGAATCACTCACAGTCGTTGATGTATTCAGTGGAACTCCGACTCCTTTGAAGGCTGGTAGCAAAGTCCCTGTGATTATCGACGTGCAGACCTTATATTACTGTTACGTCGTAACCGCGCCGTTTCCGGCGATACCAGCGCCACCAGGTTTACTTCCCATTAACCGCGTATTATGATAGTCAGTTGACTGTTCGAATAATGAATTCTATCGCTAATTTATCGCAGCATTTATCGAGCATGTGAAGTCCCAACCCGCATTGGGCCAGCGCGGTGGACTATGGCTTATACTTATTTTATTTTATTCAGGACAACTAACAGCTACACAATACAGTTATATTTTATAATGTTATATGTAGACAATGGAGGTCATTGTGTAACCAACTCCGTTATCCACGACAATTTTATATATAACTGCAGAGACAGAAAAGCAATCCGAACCAGTAAATTTAAAACTTAAGTATCACTAATGTCCGACAGGACTTCCAAACACTGTTTCTTATATTGGTTTTTAGACAAAAAGAATACATCCACATCCGTTAGATATTTATTATAGATGTTAGTCAGTCGACACAGGGGGGCACGCTCCCCTGCATGCGTTCTGCTTGTGTTAAACGCAAACAAGCGATGAGGGTATAATTTCCTTATTCTTCGAGAACGACTAGTAATTAATTTGTAATTAATTTGATTCACCATTTCCATACAATCAATATTGTTATGCAGCAAACAATAGTAAGATACATCCGTTAGATATTTATTATAGATGTTAGTCAGTCGACACAGGGGGGCACGCTCCCCTGCATGCGTTCTGCTTATGTTAAGCGCAAACAAGCGATGTGGGTATAATTCGCTTATTCTTCGAGAACGACTAGGTAAATTGTAATTAATATGATTCACAATTTCCATACAATCAATATTGTTATGCAGCAAACAATAAAAAAACATGTACGACTCCCTCTTTATACGAGGGAAGGCCTATATCCCCGCAGTGTTTACTGGGCTGATGATGATAATGATGATTTATCTCTAAACGTAAGCTAATAATTTTGTATGGAAACTGGCTACGCTATTTTGTTAAGTTTCGGTCTGATAACACTTTTACGTCTATGGTTGTAACTATTTAGGTACTTAGTTGCGTGATATCGCATACATAATAACACAATTTTCGTTTTTCATTAACATCTTATCACAATTATAAAAAAACATTTCTTTTCTAAGTGTCATTACATGTACCTATTAGTATTGAGCGGCACTTTTAACGAGAGGCCGCCGCTGCGATAAGAGACACTTTTAAATGTTAATAATGAAGTATAAATAAGTATATACATTACCAATACTCATATTTTTTTGTTTAAGTAATTATTAATTTATCTTCTAAATCAAACGTTGTTTTCTATCATTAATGCTGAGTACATTTGTAATTGGTAGAGATATAAGAACTGTACCACAAACCATGTCACATCGAATTATAATGTATGTACTACTGTTAATGTACCTAAAGTGTAAAATCAACGAACAACCGAGGTTGGATCTCTTAAAAGAAACTCGGTGCTAAGCTAAGCTCAGGGTTCACTATCAAATATAGTGATAGATTTTTAAGTTTCATCATACACTCACTGAATCTTATATGGCTTTTTGGCGGGATCTCGGCGAGTGAAGTTGCATTTTTCTTCATAATTCTTATAATTTGTGCATTCTAACTTTTGAAGCTTAATAATGGCAGTTTCAATGCAGCAAAAGTTAGTGATGGTGTACAAGTGAAAGGAAGTGTAAATTAAAGTGCGTAACGGAGCTTTCGGGTTCCCACAAGAAGCCGCCAAAATCTTTTGTAAAGCATTCTGCCACTTTACTGAAGAATGACTTGACCGTGACTAGACTCTGTATACGCCAAGTATACGACGAATTACTTGTTTTGACTGAGACTGACTTATAAACTGAAAAAATAAGAGAAATAAAATTTTTCACTCGAAACTGGCAGTAATGTCCCTCGACAGTGACGTTGACTGGTTGCCATCCTCAAAAATAAGAAGTAGAAGAATCTTAGATTTGAACATTATAAAAATACTCTTTAAGCAGTAATCCCAAGTTTACATTAGATTAGAATAACATTATTCTATTTCTTTTTTGTTTTAAAGTCACACCTAAAGTTTAAGTAACATTGTTTTAATTTTAAGCCGGCTTAATCATATGATATATGGCTTATAAAATAAATAAGATTTAAAAATAAAACTGTACTGTTTACGAGGTGAAATGGCACTTTTAATTGACAAAATTAAACTAATTCGGAATGATACACGTTAATTTAAACACAATAATTATTCAGATTCAGTTGCGAACTTCTCTAGACCCACTTTGTTGGCTCACATATTTGGACGAACGCTTCTCTCGGCCAATACCTATGTTTACCCAAACCTCCTTGTAATTTTAACCAGTATGCAAATAGCTCACTTGAAGCACATTTATCTTTGAGCCTCTGGGTATTAGCTTTAGTATGTTATGTAGGTAAATTTACATCTCAATTTATATACTACCGAAAGCCAAATGAGCTGCAATGAAAATCAATTCGAGCCTAGCAACCGAATTCATAGAATTTGGATTTCTGTTATAAGAGTGTTTTATACATAAGTTTACAATATACTAAATCCAAAAAGGTCTCCACTCAGCATGTGTCGGGTTGGAGCAACCACGACGCTGGTATTCCGTGGAGCTTAAAGGCAGAGTGGTGCCACTGTACTACTTAATATTAACACAACTCTCCATATCAACTACCCATAAACATCTCTTTTTTACTTAATATAGGTAATTGTAGTGCTTTCTTAACTAATATTTATATACATATCTATCTATTGTAGATATATTGACACACAAATGAATATATAAGTACTACTTTATAAGATAACTTTCTCATTGTATAATATTATATTATTGCACTTGCACTGCAAAATAAATGAGTAAATATATACGTATATATATATATATATATTGCATGCATTTATTTATATATCATTTGCAGGAGGTAGTCCACCTCGGTTTTAAAGTCATATATAAGTTTCGTATCAGTGCTATTATTAAGGAGTTCACCTCGTTAAGTGATGATCCTGACTACAGCATCAGTTCATGTCTATAATATAAATACATTGTCATCACAACTGAACGAGTTTTTTGAGAGAAATTTAAATTTTGCGTTTAAATGTAAATGTAATTAAGCCCAAAATATGCAAGACAAATTAGAACCATTTCCTGTAGAAGCTGTAATTTTGCATACTCGTTCAGTTGTGATGACAATGTATTTATATTATGGACATGAACTGATGCTGCAGTCAGGATCATCTCCTCACGAGGTGAACTCCTTAATACAGTACAGTACAGTACAGTACAGTACAGTACAGTACATTACAGTACAGTACAGTACAGTACAGTACAGTACACTACAATACAATACAATGCAATGCAATGCAATGCAATGCAATGCAATGCAATGCAATACAATGCAATACAATACAAATACTCTTTATTGCGTAAAATAATTTACAATAATTTTTGATGATAACAATAGACACAATTATAGCACTGATTCGAAATTCTGGATCACAGTGGGTTTTACTCGTTAAACACGAGTTTGGAACCGAGGTGGAGTACCTCCTGCATATGGAGGCAGAATATATTTTTTTTTACAAATATATTTTTTGATTTATATTTTATTTAGGATTTTTGGGACATGTCAATACCATTGACTCTTCACTAAAACTTATCAGAAAAGTTACAGTATTAGTAAAAAATATAACGGGAGACACTAATCAGAAAGTTCAGTGACAATTCCCATTTCAAAACATTTCATTTCAGCTTTCTGATGTCTCCCTTTCAATCTTCAGTATATGAAAAGTTTATAATATGTATAACACAAGTGATACTTTTAACACCCAACGAAAAACGACGGGTGTTGTGTTTGACGGCGTTGTGTTAAATAGAACATGCATTGCAAGTTAAATAAAAGCTTGTGAAAAAGCGAACATTACTTTCATAACTGTAAAAGGATCATAATATCAAAGCTTTTAAGCTCACAAAAGGTTCCTCCATCTCGGTAAGAATAAAGGATTTGAAGCTCACTTTGACGCTGGAGAATACAACTATTATGTTTCGCATTTGTATGACTATTGTTCACAAAGAAGCTGTTACTGATATTAGTCATTATTTCTATATAACAATGGATAATAAATGCTTCTGTATAATTAAAATAATTTCTACAAAATGTTTTTATTTGATGCTTAGTATTTTAGCGTGCTTACCAATCGACCTATAGATAAGATTGGCAATTGATGTATACTAGCTCGACCTGATCTTCGATTTGTCATATTTATTGGTGATCACACCGACCTTGTCCATAATTTTTCCATCCAAACCTAAGCTGCACATTATACTGAATGAGTTTTTTTACCGTAAGGAAAAAATTTAAAGGAAGGAAGGAACTGTAAGGAAAAAAGGGCGTATTAGGCAAGGCTACTATACCAAAAGGTCGCGGGTTCGAATCCCGCCAGGGGCATATGTTTGTATGATGAATACAGACATGTGTTCCCGGATGTTTTCATTTATACATGTATATATTTACAAAAAAAAAAACCATCTGCTATCCATAACACAAGCCTAGATGCTTACTGTGGACCTAGATGGCGATGTGTGTTTCTGCAAAGATATTTATTTTATTATTGGCATAGGTAGCTTAATTTATTTTTTCAAAACAATCATAGGATAAAGCGCTAATTGTGTCATTTGACGGTCACATTTGTAGCCTATTCCACATAATTAACATCATTAAATTAAATAAATAAAGAAAAGTAGGGGAAAATATGAGTTGAAAATAAAGATCACATGATAGAAACCCTGAGAATCACGTCAGTCGCATATCAAAAGCCAACAGGCGCGTGCGTTTTTGAAAAAAAAAAATTAATTACCTATGCCAATAACCCAATTTTTTTCCCTACGGTACAGTCTTCCTGCGTATGAGTGTGCAAAAACTAGGCAATCGTCCAAATATGTGAAACTATTCTGCTATTTACTTGAATTCCAATGTTTGTACTACTTTATTATGTAAGACCTAAGTTAACACATAAAATCATGAATAAATGAATATGAATACAACAAAAACTACTGCACCGATTATACAGAAATTACAATGGGACCAACTTGACGGCGGTTACCTCTTTCATTTCCAAAAAAGAATCAAACGCCAAATCTCCGATTTATCGGTCACAATTTTCAGTTAAATTTTTAGATAGAAATGAAATACGTACTGAGAAGTTAATGGGTCTCCAATATGCACTTTCAGACTAAAAAAATAACGAGGCTTGGCTTTTGTTTTTGCAGGAATATTCTTTAGATACACAAGAAAACTAATTCACTCTGCCAGTAAGATATTGTTTTACCTAATTAAAAATTTAAATTATTTTAATACGAGACTTGGCTTTTTTTGGGAAGGATATTCTTCAGCAACACAAGATAACTCGGAAACCTTCCCACTAAGTGATTGTTTTACCTAATTTAAAATTAAAATTATTTTAATCATCTAATTGAATCCATTAAGATAATTGGATGGTTATTATGAACCCGGCATTGTCACTGTTACAATTACTTAGGATTTGGGAGTAGAATGTCACAGAGAGACATGTTTTTTTTTATTCGTGGGATAAAACTTACCACGCCATGTAGTAACGAACATGTATTAACGCTTATTATACATACATAGCTTTAAGTCACGACCTGTGTCCCAAATGCAGTGATCAGTTTCTATTTACTGCTGGCACCTTTGGGATGGTTCAGCCAAGTACCAAATAGCTGCACTCGATTCTGTGGAACGACGTGCCATGAGACTCATAGGTGATAATTCGATGACTGCTAAATTGCAGAGCCTTGAACACAGTCGCAAAGTCGCCTGTCTCTCAGTTTTTTACAGGATGCATTTCGGGGAGTGTGCGTTGGAATTACATAATCTTATTCCACCGTCACCCTTCCATCTTCGGACCACTAGGCGTGGAGAGGGATTCCACCCGTATATAGTTAATATACCGAACATTCGCACTAAGAAATTCGATTTTTCATTCATCATCCGAACAGCCAAGGCATGGAACTCCCTTCCGGCGTCAGTCTTTCCTGAATCCTACAACCTTGGGATCTTCAAGAGCAGGGTGAATAGGCATTTACTGGGATCGCGTGCTTCATCTTCGACCACATCGTCACTTCCCATCAGGTGAGATTGTGGTCAAATGCGTATCCAGTTAACCATAAAAAGAAATATTTATTATAAAAAAACTTTAATAGCCTTGTTACTAAACTGAGAGAGTATTCCAGGTTGTCAAATCTTCATCTCCACAATCAAATCAGTTTTGGAGCAACATTGCGTTTGCTGTCAGCTTGTAGACGACCTTGGACGTCATGAGCTTTTGCAGAAGTGAAGGTCATCGTTACAGACACTTTTCATTGAACGACCTTATCCGTCGGTCCCTTACCTCTGCCTCAGTGCCATCGACTGTCAAATTATCTGGCATGTCAGCACCTGATGGCAAGAGAACTGCCACTTTAAGTGGCTAATCGATGTCTTTCGTTTGCATCTTTGTTCCTGATTTGATCACGTAGTTAGGCGCCGAGCAGCGCACTTTCCCTAGCTCGTTGCGTGACTTCTTCATCATCCCACTGCATGGATATAGGCCTTGCCTCGTATAATGAGGGAGTATGGGCCATACCACGCTGGCCCAATGCTGGTTGGGGACTTCACTTGCCTTAGATTTTTATGTCTCAGGCATGCAGGTTTCCTCACAATATTTTCCTTCACCTTCGTTTAAGATCAGTCGGATAAGTGAACATAAGTAATTAAAGTAAATTTAAAAACTCATTGTTACATAGCCTGCCTGGGAATCGAACCTGGACTTCCCAAATTGGGAGACCGCGTCTTAGCCGCTGAGCCACCGACGCTCCACGAGACTTCTTATGAGACCCAAAATTCAATGCCATATGTCATCACTGGTATAGGTATTAAAGACTTCCGTCTTCAAGCACTTAGGTACTTTAGACGAGATGTTGCCCTGTTTGCCAAACTCTCCCCATCGGAGTTCATCGATTAGAATCTCTTGTCCTATCTCCAAACTTTAGGTCCTTGGGGCCCGGGCGCTCTTAAATTTTTCTTTAATATTTCAAAGCGCTTAGTCGATGTCACTGGTGACCCGAGAGCTGGTTGTTTCCTCGCTCAGCGCTTAAGTATCTGCATACAACGAGGAAACGCTGCCAGCGTTTTGGGTACCTTGCCACGCGGCCCCAATTTTTTACATTTGTTCTGTTTATATGTAAATTCCATCTCTTTATTTGTTACTGTTTTTAAATAAATAAATTTTCGCTTTTAAATTATGTAAATAAGACGTTATTAACTGTTGTTGATTAAGTGAACTGTATGTTCGAAAAATAAGCGAAAAGTGCGGAGTTCTAATTTAATAAATCGAATTGCTTGGGAGAAAGGCGACTCACCAGGGTGCTTGATCCCTCCAACGAAGATCTCCACAAAGAGGTAGAAGGTACCTTCAGCTCTCTCTTTGAAGGCTATAGCTGGACTTACCTCGAGATCGCCTATGTTACCTTTCTCCTGGGAGATTGTATGGATTCGAAGCCAGGGTTGAGCAGCCTTCAGCAGCAATTCGTGGCGAAAGGAAAGGTGGTAACGACAATTATACTTTTTAGACTGAAACTTCTACGAAAACCGAAAAACTGCGAGAACGCTGTGGTGAAAACCACCGATTCACACACGTGATCCAAATTGAACTCTTTATTATATTTTACCCCATTTTCAAAAGTAACTTATTGAGTGTTGCCAACTTGGAAACCATTAACACTACATGGAACAATACTAAATTGGACATTAACATTCGCTCTGAAATATAAAATTTCGAGACAGAACTCTGTCATTTCTTGTCCTGGATAGACATACTAGTCTACAACTTCGAGAATGGACTTTTTTTTAAACTGCTCCTTAAGGTTTTATTGCCTGTAATAACGGTTGGTATTCAAGATATTCTGTCGACTGACTCCATTTCGCATTCACAAATGCTCCACGGTAATTTCCTAACCTTGACCTTGCAATGGCAAATGTCTGTCTGGCTTATTATTTATATGCTAGAGAAACTATCCGCCCGTGACTTCGTCTGCCTGTATCTGGAAATAAAATATAAACTGTCACTAATATACATGTCGTAAATAGCGATATATTAACGATAGAATTCATAATTTAGATAGATGACTGTCATAATACGCTGTTTGCTATGGGAAGTAAACCTGGTGGACCTGGTATCGCTGGAAATGGCGCAGTGATGACGTTAACAGTAATATCAGGTCTGCACATCGAAAATGAGAAGGACTTTGCCACCAGCCGTCAAAGGAGTCGGACCACCAAATCGACGACCGTGAGTGACTCTGATTACCTATTATCACCAACACTTGGAAGAATCCGGTGAGTCTTTACTTGATAAGAAGTTGATCATGGAATTTGAGCAAGGAGGAATTATAGACTAGGTTCGGCTGAATTCCACACACTGCACGCGAGGGCCAAGTGGTAATGGCATGTGGGGCGTGCAAATGTTTACTATTCACCAGTAAGCATAAACACTGTCACATACAACTCCGTCAAACACATAACGCTCCTCGTTTTCGTCGGGGGTTAAAAGGATACCTAATCTTGCCGTCCCATTGAGCAGTCGGGTCGCACGTACATTTTTATAGATATTGGCGGTGATACTGCCCATCAATAGGCTATTATTATCTATATACTACAGTAGGAGGGTCTGCGTGTGTGTGTACATTGAATATTTTTCCGCTTGAGCGATTTCTCGTATAAATATATACTAGTATGTATAATGTGTACACCAAAACTGTGTATAGGCATGATATGGGTATCATGTTTCTTTTAAATTGTATACTGAATAATGATAGGGTTACGTATACGCTTTTTCAATAAGGTTCCTGTTGACATACAAAATCTTCCTTTCAATAAATTTAAAGATAACTATTTATTTATTTGAAACATCAACACCATATAATATTACACATATATATTAGTCTACATATATTAGAAATTCAATTCCTGATATTATATGACAATTAAAGATAAGTTGAAGCCAATCTAAAAGATATTGTTGCCCCTTAGATGGTACACATTAGTACTATTATAAACATTCATGGACATAACCAGCCCGTTCGCATAACCAGACTATTTCACAATTAATAATGAAATATTATAATATAAAATAATAATTAATAATTTTTTAATATAAAAACCTTTTTTTTTTTTAAGAGCATCCTCTCGAGTTTCTTGCTTGTCCTTCTCAGGGGAAAATTGCGTTTTGAACAAGCAGTAGGTTTAAAAATGTAAAATCTGACTATTTTAAGTGTACCCTGTGTACCTACAAAATAAAGCATTTTTGATTTGACTTGATTTGATACTATAACTTTTTTTTATGGTTTCCTGGATACGTGTTTGCCCACAATCTCACCTATCTAATTAACTGTAATAAAAGAGACATTGAGAGGGGGGAAAGCCCCTGACACTTTTCTGTATATCTTAAGGAAATATAATTGTCTGGTTGGTTAGAACAACTGTGACCTACCGATTCTGTGGCTGGGGACCTGGTGACCTGTGATTCTGGTTTTTATTTTGACAGGCACCAGCCTCCCAACAAATGAGGTTGTAATATATGCAGTTATTAATATCAATTCTTTTTGTAAAACTCTTATTTGTGGTGAGTGAAATAAAGATTTTATTTATTTATGTTATAACATAACTAAGTCGGTTTTTAGTCCAGTAAGGAAACTAGAAGAAAGAAGGAGAAGAGATGCCTGTTAGCTAAAGTTGAGAACCGAAGAGAAAAGATGATAGGTCACTTGATACGACACGATATTTTTTTAAGAACATAATTGAGGGAAAGATTGAAGGAAAGAGAGGAAGGGGAAGACCTAGGCGTAATTACTTTGACCAAGTGAAAGAAAAGGTGAATGTCGTGTCGTACTAAGAGGTTAAAACGAGGGCGGAAAGTAGAGGGTCGTGGTCACTACTCCACCGACAAGAGCATAGCTCTTAAATTGAAGAGAGAAGGAAACTATATTCACTTCTTATAACCTTAAAGTTCCTAATTGTTTGCACATGGATAGAGTACGTGTCAGTGATAGAAATAATGTTTTCTAACAAATAGCTTGCTTTAGATATAGTAAAGGCATTTATTAATAAAACATAGACTATATGATTAAAATTAGCACTGTGAATTTCAATGCGTCGGAGAATATATTAGGTCTTTACTTATGAAATTGGAGTATTTTTCTTCGTTAATCATATGTACCGATTCCTGGGATTTTCAAGGCTATATCCAATTTTTTTTTATTTGGAAAATGGAATATTATGTCAAGGTTTCACATGAAATATTTTTTAATTTCTGGGCTAAATCACATAATAAAAAAAATTTGAACAGAGCTCTTTTCATGTGCTTCCCATAATTTCATAGATTCCCTGAAAATTTTATAAAGCGGTTACTTTTAAAAATTAACGCTGCCTATACTTAACTTAATGTTATCCGATAATACACACAAAGTTCAGCTAAATTTGGATTTGGAGTTCCCAAAAAAAATCTAAAATGTTTGTATGGAGAAAACAGTCTTAATGAAATTCTTCATACAATACGCCAATTTCATAGGTAAGGACCAAATCATAGATCTGTAACTATTTTCAAAAAAAAATCAATCAATAACTTCTTTATGTTTGGATGGTTGTTTGTTGGTCAATCACGGCAAAACGTATGCACGGATTTAGATGAAATTTGGTATATAGATAAAACATACCTTGGATAAAGACATTACCTATTTACCTATTTATTTAATGAACTATTTGTAGATTGAAATTGTTTAGTATAGAAATTGATTATATAATTATTTAGACGAGTTAACTCTAAACAATATTTGCACACCCCACAGTGGTAGAATTTGCGGAGACAATTTATTATAGCTTTAAGAACTCATGTACCAAATTCCGTAGCAAATAAACATTTCACTTCATTTCATTTCATTAGGATGTTTTTATCCCGATAAAGTGAGTAGTTGCCGCGGGATACTCGTACACAGATTAAACATCCGTGATAAAGTTATTCCACGCAGACGAAAGTGCCGGCAAAAGCTAGTATAATTATAAATCAAGCGTCTTCCTACATACATTGGTCCTTCGAGCCGGATATGAGCAAGCGAGCATTGGATAAATATTATATTATAAACATCCATATTTCGGGAATAAACGTTCGTATTAAATATATAAATGTCTTTGCACATACACACAGCGCCATCTAGTTCCACACTAAGCAACTAGGCTTGTATTATGGATACCAGATGGTTGATAAACTACACAAATACATTTTTTTTTGGAAATAAATACATAAATAAATGAAAAACATCCATAACTCAGGAACACATGTCTGTATTCATCATATAAACATATGCCCCTAGCGGGATTCGAACCCGCGACCTTTTGGTGTGCAGTCACAATTTTTAACCATTACACCAAACAGGTCGTCGAATTCATCACACACGCATTACCACAGGCGGGATTCGAACCCGTAACTTGATTTCCACCATCCACTACACCAATCGGTTGTGTAACCAAATGTAATTCCACCATGGTACTCTAAAAGAAGAAACTCTACATTAAATAAAACCAACCAAACGGCCCCCGTGGCTCAATGTAAACAACATAGGGTTTACGAATCGGAGGTCGCGGGTTCGATTCCCAGCTGGGTACATGTTTAGTACCGGGTTTAGTTGGTGGCAGGGCATTTGATATGTCCGCCTGGCTAGCTACCACCATCTTATCTAAACCTGCCGCCAAACAGCGATGTTAATAACACTGTTGTGTTCCGGTTGTCAGAGATAAGATAGCCAGTTCCCCAAATATTTGGGTTTCCGGGTCAGTACGCTTCCACCTTCCGCCTCATCTTCACTTAACATGTGGTCAAATGCTAACCCTTATGCATAAAAGAAAAAATATTGGGGGTAAGTGCTAACTTGTTGCTCATAAAAACAGGTAATAATCAAGACGATTCCCAACATTGGAATTAACACGCGTTTATTGGTTTCACTTGTAACTAACAATGTAATATAACGCCCTGTTATATGGGTTTAGGGTTAGCACTTGACCTCATCTAGTGCTAACCCAAAAAAAAATTCAATTCTCGCCACATATTATTCGGTAGGTCTTTTTACAAATAGGTATATCCATTTGTAAAAAGCCCAGAGAAATTTGTAAGAAGCCCAACCAGCGCTACTCGAGAACATGTTCTCAAGTAAGCAAATGCTGAGTTACTTCCTTTTGCCTAATAACAGTGCCTAAGTATGCTAATTTAATTCTACAGATAATTTTTTTTTTTTTTTATATATAAATAATTTATACCTAAGGAAACAAATTTAGTGTACCTACATCTATATACATAATGATTGTTGTAACTGTGTTATTAGAGCAATAAAAAGCATTTGTATTTGTATTTGTATTTGTATTTGTAAATTGTTTTCGCTTATTGTTAGGCATTTTGTTCTGCCATTTTCCGTTCAATGCCCATTTGCGTGTTTCCATTTTTGTTAACTGTAATTGGATATTCTTTTTTCAAATCATATTTTATTTAATACCTACCAAATCATTTTGGTGGAATTCTTAGAGACCTCATTCATTGATGATGCGGTTATCCGTAAACAGGAAGCCTACATGCGATGTAACACGCTCTTTATGCACAACGGATTAGCCCTTGACCTCAATCACACCTGATGTTAAGCTGGGTGGATTTGACTATTTCTTTTTGGATGTGTGGCTTTGTCTTCGGATGTATTAGGTCCTTACCTATGGAATTGGCGTTTTGTATGAAGAATTTCATTAAGACTGTTTTCTCCATACAAACATTTTTGATTTTTTTTTGGGAACGGCAAATCCAAAATTTAGCTAAACTTTGGGTGTATTATAGGATAACATTAAATTAAGTATAGGCAGCGTTAATTTTTGAAAGTAACCGCTTTATAAAAGTTTCAGCGAATCTAAGAAATGATTGTGGGAATCACATGAAAAGAGCTCTGTTCAAAATGTGAAACCTTGAAATAATATTCCATTTTCCAAATAAAAAACAAATTTGGATATAGCTTTGAAAATCGCAGGTATTGGTACATATGATTAACGAAGAAAAAAAATTCCAATTTCATAGGTAAAGACCCAATATTTGTCTCTGAGCTGTCTTGGTGGGTCAATTTGGAGTTTATGTTTGGGAGGCCGTTGGGTTTGGGTGAGTGGCATTCGAGGGAGAGCGGGGGGGCTGTCGCCATATATTGACTATACATGTTGCCTAATAATTTAGTCGAAAGGTGACGATTTGACGTTTTCACTATAGCGCGGGGGTGAAATAAATGCGGCCTCCTTCGCAGATAGAGTAGTTTTTTTTTATGCACAACGGGTTAACACTTGACCTAGAATGTTTAAATAGATTAAGAGTAATACCATTCAATGAAGAAGACAATAATGATAACAATGTTGAAAAAAATTACTATCAGAATGCGGACGAATTACTTGAAATTTTGGATGGATAGTGAATGTGCATAAGTAATTTAGAAATGTTGTTCGCTTAATAAATACATATTTGTTCCAATTAAACATTTTGTTTGAATCGCGAAATTGTGTGAATTTCCCTTAAAAATAGCCGCATCACATTTTGTACGAACTCCTAATTTGCCAAACAATATTTTGTACAAACTGCTAAAAACTATTTAATTGTACAAAACGAGACTTTGTACTAAAGACCTTTTTGTACCAATTGAACGTTTTGTTTCAATCGCGAAATTGTGCGAATTTGCTAAAAAAGTAACCGCATCACATTTTGTACGAACTCCTAATATGCCAAACAAAATTTTGTACAAACTGCTAAAAAAAATCAAATTGTACGAAACGAGACTTTGTACTAATGTCGATGCTTTCATCACAGCTGATGTTAAATGAAGACGCGGCCGAAGGTGGAAACGTACTAATTTAGCGATTGCACGCCAGAATGGATACTAATATTGACATAATAATGAGTGACACGTTACAAAATTCGGCCACCCTACTAATAAAAAGAACATGCTACGTTGGAGAGTGTGAATCTTTGTTTGCGATTTGTGTTTTATTGTATGCGAGTGAATTGTTTACTGGGTTTTGTTCTGTTGTGTTTGTAAGTGTAATCGTACATGTATATTGTATGTAAGTGTGTGTATTTTGTTAGAGACAACTGAAATAACTAACTAACCAAAAATAGCTAACCAGGCGGATATTTAAAATTCCCTACCACCAACCAAACCGAGTACTAAATACACTCGATCGAACCCACGACCTCTTATTCGTAAACCCTATGTTGTTTACATTCAAATCAAAACAAATCAAATATCAAATCAAAAATGTTTTATTTCGAAGTTATAAGAATAACATTTGAAATTGTCATGACATACAGTTATCGCTCATTCACTAGGCAGTTTCCCCAGAGAAGAACGAGCAAGAAACTCAGGGGTTCATTGAGCCACGGAGGTGGTTGTAGCCACAGGTACTTTGATATAATTCTGTATTTATTACAAGCTTTTATTTAACTTTCTTCGTATGTATGTAACTATGTCAGTTCAAAATTTGCAAGTCAAATTACCATTACCATTATTATTACCATTGTTACCATTCCCTGTTTACCTGAGGAGCTGAAGTTTTACATACACGTTCAGTTCTAATGACAATAAGTATAGGTATTTATATTATAGACATGAACTGATTGTAACTGATAAACATGAATTGTACTATCCCCTTTTTCTTATTTATCGTTGTTATGCTTCTTATTGTTGTACGATAAAGAATAATTTGTTTTTTTTTATGCACGACGGGTTCATACTTGACCTCAATCACACCTGATATTAAGTGAAGACGAGGTCGAAGGTGGAAGCTTACTGACCCGGAAACCCCAACACATTTATTTGTTTGTTTAATGCTGCAGTCAGGGTCGTCTCCTCACTAGGCGAACTCCTTAACGATTAATAGCACTGATTCGAAATTTTACAAACACGGTTAGTTTTGATAGTTGAACATGATTTCATATATTTTTACTTTCCGTTTATCCGTTTTGCCGTGATTGAACCACAAACAAACAAACTTTCGCATTTTTTAAAGATCTATCGTCACGCTTATTTGAGACTCTGGCGACAAAAGAGCTGGCACCGTATTTACATTGCTATACAACGACGAGGTAAATAGCATCATATCGTCCATAAATATAATGTATCTCAGGTTGTCAATAAATTTAGGAGCTATTGTCTTGTCGTGGAGTAATGACCACGTCTCTCTACTTTGCGCCCTCGATTTAACCTCTTGGTACGACACGACATTATTATAAATATTATAAATATTTCGGACACTTACACCAATCATGTAGTCCCAAACTAAGCAAAGCAAATGGATACTAGATAACGGATAAACATACATAAATATATAAACATCCATGATTCGGGAATAAATGTTCGTATTCATCACACAAACATTTACCGCTCGTGGGATTCGAACCCGCAACCGTTGGTTTCGCTGATAGGTTCACTATTCACCTTTTCTTTCACTTGGTCAAAGTAAGTAATTGCGCCTCTATTTCCTCCAATCTTCCCTCAATTGTGTTCTTTAAAAAAATTCGTGTCGTATCAAGGGATCTATCATCTTTCCTCTTCGGTTCTAAACTGTGGCCATCAGTCATCTTTTCTCTTTTGCCATCATTAACACCTCTTCAGAGAAGGGAACAAATAAAACTATCATACCTAAAACTAAAATTATTTAGGCACAGAAAGTTATTGAAACAATCAAGTACACTTTATTGCACAAAAATTCTACAACACACTTCATAAATATCGCTTCAAAAAATAATAAATTTTCAACCCGTCGGTCGTATCGCTATTTCTACCAGACAAGCTTTGGTTAGAGAAAAAAATAGAACGCGATAAAAGCAAGTAGGTTATGCACTAATGATTTAAAAAAATATATAAACATACATACGTTAGATATGAACATCAACTTACATGCAATGATAGTGTAATAACATATATTTATATAGTGATAAATTATTATATATACATATACAATATATGTGATACAAAACAAAGAAAATAATGCATACTATAATTATCAAATCTCAGAACCAAGAATATGGCAACAGTCTAATCGCTAGAAAATGTGCTTGACTTGTACTCTAAAAGTAAAGTAAGTTATTTATTAGTTAAGTAAGTTATTGTTATTGCTGAGTATTTTTATTATAAACAAGCATGACAAAAGTCGCTCGGAGGTATTCAGTCTAATAATAAATATTTTTCCCTATTTTATCAAATTACAAAGTCTACTATTGTCTTTCTATTTTTCCTTGTGTTATATTTAGTATTGTTGTGAAATAAAGTTTGTTTGTACACATTGTTACCTAAAATAATACTAATAATGTGTGTAAGATTTTCTAATAAAATCCCTGGTAATATATTGGAACTTACAGAATAAATAAATAAATAAATATTTCGGACACTTACACCAATCATCTAGTCCCAAACTAAGCAAAGCTTGTGCTATGGATACTAGATAACGGATAAACATACATAAATATTTATATAAACATCCAAGACTCGGGAATAAATGTTAGTATTCATCATACAAACATTTACCCGTCGCGGGATTCGAAACCGCAACCGTTGGTTTCGCTGATAGGGTCACTATCCACTACACCAATGGGTCGTCAAAGAATGGCAATTTAAAAATTAAGATTAGGTACCCTCATTGGTAAGGCCTATTATAAAATACATGACTGTTTAAATGATAATAATGCCCGGCCCAAATAAGCATTTCGATCTTATTTAAATTTTTTCTCTTATAATTTATTGTAAATTTTTGACATTTGATAATTAATTATAACTAATAACTAATATTATAAATGCGAAAGTTTGTGTGTATGTTTGTATGTATATTTGTTACGTCTTCATGCCTATACGGATGAACGGATTTGGATGAAATTTGGTGGGTAGACAGATTAACATATAGGCTAACTTTTTTTGCTGAACCGACTTTGGTAAAATCTTCCACGCGAACGAAGTCGCGGGCGGAAAGCTAGTTTATTATAAAGAAGACAATGCCCCTTTATAGCAGCTAACTAGTGCATTAAATTTTAATAGGTTAGTTGACAATGCCTCTCCATAGCAGCTGACTAATTTATAGGTTAATCGATAATGTCCCTTCACAGCAGCTACTTTTTCTTTTTTTACATTATTAATTTGCCTACATGATACAATTGTAAGTGCTCCAATGATGCTTATGGAAAAAAGAATTATGAGTATGATACACAGGTGGCCGTCGTCGTAGTATCTTAAAGCTCTGCAATTTAGTAACCATCGATGCCACCTATAAGGCTTTAGGCGCATCTCAACAGAAAATTATTTTAATTTAAATTATGTCTTGCATTACATGTGTCAAGTAATATAATTTTTATTGACAGAACTAAAGAATAAATAAATAAATATTTCGGATACTTACCACCAATCATCTAGTCCCAAACTAAGCAAATCTTCAGCTATGGATACTAGATAACGGATAAACATATATAAATATTTATATAAACATCTATGACTCGGGAATAAATGTTCGTATTCATCACACACCTTTAACCCTCGCGGCATTCGAACCCGCAACCCTTGGTTTCCCTGACAGGGTCACTATCCTCTACACCAATCGGTCGTCGGAATATACATGGAACTTAATAACTACCTAATAAGTCAAAATAAAATAAAATATAAAATATGGAGGCATCGGGCCCTAATATAATTTTATTCCGTTTGAAGTTGAGACACTAGGACCTTGGGGCCCCGGAGCTCTAGGTTTTTATAACCAGACCAGACTGGTGGGCGTCTCAGGCGACCCAATAGCCGGCATTTATAACCCTCAAAGATTAAGTATTACCATCCAGCGAGGTAATGCAGCCAGCATCTTGGGCACTCTCCCACATGGGCCGAAACTGTGCCACTTTCTAAACTAAGTGAAGAGGTGGCACAAGCTCTTTACATTAGTTGTCGAACTTAGGTTTACAGGTGTTCTTATTTTGTAAAATTGGTAGTAGTAATTATAACTATATAGGGTCTAACAAAATTAACCAGACAAACGTTGCAGAGTGTATGTATAGGATATACCTATTACGAAAAAAATAAAACATTAAAGTTAACAAATTATATTCAAAAAATAAAATTTAGAAATTAAAATTTTGTGAGTTGCTGGGATTGGTGTGCCCCACCACCCCCTTTGGCGTCTTCCTTATGAACGTTGCTTAATTTTGTTAGACCTTATATATATACAATATCACAGGATAACTAAATATACATTCACATTGTCAGGCATAATAATAGGCATATAAAACAAATTATAATTACTTATACTTGTATTACCTTGTAAGTATTGCTTGAATGTCCAAAGAATTTGTAAATAAATTTTCAGCCCAAGTCAAAAGAAACGTCACTCTTTATTAAAACTTTGTCGTGACGTCGTTAAATGAATAAGTTATTAGAAAAATTTACCTTTATCCCTCGTTACCAACCAAACTCCAGTCAATCACAAAAGTTATCCATAATCCAGAACCAACAACACTTCACAATGTAACACTTAAAAATGTAAACTCAACAGAACACTTGCACTTTATCGAAGCACAGCACTCGAGAGTATACACTGAAAACTTTATTGTTCGATACAGTAGTGGTATTCACCGAGCGAACACCGCGACCGTTCGCCAACGCGTCCGAAACTGTACTAAACGCGAACTTGAATAGACGTATGTTCCAGGAGTTACAAGCTATCAGGATGGTGATTTTAGAAAATTAAAGGGTCTATATCTCGCGAGGTTGGTAGAATGTATCCGTATCTTGAAAACAAGCACAATTCGAATTGCTTTTGCTTGTTTAAATTGGAAGTTTGAGTGAATTTTCAAACTTGAGCCGCGCAGTACCTCCAAAACGTGTACCCAAGGATTGTTGCATAGATATATTATGTATTGCATAGAAGTACTCGTAAGTATGGATAACATAATTTTGGTATCTAAAACTTGACTATCAAATTGTTTCTTTAATTTTATTTGAAATGAAGTACTTTTCGAACATAATGATAAAGATTTGTGGAGTGTAGTGGACGACCGATTGGTGTAGTGGATAGTGACCCTATCAGCGAAACCAACGGTTGCGGGTTCGATTCCCGCGACGGGTAAATGTTTGTATGATGAATACGAACATTTATATTCCCTAGTCTTGGATGTTTATATAAATATTTATGTATGTTTATCCGTTATCTAGTATCCATAGCACAAGCTTTGCTTAGTTTGGGACTAGATGATTGGTGTAAGTGTCCGAAATATTTATTTATTTATTTAAGATGAGCAACCGAAGGCTCACATTCAGCGAAGACTTCTCAATTAAAGTAGTTTCATCTCTGAAAGTCAGCCTTATTTCATGGACTCATTCTCAAAATCTGTAATTTCGAACACATGCGAGCTTTAAAAATGCAACGCAATTCAAGCATGAATAAAAAAAAAAGAATATGTTTTTATTCCACAAAATATCTTTCATCAAATTTGTAAAAGGAGAATGCTCAAAATCTTTATATAGGTATGTTCCGAGATATCTCCGCCAGATATGAACCAATTTCGATAATTCTATTGTTGATTAAAGAGTATACATTCAGAGTGGAGTCATGCAAATTTTGTGATGATCTGATGACGTACTGTGAAGATAAATAACGAAAACTCATAAAGTCTATTAATTCGGCAATTTTATGCAGTTCCATTAAATCCGTAGCTGATTTCGTAGACCTTGCGTAGCTTCTGGGCTACACATAAGCTACCATGAAGTTTTCATTGTAAAGATTTTATACATTTTCACAAAAACTATTTTTTTTTTTAAGCATAACGTGTTGGTACTTGACCTCAATCACACCTGATGTTAAGTGAAGATGAGGTCGAAGATGGAAGCGACCCGGAAACCCCAACACATTTGGGGGACTGGCTATCTTATCTCTGACAACCGGAACACGACAATGCTATTAACATTGCTGCTTGGCGGCAGATTTAGATAAGATGGTGGTAGCTAGCCAGGCGGACATTTAAAATGCCCTACCACCAACCAAACCGAGTACTTAAACATGTACCCCGCTGGGGATCAAACCCGCGACCTCCGAATCGTAAACCCAATGTTGTTTACATTGAGCCACGGACGCGGTTAAATAAATAAATAAGATAAGATGAGATAAGACAATATAAGATAAGTTAAGATGTTTATGTAATTATTTAATATACGTATAACCTATAATAAATTAAATAATATACGTAGGCGAGAAGCTAGTCATCCATAAAAATAAAAAACGTACATGATGCTACAATACACAAATTGGAATTCGGCTATTTTGTCAATGTCAAAAAATTGTGCTGAAATAGTGCCAAATAACACCTAAAGCCAAAAATAGTGGCTCTGTAGTTTAAAAGTTATTCAATATTTTAATCAATCAATCAATCAAATACTCTTTATTGCACAATTAACAAAAGATACATGAAGAATACAGCGTACATCATTAATCGCACAAAAATGCGGCCTTATCGCTAACAGCGATCTCTTCCAGGCAAACCTTAGGGTAAAGATACAAGCTACCAGTAGGTGAGGTTTGCACTAATAGTAGCAATACGGTTGTATTTTATAGTTGGTAAAAAATATAACGTAAAGATAAAAATACATAAACTAAGCCTACAAACTGAAAAAAAAAACAATAAAATTTTAATTGATCATTCTAGCGTCACGTCTTGCTGGAATATTCATTCTCATACGGAAAGACTGATTTACCTATTGTTAACGCCATTCATATTTATATTACATTACACACATATATATCATTACACGCAATACAAACATACCTACACAAGTTTACGTATATATCTATTATAATTCCCTAGGTGAAAACAAGGTGAAGATTCAATCGCGCGCGCATCGTAGAAAAGCTAGCTCACTCATTCAAGCAATTCATTCAGACGGTTCATTCAATCGTTCTCCTCTTCTAAAACCGCTCTCGCTACTGTTATTAAAATCTATATAAACTATCCAAATTTGTGTGTGGATTATTGCTCTATTGTCTACGAGTGTCACAAACTTGGTGTCGTCTTTGGAAACCAGCCGCAGGTCTAGGGAAACGCAGCTATCGAAGATTCGGATCCCGTTATTCACGCGTGAGTTAAAAAAGTCCTTGTTTTCCCTTGATCCTTTTTTCTCTTGCATCGACATTTTCCACCACCTATGATTATAATTTCCTTTCCTTCAATTAAGTGTCTCTGTAGTTTAAGTGTTATCCATCTTATCTAAATCTGCCGCCAAACAGCAATGTTAAGGCATTGTTGAGTTCCGATTGTCAGATATAAGATAGCCAGTCCCCCAAATAAGATGGGGTTTCCGGGTCAGTACTCTGCCACCATCGGCCTCATGTTCACTTAACATCAGGTG
Organism: Oegoconia quadripuncta; assembly: GCA_949316235.1. Taxonomy (NCBI): domain Eukaryota; kingdom Metazoa; phylum Arthropoda; class Insecta; order Lepidoptera; family Autostichidae; genus Oegoconia; species Oegoconia quadripuncta. The sequence goes on from OX438749.1 coordinate 28,908,030, forward strand.
TGATTGAGGTCAAGTGCTAACCCGTTGTGGATAAAAAAATAATTAAGAGCTATGCTCTTGTCGGTGGAGTAATGACTACGTCTCTCTGCTTTCCGCCCTCGAGTTAACCTCTTTGTACGTCACGACATTCACCTTTTCTTTCAAAAATTGTGCATAAATAAGGCCACCGAAATATACAAGTCCCATAAATAGTGCTTCAGATACAACGAAGTTATTTAGACGTCTTTGTGAATAAGCGCAGCGCAGATGACTTTTTGTAGGCCGCACAAAAAATCCTAATTTATAGCATATACATGTATAGTATGCTGTGCAATTAACACGGATGCATCACTAATATACGGACAAAAAATAGTGCGACCGACAAAAAGTCTGTCGTGTGACCTGCCCCTTTTCAAAAAGATATTATTATAGAATAGTGTGTAAATTATCTACTCTAAGCGAATGACTTGTCTATTAATATACCGTATTTTACCGTAACGAAAAAAATAAGGCATATTAGGTAAGTGAAATAGAAGTTATCGGCTAAGGTAGTTTTTTTTTCAAAACCATCATCGAATAAAACTTTGTGTCATTGTGACGGTTTCATTTGCAGCCTGTTTCACATAATAACATCATTAAATTAAATAAATAAACTAAAAATAGAGAAAATATAAGTTCCAAAAAAATTTCGCTTGATAGGAATCATATCTATATCCAGCCGGCGCATGTGTCAATGGAATTTTATAAAAACTATTTTTGAAAAAAAAAAATTAAACCAGCTATGCCAATAACTTCTATTTCACATACCTAGTATGCCCTATTTTTTTCTTTATCGTCAAAAAATCATCCGCTATATTAGAACCTACCTACATCGTGTTACGACAAAGTTTTTTGTTCGCAAACTTCATCGATCAACTACAAAGGACCCGTCCAAACTTGAAATATTATGTGAACAGAAACAATGCAAGTCGTAAGGCAAGAGTTCGTTTATTATTCAAGGGTGACCTGAGAGCTGGGAGTTACGACGTTGGCGCAAAAGAGAGGGAATGAGAAAAATTGGTTAAGGGCATAAGATAGTGATTAGTTATTTAAAAACCAATAATCCGACAGCATATGTATGTATTTATGTAGTATATCAACCATCTGGTATCCACAACACAAGCCTATAGTTGCTTACTGTGGAACTAGATGGCGCTGTGTATATGTCTAAGGATATTTATTTATTATTATTATTATTTATTATATTTTGCAGGCGCCATTTTGGATTTTTTTACCATAAAAAGTATCCTATGACCCTCTAGGGAAGACGAATCGAATGACATAAAATCGGTCGAGCCGTTTACGCTACAGGAGGTAACATAGATATCTACATATGTACAGACATACATACACTCGAGAAACATTAGGCACCCTCTTTTTTGGAGCTGTTGAGTAAAAACTAAACTATATACAGCAGATAAAGGAGAAGTTAAAGTACGTCGTGTCGTATCAGTAGGTCAAGAGTAAGGCGGAGAGCAGAGAGATATGGAAAAATTGCCACCGACAAGAGCATGGCTCTTAAATCAAACGATGATGATGATTAGTAAAAACTATTATCAACGAAATGTAATTTTTAACAATCATAATTTTCCTGTCCTTTTCTCTAGGTGGGGTCCGCAAAACATGTCTATCAGCCGTCATCTCCGTACTCACCCCTTTCATACACATATCAAAATCAAAATCAAAATCAAAAAATGCTTTATTTTGTAGTTACACAGGGTACACTTAAAATAGTCAGATTTTACATTTTTAAAGCTACTGCTTGTTCAAAAGGCAATTTTCCCCTGAGAAGAACAAGCAAGAAACGCGAGAGGTCGCTCTTTTAAAAAAAGGTTTTTATATTACAAAATTATTAATTATTATTTTATGTTATAATATTTCATTATTAATTGTGAAATAGCCTGGTTATGCGAATGTGAAAAAAATTATGGTTATGTCCATGATTGTTTATCATCTAAATAATCTGATATTTTATAATTTAAAAATATCATTACTGACTCAGTCTACCCACACTTCTTCGGTGTTCCTCTACCTCTATATCCTTCCACATTCATACTTAGCACTTTTTTCGTTACGTGCCTTTCATCCGTCCTCAAAATGTGCCCAAACCATGCTAACCTCAACTTTTCTGTTCTGCCACTTTCAGACTTCCTCTGATATACTCACTCCTGATCTTATCCATTCCACACCACACATCTTAGCAATCTCATCTCTACCACACGCATTCTACTTTCATCCGTCTCTTTCATTGCCCAACACTCAGATCCATAGGTACCTACATGGTGACAGATTTTATGATGATCTTGTAAATTTTCCCCGTGAGTTTCAGGGGCATCCGTGAGTAAAAAAATTATACGATATTTACTGTATTATATTAGGTTTGTAGCGCAACAATTTGAAAATGGCGCCACTCCGCGTAGGAACCGCCGTCTCCCGGCAAGGTTCCGAGTTTAGAAATAAATAAAAAAAAAGTTACGGCGATAATCATGGCGTGTGTAATTGTTTGATATTGTTTTTGTAGGGTTATGTTGAAAGGATTGTATGTTGCTTGTTGTCGTGATAAAAAAACGTTCTATGTGCCTAATATTGTGTTTTCCTTGTTTGGTGTCAGTATCTCCCAGCTATAGGTTCACCCAACTTTAAAATTAGGTGACCCAATATCCCGAGGGGTAAATGTTTATGTGATAAATACGAACATTTACCCCTTTTATAATAAAATGTATGTTTAATTTAGCCTTAACCTAGCCATAAACATTAAGAAATAAACAGACTCTTTATTTAATCTTTCTACATCATTGCCTAAAATCACTTCTGACATGTTTTTACCGTTGAGACCGCGTTTTTACCGCTGAGCCACCGACGCCTCCCATAACCTATAATAACTTATAAATAGCTCTATTTTAAAATACAGAAAACAATCGCATATATTTGTGATCCATTATAGTTTATATCAAAATTAGTAACTATCGTTTAGCCTTAAGTGAAGTTTAATAATTCATAAATAAACAGCTATTCAATATTCATAGACTTACCGCAGCAACCGCCGTTTCAACCGCCACCGCGGCTCCATCGCGTTTGCAAAACGAAGGTCGCAGATTCCCTACGGGGTGGATGCTCGGTTTGACATTTGGTAGGGCATAATATCTTAGAAGGTGTGATAAGAGCAGATATTTAAAATAAACAACAGTTTAGGATTCTTGCTTGTTTATAATTATTATTTGACAATGGTCGAGGTTACTAAAGATAGTTACAATATGTGATGCTTAAGGATTAAGTTAATTATCATATTTTAAAAAGAAATGTTACGTACGTGTTAATGGAGGACGTTTAGGGTAGGTACCCTTGACTTGTTTTAAGACGTCGCCGATTTGATCATGGTACGTTCGCCATTGTCTTCCCCTATCCACACTCAATATTCGTTTATCTGTTTTGTTACTCTTCGTTCATTCATTCTCTCCACATGTCCAAACCATCTCAGCGTGCCTTTTTCAATCTTGATCGCTGCGTCTTCTTTCGACTAACTCTAAATTTCCATCCACATCACCTGGATGAGTGGAAGTCTACCACTGTACGTTTCTCAAGAAACTTCTTACCACGTACAACCACCCTGTGGAACGGACTTCCGGCAGCGGTATTACCGAACGAGTACGACATTGGAACCTTCAAGAAACGAGCCTACACCTTCCTCAAAGGCCGGCAACGCATCTGTGACCCTTTTGGTGTTGTGGGTGTCCATGGGCGGCGGTGATTGCTTTCCATCAGGTGACCCGCATGCTCGTTTGCCGCCCTCTCATATAAAAAATAAAAAATAAACTCCATAATTACACTATTCCTGATTACCTATATCTTACAAAGTCAGCGCGCTCATAATTCTCAAAAATCTCATATCCTCTGCATTAATTCTACTATGTATGTAAATTCATATTTTATATGTACTCGGTACGTGTAATCAAGTCATAAGTGAATAGCTGGCTAAAGCTTCATCACAGGTGAGCAAGGCGAAAGATTGCAAAATTATGTTACCAAGGGGAATCGAATTTGGCGCGAAAACGTCGAGCACCGCCGCTCTATATCGAATTATCTGGTCGTCCTTCCGTTACTAACAGGATAATGTCATTTACCCGGCTGGCAAAGTCGAATATGCGTCATGTTCTAGCTCGCTACTAAAGGTGACTTTTTACCTGATAATCTATTTTATTCATTTATGCTCACCAACAGAGTACGTACATTACATCTTATAAAATCTTTTAATCAATTATGAGGTATGAAATCCAATTACAGACGACCACAACACTCAAATGCATGTAGTACTATAAAACTGTGCTTAGAAACGTAAAGCTTCATAATAAATTTCGCACAAGTATACCTTATTCACCTTATGAAATATACAGAAATGCACTCGTGACAGGGGGGATCGCCGTTGAAACGTCCGTTCTTCTTCTTCTTATTTTTGAGGATGGCAACCAGTCAACCTCATTGTCGAGGGACATTACTGCCAGTTTCGAGTGAAAAATTTTATTTATCTTATTTCTTCAGTTTATAGGTCAGTCTCAATCAAAACAAGTAATTCGTCGTATACAGAGTCTAGTCACGGTCAAGTCATTCTTCAGTAAAGTGGCAGAATGCTTTACAAAAGATTTTGGCGGCTTCTTGTGGGAACCCGAATTAAAGCTCCGTTACGCACTTTAATTTACACTTCCCTTCACCTGTACACCAACACTAACGTTTGCTGCACAAACGTGTTTTTTTTTAGTTTTTTAAACTAGTTTCTTTTTTATTATGTTGCATTCATTTAAAATTCTGGAAGTGTAAAATTTACTGGGATACTATAAAAAGAAGAAGATTTATAAAGTATTGTATTGTGAATAGGCATAATGTTTTTTGACATTACCTACTATATGCACCTGTACGATCTGTATCGTGCATTTTCCACGTGGGTGGTGACCTACTTTCATACCTCACAACGCGCGACAATATAAAACCTTTATTTTTTTTAAAGAACCAACCCGTCTCTTACCATGTGTGTCGTAAAAGGCGACTAACGGACGTTTCGGCTTTTTGGCGGGAACTCGGCGAGTGAAGTAGCATTTTTCTTTATAAGTCTTAAAATTTGTGCATTCTAACTTTTGAAGCTTAATAATGGCAGAATATTGTGCAGCAAACGTTAGTGTTGGTGTACAGGTGAAGGGAAGTGTAAATTAAAGTGCGTAACGGAGCTTTCGGGTTCCCACAAGAAGCCGCCAAAATCTTTTGTAAAGCATTCTGCCACTTTACTGAAGAATGACTTGACCGTGACTAGACTCTGTATACGACGAATTACTTGTTTTGATTGAGACTGACCTATAAACTGAAGAAATAAGATAAATAAAAATTTTCACTCGAAACTGGCAGTAATGTCCCTCGACAATGAGGTTGACTGGTTGCCATCCTCAAAAATAAGAAGAAGAAGAAGAAGACCCCACCTAAAGTGGGATAAGGGCAGGAAAATAAATGTCATAGGGGGCATGTTTTTTTACAAGGGAGCCGCAAAAAATTACTGAACACAAGAGAGTCACTGTATATAAAGATTGGGTACCCCTACCCTACAGCGGGTTTGGCGACATATACTGGTAAGTTTAACCGCCTCCGTGGCTCAATGTAAACATTGGATTTACGGTTCGGTGGTCGCGGGTTCGATCCCCAGCGGGATACATATTTAGTACTCTATCTACCACAACCTACCATCTTATCTACCACCTTCTTACCACCATCTTTTCTAAATCTGCCGCCAAACAGCAATGTTAATATCATTGTAGTGTTCCGGTTGTCAGAGATAAGATAGCCCGCCCCCCAAATAATATGGGGTTTCCGGGTCAGTACGCTACCACCTTCGCCCTCATCTTCACTTAACATCAGGTGTGATTGAGGTCAAGTGCTAACCCGTTGTGCATAAATAAAAGTTTTTTTACCGTAAGGAAAAAAATGGGATATATTAGGCAAGTGAATTAGTAGGTATTGTCGTAGTCAAAGCCATCATCGAATTTAGCGGTGTGTGTCATTTGACGGTCGCGTTTGTAGTACATCATTAGGGTGCGACAGTAAACCAGCGCTGAGCTCTTATAAGCTCAGCATATAGCTGAGTCGTTTCCCTTTCGTTGCTGCGACACTTATCTGAGTGTTCTGTTATTTTATTTGCCTAACAATTGTTGTATATGTGTCGAAGTGGCGAATAAACAGTTCCTTTCTTGCTTTCTTCCTTCTCATTAAATAAAAAAAAATCGCATGATAGGAACCCTATGAATCCCTAGTCACATATCACAGACCAACCACCCCATAGACATGAAATACGCGGAGAGCTGTTTCTGCAAAACATCGTTATATGTGGCGCATTAACTCCCAGAGCGATCCGCGGCTCATTAGCCGTTACCAAAACACGAACCCGTAAGCACGCCGACATATTTTTTTTAATTTGAATATTTACGTATGTTACGATACCTTGCTGTGCCATAAAGTGGTGTGGGAACAACTATAGGAACTGGTCTGTGTCACATATCAATCTCCGGCCGGCGCGTGCGTCGATGATGAAAATGGTATTAAAAAAAAACTACCTATGCCAATAACTTCTATTTCACTTACAGCATACGCTTTTACAATAAAATACCAGAACATGTATTGAGTTTAACAGAGCAGAAATTTAAACGCCACATTATAGAAACTCTGTGTAAGAAGGGTTATTACAGGATAGATGATTATTTAGGCGATAAGGAGGTCTGGTGTTAGCTGGTCGTTATGTTAATTGCTATTGTTTTGTAATATGTAATATTAAAATGTAATATTATTGTAAAGATGGAAACAATTTGAAAAGATGTGTTGTTGCGGAGTTTCTTGTCGCTTCTTCTCCCTAACCATAACACCTTGCGAAGCGATGTAGTTTAAAAAAAGATAATAACATGTTGACTTTCAATAAGTGATATTTTTGTATCCTACATTGAATAAAATATTTTTGATTTTGATTTTTTGATTTCTTACCTAATATGTCCTATTTCTTCCTTGCGGTAAAAAAACACATCCGGTATATATTGGGTCTTTACCTATGAAATTGGAGTTTTTTTTTCTTCGTTAATCATATGTACCAATTCCTGCGATTTTCAAAGCTATATCCAAATTAGTTTTTTATTTGGAAAATGGAATATTATGGTCCATGTTCATGTGCTTCCCATAATCATTTCTTAGTTTCGCTGAAACTTTTAAAAATTAGCGCTGCCTATACTTAACTTAATGTTATCCGATAATACACACAAAGTTTAGCTAAATTTGGATTTGCCGTTCCCAAAAAAAATCGAAAATGTTTGTATGGGGAAAAGAGTCTTAATGAAATTCTTCATACAAAAGCCAATTTCATAGGTAAATTTTATTCGTTAAAATGCAAAAATAAAGTTTAAATGAGCTCTTTATTGTAATTAGCTGACCAAAAAATTTAATATAACACCAAAATGCGGCTTATATAAAAAAACAGTGAACGTTTTATAAAATAGTTAATAGATTTATTTGGTTAATTTTTAACATCTCTTACTATATACAATTGATTTATAATTTACACCTATCAACTATTGTGCTTGTCTGTCCTCCTTTAACAGTAGCTCCATCTCTTTCCGGAGGTAAGTTGCTTCTGTTTCCATTTCGTCTCTTGTCCTTGGAGGCGATGAGGGGTGACCGGATTCGTATCTAAAAGGCAAAAAAAGAAAAAAAAATCAACCGATATCCCCAAAAGGGAGGGTAACATATTTCGAATGTACGTATGTAGATTTCCTTGTTACGCCTTATTGCCTAAACGATTGACCGATTTTGAAGTGCAAAATGTCGCTCCAATTTATACTTATTTTTTTTATGCACAACGGGTTAGCACATGCCCTCAATCACACCTGATGATAAGTGAAGATGAGGCCGAAGGTGGAAGCGTACTAACCCGGAAACTCGAATATTTGGGGAACCAGAATACTATTTGACATTGCTGTTTGGCGGCAAACTTAGATAAGATAGTGGTAGCCAGACAGGCGGACATTTAAATTGCCACTAACTAAACAAGAGTACTAAACATGTACCCTGCTGGGGATCGAACTTGCGATTCGTAAACCCTATTTTACATTGAGCCACGGAGCCGGTGAAAAATAATAATAAATAAACCGATGAATAAGAAACATACTTATTTTTTTATTAGGGAAATCAACAGCTTAATCTTAACAAGTATTGCTTAACTTACTGGTCATGTTTTGCCAATTCTAAGTAGATCAAGTCATTTTCTATGAAATCTCCTTTCTTCCTCGGCATTATATGACAGTGGAGATGCTGAAACAATGGAATTTCATAAATAATTAAGAAAATATTCACCGATCTATATATATGTCTATACACTGACTATACACCGTGTCTATACACGGCATTTTATTCATACAATCATCCAAACTTTCGTATATAAAATATGAATTAGATTAGAAGACTACTCTGATGTAGCTATCGGTGGGACTATTTATAAACAGTTTTTTGATATAAATTAATAGGTAAAAGGTAAAATAGACTCCGCGTATGCGAATGAGGATTCCAGAGTACTCAGTTAAAAGATTGAATTTAACCCTTCAGATAAATAAATAATAAATATCCTTGGGCATACACACAACGCCATCTAGTTCCATATTAAGCAACTATAGGCTTGTGTTGTGGATACCAGATGGTTGATATACTACACAAATACATTTTTTTTGTAAATTAATACATATATAAATGAAAAACATCCATAACTCGGAAACACATGTGTGTATTCATCATACAAACAAATGCCCCTAGCGGGATTTGAACCCGCAACCTTTTGGTATATTTGACAATGCAATATGATGATACCATCGAGCTGATCTGATGGAGCCGGGATATAGAGACTGGAACTCCCTGATAACAAATAGCAATATAGTTGAATTAGGGCTTATTTCTTTTGTTGCCATGAGCACTTTCCATTATACATGATGACGAGGCTCTGAAGATGGAGCCAGAAGATTGCTACTGAAACTCCCTTGACGAAGTAAACTTCATCAAAGTTACTCGTCTTTGTACTAGAATAATATGTGGTAATCATGATGCTTGTTTTTAAAAGTATTTCTAATGCAGAACTTATTCCATTAGGCACTATGTCAGCACAATTTCTTAACATGATAATTTTAAGAAATTGTGCTATTTGAATTTGAAATTTATTGAAGAAGAAATAAAGCTATTTTGATAAAAATAGCTGAATTCCACTTTGACTACTCTAGTACCGCATACGGCGAGTTCCCGCCAAAAAGCCTTTTTGACAGTTATTAAAGCCCAATAAATAAATTACCTTTACCGTTCGTCCCGCATCTGGTCCGTCTTGTATAGTCACCGTACACGATTCAGCTTTGTGTACTCTTTCCATTAACTGGAACAAGACAGAGATAGATAAATCATTAATAATAATAAATATTTCGGACACTTACACCAATCATGTAGTCCCAAACAAAGCTTGGGACTACTAGATAACGGATAAAAATACGTAACAAGGTTGTGTTTTTATAATATTGTTAATAATATTCTGAAAACCAAAACGTCTGGCAATAGATGCTTCGGCTAAACATTCCGTTGAACTCAGTCTTGGGATAGTTTTATTAGTACGAGCCTTCTTTAATGTCTTGTTACACTTATATACAGCTTATATTTATATTTATGTGTGTGTGGACAATAAATGGTATTAATGGTATTGACTTTAAAACATATGTGAATTAAAAAAAAATAACATTTGAATATCGCACATTCGAACTTCTGTAAAATGCATTTTCCGTGAAATGAAACATATAGAAAACAAAAATATGGGAAACGTTTTGGAACAATTAAAATTCGAAAAGAAAACATTCGCGGCTTTTTGGCGGGAACTCGGCGAGTGAAGTAGCATTTTTCTTTATAATTCTTATAATTTGTGCATTCTAACTTTTGAAGCTTAATAATGGCAGAATATTGTGCAGCAAACGTTAGTGATGGTGTACAAGTGAAGGGAAGTGTAAATTAAAGTGCGTAACGGAGCTTTCGGGTTCCCACAAGAAGCCGCCAAAATCTTTTGTAAAGCATTCTGCCACTTTACTGAAGAATGACTTGACCGTGACTAGACTCTGTATACGCCAAGTATACGACGAATTACTTGTTTTGACTGAGACTGACTTACAAACTGAAGAAATAAGAGAAATAAGACATGGCTGTTATGGGCTAGATCCCTTTGCCTTCTCCTAGAGGAGAGAATGAAACGAAAAAAAAAAAGAAAAAATTCGCATTCGTGATAGGTAACCGTGTGACTGGTATAGACTGATATAAATCGATTTATCAATCCATTTTTACTCTCGTTATAAACCTTTTATACATCAGTAGTACCAACTTTCTGCACTAGCCTGATGGTCCTGTAAAAGTCGCCTGCCTCCCCATCCGTGAGGTCATGGTTCCTCTCAGCGACTCGTATAGGGGCCACTAGCACGTGACCAGGTATTACACATCTGCAATCGAAAGGTTGACGAAGAAAAATTTTTTTTTTTTTTATTTTTTTTTATTGAAGAGGTGGGCAAACGAGCAAGAGGCGCACCTGATGGTAAGTGTCACCGCTGCCCATAACCATCTACGGAAACGGAAGATCCGCAGTGGCGTTGCCGGCCTTTAAGGAAGGAATATGCTCGCTTCTTGAATTATTTAAGAGCTATCCTATTTCTTTTAACCTCTTGGTACGACACGACATTCACCTTTTCTTTCACTTGGTCAAAGTAATTGCGTCTAGGTCTTCCCCTTCCTCCCTTTCCTTCAATCTATCCCTCAATTATGTTCTTCAAAAAAATATCGTGTCGTATCAAGTGACCTATCATCTTTCCTCTTCGGTTCTCAACTGTGGCTAACAGGCATCTCTTCTCCTTTACCATCATTAACACCTCTACCAAGAGGTTAAAACGAGGGCGGAAAGTAGAGAGACATGGTCGTTACTCCACCGACAAGAGCATAGCTCTTAAATTGAAGAAGATCCTATTCGTAAGAAATCTAATTAGGATTTTAACCGCCTCCGTGGCTCAGTGTACATAGCGTTTACGATTCGGAGGTCGCGGGTTCGATCCCCAGCGGGGTACATGTTTAGTACTTGCTTGGTGGTAGAGCATTTTAAATGGCCGCCTGGATAACAACCACTAAATCTGCCGCCAAACAGCAATGTTAATAGCATTGTTGTGTTCCGGTTGTCATAGATAAGATAGCCAGGCCCCCAAATAGGATAGGGTTTCCGGGTCAGTATCCACCTTCGACCTCATCTTTACTTAACATCAGGTGTGATTGAGTTCAAATACTAACATGTTGTGCATAAAAAAAGGAAATAGGAAGTTGTAATCGAAGTTAGAACAGTTAGATTTCGATTTAGTGGATTGGAAGGTCCCGACCGTACCCTTCCATCCTAAATGCAGAGACATTTCGACATACATTGCTTGGAGGCTTGGTTCTGTTAATGCAAATAACCTTACTTCAACCAGCAATGTACGCCGACATTGTTTCTGCATTTAGGATAGCGTAACAAGCGCATTCAGAAAAATGTACAAACGCGGACTAATGCCATGATGCATCTTTTCCATTCGACCCAAAATTGGTCTCCCATTGGCGTCATGAGAAAGCTCAAGGTCATGCAACGAGCAATAAAGTGGACGATTCACTAAATGAATCAAGAATGAGGAGATATAGAGTCAACGAAACTTGCATTACTAAGCTTACCTTAAATTAACAAAAGCATAACTCAGTTCCGACTTGTAAAACACACAAGCCTCTGGCACGCTGACGTGTCCAAACACGTTGGAAGGTTCGTTAGAGTCGGGGGTTTGGTTCCCGAGTTGTATATTGTCGTTACTTGAGTCGTTCAACTGTTTGTGCTCAGGGAGAGGTGACTTTCGAAGGCTCAAAGGATGGAGTGAGTACATGTCTCTTCTGTAATGACAAAACGATTAATACATGGTGTGTTTGCTGATGTGGTGATGAAGATGAGTAAATCCTTCATCCAAAGCCCAAGTAGACACTCACAACAATTTAAAGATCAAAACAAGATTAACAAGAACAGGTTATTACACAATTAGTGATTACCTGAATGACAAAAACGTTTGGTGTACTTCGCTCCCAAAAATTATAAAATTGTATTAGTTGTCTTTTTTTTATGCACGACGGGTTCGTACTTGACCTCAATCACACCTAATGTTAAGTGAAGATGAGGCCGAAGGTGGTAGCGTACTGACCCGGAAACCCCATCTTATACTTTTATTAACCGTCTCCGTGGCTCAATGTAAACAACGTTGGGTTTACGAATCGGAGGCCGCGGGTTCGATTCCCAGCGGGGTACATGTTTAAATACCCGGTTTGGTTGGTGGTAGAGCATTTTAAATGTCCGCTTGGATAACTACCACCGCTAAATATGCCGCCAAACAGCAATGTTAATAGCATTGTTGGCGTTTCCGGGTTAGTAGGCTTCCACCTTCGACCTCATCTTCACTTAACATCAGGTGTGATTAAGGTCAAGTACTAACCTGTGGTGCGTAAGAAAAGAGATAAATAAATATCCTTGGACACACACACAAGCCATTTAGTCACTTTAATCAACTATAGGCTTGTGTTGTGGATACCAGATGGTTGATATGCTACATAAATACATTTTTTTTTTGTAAACAGATACATATAAATGAAAAATATCCATAACTTGGGAACACGACGTACGACCACCCTGTGGAACGGACTTCCGGCAGCGGTATTCCCGAACGAGTACGACATTGGAACCTTCAAGAAACGAGCCTACACCTTCCTCAAAGGCCGGCAACGCATCTGTGACCCTTTTGGTGTTGCGGGTGTCCATGGGCGGCGGTGATTGCTTTCCATCAGGTGACCCGCATGCTCGTTTGCCGCCCTCTCATATTAAAAAAAAAACACATGTCTGTATTCATCATGCCCCTAGCGAGATTCGAACCCGCGACCGTTTATAGCAGTCAGAGTTTATAACCACTACACCAAACAGGTTAATAATTTATATTCAGTCATTTTATCGGGATAAAATAAAATATCATTTAATCCAAGATACATTCTACCCATGTAACAAATTTCATCTGAATACGTTTTTTTTTTTTGTAAATAAATACTTATTAGAAATGAAAACATTCATAACTCGGGTACACATGTCCGTATTCATCATGCAAACATACGCCCCTAGCGGGATTCGAACTCGCCACCTTTTGGTATAGTGGTCAGGATTTCTAAACACTACACCACACAGGTTTCACAATACAATACCATACAATACAAAAACACTTTATTGCACAACAGAAAAGAAAATACAGTTTCAGAAAAGTGGTAAGAACAGAATGTACCTTTGGGTATAAGGACAGTAAATTTGAAATAGGTAGGTTGTGCGGTATTAAATAGGGATGCAGCTACAAACTACGTGAATAAATTTCATATATTTACATACACATGCATACATAAATAGACAAATATACCTACTTAAATATAACATCTATAAAATAGCAACAAAATACAAACGTAAATATATAGGTGAACTAAATAAATATTTATTGATTAATAAAATAATAAGCGACAACAGGATTGTGCTAAAGTATAGAGAGAAGCTAAGAAGAGAACACAGATTAAAGCACCAGGAAATGCTCCTTTTTTTCACGTCATACAGTCTCACCGTCTGTGCTGGAACACGGGCATATTCCTCCTGACGTCCGCCAACTTGTTAGCGGATATCTCAGCGACTTTGTACCCGACTGTGTCCCCGCAGTCGGCCAACACGTCGCCCCACGGGTCCACACACAGCGCGTGACCGTACGACCGCCGCTTGGCGTTGTGCTGTCCCGATTGCGCTGCAGCTATCACGTAGCATTGGTTCTCTATCGCACGCGCTCTGTGGATAGTATTTGTTCAGGTTTGGTAATTTATAGTTTATCGCTCTGGCAACATTGTCAGTCTGTCAAAAAATTGAGTACTCTGAGGCTTTTTGGCGGGAACTCGGCGAGTGAAGTAGCATTTTTCTTTATAAGTCTTATAATTTGTGCATTCTAACTTTTGAAGCTTAATAATGGCAGAATATTGTGCAGCAAATGTTAGTGATAGTGTACAAGTGAAGGGAAGTGTAAATTAAAGTGCGTAACGGAGCTTTCGGGTTCCCACAAGAAGCCGCCAAAATCTTTTGTAAAGCATTCTACCTCTTTACTGAGAATGACTTGACCGTGACTAGACTCTGTATACGACAAGTATACGACGAATTACTTGTTTTGACTGAGACTGACTTACAAACTGAAGAAATAAGAGAAATAAGACATGGCTGTTATGGGCTAGATCCCTTTGCCTTCTCCTAAAGGAGATTGAAACCAAGGGGCGAGTACTCTGAAAAGCGAAAAACGTAGTCGCAAATTTGTTCAAAAAATCCTGATCGTCATAAAATTATATTATTAGTGTCGATGTTGTGATAGGTATAATTAAATTCTTCGCTACGTCCTGTCGACTGAAAGGAACACCATCCTTGCAGTGAAGTATCAGCAGGCAGAAGGTAGTCGGTATACTTGTTACTGCGGTAAGTTACAGCCTTCTACCTCTGGAGCCGACTCCTGCTCAAGAAAAGGGCAGAACAACTGGAAGGTGAGTGTTTCTATCGGTCGAAATTTCGCGAACAGGCGGTAGTCAAAATAAATTCAACTTTTCATTTTACAGTCCACTTATCGTAATTGTAACAGTATTATATATAAAGAAAGAAAGAAACCGTTTATTCGCCACTTCGACACATATACAACAATTGTTAGGCAAATAAAATAACAGAACACTCAGATAAGTGTCGCAGCAGCGAAGGAACGACTCAGCTATATGCTGAGCTTATAAGAGCTCAGCGCTGGTTTACTGTCGCACCCAGATATATGTCGCAGCGTCGCGTCGGTGGCTCGGTTAAGACGCGGTCCCCCAATTTCGGAGGTCCGACCTCGATTGCTAAGGCAGGCCGTGTACCAATGAGTTTTTAAATTTAATTTATCCGACTGCTCTTAAACATCGGTGAAGGAACACGTCGTGAGGACACCTGCATGCTTGAGAAATTGCGGGTGTCCATGGGCGGCGGTGATTGCTTTCCATCAGGTGACAGGTTATTATTATTATTAGGAGCCCATACTGTCCCACTGCTGGGCAAAGGCCTCCCTCCTCGCTCTCTATCCCAGGCCTCCTCCGACCAGTTGGTTAAGAACTTATCCAACTCATCCCGCCATCTCCTTTTCGGTCTCATATAATCGGCCTTTACACATAAAAAAAAAAAAGAAATTCAAAGGTATGTGAAGTCCCCAACCCGCACTAGGCCAGCGTGGTGAACTACGGCCCATACTCCCTCATATACAAGGGATCTTGATTAGATAGACCTTATTGATTCCACTGTATTTTTTACTTTGGACGCCAAATTACAATGAGGTCCTCATATCCATAAATTGGCGAAGAAGCTCAGCTCTGCACCGTATGCAGTCAAAAAAATTAGACAAATATCGGACGTAAATACTACTAGATTAGTATATTTTAGTTATTTCCACAGCCTGAAGTCTTACGGTATCTTGCTGTGGGCAAATAATTACAATTTTTGTTTTACAAAAACGAGCCGCTCGCGCAATTTATCAATTGAGACCTGCAGTGTCACTTAGAGACAGATTTAAAAAGTATAATATTCTAACCTTTTCGTCACAGTACATTTTTGAAAATCTAT
Organism: Oegoconia quadripuncta; assembly: GCA_949316235.1. Taxonomy (NCBI): domain Eukaryota; kingdom Metazoa; phylum Arthropoda; class Insecta; order Lepidoptera; family Autostichidae; genus Oegoconia; species Oegoconia quadripuncta. The sequence goes on from OX438749.1 coordinate 28,923,814, forward strand.
CTAATAATATGTCAAAAAAAATATGGCATCATTTAGGAAAAATAGTGATAAACATGATGTCAATACAAGAAATAAAGATAAACTTGCAATGTAATTCATTCAAAGGGTTATGTATACGCTTTTTCAATAAATTCCTGTTGATATACAAAATCTTGCTTTCAATAAATTTAAAGATACAATAAAACAGAAACTTATTAAGAAAGCATATTATAAAATATCAGATTATTTAGATGATAAACATTCATGGACATAACCAGCCCGTTCGCATAACCAGGCTATTTCACAATTAATAATGAAATATTATTATAAAATAATAATTAATAATTTTGTAATATAAAAACCTTTTTTTTAAAAAAAGAGCAATCTCTCGAGTTTCTTGCTTGTTCTTCTCAGAGGAAAATTGCCTTTTGAACATGCAGTAGCTTTAAAAATGTAAAATCTGACTATTTTAAGTGTACCCTGTGTACCTACAAAATAAAGCATTTTTGATTTTGAGTCTGTAATTGCCTCCTCACAGTTTAAGGTGATCGGGCCTGTGTTTCATCAGTGGCAGACCGTTATCTCGTCCTATTAAATCAATGTCATTCAGCTTTGCAATTGCCTGAGCAACCCTATACCACGAGATCTGGCGACGTCCCGGTTGCTAGCAACGCCAGCCTTCGCGACATATAACTTTATTTTTATCTTTGTTTTATAAGGACTTTAATCACTTTATTAATTCAGGTAATTTTAATTTTATAGACATTACAAACGAACTCTTCGAGTATAATGTTAAGCGCGAAGTTAGCAACATCAACCCGTATCTGTGACGTAATAGATGATGCGTTGGGATATTACCCCTTTTAGTGTAGAACTCTGGATATTTTCTTACAAATTTACATATTTTAAAGACATAAATACAAGCTAGGGTAAGGATATCGTACTTTTGGAAATTTGTAATTAAAAAAATCACGACGTGTCTATTCTTATACCTAAGTAATACATGCCAGTGGGCGGCGCCAGTAGCTTGAGTGAAAGCCGACGGATAAGTCAGTATCTCAGCCCGGAGTATACTCAGTGCCGTACTTAACTCGGGGAAGCGCATGTCATAGCAGATCGCCATACCTGATAAGTAAACAAATTGGAAAATTAATTAGATATTTTATATAAATGCATCACCACGGCATCCATGTATCTTGAAGTACTCGTATCGTATACTGGCTAATGCGTGGGGGTCCCGCACTGTATTCTATACAAACTTTGATCTCCAAATTCAAAATTAAGAAACCGATTCTAATGAAATTACATACCATAGGGGTGCTATATATAGACCTTCCCTCGTATATATGAGGGAGTATGGGCCATAATCCGCCACGCTGGCCCAACGTATGTTAGGTTAATATATAATATAAATGACCTATAACACTTTGGTTGTGAAAACTGTTAGGTTATAAATCTACGAATAAATGAATTATTATGAATGCGGGTTAGGGACTTCACATGCCTTTGAATTTTTATTTTTCAGGCATGCAGGTTTCCTCACGATGTTTTCCTTCACCGTTTAAGAGCAGTCAGATAAATGCACATTGTACGATACAAGCACATACCTAGATATAAGTAAGTACTTTAGTCACACGTCAGCCCCGATCGGCTAAGCAACTCTCTGTAACCGTTTCACTTTAACTACCAATATACAGTACTTCTAAACTATTTTATGTGGTTTAATTATAAAACCAGCGCCTGCCATAACATAAATAATTAAATTAATGTACACGACCTGCCTGGGAATCGAATCCGGACCTCCCAAATTGGGAGAGCGCGTCTTAATCGCTGAGCCACCGACGCTCTTTGTAAAAGAGTATTGTAACTAATTTAGAACGTCTTAGGTTTTCCATATTAACAGAAAACATGCATGCTATACAGGGTGAATTTGAATTCGTGTAATACCTGTTTACTGGTGACTTCCCCCAAGGTACCTACCATAGCCGAATTCGATAAAAAAAAATTCAAAGTAACTGAAACCACCTTTAGTATAGAAATCCAAGTGATATTATTAAGATTTCTTGTCAAATCATGTGCTCACTGAGTACACTCGAAGTCAAAACGCTATTCATAAATCATCACCATTAAAAGCCTTACACGTACGCACTGTTGGGGCACAGCCTTCTCTCACAATCCATCTCGTGGGCCTAGTGCGGATTGGTGGGTTTGTGTCGGAGTAGTGGCATGACAATCACTTTTTTTAAGCCGCCCCTAAAGGCCACCGACTTGGTTTAATAAGGTACAAACCAATCATCCTAAAAGTATCACATGGGCTAAAGTGTTACCTCCAAAAATTTTTACATTTCTTATTTTCCTTACCTTTTTATTATTTTAATGAAGTGTTTACGTTTTATTTTCCTGTATAATAAGAAAAAAAAAATTCAAATAGAAAAAAAATCGAACAAAAACTGTCTTTGCCGGATTCGAAAACCGTGTCTTTTCGAAAGACGTTACCTAAGCACTCGTGTCGCTTGCCACTAGACCACGATATCAATTAGCAGAGCTGACGAAATTTTCTTACTCATTTATAATGTGACATATTATTATGGATTTGGTTTGAGTGTTGATATTGAATGAATACTTTCTAATAGATGGTGCTAGAGTGCTTCGGTCCATACGGTCCATATAATACTTTTAGGGAGATTCGTCTGTACATCGGGTGCAGTGGCACCCTCTTCTAATAAATTAACATTTTATTTTCAAATACGACAATTCTAACTAATACTATAAATGCTTTGGATGTTTGTTTGTTACTCAATTGCTCAATCAGGCGGAACGGATTTGGTGTACAGGGTTTTTTTATGAACAACGGGTCAGCACTTGACCACAAACTCACCTGATGTTAAGTGAAGATGAGACTGAAGGTGGAAGCGTACTGACCCGGAAACCCCAACACATTTGGGGGACTGGCTATCTTATCACCGGAACACAACAATGCTATTAACATTGCTGCTTGGCTGCTTGGTGGTAGTTAGCGAGACGGACATTTAAAATGCCCTACCACCGACCAAACCAAGTACTAAACATGTACCCCGCTGGGGATCGAACCCGCGACCTCCGATTCGTAAACCCAATGTTATTTACATTGAGCCACGAAGGCGGCTAAGAATAGGTAGAACATACGGTGGATTGAGCCCGTGGGATAAAGAAAGTTCCGCGATAAAGTTGTTCCACGCAGGCGAAGTCGCGGGCGGAAAGGTAGTTAGTAATATATTAAGGCGCATGTCTAGTATGTATTACGTTATAAACTCACCTATCATGCCCACTGGCGACTCAACAGGTGACACTATGTGCCCCCCGGCATGGGAGAAGTCGCTTTCCTTTAACCGAAGATTCTTCTCAGGGATTTCTACATCAAACAGGTGTAGTTTTCTATACGTTTGTACGATTTCACCCGTGTTATCTATTATTACGTGGGTGTTGAACATTTTTGTTGGATTGTTTTCGTCCTGAAACAATAATATTGGTGTCGATTCAACGAACAACGAACTAACTAAATTTAAAGCAGATACATCCTTTTCTAACACTATTAACATGAAAGGGACGACTATAAATTAAGGCCTGTCAAATTAAGTTAAGAGCTGTCAAAACAAGTCGCTCCATAGTATTTTAATCGTGACGTCGCTAGGTGTACACCTAATATTGATAAAGAAGTGCTTGTTTTGATCCTTTTACTTAATTTGACAGGACTTAATTATATGTCGTCCTTTTCATGTACTAGTGGTTAGAAAAGGATACATATAATTTAAATTTAGTTAGTTCGTTATACATCCGAATCGACACCAATGTTCGCTAGATTTCACTATTCATGCAATCAGTCGGGGGACTATGAGCAGATGTGTTGGGCGTTCTGTCGCGGGGGGTAGAGTGTGATCCCCATTGGAATCATCTCCTCTGTCTGAATCTGGAGGCTATTCTAGGTTCACTTTTTCTAACTTATTTATTTTATTCGATTATTTTCGATTACCCATACAAAGTAAACATTCTGAAACCACCTTTAGTATGGAAGTCCAAAAATCCTTCAGCGAGGATGTCTACCCATATTCAGATTACGCATTGCAAGTCCCTTAATCACTAAAGACGTCTTTCCGTTTCAGATGTTTGTTGTAGGTACGGTTTGTCAATTGTGTAGCCAGTTCATTGGGATGTTAGCATAGAATTGTCTTTGGATGACTGTCACCCTGCACCGTTCGTTACAACAACATATTTTACAGGATACACTTCGGTGAGTGAGCGTTGGAATTATATGATCTTATTCCACCATCGCCATTTCATATTCGGACTACTAGGCGTGAGGAATTCCACCCGTATGTAGTTAAAGTACCGAACATTCGCACTAAGCGATTCGACTCTTCAACCAGCGAACAGCTAAGACATCTACTGAGATCGCGTGCTTCATCTTCGACCACATAGTCACTTCCATCAGTTGAAATTGTGGTCACATGCATATCCACCATAGAAGGAACAGACAAATCACACATTAGGCACGTATGAGCTATGTAGTCGATGAATGGAGCTGATTATTTATCTCTTACCTTCTCGTGTACCCCTCCCATAGACAACCAAACGTTGTGCTTGGCGGCTAACTCTCTATATTTGTTCACTGTATTGCCGGTCAGAATCGGTTCCGCGAAGTTTATTATATCCTTCTTGTTGTCGCATATGAAGTCGCATGCTTCTGGGAAGAAGATCATCTGGAAATCACATTATATAATACTATATTTGGAAGGATGAATTTGCGTAAGTTGAGAACGCATAAAGATGCGTTCTCAACTTACGCAAATTCATCCTCAAAATGAAGAATAGATTCATTTATTTCAACCTAAGATACATGATATCATTTGTTGAATGTCAATTTAAATCTATTGGAAATAAAAATAGGGCTAAGCATTTTTCGGTCAGTCAGTATGTCCAAGCTACCACCGCTTCGGAAAGGGAAATCATGTGTGGGAAAAGAAGCGGCGCAAGATCATTTTCTATTCTTTTTTTCATTTTATTTCAATTCTATTCTCATGGTGAAACTATAATGGTTCCTTATTGATTATTAACCGTAAAACAAGAATGGAAACACAAAGTGTGATGGGAATGGTCCCGTTTATTCTAATAATGGTCGTGGTTTACAGAAAATACGTTTACATCGGGTAAAATAATTAATATTGCACAATAGGCGCGACTCTGTGCGCGTGCCGTCCGACGGAGTTGGATATTCATCTCTCTTTTATACGGTCGTCCCGCTCTCGTAGCGAGGACGACCGACACTCTACGGAAGGACGCGAGTGCAGTGGATGCGCGAACTTTAAATTTTATATTTTCTCGCGTTACAAAAGTTAAATCTCCGTCATCGGATTCAGCTAGAGCACTATACAAATTAGTTAAAGTAGGTGTCAACCTAAGGGGATGATGAACTATTAACTGTACAATAGAGCGGCATAGTCAATATTGACTAAGCTCTTAAAATTAAGATTTAAATAAAAAAGTTTAATAATAATATACATGCCTGAACATTATCCTTCACTGCATCACTTATAATTTGGCTGACAATTTGCAAGTTAGCCGCTTTATCGGCTACAGACGTCATTTGACACACAGCAATCCTTTTCGTTGCCATGTCCGCTTCCAGGCACAGGTGTCTAACGAGATGTACACTTGACAGTCTTCTTAGCAATGACAGGGTCAAATGCTGGAGAGTTGAAAACATGTCCGAAGTGAGTTTAGCCAATGATGTGGAAAGAATAACTAGTCTTATTTTTTAAATGCGAACGGTTGAATCCTGATGTTAAGTGAAGATGAGGTCACCTCCCCAACACATTTGGGGACTGGCTATCTTACCTCTGACAACCGGAACACAACAATACTATTAACATTGCTGTTTGGCGGCAGATTTGGATATGATAGTGGTAGATAGCCAGGCAGACATTCAAAATTCCCTACCACCAACCAAACCGAGTACTTAAACATGTACCCCGCTGGGGATCGAACCCGCGACCTCCGAATCGTAAACCCAATGTTGTTTACAGAGGCGGTTAAATAAGTAATAATAAGTCTGTTTATTTCTTGAAGTTTACATTAGGTTAAGGCTAAATTAAAAATACATTTTATTATAAAAAGGGGTAATTTTTGTCTATCGGTCCTTCCAGATGAAGACCGAAGTGAGAACCAATAAAAACTCACACAAATTACACTTTTAAATTTTATAAATTCCTCGCCTCATCCAGATATTTTTCAGTTAAATCTCTATTTTTGTTATGAGTAGCCATTAAGGCGTCGGTGGCTCAGCGGAGGTGTCGGTGGTTCAGCGGTTAAGACGCGGTCTCCCAATTTGGGAGGTCCGGGTTCGATTCGTAGGCAGGACATGTACCAATGAATTTTAAAATTTAATTACTCGTTTATCTGACTGCTCTTAAACGGTGAAGGAAAACATCGTGAGGAAACCTGCATGCCTGAGAAATAAAAATTCAAAAGCATTTGAAGTCCCCAACCCACATTGGGCCAGCATGGTCGACTATTTTTTTTTTTAATCCAAAGTTTTTACAGGGACTTTTACAAATTTTGCATGGCAGTCCCATCGTACCCCTTAACTACACTTAACGAGACACCGATGAGTTCACAAAAATGAATAACTTCCTGGCTCTTTCTGAGTTTGGTTGGAACAGAATAGTGTGAAACACTCCTACATCAAGTCCGTTCAGTTTAAGTTCACTCATCAGTGCCGTTCTAGATTGCTCGTATCGGACGCACTCCACTAGCAAGTGTTGAACATCCTCCACAGTCCCACACACCTATTTCGTGATGTAAAGCGAATATATTTGATATTATAAATTTTGATAGGTAAACCTTCTGTGGAAAATGGTATTTGATGCTTATATAACTATACAGATATGTCGCGGTACTGCGAACGCTCAGCTGCCGTAGGTAGATGTAGGTAATGGGTGCAGTAGAGAGAGGATGAGGTTCAGGGTCGTAGGTTTCAGGCTCCTACCAGGACTGCAGCCACTGATGAACGGTGAAGGAGAAGGTCAGGAAGAAGGGATAGGCACTTGAAAAACTTATAAATGATGTAATAATAATTTAAAGAAATAAAAGAAAGAATGGCTTCAGTTCGCAAGTTGCGTCAAGACTCCCTAGTTTTTGAAAATAATTTAGAATTCAGAATTTTGAATAATGTTCCAAAAAAGAAAACGCCAAAGAGATTACCGAAAAGAAGACAGAATTTAGAAGAGGTTGTACACCTCGTTACAGATACAAGGTTTTACCTTAGTTTTATAACAAAATTATATTTATACAGCTACAATAAGCACCATTGAATACCATTTAGTACCTATGTATTAAGTTACGTATTGTATACCTAAAGGTACAGGGTTGAAGTGAAGCACATCATGGGATACAGAAAAAAAGAGTTGCAGAAAGAACAATGCAAACAAATTGTGTAAAAGAATTCAAAGTACTTACTTAGGTACAGTCACAAATTGAAACGACCAAGTTATCATTCGCTAAAGTTACCAAAACAAATACGATAGTACACAGATCTCGTTGGATAAACAAGATAAGTACTTTCGTACATACTTCAGGCAAACAGTTTTATGCAGATATAAATTAATAGAAGCCGGTGGATACTTACCCGCATTCTACGGCTTTTCGAAAGGTAATACGAGATATTTCTTTTCGGCAAAAGTAATCTTATTAGTTTACTGAAAGGAGCGATGATTACGGATCGGATCGCTCACATAGAGCTAATTCACTTTGACAGAACAGCTGTCTTTAGTGTTGCCATGCTGAAAACTGGTCGACGACTGTGTTTCGCTCAAAAAATATGGTAGATCCTGAGAAAATGCGGTCATGGATGGAAAAAACATTTTTTTCCCCACATTCCCCTATGAATTCCCACAAAAATTCCCTCCGTGTTTGGTTTTTTAAAAAAAGAAGGAGGTTCTCAAATCAACTGTATTAGCATAATTTATATTATTTTTGTCATCATCATTGCACCTGTCGGTGGAGAGTCATTATTATTGTATGTTGCGCAAATCAATCCTCATTCATTAGGGAATTTCTAAAATTGGCTATAATTTTATTTACTGCACGGTAACACCGTCTAGAAAAATCGAACGGTGACTGAGCGGATCGAGGGATTTAGTTTCGTTTTATTGAAAAAATTGAAACCCTCTAATAAATTTGAGAAGAAAAGAGTTGAGTTTTATATAATAATATAATGTCTGATAGTACTGAGGGTGCGGCTCTTGAGGTGAGATAGTCGTTTGATTTTGTGGAGGTGCCTGTTAAAAATCCAATTAGAAATATTAATTTTAGAATCTGAAAATATCTGTTTTCATATTTGGTGCGAAACAGTATGAATTTTCTAACTTTTATAAACACCCGCTTATCGAATCGAATGTAATATTTTTCTTTCTTCTTGCCTTGAGGTAGTCTTATTGCCAGCATGAGAATCAATATGGTCTTTTGTAAGAAGTAAAGAGCACCTCTCCCACAACAAAAATACATTCGCAAATTACTGTAGTACGTTCTACGGGTAGGTGTCAGACAAAGTCAAGACTAAAGACGGAGCATGTGTGTGAACTTAAGTGGGCTTCATGCACGCATTAAAAATATTTTTGTATTCGAATTAAACAGGTTGTTAATTATGTATTTTCGGTGATATTAAATTTAAGATAAAGATAGCCTTTATTCCTGATAAAGTTATAATTTTTTTTAATTGGCATGCATAATTACATTCATTTATTAATTTATTATTACATCAAATTAAATTACTATACTTACTTTAGTTGGATACAAATTAATTTGCTGGGGTTACTGATGGAGAAGAAACATAAACATCGAATTAGCTGTTGTTTCAACTTTATGAATAGTATGATTATGCCTGTGTGTTATTATGTATAAAATCTATCCACTGTATCAGTATCTTCTATTAGTTATGACAACTAATTGGTGTAGTGGATAGTCGGTGACTTGTGTGATGAATACGAACATTTATTCCAAAGTCTTGGATGTTTATATAAATATTTATGCATGTATGTTTGGTACTAGATGATTGGTGTAAGCATCATAAAACAGACATTATTTACCAAAGGCTATTATAAAATTTCTGACTATCTGGATGATAAGCAAGCATGGACATAGACCGCTCGGCGATATTCAGCCTAATTATAAAATATAATATAATTGTAACCCAAACTTATTTAAAAGAGCAACCCTTGAGTTTCTTGCTCGTTCTTCTCTGGGGAATCTGCTTTGCGAATGAGCAAAAATGTCAATAATTTTAATATTAAGATAAAAAATGTGACGTTTTCAAGTGATAATCTTTATCCTACGAAATAAATATTTTTTTGACTTTGACTTTGACATTCGAAATATTTATTTGTCTGTGAATTTACCAAACAAAGAGTATGTTATGTTTTCGAAATGAAAGAATTATAATAATTAAAAGTACTTTTATTTCACATAATTATTGGATAAATATTAATAAACATCATGATAATTTCCACACTGGCACTATGCCTGATGGACAGTCACTGGTTTCGATTTGGATGTATACACCAACTAAACTAAACTAAAACCAGTTTTAAAGTAGTACTGTCTCTTTCTCCCTGGAACTCGCCACACCATAACTGGTTTTAGTTTAGTTGGTGTACATCCGAATAGACACCAGTGTCTGTCTATACTAAATAGGCATGGCCTAAATTCAATCAATGAAGCATTATATTGTTTAGTTATAGCATAATTTATAAAAATGTTATGTTTCAGCCAGTAAAACCAAAGATAAAGCACGATTGGTACCAGACAGAGTCTCAGGTGGTGGTGACGATATTAATTAAGAATGCACCTGCTGACAAAGTGAAAGTGCATTATGGAGAGCGCAGTGTAAGTACTTTACAAGAGAATAATAGTATACAAGTACAATACGTCTAGAAGGGCACTGATGAGTGAACTTAAACAACGGATTTGATGTAGGAGTGAAACTTAGAAAGAGCCAGGAAGTTATTCAGTTTTGTGAACTCATCGGTGTCTCGTAAAGTGTAGCGATTAGTTAAATGGTACGATGAGACTGCCATACAAAATTTGTAAAAGTCCCTGTAAAAACTTTAGATTTAAACAAAAAAAAGTACAATACAAGAATAATAGATACAATGTGAAGTTAAGCGATGTCTGGCGTGGTCAGTCCTTGGAGGGGTGACGGCTAGTGGCAGTTTAATACAAGTATTTCCTTGCTCCGGAGGCCACATAAAAATTATTTTTTGTTAGTTGGTCCTAGTCTCACACAAATCCACCAATAAGCAGTGGCCTAGGGTCAGAGTGGCTAACTGGACAAATGTGTTTTTGTAGTTTTTACGTAAAGTCATACGTACTTGCCTATTATACTAGATCGTCAATAGAATAGAATACATTTATTCGTCGACCATGACACAAGTCACTTAACCTACATTATACACATACAATATGAGTTGGTATACAGTTAAAAGTAATATCGGAGACGTGACCCATATCAGGGGCGACGAAATATTCCAGACTCAGCATGTGCTGTGGGTAGAAACCCGCAGCGCTGTTCATTCTGCCAGAACCATTGAGATACTCGTATCAATCAATCAATACCTGCACTGGTAGCATGACAGACGTGATAAACGATTATGTCGCGCAAGATAATATTTATCCCGCTCATTCGCTTGGACGAAATACACAACTATCCCACTATATCATGCTATGGGGGCAGGTAGGTACATACATGGCTAACTGATAAAAATTTGGAATAGATAAGTACCTATGTGTAGCATCAACATTAAAACCTATTTTGAATGATAACAGCCAACAATCCAATGGGTTTTCACAGTGATCTATTAGTCTTTTGTGCTATTTACTAGTGTGAGATATACACAAATCAGGAATAGGTATTTTGCGAATAAAATAACTATTTTTTTTTGGACCTACGGTATCCAACTGTGGGGGGCTCCGCCTGCAATTCAAATATAATGATGGTGCAGAGGGTACAAAATAATATCCTGAAACAAATATCCAATGCACCATGGTTTATTAAGAACACGGAGATCCACCACTACCTGGAAATTAACACAGTGAGCGAGGAGATCAAAGCTTACTCCAAAGCATACAAAACCCGACTGACAGACCATCCCAACAAGCTAGCAGTCCAGTTGACTATACCCTAAGAACAAATCTGCTCATAGTCACCGACTGATCGCAGGATGAGGCCAACAAAAAAAAAAAAAAAATTTTTTTTTTTTATCAAAATTGAATGACTTTCCCTTATCCTCGTCGATTAAAACTTGAACTCATTTTAGTGTAGCCGGGCTTTTATGGTTATATGAAGGTACCACCACTGCTAATAATCGTGGCCCACATGGTGGTTTACAGCCCAAACCCTCTCCTGGTGTGATAAGCTTGTGCCCCCAACAGTAGTGGGGACTGTTGATAACGTAACGACATGTTAGACTGAAAATAAAGACCAGTTTTCATGCACAACGGGTTAGCACTTGACCTCAGTCACACCTCGTGTTAAATGAAAGTGGAAACGTACTGACCCGAAAATCCAAATATTTGGGGAACAGGCTATCTTATCTCGACAACTTAACACAACAATGCTATTAACATTACTGTTTGGTGGCAGACTAAGATAACATATTGGTAGCTAGCTAGGCGGATATTTAAAAAGACCTATCACCAACCAAACCGAATACTAAACATGTACCCCGCTGGGATCGAACCTTCGATTCATAAACCCTATAATGTTTGCCAATAAAATCCATGACTCAATAGCCATGGAGGCGGTAAAAAATTATGATGTATAGTTTTTTTTATGCACGACGGGTTTGTACTTGACCTCAATCACACCTGATGTTAAGTGAGGATGAGGTCGAAGGTGGAAGCGTACTGACCCGGAAACCCCAACACATTTGGGGGACTGGCTGTCTTATCTCTGACAACCGGAACACAACAATGCTATTAACACTGCTGCTTGGCGGCAGATTTAGATAAGATGATAGTATGTATAATATAACTTTTCCTACTCTCTCAGCTCTCTCTATCAAGCTCAATACCCAATTCCGACTCCGAGTACAGTCTCGAGTTAGAGTTGGCGCACACTGTAGTGCCAACGATGTGCACGCACGTTGTCACACCGTCCAAGGTGGAGGTGAAGCTAAGGAAGAAGGAGGGGGTGAGGTGGACGGTGCTCGAGGGGGAGGGGAAAGAGGAGGAAGTCAAGGCTATACCACAAGGTAGGTTGGCAAGGATATCTATAGTTGTTTTTAAGCCTCTACGAAAAACATGTTATGTGTTTGACTGTAATTTGTGTTCAGTCTTTGTCCAGATATATCTCAGTAATGAATAACAAACAACAAACAAACAAAACATTCTTTATTGTACAACAATAAGAAGCATAAAAAAATAAGGAAAAGGTGATAGTACAATTTGGCGGCCTTATCACTAAAAGCGATCTCTTCCAGGCAACCTTTGGGTTAGGAAGCATTATGCACATTACCTGTAGGCAGCGTGCACGGTAAACTAATTTTAATAAAATAAATAAATCACCCATTTAAATACATACGTTAATTGAATACATACAAACATACATACGTAATATATATAAAAAATAATACATATAATATATACCCATATTTGAATTTATACTAATCATTTGAGTGCGTTTTTTTTTATATTAAAAACTAAATGTGCAGACACATTCTAAGCCATGTTTGATGAAAATCATTTGTCGTTTCGAAGATATTTACCCTCTTAATCGTAAAAATTCACAAACGCTTTATAAGCCTCTGTTTTAGTTAAAGTATGTTTTGTCACTGAAATGAAAAATGAAAAATGAAATGAAAAAATGAAATGAAATGAATGAAAATCATTTATTCATGTAGGCAATACAATATGCACTTATGAACGTCATTTGTTTTTTAAACTACCACTAGCTCGGAACGCGACCACTACTGAGAAGAGCTAGCGAGAAACTCAGAGGGTTTGTCTCTTTTCAATAAATCATGTACAATCAAGAAAGGTTACAACAATTTTATATATCGAGTAGAGGAGCCGTTTAATCCCATGGATTACTTTCATTAATATAGTCTGAAATTTTGTAATATCCCTTTTTACATAATTTTTGTTTTATAATAAGTTTAAATTTATTAAGCGGAAGATTCCGTATATCCATGGGAACCTTGTTGTAGAAGCGCACACATTGACCTCTGAATGACTTATTAACTTTACTAAGTCTACTAAAAGGTACAGCTAATTGATTTTTGCTCCTTGTATTGACATTATGTCGGTCACAATGTTTCTCGAATGAATATATATTTCTCTTAACATATACAAGATTTTCATATATATATTGTGACGAAAATGTTAAAATATTAATTTCTTTAAATATTTGTCTTAATGTATCTCTTGACCTTAATTTATAAATTGCACGAATAGCTCGTTTCTGTAAGAGAAATATGCTATCTGTATCAGCAGCGTTTCCCCACAGCAAGATACCATATGACATCAAGCTGTGAAAGTAGCTGAAGTAGACTAAGCGCGCTGTTTCAATATCACAGATATTTCGAATTTTCTTAACAGCATATGCGGCAGAACTGAGTCTTTTCATTAGTTTTTTAATATGGGGTCCCCACTGTAACCGAGAATCTAAAGTCATACCAAGGAATACAGTTGTGTCCACAAGTTCCAACTGTTCATGTTTAATTCTTATTTTGGTGGCAACCTGTTCAACATTAGGTAATGAAAATCTAAGACATTTCGTTTTGTTCTCATTAAGGAGCAAGTTATTGACTGTGAACCATTCGACTATTTTTGAGACAGCATTATTCACTTCGTCATATGCTAATTGATATCTGTCAACTTTAAATATTAAAGAAGTGTCATCAGCAAACAATACGATCTCGTGTCTTTCCTTAGCGAGGTGAGGTAAATCGTTGATATAAACTAAAAATAGGAATGGTCCCAGTATTGAACCCTGCGGTACGCCCATGCTAACTGCAGATCCTGATGATCTCTCTCCATTGATATCAACCCTCTGAATTCTTTCATTACAACATTTCCTTATGAACGACAGAGACAAAACACTCTATAACTAAAACAGGCTTATAAAGTAAATTTTTATGAATAAGACGGTTAACTTTCAACAGTTTTATAGTCTTTCAATGGTTTTCTAAATTTTCAATTTTGTTTATATTTAGATAAAATAAACGTTTATTTGTTTCTCCAGCCGCACACATTAGTATTACGAAATTTAAAGTACAGTACAGTAATAAAAGGCAAATAAAGGTAGCTTAACCTAAGTACATAGTAACTGGGCAATTTTACTAAAGAAGCGCGCAAGTTTAACAGCAATTATAATAAGTATTTATTTACAAAAAAAAATGTATTTATGTATTATATCAACCATCTGGTATCCACAACACAAGCATATAGTTGCTTACTGTGGAACTAGATGGCGCTGTGTGTATGTCTAAGGATATTTATTTATTTATTTTATAAAACATGGAAATAAAAATAAACTATTGGGTCTTTACCTATGAAATTGGAGATGTTTTTCTTCGTTAATCATTAACATACCAACTCCTACGATTCTATAGCTATTTCCAAATTTGTTTATTATTTGGAAAATAGAATATATTTTCAAGGTTTCACATGAAATATTTTTTAATGTCTGAGCTAAATCACATAATAAAAAAAAACTTGAACACAGCTCTTTTCATGAGCTTCCCATATTATTTCTTAGATTCGCTGAAACTTTCATAAAGCGGTTACTTTTGAAAATTAACGCTGCCTATACTTAATGTTATCCGATAATACACACAAAGTTAGGCTAAATTTGGATTTGCCGTTCTCAAAAAAATTTCAAAAATGTTTGTATGGAGTAAACACTCTTAATGAAATTCTTACAATACGCCAATTTCATAGGTAAGAACCTAATATAAAAGTTTAAAATGTATGTGTGTGCTACTGCAGCACTGTGCCACTGGGCACAGATGGGCCATTATCCAATAAAACAATTTAAGATTAAAGGGAGAGGTCCTTAGCAATATTTAATGAGAAACGGTTAAGCCGTTCCGCAAACCGTCTCTTTCTCCCTGGTACAGTACTATGCGACGGTATCACTCCAAAACTTTTGGAGTGATGCAACTGGAGACAGTACTACTCTAAAACTGGTTTTAGTTTAGTTGGTGTACATCGGAATCGACACCAGTATTTAGCTTTTAATATGGTTGGTTTGATCTATCCATGGATGTATATCCAATATAACAATTTAAGATTAAAGGGAAAGGTCCTTAGCCATGTTTGATGAGAATCGGTTAAGCTGTTCCGAAAGTATTTAGCTTCTAAATAGTTGGTTTCATCTATCTATGTATGTAATATATAATCATTTGTTTTCTCGGAGCTAGCCTAAATTTTCAATTTAAAAGTTAATTGACAGTGTTATTCACTCACTTCGCTCGCCTTCGCTTTGCTGACGTCATTGTAGTTTGTTTGTTAACGCTTTATTGTACTTCACATGAATAAATATACATTGACAAATTAAATGTAACTTAAAATGAAGTACAAAGGCGGGCTTATCCCATAAAGGGATCTCTTTCAGTCAACCTTGGTAAATATAAAAGAACACATTGACTGGGTGTACAAAAAGCTAAACATTTTCATTAAAACTATGAATCTACATATTATAGTAGTCATGGCAGAGTCGATGGAAGACCTCAGCACTCGATATACTCGAGGATATCAACCAAGTATCTCAACAAGTGGGCCATAAGATGAACATGGTCAAAACGGAAAGTGCCTACACCAATATCAGTTGGGAACTCTATTCTCAAAGTTGTACGCGAGTATGTCTATTTTCAAATCAAATTTTTAGCGAATAAAGTTATATTTTTTTTTTGCATTTAACAAATTCTCATAAATGTATTGAGAAGCCATTGTTAAGATATTAATTTCCTTAAAGTTATCTCTAAGAGACACTCTAGGTCCTAATTTATAAATGGCACGAATAGCACGCTTCTGCAGAACAAAAATGATATGTATATCAGCAGCGTTTCCCCACAACAATATGCCATATGACATCGAGCTGTGGAAATAGCTAAAGTATAATAAAATATTTAGGACAAGAGATGTGATTGGATAGGCCGAACTTCAAGAAAGAGGCCAAAAATTTATCCAACTTGGATGGGTAGCGTTCGGGAAACTGCGCAACGTGTTCTCGTCCAAAATACCTCAGTACTGGAAGACGGAAGTCTTTAATCAATGTGTGTTACCAGTGATGAGTTATGACATTGAAAATTGGTCTATCACTATACGTAAGAAAGCTCAAACTCGCGCAACGAGCTGTGGAGAGGATGCTCGGCGTTTCACTAATTGATCGAATCAAGAATGAAGAAATCCATAGGCAAAGGAAAATCGCTGACATATCCCAGCAGTTGAAATGGCAGCAAGTTGAAGCGGGCAGGGCACATCGCTCGACGAATTGGTGACCGGTGGGGATTAAAGTTCTCGAGTGGAGACCACCGTCAGCAAGTGGAGCGTAGGACGTCCACTCGCAAAGTGGACAGACGACTTGATAAAGGTCGCGGGAAGTCGCTATGGAGACAGGCCGCTTCCAACCGGTCACTCTGAAATTCTATGGGGGAGGCCTATGTACGGCAGTAACGTGCCCTGTGGCTGATAAAATGATGATGATTATTCACATATTTGTTATTCCTTAATTTCAGCCGTCATTGACGCGTCTGGTCCACAGCAACCTCCCAAACTATTCAGAAAGGACTGGGATAAAATAGAGAAAGATATTAAAAAGATGGTAAGTGACAGACGTATCAGCGCGGTCACATTAACAATTCATCGCAACGGATTTTATTTTCGCAATGTCGATCTGTGTGCGATGTGTGAGTTTTGTCTCGTTTTTAACTTTACCATCGCGTTCGCGTTTACGAAAACGGTCCCTATGAAAAAAATCGTTTTGCAAACTATCCGCTTACTACTTATAACGCGGTAGTAAAGTTAAGTCGAAACAAAACTCACACTACGCCCTCAGGGCAGTGATTCTCACGCGTATCTATTATTATAAATGCGAAAGTTTGGATGTTCGTTTGTTGCTCAATCACGACGACGGATGAATGGATTTGGATGAAATTTGGTATACAGGTGGAATATACCCTGGTTTAAGACATAGGATAGAATAGAATAGAATAGAAAGCGTTTATTTGACACACTGGACGACACATTAGTTATACAAAAACGGAGAGAAAAAAATAACAATAACATATTTAATACACAGCTAAAAATGATAAGATCGATTAGAAATCGGTGTCGTAAAGTGGTGCCAAAAAGGTCTCCACTCAGCATGACTTGCAGTTGTATTAATAACTACAACGCTGATACTTTTTATCCCGATAAAGTGAGTATTTCCCGCGGGATAAACAAATTTCCGAGATTAAGTTATTCAACGCAGGCGAAGCCGCGGGCGGAAAGCTAGTATGTATATAAGTGTGAAGGAGATAGAATGACCAGGACCTCTTTTGTCGCGCGTTCGACATTTCACTGTCGTTAGAGGTTGGCACTTTTACCTACGGTAGCCTCCTGGCTACCGCACCATCAACGCTCACTGCGATCTGGCGCTGTCCGTGGTGTATTAAATTAGGGAGTCGAGCTTCACTTGACTCTCTCCCCCATAGGGTTAGCCGCTTTGGCTTTTTGCGTCACATTAGCTATACTCCCATTTGCTGGGGGGGAGGTGGGACTTTCTTTCTTTCCTACTTTTCACCCTTAAATTCTTTCTTTAATTAGTCTGGGGTCCAAGGTAGCAATAGAGTCACGTAGGGCGCCGTCTACCTTCAGTAGGCGCCGTGTCGAGTACCACTGTTGATCCTGGCTTACAGGAGTTACAGTGGGAGGAGAGCGGAGGTGGGATCTGTCGTTAGAGATTGGCATATCTATACTTTCTTATATGCGAGTGCAAAAGTGACAAACCCATTGATGTCTATCGACAGTTAAATGTCGAGTACGCGAGAATCGGGATCCACAAAGATATCTCTAATGTTTATGGTATAATGCATTGTTGGTAGATGTGTATCAGACTAGTAACAACCATTACGACTTCTGACATCTAAATCTTCTTTTAAGAACCGAATTAAAGCACATCTGCTAGAAATACAAAAGATGAATATTCCGAAAGCATTTGCAACATTTCGAATAGCTCGAGTAGGTACGCGAGAATCGGGATCCACAGAGATATCTCTAATGTTTATGTTATAATGCATTGTTGATATATGTTTATCAGACTAGTAAGAACATCCCTCCATCGTTACGTCTTCTGACATCTAAATTTTCTTTCAAGAAGCGAATTAAAGCACATCTGCTAGAAATACAAAAGATGAATATTCCGAAAGCATTTGCAACATTTCGAATAGCTTAGCGGTAACTGCTCACAGACATCTTGATTCGTTCGCGTTGTGGGTATTTAGTTAATTATGTTGAGCCTACTTTTGACAATTATTATTTTAAACGAGTATCATTATGATGCAAACAATTACTATACACCACCGTACAACATGATCTTTATAGAATACACACTTATGGTTGTTATTGAAAATTTTTGCACTGGTACCCTACCGTCGCTTTCTCTCGCAGGGCACTAGCTGAAAATCAGTGTCTTACCGCTATAGGTGAGGATTCACACTGAGCGATGGCCCATTTGTGGTACAGATACACATACAACTCTATTATAAGTTGTAACAGTTGTACTTCATTTTTGTTTTTATTACTGTGAAATAAGGCTACATTTTGTAAGAATAACACCAAGCAGAATGATTGTTGCGTCGAATATTTTTGTATGTGTTTCTGCAATATGCAAATAAACGCTTCATCTATCAGTAGTGACTAAGAGGAGACTGTGCTCCAACAGGGGGACGTATAAGGGTGATGATGATGCAACACTTTAATTCAGAGAAGCACTCGTAGCGCAGTGGCATTCGTAGGTTAGCAACGTCTGGCGCGCGTGGTCAGTCCTTCGTTGGGTCAATTTGTGGTACGTTCATTATAGAGTGCTTCGAAAGGCCGTATTTTACCAACGTTATAGGTTTTAGCGGGCTTGATTTCCGCAACTCGACGCAGTTTGCGCCTATTTTGCGTGATGGCTTGCTGATACTACTTTTTTTTTTATTATTTGAGAGGGCGGCAAACGAGCGTGCGGGTCACCTGATGGAAAGCAATCACCGCCGCCCATGGACACCCGCAACACCAAAAGGGTCACAGATGCGTTGCCGGCCTTTGAGGAAGGTGTAGGCTCGTTTCTTGAAGCCTTGAAGGTTCCAATGTCGAACACGTTCGGGAATACCGCTGCAGGGAGTCCGTTCCACAGGGTGGTCGCGATGGTAGGATGTTTCTTGAGAAACGTACACGTACTCTTGCCAACCCAGTTCCTCCAGGAAACCTAGCAGACCCCTGATGTTGCCGACGACTTCTGGAAGCGACCCCGGTGTCCCGAGGTACTGTGCCCTGTAAACTGCCACACCTGGACATCCTAGGATGACGTTTGCGGCTGTTTCTTCTGTCTCCATGCACGCTCTGCACAGGGGGCTGTCTGTAACACCTAGAGTAGACTAGAGTTACCAGTGTTTTCGCTAAAATTACGTAATTTTTGGATCACTAGGTCTGACCCTAATATTGGGAATGTTGGCAGGAGGAGGATGAAAAACCAGAGGGCGACGCTGCGCTCAATGCTCTCTTCCAGAAGATATACGGGGAAGGCTCGGATGAGGTGCGAAGGGCAATGAATAAAAGCTACGTAAGTCCTCATTAAATTCTGTTAAGTGGGATAATATTAGATGAACGCAAGTCAGTGACGTAGCCCAATGGATTAAGTTGGGAGCGGCAGTGAGCAGGGCACAGTTCAAGGAACTTTTTTATGCACAACGGGTTGGTACTTGACCTCAATCACATCTGATGTTAAGTGAAGATGAGGTCGAAGGTGGAAACCCCAACACATTTGGGAGACTGGCTATCGATGATGATTATGACAACCGGAACACAATGCTATTAACATTAACTGCTTGGTGGCAGATTTAGATAAGATGGTGGTAGCTAGCCAGGCGGACATTTAAAATGCCCTACCACCAGCCAAACCGAGTACTTAAACATGTACCCCGCTGGGGGTCGATCCCGCGACCTCCGAATCGTAAACCCAATGTTGTTTACATTGAGCCACGGAGGCGTTTGCGGTTACTGATGGCCAGTCGGTATTAAAGTTCTATAGAAGAGACCACGTGAACGCAACACATTATGTGGACGCACGGCATAAATAGGGTGAGGGAAGTTGAGATAAGACAGTGAGTCTCCCAATTAATTTAGGGTTGCCTTCTTCACTTAACATCAGATATGAGGTCAAGAGCTAACCAGTTGAGTAAACATATACAACATATACTCATTAATTGATGACGCCACTCTTGATTACGAACAACTTTCTTCATGGAACCATAGTGGAATTCGATCAAAAAATTTACGATTATCCATACAAAGTAGACCATGCTGTAACCATCTTTAGCATGGAAATCCAATAATTTTCAGCTAAATTCGGTTATGGTTCCTAGTGGAAAGTTGTTCGTAATCAGGATTGGAGTTACCAATGAACAGGAGTGAATATTCACGATGAACGCCGGTGGCTCAGCGGTTAAGACGCCGTCTCCCAATTTGGGAAGTCCGGGTTCGATTCCCAGGCAGGCCATGTACCAATGACTTTTTAAATTTAATTTACTTATGTGCATTTATCCGACTGCTCTTAAACGGTGAAGGAAAACATCGTGAGGAAACCTGCATGCCTGAGAAATAAAAATTCAAAAGCATGTGAAGTCCCCAACCTGCACTGGGCCAGCATTGTGGACTATGGCCCATACTCCCTCATTATACGAGGTAAGGCAGTGCAGTGATACGGGCTGATGATATACCAGTAAAGACCCGTAATGGACAGCGTCGTCTCCCAGCGTGGCGATTAGGGCAAATCCTCCCATGTTAAATAGATTGCCTACTAGGTGTAATATTATATTGTATAATTAAACAGAATATCACCGAGCGGCCTATGTCCATGCTTGCTTATCACCCACCCAAGTAGTTAGAAATTTTATATTGCCTTTTGTAAGTAATATCTGATTGTTTTTAATTTATTTAAAGGGAAATTTTGAATGTTAACTGAAGCCTTATTATAATAGCACATTGCATGAGGCGCAATGACTTAGATTTAGACTGTGTAAGCGATTGACATGTTTTTCTTAAACGATTCTAGATATATACATGGCATTTCCTCCAGGTGGAGTCAGGAGGCACAGTCCTGAGCACCAACTGGAATCAAGTGGCAAAGGACAAGGTTGAAGTGAAACCGCCTGATGGACTAGAATTTAAGAAATGGGAGGCCTAAGTGATGAATAGTCATTATGATATCGTAGACCAGACACCAGAGGACTCCGCGTTGTTTTATCAAAAGTGAAGCCAACATCGACCATGGTGTATATGAGATTTAAAAAGATAAATTTAAACCTTTTTCAAACGCGTATCTGGGAGGTGTGGAAATTATGTCTTTTATGTACAGTAGGACAGTTAGTAACAACGCGGAGACCTTGTTATTTATCTGATTCGTGTATGAGATGTATTCTTAAATGTGTAGAAAATATAGAAATCTTGGTAAATTGACAGTTTTACAAAGTTTGCCGAGTGAAAGGTGCTCATGAAGATCGGTAAAGATGGAGGTCACAATTCTTTAACATTATGAAGAACACTCAAACGCTTATCTTTAAGAGCTCGCTGAAATATCGTGCTGTCGCTGCCATGTCATTCATATTCAAAGCGATGATATTCAACTCGACCAGTACTTCTTAGCGAGTCTTGCCATCGCGTCGCTAATTTGTGCCTAATAAATTTTAAGATCTTAATAAAGATAAGTACAGAATACAGTAAATATACTTTATTCTGGCAAATAAACAATTATTTTAAGTTATATTTGCATGTATTTTTATGTGGAACCTTAGTGTTACTTCTTTAATGATATCGTTCGATTTTTGCCGATTATTATCGGATCGATTAAATCTGGTATTTTTGTCAATATTCAAAGCGACGGAATGATATTCAACTCGACTTGACCAGCACTTCTTAGCGAGTCGTTGGCAAACACATCAAATTCTTCAGGACCAGAATGCGGCCACGCGCATAGCATTGTCTGTGGTATTGTAGAGGTCCTGTAGTGTACCAGGACACGCAGGGCAACATAGAAGGTGCCCCAGCACTAGTATCATGACAGGCATGATAAACGTTTGTGTCGCGCGTGATAGTATTTGTTCTGCTCATTCGCTTGAACGAAATATACAACTATTCCACTCTCACTCCTCGCGCGCGACAAAGGATGGTCATGCGACGGGGACTGATCGAGATAGATAAATATAAGTAAATATCTTTGGACATATACACAGCGCCATCTAGTTCCACACTAAGCAACTTGGCTTATGTTGTGGATACACGAATACATCTATTCTTTTATAATTATACAGACATTAAATGTAAACATCCTTAACAGGTACACATGTCCGTATCCGTCATAAAAACTTATGCCTCCTAGCGGGATTCGAAGGGGGGTTAGTGATAGACATAACCGTCAGTCTCTAGCCACTGTATATAGGTTAAGGATGTTTACACATGCGCTTTGCTGCCGTGGTTTCAGAATTGAGGCTCTTAAAGTTTAGTAGCGTTCGAGTATTCGAGCGGAAGCAAAGAATATGTTTACTCACAGAATGTATGAAAATCGATGGTCTTATCCAAGTCAAGGCTGTGGAACTAATTTACCGCCTCCATAGCTCAAAGAAACCGACGTACGGAACAATATAAGTATATTATGCGGAACGGCCACACAGGCCACAGACGCCTAATGTTTGACTTAACAAATAATTCTGTGAACTTGCTGAGGGAGGCGTAAATGGCCAGCGGAAAATGACCAGAATATACTAGATAGACTGTATACTTTTTATCCTCTTCGTAGATCAGCAGCAAACAAAAATATCAGGATCATGTCATTAAACAATGTATACAGTTGAATAACTTATTGAATCGTATTATTATTATTTTCATAAACTTATTATTATCATAAATATCAACTGTATCTTCCCTTCGGTGATTTACAAAGGAACAGATCGAACGGAAGTCTAATCAGTAGGTAATCACTATATATAATTAATTTTAATTATAATTGATTATGGGATCGAATGCTATACAATGTGCCCAGTCATAAGGTACACAAAAGAAAGGACATAATTATTTTTTCTTGAAGTATAATTAGATGTTGATTAGTCATAAAAATTTTTGGTTACAGAGTCGTTTTTCCTAGACAAATCACTTTAAAATATTTCTAATTAAAAATGTAGGCTATTTTTTCATTTCTTATTTAGTACACGTTGTTTACGATTATTTTTGTATTTACTTCAACTAAATTCCAAAGTTATTGACAAAAGCAGCTCGAGCATAAGAATTTCAAAAAATATATTCGAAACACAAAGTTTTTACGATAAATTTTAGCGTAATTTCACGTCCTTCGTTTATGCACTTTAACAATGGGCACGTTGTATAACTTAACAGGGTACCATTTCTATTGGCTCTACCAAGGTCGTTATTGTATGACCTTGGCACAGCCAATCAGAGTGCAGTAACCTGACAGTACTAGCCAATAACTTGGAAGTGTTTGGACATCTGCAGTCAGACCGCTAACTCAATTGTTATTAGGGAGTCTATGGGCTGTGTTACCAATGGTTAAGCCATTATCAATTATGTGAAGCGGACACTTTGTTAAATTGTCAATATATTCATGCATTGTCTATGTAATCCCGTAGCGTTTTGTTATTTTCACAACGCTGAAAACAAAATGCTTTTAGCACTTGGCAAGTGCGTCGTTCTCTAGAGTAGCTACATGAATTCTGTCTTTTCCTATCACCAGAAAGCTTCGCGAATGTTGGTAGTGGCGTTCGTTATGTTTTTACTATGCAGAGTGTAGCCTGTCCTCTAACAGGACTCCGATTCTCGTGTACTCGACATTTTACTGTCGATAGACGTTGGCATGACTATCTCACATTTTTATACATGTACAAAGGTGGCAAACCTAATGATGTCTGTCTATCGACATTGTAATCTCGAACGCGTGAGAATTGCCCTGGAGCAGTTCAATCAATATTTGTTGCGAGTTATTTATCAGCTGAGACCTGCAGTGTTACTTAGGGCCGTATTAATAAATCAATCTCAATAGAAGTCTTGAAGCTGTATCAACCGATGCGTCTTAAGCAGTTGACGCTATCTCAAGCTCCGTGCTAATTTATAAACCAATCTTGAGGTCTACTCTGCTGAGATCACTTCTCAAGTATTCGCCTCAGCGGCGAATGAATGATAGTCTTGAGTTTCGTTTATTAATACGCGCACCTCTCAAGTGACTGCTGCTTGAGTATGCACGTACTTTTCAGGTCTCAAGTTAGGTTTATTAACCAACACGTTTACTTTAGACCGGTCACAAGCCTGTTCTCAATCTTGAGAATGGTTTATTAATACCGGCCTTAGAGTTAAAGCGTATATTATTCTATACTTATTCGTTACAATACATGCTTGAAAATCTAATACATATAAAAAAAAAAACATATAGAAGGCTGATTTGTCAGACTATTTTCCGGAAATCATTTTTTCATTGAAGCAAAATAAATCTATGTAGCTACTGTACTGATATTTAAAGTTTACCTCATTCACTTTCCAACTACCTATTGAAAAGATTCTTTAACTGAGGTTGTCTGAAAGAAATCGCTATAAGCGCTAAGGCAGCATTTATACACTTCTACAGTTTATGTTAAATATTCCTAATAATAATATCAATAAATTTCAGGCTACATTCTGTATACCGTGTCACAATGTCATTTTACATACATATAATGTTACACTCAACTTTGTACGTAAGTCGAGAGTAAGACTGTTATTATGAAATAAATAATTCTTTTTAAACGAAGCGTTTTTTTCTAAGTGCCTTTAGCCCCGACAGATGGCGCTGATTGAATCTCATATGTCACAAGAGACTAATCCGATTATGAATGAATTTGAATTTTTGTAATTCGCCACTCTTGCTTACGAAACTTTCCCTAAGGAATCATAGTCAAATTCGATCAAAAGTTTTCGATTATCCAAACAAAGTAGGCTTTTTGGCGGGAACTCGGCGAGTGAAGTAGCATTTTTCTTTATAAGTCTTAAAATTTGTGCAATCTAACTTTTGAAGCTTAATAATGGCAGAATATTGTGCAGCAAACGTTAGTGTTGGTGTACAGGTGAAGGGAAGTGTAAATTAAAGTGCGTAACGGAGCTTTCGGGTTCCCACAAGAAGCCGCCAAAATCTTTTGTAAAGCATTCTGCCACTTTACTGAAGAATGACTTGACCGTGACTAGACTCTGTATACGACGAATTACTTGTTTTGATTGAGACTGACCTATGAACTGAAGAAATAAGATAAATAAAAATTTTCACTCGAAACTGGCAGTAATGTCCCTCGACAATGAGGTTGACTGGTTACCATCCTCAAACATAAGAAGAAGAAACCGTAGACAGAGAATAGTATTCTCTATGGTTCCTTTTTTTTTTTTTTTTTTTAAACTGGTTTCGCGTTTGACTACAATCTCACCTGATGGAAAGCGACGATGAAGCCGAAGATGTATCACGCGCACCCAGTAAATGCCTATTCACTCTAGACTTGAAGATCCCAAGGTTGTAAGTGTCGGGAAAAACCGACGCGGGCAGTGAGTTCCATACCTTAGCAGTCCGCAGTTCCTAGTGGAATGTTGTTCGTAATGAAAAGTGGAGTCATCAGTTAACAGGAATTACACGAATTCTATTTCATCCTATATAAACTATTTATTTACTTAGTAGATTAAATAATTTCAACTATTTGTTGAAAGACACGCCACAATATTTTGAATGGAATATAATCTGAAAGACAACATTTGTTTGAACTCTTAAAATCGTGTAGCGTCAACATAGGTGTATTTCAAAGCATCCTGGCCCATCCAGCCTCGGGTGAGGACAGCAAGGCTACTACAATGCTACAACTGAGAGCAATTCGAGTGAGAATGAGTCGCGCGCGACATAGCCTCAGTCTCTTGCAGCTGATAGGTTGTCGCTTGACAGCTGTCAACTTGACCGCCAGTCGGCTTTGAAAGATGTAGGCTATCTCCTTTTTGCGACTGTATCATGCGAAATTTATTTGAAACTGATATTTTCTCTTTATTTAATTTAACCTTTAGACGGACGCGGACACCGATCGGTGCCAAAAAAACTTATACCGAACAACACTCGCGGACACCGATCGGTGCCCACGGACACCCGACTTTCAACTCTCAATTGCAATGATTATAGAGTTCCAATTCCTTTGGACTGTGTTTGAACTTGTTCTCTATTAAATTCCGTATCCAATAATGTGCGCCATGTTATGTTAGCTATGATATTTAGTCTGTATTTGCGAAAATAATTTTTTTCTCTTTGGGTGGGAGTATAGGCATGGAATTCCAGCTACAGGAACAGGCTTAGGAACCTGCCATAGAGCTTCCAATTCTCATAACAATTTATTGAATTAGCCGTTTCTTAATTTATGCGTGGTTACGGTTAATGATGTCGTTATGTGGATTAAGCTACAAACGCGACCGTCAAATGACATAACGCTTTATTCGATGATGGGTTTGAAAAAATAAATAAACTACCTATATTATAATCATAATTGTAAAGCAGTAACGACTATTTCACTTACCAATATGCCCTATTATAATCATATGTAAAGCAGGCTCTGCGTATAAGAATGAGGGTTCCAGAAACACGTGACGCCAGAATGCTCACGTTGTGCTATGCTGCAAAGAGTAAATGATTGAGCAACTCTTTTGTATTGAATAATTTTATTTTCGACTAGAAAAACCACTTCACAAATACTTATTGCTTATAGATCTAAAATACACACGACCTTAAACCTATCTGACTATACGAGATTCAATAGTGGCATGAGGGATTAGTTGAATCACACTTGATCCCAAAGCCGAAAACGTGTGTAAACGAGATGAGCACCGGGTCTTGTTTAAATCTTACAGACCAAAAAGAACCTTCAACGGTGTCGATTCGGATGTACACCAACTAAACTTTTTTTTTTATGCACGACGGGTTCGTACTTGACCTCAATCACACTTGATGTTAAGTGAAAATGAGGTCGAAGGTGGAAGCGTACTGACCCGGAAACCCCAACACATTTGGGGGACTGGCTATCTTATCTCTGACAACCGGAACACAACAATGCTGGTAACATTGCTTTTAGATAAGATGGTGGTAGCTAGCCAGGCGGGCATTTAAAATGCCCTACCACCAACCAAACCGAGTACTTAAA
The DNA here is from genome assembly GCA_949316235.1 of Oegoconia quadripuncta. NCBI lineage: Eukaryota > Metazoa > Arthropoda > Insecta > Lepidoptera > Autostichidae > Oegoconia > Oegoconia quadripuncta. The sequence goes on from OX438749.1 coordinate 28,951,263, forward strand.
CATGTACCCCGCTGGGGATCGAACCCGCGACCTCCGAATCGTAAACCCAATGTTGTTTACATTGAGCCACGGAGGCGGAAACTAAATTAAACTAAAACCAGTTTTAAATTTACGATGCGAGGGCACCACTCCAAAACTAGTTTTAGTTTAGTTTAGTTGGTGTACATCCGAATCGATACCATTAGCTCCAATGGCCTGTATTATCAAATGTGGTTCAACCCTTCGTGGTACGTGATATCGAATATAAATGCAGTCTTACATGATTATTATCACAATCTACTGACACTCATACATACAAAACCATCTAAGTATAAAGGCCGTGCTTTATATGTACAAATAGTTCTGAAAATTAGAATCTATTGCCATACAAATACACGCCATTCTACGACTTTAACTTATTTACTTTTATCACTAAAGAAATTATTCAATTTTGAGATCATAAAAAATTAAATAACTTAGGTAGGTACACTTATTACCAATAAACCAACTAAACTAAACTAAAACCAGTTTTGGAGTGGTGCCGTCGCATCGTACTGTTCCAGGGAGAAATAGACAGTACTACTTTAAAACTGGTTTTAGTTTAGTTGGTGTAGATCCGAATCGACACCAATTACAGTTGTACTGTAGTTTATACATTGCAAGCAAAGAGTATAGTAACTATTTACCGAGAAAGAGTGGCAACTCCGTGGTTAAATTTGCATGTATGGACAGTGCTGCTGCCAGCGATTGGTTGAGGAACTAAATCTATCTATACATACCTACGTACACTGATTATATAGGTAGAAACTGGGTTTAGAAATAGGTATTGTTGTTTATGAGGAAATTTTTATTTCTCATAACTAATTTCTTTAAATTAGCTATGAAAAACAAGTATAACAAAAACAAACAACAAATTAACAAAAATCTGAACTTTTACAAAAACTTTCAAACGGAAATCGACGTTGACTGATAGCTCGACATGACACCACCCACCGGTAAGATGGCGGCTGCTGCCACAGAACACTAATAACGGTTAGTTCGTCAACCGCAGTTCAGAGTTCGCTATGAAAATTGATGACGTTTGAAGTGTGCCCCCCCTGATTGCAAGGTAAAGAGGGTCATTACAATACTGCGAGAATGTTGTAATACCTATTTACGCATACATTACTTTTTCTACATCTGTACAATAATTTAAAATGATGCGGCAGCACGAAGATCAGGCCCATCCAACCTCTTAGCATTTTCTGCTATCCTGGTATTTTTTTAAATACCAGATGAGTTTTTTTGCCGTAAGGGAAAAAATAGGGCAAGTTAGGTCAGTGAAACAAAAGTTATTGGCAAAACCATCATAGATGCATGCGTCGGCCGGACTGCGGATATGCGATTCGTATAGCTACACAATACAACTATGTTTTATAATCTTATATGTAGATGAATGGAGGTCATTGTGTAACCAACTCCGTTATCCACGACAATTTTATATACAGGGTGTCCCTGGAAGTATGGATCAAATCGAACAGGGGCATGGGGAAGGTCATTCCCAAACTTTTTAACTCTATGAATGTCGGTGCCATTTTTGACGGTTCAAAAGTTATGATCATTTTTTTACATTTTTATATTATCGAATAGTGCTTATACAAAATTTTTTTTTAAAAGAAAACTAGCAAAGCTATCAGCTTAATTTTTTAATTAAAAATAATTAATTATTTTTTTTTTCTTATTTTTTTTTTTTTTTTTATTTTTTTTTAATTTTTTTTTTCAGCTTAAGTTTGGGAATGACCTTCCCCATGCCCCTGTTCGATTTGATCCATACTTCCAGGGACACCCTGTATAACTGCAAAGACAGAAAAGCAATCCGAACCAGTTAATTTAAAACTAAAGTATCACTAATGTCTGACCGACAGGACTTCAAAACACTATTTCTTATATTGGTTTTTAGACAAAAAGAATACATTCACATCCGTTACATATTTATTAAAGATGTTAGTCAGTCGACACATCACAAGTTCCCCTGCATGTGTTCTGCTTGTGTTAAACGCAAACAAGCGATGTGGGTGTAATTCCTTATTCTTAGAGAATGACTAGGTACATTGTAATTAATTTGATTGACCATTTCCACATAATCAATATTGTTATGCAGCAAACTATATAAAAACATGCAATCCAGGAGTAATAGTCTAGTTTTCAAGGTATAGGTAAGGAATTTTAAGGAAAGTTCGTTTAGTAGGGTTCATCTTGCAAAATTTATTTGGTCCTCATATTTTATCCCAAGTTTTTTTAATTATTTAATTTATGGTGTAATTATGTGGAATAGGCTACAAACGCAAACGTCAAATGTCAAATCAATAATGGTTTAAAAAAAAAAACTAATAGGTAGTTTACCCATGGACTTATTATTTAAACAGGACTGATAACTATCAAAAGAATCATTTAGGAAAATGATCACTATGTCAACGCAATAAGGTATTAAATTGGATGCACCATGCACAAAGGCAAATCCGAGCCGAGAGAGATAGAAATAACGGAGGCCGTGTGTCTCGTTCTTACATCTTGCCAGCAAAAAAAAATGATTATGATCAACAGTTTTGGCTGCTCAAAAATTCCATTGAAACACTTATATTTTTATGTTATTTTAACAATTATAAATAAACAAATAACATTCGCATTAATTTCTTTTCATATATTCTTAAATCAAACAGAAAACATACATTTTTATTTCGATTTTGTTATTTTTATGGTAACCCTGAAAAGCATGTCATGTCATGGCGGTTCGGTGATGGTTCGGTGTGATTTTGAATTTTCTTTGCATTAAAAGTTTTTTAAAGTATTTGTTATATTATAACAAGTAAAAGGAGTAAAATGGTGAAAAAGTGTTGCGTTTATACTTGCCCAAGTGAATCCTATGGTGGTTGCAACATATCTTTCCACAGGTAAGCTAAAAATAATATTTTTGTAAATCAAAGAAGTAGGATGCCCATGAATTCTTGAAATGAGTCGAAATATGTGAAATATGTGTGATTGATTAGGGTCCTGACTGTTGTACTATTATTGCAGTTTCCCAAAAAATGAATAAATGCGAAATAAATGGCTCACGCCGGCTAATGTCAAAACGCCAAAGTTTTTTGACAAATATTTTATTACAACATTTGTCCCAAGTAACAAATATATTGTGGTCACCCTGTTAGACAGAGACAAACGGCCTCTACGTTACACATCCTGGGTCCTGATTCTCACATACTCGAGATTTCAATGTCGAACGACATCAATAGGTTTGTCACTTTTACACACGTATATAAGTGTGAAAGAGATAGACATGCCAATGTCTATCAATAGACAAATGTCGAGTGTGCGAGAATAGGGGTCCTGCTCGGCTCGTTTTTCAGTGGCGAGTACTCAGTCCTGTTTAAATAATAAGTCCATGAGTTTACCAAACACCACTGACCAATTAACACACAACAACTTCTATTTCACTTACCTAATATGCCCTATTTTCCTTACGGTAAAAAAACTCAAAAAATTATTAGTGACCAAAAAACATGCGAGTATCTTTAAGTCTAAACAAACTTTTTTTTATGCACAACGGGTTAGTACTTGACCTCAATCACACCTGGTGTTAAGTGAAGATGAGGTGGAAGCGTACTGACCCGGAAACCCCAACACATTTAAACTTGCCTTACTTACTGCCTCAACTTACTCGTAAAGGTCATATTTTTAATCAATATTGTAATTTTTTCTTGCACTTTCATAGGTTGTGAACACAGACTAAAAAAAACTTTTTGGACATTATTATTCTCAGCAGTCCTATTAGTTCTCGAGGATTCTAAGAGATGGCGTTGTTTCATCCACTACGAAAAGCGCGAAAACAATTTGTTCGCGCGGCCATAACTATAACATATACATCAATGGATTGTACTATAATAGAAAAACAAGTAATAATGATAAATAAAATAATAAATAAATATCCTTAAACATACACATCTAGTTCCACTTTAAATGACCATATAATACAAATGACCATATAATCATACCTTATTACCAGCGCTAAACAAATCTATGGTGGCCTTACTCACACTGTTCTGATAGTTTTGTATATGACCTTCAATTATAGTTGATATCTCACCAGAGCTCGGCTGCAAACCGTTTCGTACCGGTGGTACCTTTTTACCATTTGCTAAAGTTAAATTGCCATTACCAGCTACACTACCATTCGATGGTAAGCTACCGTTTATTGGTGGTAAGCTTCCGAGTAGAGATTCTGCTGTATCAGGAGCTGGAAGAAAACATTCGGTTTTTGCATTTAAAAAAGTTAAGCAATGATTTTTATAAGGGCACTGATAGCCCCAGTAGTTACAGTGTCAGGGATGCGTTAAACACGCGAGCTGTCAATGTCTAATTTAATTTTTTTATATCCTTTCTTTTTTAATTTAATTTTTTAATATCCTTAGACATACACACAGCGCGATCTAGTTCCACAGTAAGCAACTATAGGCTTGTGTTGTGGATACCAGATGGTTGATACATACTACATAAATTTATTTTTTTTTAGTTGTAAATAAATACTTATTATAAATGAAAACACGGGTACACATGCCCGTATTCATCACACAAACATATGCCCCTAGCGGGATTCGAACCCGCGACCATTTGGTATAGTGGTCAGAGTTGCTAACCACTACACCAAACAGGTCGTCATTTTCTACATGAATTTCCTTTGGGCACTATGTGGTACATCTATAAGGTCAGGCGGTATTTCACGCCAAAGCAGCTGCTGGAGCTTTATCAAGCTCAGATCCGCTCGTGCATGGAATACTGCTGTCACCTCTGGGACGGATCAGCCAAGTACCAACTGGCTGCACTGGATTCTGTGGAACGACGCGCCATAAGACTCATAGGCGATGACTCAACGGTTACCGGCAAATTGCAAAGCCTTGAACACCGCCGAATAGGGTCGCATGCCTTTCAGTGTTTTACAGGATACATTTCGGTAAGTGTGCGATGGAATTGCACGATCTTATTCCACCGTCCCCTTTCCATCTTCGGACAACCAGGCGCGGGGAGGGTTTCCATCCATATGTTGTCAACATACCGAACATCCGCACTAAGCGCTTTGCTTCATTTCTAATGCGGACTGCTAAGGTATGGAACTCACTGCCCGCGTCGGTTTTTCCCGACACTTGCAACCTTGGGATCTTCATGTCTAGAGTGAATAGGAATTTACTGGGTGCGCGTGATACATCTTCGGCTACATCGTCACTTTCCATCAGGTGAGATTGTAGTCAAACGCGAAACCAGTTTTTAATAAAAAAAAAAAGCTAGCATCATGCTGTTCAGACTGGAGTTCGAAAGAAAACTTACCCTCATTCTTCAACTGCATAGCGACCACACAAGGCCCCTTCGCTAGCGACCATGATGGAACCTCCTCCCTCTTTATGGGCTCCAAGATATTCCTTCTCGATCTCATTACACTAGGCAGCTCGCTTCTTGAATACTCAATGCTATTCTCTAACGGCAGACTCTCTGTCGCGAGCGACGAATCAGAGTTCTCCTTAGCACTGCTCTCAATTTTGGACATTTGACTTTCAACCGTGAATATTTCTTTTTGGATGTGTGGCTTTATGTCTTCGGATGTATTTGTCTCTGAGCTGTGTTGGTGGGTCAATTTAGAGTTTATTTTTGGGAGGCCGTTGAGTTTGGGTGAGTCGCATTCGAGGGAGAGCGGGGGGGCTGTCGCCATGTATTGACTATACATGTTGCCTATAAGCTCTTCTGTGCGTCTAGAAAAAGAATGAATAATAATTTAGTTGAAAGGTGACGATTTGACGTTTTCACTATAATGAGGGGGTGAAATAAATGCGGCCTCCTTCGCAAGTAGAGTAGTTTTTTTATGCACAACGGGTTGTTAGCACTTGACTTAAATCACAGCTGATGTTAAATGAAGATGAGGTCGAAGGTGGGAAGCGTTACTAACCCGGAAACCACATCTTAATTAAGCGACTGGCTATCTTATCTCCAACCGCAACACAACAATGCTATTAACTTTGCTGTTCGGCGGCAAACTCTAATAAGATGATGGTAGCTACCCAGGCGATTTAAAATGCTCAGCCACCAACCGAAAAATACCCCCTAATAACTCAGTATACCTATCGTATGTTTAATTACTTAACACACATACAAAATTTCACGAACTTTAGTCAAAATCGAGTGGTCAGGGGTGTTCCAAACATTAATAGTTGACCCCTGGTTTAATCTTTAATATAAAAAAAAAAACAGGACACAGGCGTGAGCTTATTATGTTATATATCTATAAAAATCACAGCACAGGGCGCAACCAATTACAGCGCGTCACGGCGGCGCCGGGGCAAGCGCCGGCGGCGAGCGACGAGCGGTCGCCTTTCAGCGTCTTCAAAGATACCGCGCCACGTGAGCGTGTGTTGTGGCAAAGTAGGTACTTAGAGCGCGCTGCCATTAAGGTCCAACTTTAAATTTACATTTCTAAATTTTATTTTTTGTATAACATCTGTTAACTTTAATGTTTTATTTTTTTCGTAATAGGTAGGTACATCCTATACATACATTCTGCAAAGTGTGTCGGGTTAATTTTGTTAGATCTTATATTATACATACATGTCGAATTATAATTCAACTATTAGTAGCATTTGAGGGTCAAACTTAATTAAAAGTGTATTTTTTAATCTATAATTTTTTTTTTAAGAGGGTTTGTTCTGTACAGAATATGCCACCCTCATAGTATCTGCTTGAAACCCCATCACCGCCGCTTAATACCTAGATTCACTATGTTGTACAGCATCCTGGCCATCACCGAGTTTGGGGACGCCAAGACACTGTTACAACCTCCTATCTCAAACAAATTAAGTATATACTATTTGAAGTTGCCTTCTTTCAGCATCGTTCCGGACACATTCCATTAAAATATGATACACGTCTTCTGTGACCCCACATTCCGTGCAATGCGGTGATGGTAATTTTTTTAATTTAAATATTGTATTAATCACTACTCAATAACATCCCGTGGTACCTACTACTGGATCGCTTGGTAGTACTACGGGATTTTTTTACCCGTAGTACTCCTGGTAATAGTAGCATTGGTATTAGTACGACGAGCTACAAAGGAATAAAACGGCTAATGGCCGGATTTCTTTTTTCTGTGTTTCAATCAACATGCATGACTGACCTTGTAAGTGGTATGATGACCGTCTGAGCCGTCCCATTGCTTGGATGGTACGCGTTGTGGCCGAAACCGTCTATAGCTGTGTTTCTTGTCACCTGTCGAAAATAACGTCAGTTTAAGAGAGAAGAGTTTAACAAACAAACAAACAAACAAAATATTCTTTATTGTACAACAATAAGAAGCATAAAAAGAAATAAGAAATTGGGGATAGTACAATTTGGCGGCCATATCACTAAAAGCGATCTCTTCCAGGCAACCTTTGGGTTAGGAAGCATTATGCACATGACATGTAGGTAGCGTGCACGATAAACTAATTTTAATAAAATAAATAAATCACCCATATAAATACATACGTTAATTGAATACATACAAACACACATACATAATATATACATAATAATACATATATAATATATATATAAAATAATACATATAATATATACCAATATTGGAATTTAGTATAAATTTAATACGACTGTTTCAGTGATACGGAGGGCACGTTAAATAGTCGGTCCCGGTTGTTTACTGTTGAAGGCAGATCCCACCTCCACACTCCTCCCACTGTAACTCCTATAAGCCAGGATCAACAGTGGTACTTCACACGGCGCCTACTGAAGGTAGACGGTGCCCTGCGTGACTCCATTGCTATTGGACCTCAGATGAAAGAAATAGGGTATGGTGTTAGGAAAAAGTAGTTTCCCACTTCCCCCCTCGGCAAATGGGGGAGAGCCAATGAAATGCAAATCGGCACTGAGGCCAACCCTATGGGGAAGGAGGACGAGTGAAGCTCAGCCTCTCAATTTGGTATACACCACGGACTGCGCCTAAATATAATGAGCGTGATGGTAGCAGAAGGGTACCTACCGCGAGTAAAAGAGCCAGTAATAAGAGTGACAAAACCACTTAAATGCTCGGATATTGTGACGACTGAAGGCAGCCGAAGCCAAGTCGGTGGCCTAAAGGGGCTCCTTAAAAATACTGTCAGGTGACTACTAGTCTGACACAAATCTACCGCACTGGACCCGCGTGGTAATCCAAAATAGGATGTTTTAGCGAAAGTATGTTTTGTCACTTTCTTTCATTGCAACAGTTCCTTATGAACGACAGAGACAAAACATACTTCAACTAAAACAGGCTTATAAAGCGTTTGTAATTTTTTATGAATAAGACGGTTAGATTATAATGTCGTAGGTAACATCCGTGGCATATATACAGTAATACAAGGTATTATGGCTTTTCCTTCTATTCTTTACCTCCATAACTCCAATCTGCGTTGTGCGGACATGATACGGGAAATTCTTATTGGCAAAGACCGGCAGGGTTAGCAGCTGGAATAGAAAAAGGTTATATTACTATAATGGCCCCTTAAGCTGGGAATACATGTCAGAATTTGTTTCCGATTGTCTGATCAGACTATCTGGTCGTATTACTCGATACACATCCGATTTTTAGGTCAGAATTTTTCTGGACTCACTCGCTCCCGACCTATCATCCCGAGTGCTTATGTATCTAGCAATAGTAAGTATACTCACCTGTTTATAAGTATAAGATATCGTATTATTTTTATATTCTATCCATTCCTTAGCCCTTTCCTATATAGGGTCTAACAAAATTAACCCCACACACTTTGGCAATTGCACGTACATGGCAATAAAATAATATATCCATTAAAAAACCTAGCCTTAAACATTTTGTTTCCGAGTAAAAAAATTAAATGTAAGTGCAAATGAAAATATAAATTAACAGGCTTACTTCATTTCCAATGTACCTTATTTTATCAATGAGAAAAAAAGCCAACGTTCGTATGGAAGACGCCGGCGGGGGTGGCACCCGCTACGGGGCTCAACCAATCACAGCGCGTCGCGGCGGTGCCGGGGCAAGCGCCGGCGGCGAGCGGCGAGTGGGCGCCAGAGGCGGCTTCAAAGATACCGCGCAACGTGTTTGTATGTTGTGGCAAAGTACTTAAAGCGTGCGGCCATTAAGGTCCAACTTACAAAATTTACATTTCTAAATTTTGTTTTTTGAATAGAATCTGTTAACTTTAATGTTTTATTTTTTATTTTTTCCGTAATAGGTACCTACATCCTATACATACATTCCGCAACGTTTGTCGGGTTAATTTTGTTAGACCTTATCTAGTTTGCTGAATAAATAAAATAAAATTTAACATTCTAAATACTCACCAAAAACATGATGTGCCCGCTGAATGTTATAAAAAGTAATACAGCTGTCACTACGCTCTCTCTGACCCATTTATCTGAAATCAAAAGTTTTGATTCAATAACTACCTACCTACTTAAATACAGGGTGAATTTGAATTAGTGTAATTCCCATTAACTGGAAACGTCACTCTTGATTACGAACAACTTTCTCCAAAGAATCATAGTCGAATTCGATCAAAAAGTTTTCGATTACCCTTACAAGGTAAACCCTTCTGAAACAATTTTCAGAAAGTGACTCCATTCCTTACGAACAACTTTCCAGTGGGAACCATAGCCGAATTCAGTCGAAAATTGTTGGATTTCCATACTAAATGTGGTTTCAGAGTGGAAAGTTGATCGTAATCAGGAGTGGAGTAACCAGTACGATTTAAATTTAAACCCAAAAAATCTGACAGCATATTTTGTATAGGCGGCATGTTGGATTATTTACATATACTCTAAGGATCAAGATGGTTCGAACGACACCCCGCACTTCAAAATCGCTTAGGCTACAAGATGTAACATAATAATTTACATAATATTGGTACATACTTATATGTATACTGTGACGAGGTGTTTAACCTCGACGTCTTTGTATATTCGATACTCTTTGGCTTTTTACTTTTTTCGAATTTCTAAATTGTTTTCTAAAACAGAGGAGAGCCGTTTTCCAGAATTGATACTTCAAGGTTATGGTACCAGATCCACATAACAGTTTTTATTGTATTTCTCAAATAATATTATATTTTAAAGGTGTAAACATGTATGCCCTAAATATAACACAAAACTTTAGCCTATTCCGCGGTTGTTTATTTACAAATCAATCTGTACAAATCTGCTGGAGCAATAACCTGCCCCACGTTGGGCGCCAGTGCGACGAGTGATAAGGTTCCACCTGAGATGCCGACGGTAGATGAACGTATGGGAGTTGGGCGCCGAGAGAGGTGTAGCAGGGTCGTGGACTTCACACCTATCGGTCCAGCAGACTTGTACAAAAAATTATGGTGAATAAATAACGTTTGAACACCCAAAAATGTTTGGGATGTCTCTGACCACGCTATTTGGAATAAAGGTCAATGTATGGATTATAAATGTCCGCCTAGCTCGCTATCAACATCTTATCTAAGTCTGCCGCGAAACAGCAATGTTAATAGCATTGTTGTGTTCCGCTTGTCAGATATGAGATAGCCAGTCCCCCAAATGAGATAGGGCTTCAGATCAGTACGCTTCCACCTTTTGCCTCATCTTCACTTAAATCAGGTGTGACTGAGGTCAAGTGATAACTCATTGTGCATAAGGAAAAACATGACTTTACCGATATAAGAGTTCGCTGTGAGTATGAAGAGGGGCCCCGCGTAGAACCACATCGTGCCACAAATGAAGAACGGGCAGTAAAACATGTTCTGGAACAATATAAATACACCATAAGCTAACACAGAACGTCCACTAACTAAACTTTCATTCATTACCGCAAAATGTTGGGAACAGACTATATTTCACTGTAAGTTGTTTTGTAATATAATAGCTATGTGACGACGGATTGGTGTGGTGGCTAGTGACCCTGTCAGCGAAACCAATGGTTGCAGGTTCGAATCCCGTGAGGGGTAAATTGTGTGATGAATACGCACATTTATTCCCGAGTCTACCGTGGCACTATTTCTTTCCTTTCTATTTGAGCACACTTTTTTGACATTGTTGAAATAGCTGACTTCCACTCTATGTATTCTAGCATAACGCACGTTTTGACTTGGAGACATTGCTGAATAATTCACCAAAATCAGTTTCTTTGAACATAATTTGAAAATTGGCTGAATAAAGGAATTCAGTTAGGTTGCGTTCTCTATCAAATTATTAGATCGTCACCAAATTTATATGGAACCACATGTACCCTTTCATTTAAGAAAAGAATGAGTGAAATCGATTCACAAGCATACAGGGTGTAAAAAGTACTTTTAAGCCTTAAACTACTTGATTACATTTCATTACTGCAAAAAATTTAAAATGAAATCAAAATTGTATTTTAATCAAATGTGGCTAAGAACCTTTCCCCTAATAGTCCGTATTATCTTTTTAAAACCGCACTCAAATAGGACCACACACTATTGATATAAATCACCTTCTCCGGATATTTCTTTACGGTGAAGAATGTGGAGTATGCGAAGACGAACCAGGCTGTGACCCTCAGTACGATCAGTCCGTAACCTGCTGGACTCTCGTACAGGTATAACACTTCGCCCGGGTCGAAGGCCTGGAAAGGAAGCGCCAATGAAATGCCTGATATGCCGCACGGTATTCCATATACTTAATCTTTGAAATTAAAAATGTATGAAACAATTTTGATAAAATTTTATATGCTTAAGCAGGATAATATACAGGTCCAAAAAGATACAAGGGAACATAAACATATCTTATTTAATAAAAGATAACAGACTTGCTCTTTTACTAATCGGTGTAATTTAATTTACAAAGGACTAAACGACAAAAGACTAAGGGAATAAGCAATGTAATATATAAGTAGTCAATAATTTTCAAAAAATATATAGCAGACCAATAAATTATGATATATTTAATTATTTATTTATTTGTCTAGAGGCGAAGAAATTAGCAATATAGTTATCTACGTGTTGGGTCGATATCTCCCGGGGACAAGACAGCTGGCAGCTACCTCCCCAATGCATTAGTATTGCGATACAGAGGTAACGCTGCCAGCCTCCTAGTAAGGTGCCCCACGGCACTGACTTACATTATTTTTTAATTTAAAGGTAGTTCAGTTTGTAAATTTAGTATTTATTGTTTAGAATAGATAGTTACCTATTTTTAATATAGTTTTAATATTTCTAGCAATCTTGAATAAATCTGATATATTTAAAAGATAGATATTACATACAATAACACATGATTATACATAACTACATGCTAGTTGTTTACCTTAGCTTGATACACAAACAGTACGATGTAAGTGACTATGTAGCAGCACATGAACACAGTCAATTTGACCGTAAATCCGACCTTCAGGCGGCCCCTTGTGATGGTGTAGCCCTTTGCCATCAGAATGAGGAGGAGGAGGAACGTCATCTCAGACATACCGCAAAGAAACTGCCCTGGTAACAAAGATAGAAGTTGTGAAATTCTGAATACATGTCAAAAGAAATAAATATTTCGGACCCTAAAATACCAAATACATAAATATTCCTTACCTACATAACGTAACATGACTAAGGCCCGTATTAATAAACCATTCTCAAGATTGAGAACAGTCTTGTGACCGGTCTCAAGTAAACGAGTTGATTAATAAACCTAACTTGAGACCTGAAAAGCACGTGCATACTCAAGAAGTACTCACTTGAGAGGTGCGCGTATTAATAAACGAAACTCAACACTATCATTCATTCGCCGGTGAGGCGAATACTTGAGAAGTGATCTCAGCTGAGTAGACCTCAAGGTTGGTTTATAAATTAGTACGGAGTTTGAGATAGCATCAACTGCTTAAGACGCATCTCGGTTGATACAGCCTCAAGACTTCTATTGAGATTGATATATTAATACGGGCCCTAGAGATCCCAAAATATTGAAGTAATGGGTATACCAAACATTAAAAGTTTAATGCTTCAAACAACATCCACGATTTACCTTTAAAAATATACGGAAATCCCCACGTGACAAGGGGTAAACTTATCGCCGATAAAACGTGCAAGCCTATAGATGTTTTTTTGTGTCCCATAGCGGCCTTTTACGACACCCACGGGAAGAAACGGGCAGGCTCTTCTTTTAACGTGCCGAAACCATCAAATAACATTTCATTAAACCCAGAAATTGTTAAAAATACATTGAATAGAAAGGACAAAGTGGAAAAAAAACTAGTAAATAATATACTTTAAAACACTATAAAATATGCTGAAATTCCACCATCCACCTCCTCATCCATCATCAATTCAGGTCGAAGATACCAAATTATAGTATTGTCATCCAAACTACATATACCAACTTTCATTTGAGACGACAATGTAAGTTAAAATTGAGTTCCAAAAAGCGTGTTTAAAAAAACTTCCCAAACATATAATTTCTATGTTTAATGGCATGTAGGTACTCAAGCAGTGACGTTTCAAGCGTTTTGTTACAGGATAGACGGAATTATAAAATTTGTTAATAAATAAGAAAAAATACAACTACAAATTTATTAGCTTACTCTTATCCTCACAAATGTTTAGAATATTTCTGTTTACATCAGTATGAATCAATTATCTTGAAAATGTATTTCGAGGAAAGCTTACAATTTCTGCCACTGTTCTCATATAATACATGGTTTAGTAATAAAAGTACTTAAATTTACACCCTGTATAACTCAGGAAATGGAAAATTTAGAAAACGCTCCGAGGGAGCAAAAGATGATATCATTTAGGTAGATTTGACGATTAGTTGAACGAAATATCAATCAATCAATCAAATACTCTTTATTACACAATTAAATTTATTGCATAATTAGATATAATTCGTTAAATGTTGCATGCTCAAAAGGCAGAATGTAATGGGCCTTATTTTTAATATCAAAACACCCTTATACTTAAACTACTCGTACCTATATTCCGGCAAAATAAATAATTTGAATTTGAAAAAATATCTAAAAAATGATTGAATACATAATCAATCGATTATTACAATAATCGACCAAAATCTTCTATTTTGGTCGATTATTGTAATAATCGATTAATCTAAAATTAGATGTTATTATAACAATAGGCCACAATAATATAATAGCATTACTTACCAACAGTTCTAGCGTTATCATTGCCCACACCGTTCGCCGCGTATCTCAGATACGCGAGGCTCTGTATCACGATGCCGAAGTGTTGTGCTACTATGGACATTAGGAACAGCTTGTAAGTCGAATGCAGCAGATGTCGAGACTTAAGTTCTACGCTGCACATCACTACGGCGACCATTACGATTATATAGGCGAATAAGTATGCTAGGAGCACTGGTAGGACATCTGAAACAAATATATAAATAAATAAATAAAAGGCATTTATTCACCACAAAGTTAATTTAACAAGTAATTAATTGATTATAAATTAGGTCAAACAGTGATGAAAAGGGACTCAGCAGATTTGCTGATTTTCAGTCCCCCCCAAGTAGAGTAGTTGCTGCCACCAAGGAATTAATTATTATTAATCTATGAATAAATTTAAACATTCACTAAAAGTAAACAAAAAGAAAAAAACTATATCTAAAATCAACTCAAAAACAACTGCAAGTGATAAACCATAAAAAGCTAGACACGAGAAGGTATCATAGGTAGGTATTTGGTAAATTTTCAATACTTATGTGTGATTGTGCGAGTGAGTTTAATTGTTTTCAAATTATTATTACTAATTTAACAAATTTTAAATCATATCCGAATCATACTGGCAGAGTAAATAAAGCGAAAGGTCACTCACTGACTAAACACGAAAACGTTGACGTATGAAAGTGAAATTTGGCTAGGAAGTAATTTATAGGTAGGAGACGCCTGCTAAAACAGATTTGGCGAAATACGGGATTTTTTCACAGGAACGTAAAAAAAACAGATCATTCCCACGGAAACGGGAACGCGCTCTCTAAGAAAAGATTTTGGAAAATTCAAAGTCAAAGTCGAAAGTGCTTTATTTTGTAGGTACACTTAAAATAATCAATTTTTCATTTTTTAAGCTACGGCTTGTTCAAAATGCAATTTTCCCCTGAGAAGAACAAGCAAGAAACTCGAAGGGTTGCTCTTTTAAAATCAGGCTATGATTTTACATAAAGGTTTTTATATTACAAAAAGGTTTTCATATTTCATTAAATTGTAATTAAAAAAAATAATTGTGAAATAGTCTGGCCTGCGAACGATCAGATTATGTCCAGGGGCGATTTCCTTTTCGATTTACCGTAGTCGAGTACCTAAAGTAGAATAACAAAGCACTCACAAAATTCGTCAGCGGAGAAATGCTCATGCCAGAAGTCACCGTCCGGCCCATTTGTCATCAGGAACTTGTATCGCACGTCTAAACCCTACAATATGAGGAATATATATGATTATTGGAAGTAATAATAGGGCTTAGGTACGCATAAACTTACACATTCTTATAAAAAAAATATTTCCTCAACAAGAACAAAAATATATTTCCTCAAAGAATTTAACCACCTCCGTGGCTCAATGTAAACAACGTTGGGTTTACGATTCGGAGGTCGCGGGTTCGATCCCCAGGGGGGTACATGTTTAAGTACTCGGTTTGGTTGGTGGTAGGGCATTTTGAATATCCGCCTGGCTAGCTACCACCATCTTATCTAAATCTGCCGCCAAGCAGCAATGTTAATAGCATTGTTGTGTTCCGATTGTCAGAGATAAGATAGCCAGTCCCCCAAATGTGTTGGGGTTTCCGGGTTAGTACGCTTCCACCTTCGACCTCATCTTCACTTAACATCAGGTGTGATTGAGGTCAAGTACGAATCCGTCGTGCATAAAAAAAGAGATCACAAGTAGTTTTAGTACAATAAGTAGGTATGTCATAATCTAACTAATATTACTTAGGTTTTAACGTATGAGCAAACGTCTAGTGTACTCTAGGGTGCTCAGATATATCCCAAATATTAGTGATTCCACGGTTCACCGTCAAAAATTTAAAAAAAAAACGTGCAAATCTACATAGTCGTTTTTTGGTGGAAAGTCCCATAGTCGCCATTTACGACACCCACTGGAAGAGACGGGTTGATTCTATTCTTTTTACGTGACGAGACCACACAACACTCTCACAAGTATTATATTTGTATTGTATTCAAGACATATTTCTATTTTAAAACAGCACCTGCATATCTAATTATGTTTAACATACCTTCGAACTATCGCAGTTACTAATGGCAATAAACCACCACCGTTCCCTTGCCGATCTGAACCTCCTGGAGTTATGGCAGGAGACCACCAGCCGTTCAGTGCCCTCGGCTCGTTTGCCAGGCCCTTTCTGATTGGACTCCGAGTTGAGCCGACGTCGGTGGTAACGCTCGTACAGGGCGAAAGTGGAACGTTTTATTTTGTGCTGGAATTTGACAAGTTAATTCAAAATCGACGACATATTAATTATTTAACTATTTATTGTATACACATCGGTGAACAATTCACAAAATGACCATTTCCTAGAAGGACCACTTCTGAGAAGGTCCACTTGCCAGAAGAATCACTTTCCCTTTTGGAAAGTCGTATTATTTCTCCGAAGTATAAGACTTCCCAAAATAATCTCTTTCCAGAACAACCACTTCCTAGAAGAACCACTTCCGAGAAGAAGCATTTCTCAGAGGGAATATCAGTTACCAGAAGAATCACTTCCAAGAAGAACTACTTTCGAGAAGTATCACTTCCTCGCAAGAATACCACTATGATGATCACATTTTAGTAGACAATTTTGAATCCAAAATTAACACAAATCGTTTTCCTCATACGATCAAACTATCATTTTCTACTTCGGTAAACATTATATTAGAAATACTTTATTTCATCGAAATATGTATTACTATAACACATGTGATGTCTATTGTGACACGAATCTTAGGAAGCAGCGGTAATAAGACATCCCAAAATAATCTGTTCCCAGAACTATCACTTGTCAGAAGGATCACTGTTCAGAAGAAGCACTTCCGACAAGAACCATTTCTCAGAAAGCATATTTTTATAAGCTTTGCTTAGTTTGGGACTAGATGATTGGTGTAAGTGTCCGAAATATTTATTTATTTATTATTATTATTATTATTATTATTATTTAACTTATCAGACGCATCACTTCCCAAAAGAATTATTTGCGACTAAAATATGATCACATTTTAGTAGACTATTGTGAATCCAATATTCACACAAATCGTTTTACTCACACGATCAAAGTGGTATTAATATTCATTTTGTAGAATACCTATATTAGAAATAGTTTATACCTGTACTATAACACACGTGCTGTCTATTGTGACACGAGCCATAGGGAACAGCACTCGTGTTACAATGTCATTGGCAGTCATACGAAATCAGGCACATACGAAAATGTTACCTACCCCAGTATTATTATGGTTGTCAAACATTAGCTCGACATCATTGAATTTCAGACTCTCAAACTGGCTTCCATTCTTATCGGACCCGATGCTTTCCCACAATTCATCTTCTGGTAACGCTGTGGTGGTGAAGTTTAAATCATCTGTGGGAAACAATTCGTACCAAGTGGTAGGAATGTCTGTTACAGTAGTGTTCGGTTTGGGAGTGGTAGTTTTTAGGAATTGATCGTAATACGCAGGATCTACGGGCGCCTGTGTTTTGGTGGAATTTGACGTGTCGTTCTTCGATTTTGTCGGTGTGACAGAGGTTTTAACTGTTGTAGGTTTTTGTGTTGTTGATGTGCTGTAATAAAAAACATAATACATTTTTAAACACTGGAATAAATATGGCGTTAAAACGACACTAAAAAAATTAAGAAACCATTTTTTTTGATTAGGGGGAGGCTCCAAACCCTGTAATGTACACGTGATTCAAAGCAGACTTGTCTTCAAAATAATTACCTTTTCTCAGCAGGTAGTTCCTTGTTTTCCCGAGTAAGTATACACCCAGAGAACTCCGTCTCGGGATACCAGTGAGATAGCTTTATTATCTGATTTTGGCCGCCTTTGTTGAGGACTGCTTCACGCTCTTTGCACGTCTGTAAGTAAAGTAAAAACACATATATTACATAGAACATAAAAACCCAGATCGGACAATTATGTCCGCGAGGACGGGATTCGATGCAATAACGCTCACGAAGAATAAAGACGTCCATACATTATAAAATAAAACACATAAGTACATACAAAAAATATACAAAAGTGTTAGTAACAAAGAACTTAATGACTATGTTAGTAAAGTTTTAAGTGCTCATTGGATGTCACGTGCATGAACATCCAGTGATAAAACAGTCCGTCGCGTGCAGACATCGTTGTATAACTTCGTTGTATTTTAAGTACTCGTTATCGTATTTCAGCGGCACTATTTAGTTGCAGTTTTTGGGATACAAATTGTGATCGTAAGTAAAATAGTCTGGGTCTGAGAAATGGGTGTTCCAGTAACAAGTGGCGCCAGAAACCTCACAGAAAATATTGAATAACTCCAAACTACAGCGGCACTGTTTGACCCCATTTTTAATTATCAAAATAACTTTCTATTTTGAGGATTCTAGAAGCATGTTTTTTTTTTTATGCACAACGGGTTAGCACTTGACCTCAAACACACCTGATGTTAAGTGAAGATGAGGCCGAAGGTGGAAGCGTACTGACCCGGAAACCCAAATATTTGGGGAACTGGCTATGACAACCGGAACACAACATTGCTGTTTGGCGGCAAATTTAGATAAGATGGTGGTAGCTAGCCAGGCGGACATTTAAAATGCCCTACCACCAACCAAACCGAGTTCTAAACATGTACCCCGCTGGGCATCGAACCCGCGACCTCCGATTCGTAAACCCTATGTGGTTTACAATGAGCCACGGAGGCGGTTAAATTGCCCAATCCCAGAGTAAACTTAAGAATAGAATAGAATAACAGCAGTAGACTCTCTGGCGTCAGGGAAATGCACAGGTACGATTTCTCCGTCTACCTTCAGTAGGCGCCGTGCAGAGCACCACCGTTGATCCTAGCTTATAGGAGTTACAATGGTAAGAGAGTGGAAGTGAGATTGGCATTTAATATGGCCATAAGGCGGATGAGTCATCTGGGTAAGGGACTCTCTCCCGAATCTGGTGACTAAATGCTCTTTCGACTAACCTGTATCGTAAGACTTCTATTGTCTTAAAAGATCCCGAATGCGTCTAAGGCCCATATTAATAAATCAATCTCAACAGAAGTCTTGAGGCTGTATCAACCGAGATGCGTCTTAAGCAGTTGACGCTATCTCAAGCTCCGTGCTAATTTGTAAACCAATCTTGAGGTCTACTCTGCTGAGATCACTTCTCAAGTATTCGCCTCAGCGGCGAATGAATGATAGTCTTGAGTTTCGTTAATTAATACGCGCACCTCTCAAGTGAGTACTGCTTGAGTATGCACGTGCTTTTCAGGTCTCAAGATAGGTTTATTAATCAACACGTTTACTTGAGACCGGTCACAAGACTGTTCTCAATCTTGAGAATGGTTTATTAATACGGGCCTAAGTGTTTTGGGCATATGCCCAACCCCATAGTAAACGAATAGAAGGGAACAGCAGTAGACTCGAAAGCACGAGTTCGATTTCACCGTCTACCTTCAGTAGAGGACGTGTAGAGAATCCTAGATTATAGGAGTTACAGTGGGAGGAGCGTGGAGATGAGATTGTCATTTAATTTTAAATAGTCAAATTTGGATCTCACTTTGGTTCCTTTTACCTTGGCGCTGTGGTAGACAGCGGGCCACTGGTTCTCGTCATCGTAATAAAGCAACAGGTTCGGTATGCCCATGTCCTTGTCGAACTCTATGAGGTACTCGAACTGGCCTTCAAGCGAGAGGAAGCAGAATCGGGAGAGGAACGCCCAGTTCTGTAATGTAGAAATGAAAAATTAATTGCAGACATATTTTAATTAAACTTTTTTGTTCCAACCAACGACATTTCGAGGTAGTTTTAAGTACGCCGCCGCCAAAATTTGAAATGACATTCCACCACCACTACGCAACCTACAATCTGTATCACGTTTCAGAAAAGTGATAAAAGAGATTGCTTTGAGACGGCAACTTGACGGTGTAACTATGTACCTCATTTAATATTAGTTAATGATGGTATTGCGCCCCCCTGTTACATTATAGCTGTTTGTATTCCTTTAGGTAGGTACCTATAATGTGTAGTTTATTTTATGTCTGTTTTCTGGAATATGTTAATTATGTACAATATGTGGAGTCGATTATTTTATTTTATTTGTTTTTTTTTATTATTATTCTATGAGCGCCTAACCTCCTACAAAGGTGTCAGCTGAAAATCAGCGCTGTGGCACAGAATTAATATACTATATGGTTCATGCCACAGCATTATGCTGAGCTGGAACCTATATCAGCTTGCATTATTATGTTTTAGTATTGTTATCTCAAAATTTTCATGTACATTTTTTTTTTTTTATGATTGACTGGATACGCGTTTGACCACAATCTCACCTGATGGAAAGTGACGATGTGGTCGGAGATGAAGCACGCGATCTCAGTAAATGCCTATTCACTCTGCTCTTGAAGATCCCAAGGTTGTAGGATTCAGGAAAGACTGACGCCGGAAGGGAGTTCCATGCCTTGGCTGTTCGGATGATGAATGAAGAATCGAACTTCTTAGTGCGAATGTTCGGTATATTAACTATATACGGGTGGAATCCCTCCCCACGGCTAGTGGTCCGAAGATGGAAGGGTGACGGTACATGCCCATTGTAAGCTGAATAAATGTTTTCTTTCTTTCTTTCTATCATGTTTTAAATTTTGAATGTTTGGAACAATCAAAAGCTTGTATTTGGGATATCTCTTACCACTCCACTTTGTATAAAGGGTCGTGACGCGTTATGTATAAATAAATAATAATAATAAATAATAAATATCTTTGCACATATCATATCATATCATATCATATCATATCATATCATATCATATCATATCATATCATATCATTTATTGCTCATGTGGTAAATATAGGATGTTAAAGACACAATTTACATTGAACGCACACGAACCCTGTAAGGGCACTGCAATGTCTAAGGTATCTATTACATAATTACATAAATATCGATTATAACCAAAATTATTATTAGTCATATAAAATAATATTCATATGTTTCTCTGTAACATGCGAAAGAAAACATTATTATTCTTTATACTCAAAAAACTCTTGCAATGTATAAAAGATATACATACACACAGCGCCATCTAGTTCCACACTAAGCAACTAGGCTTGTATTATGCATACCAAATGGTTGATAAACTACACAAATACATTTTTTTTTTGTAAATAAATACATATACATATAAATGAAAAACATCCATAACACGGGAACACAGTCTGTATTCATCATACAAACATATGTTCCTAGCGGGATTCGAACCGGCGACCTTTTGGTATAGCAGCAGAGTTTCTAACCACTACACCAAACAGGTCGTTATATGTATGTATATATACAACGTGTATGTATATAACAAAATACTCACGTCTTTAGTATCGATCCTTCCCTCCACCCACTTCCCTAACGCGCTCCCTGACAACGATCCAACCAGCCACAGGATCAAATTCACCCTTGACGACGGGAGCATATTGATTTTAACAACTCCTTTACATCATCAAAATATTTAGTTCATAGATGCCTGGAAAAAATAATTCGTTTTGTTATGTTGGTTAACTTCTTGGATTAGCTAAGTATGCCATTAGTAAGCGACCGCTGCTCGACTCCTTTTCGGGTCAATTTTTTTTTAATAATTAACTCGAAAACTTCTAGCATGTTCTTGTTTGAAGTCAGGTGGATGAAGTCTCCTATTTTAATTATTTTTACAAAGCTTATCTCTTCATATAAATACAAGAGAGATTTGTAGTTAATAGAATATGATATAATCCATACTAATGTTATAAATGCGAAAGTATCTGTTTGTTAACTTTCCGTGAATTAACTCTGAACGGATCGTATTAAAATTTAGTACAGAGGTAGCATGAGATCTGAATAAAGACGGATATTAAGATAAGATGAGAAAAGACAACACACAATACACAGAAACAATGCAAGGACAAGAGCAAGACAATATTGCCCTAATGTGAATGTAAAGACAAATAATATAAGTTTAATAAAAATTTTCGCATGAATTGTAGCCCAACAAGATATATATTTAAACTGAATTGTCATTTTGACTAAGTTAATTATTTATAAAAACAGCCAGCTAATCTAGTGTTAGAAATCAAGTAGGTCAAGTAAAATGCAACGTTACTGGCATTGTAATATATTACTTATTTTTTTTATTATATCTTTATTACTATATGTGACCACTAACACAGCTCATACGAGTATGACCACCTGAGGTACAGGCAGGTGCTCATACGAGTATGACCACCTGAGGTACAGGCAGGCACAGGGCAATACCTAGCTCAGGCACTAGTCTCTACCAAATATTTTTCTTTTTTGTTATAAGAATGCTTAGTCATTGTAATGTACAAATGTTTGTGGGTAAAACATGGATTATATTTATTTATTGAGTTTATAATTACTATTTTTTGTTTTGGATGTAAGTACTATGTATGTACTTACTGTATCTTCGTAATTGAAGTACGAGTAAAATTCAATCTCCAATTATAATTTTATTTATGGTGCAGAATTAAATTAGTTTAATTGGTTAGATTCAAAGACGAGAATAATTTTAAAAATTCAATAAATGTAACTTACCCATACTTCGTTTGAGAAATTGAACACATTCTGTAGATTCTATTGATTTAAATAAATATAATAATAAGGTATTTATCAACAATTGTACGTACCTATATATCTAAAATTACTTTATGAGAGCAAAGTAGCCCGAATTTTGTTTTGAAATTACAAACTTGTTGTGACCTTTTAGGTTGCTATAGCAACGCGTCCAATTCGTCTAGAAACAGTTAATTACAACTTTACTGTAAAATCCATTTTATGACCATTATAATTAATATTTAAAAACAAATAAGTATGCAGTAACAAATTGTTTGTCAACTTATACTTTTGTATGCGATTGTACTGTTTAGTTCAAAGCATTGTTTAAAAAAATAGCCAAGTATGATGCTGTATTTACCTTTCAAAATATGCGGACTTAGAATGGGGCTTTATATTGTTTGATAAATAATTTTCAACGAAAAGTGAATTATACCGGATGAGTATTTTATCGTAAGGAATAAAATAAAATTAAAGAAAAAAAAACCTTTTTAAAAACAAGCTTTTATTATTTGTTTATAAAATGAACTAAAAAGTTAAAAATAAATTAACTCTAAAAAGAAATATAACACTTTGTAACTTGATTGTAACCTTTAACGACAAATAAGCGTCTTCGTCTAGGACAAAATAATTCCATATTGTACAAATTTATTTAATTTTAACACTAAAACTTTTCACCATACATAATTATTCAATCTCGTCCCCCCTCGTTATCATAGTCCCCATTTATAAATGAAAGCGTGTTACATTTAATACAACACAACATTTTCCTCAAGCTATCACTGCGTCGATTTTTCCCGACACTTACAACCTTGGGATCTTCAAGTCTAGAGTGAATAGGCATTTACTGGGTGCGCGTGATACATCTTCGGCTTCATCGTCGCTTTCCATCAGGTGAGACTGTAGTCAAACGCGAAACCAGTTTTTAATAAAAAAAAAAAAAAAAAAAAGTATGGAAGGCCAATAATTTTCGGCTGGTGACTCCAGTCCTAATTACGAACACAACTTTCTACTAGAAACTCATAGCCGAATTCAACCGAAAATTGGTCCTTCCACACTAAAGGTGGTTTCATAATGGTTTATTTAGTATGATTAATCGGAAATTTTCGATCCAATTGGGCCATGGTTCCTAGTGGAAAGTTGTTCGCAAACAGTAAACAGGAATTACACTAATTAAATTTCACCCTGTTGTATAAAGAAGTATTAGCAATTTTAGTACTTACGGTAAGTCTAATTTTCTATACAAGTTGGCACTCTCCTTTCGAAGTGTATGCAATTCCTTCTGCAATCTGACATTTAGGCTCTATTAATAAACCAATCTCAATACAAGTCTTGAGGCTGTATCACCCGAGATGCGTCTTAAGAAGTTGACGCTATATCAAGCTCCGTGCTAGTTTATAAACCAATCTCGAGGTCTACTCAGCTGAGATCACTTCTCAAGTATCCGCCTCAGCGGCGAATGAATGATGGTCTTGAGTTTCGTCTAATAATACGTGAAACTCGGCGCACCTCTCAAGTGAGTACTGCTTGAGAATCCACGTGCGTTTCAGGTCTCAAGTTAGTTTCATTAATCAACACGTTTACTTGAGACCGATCAGAAGACTGTTCTAAATCTTGAGAATGGTTTATTAATACGGGCCTTAGTCTTGAGGTTAGTATTGAGGTTCTTGAGTTAGGGAAAAGGGGAGGGGGAAATATGTAAGCTCTTAAAGGGGCCAACGTTGTAACTAGGCTAAATTGCAACTTGATAAAATTTAAAAAACGATATGTTAAAAAAACGCCGATGGAATTGGGTGAACCCACAGAACCGTGGCCTGGCCAGGAGCGTCGATATTAGCAAAACCAACAAAATAAAATAAAAATTAATGAAATACTTCAAATAATATATTTTTCTTACATCAACACAGAACTAAAATATGTTTTTTTTACAGTGCTTATAAATAGAAAAAACAATATTAATTTACACCTCATTAATCAGGGGGTCGGGATCAGTAGCGCCATCATTTGGTGAAAATTAACATTTCTTTCCAAATACATAATCCAAAAAATGGCCATTTATATGAATAAAAGAAAAAGAATGAAAGCTAATTAATAATTATTTATAATTAGTCTATACTGGAGTAACGATTTCATGTCACATAAACAATTCGGTTTTACTAGGGGCCGCTTGACAACCGACAAGCCCACCCGTGTCGAGCTCTTACTACATATTTTTGAAGCTTGGGAAGATTCTCGGAATGCAATAGGAGTATTCTGCGACTTGTCCAGTGCCTGCTGTGCGCGGGCATGCTTGATTTCCAACTCCGCAAGATCGATTAGGCTAGAACAAGAACATTTAACGTTAATATATTCAAACCCGAAACTTTAATTACTATCATAATAAATACTTTTAATCTGTAACTGTTTAGTATCCCAAACAGGACTAGGACTAGCTTTCCGCCTGCGGCTTCGCCTGCGTGAAAGAACTTTACCGCGGAAATTTGTTTATCCCGCGGGAACTACTCACTTTAGCGGGTTAAAAATATCCTATGTTTTAATCGATGGTATATTCTAACTATATATCAAATTTCAGCCAAATCCGTTCAGCCGTTTCCCCTTGATTGACAAACAAACAAATAAACAAACAGCCAAACTTTCTCATTTTAGTTAGATTTAAAGGCTAGGTAAATAAAAAAAAACCGCCAAACCGCCATTGCGCTGGCATCCACAGTGAAGTCAGGCAAGTTTCTGTTGCTAACTTCACTTCGTTCGACTGTCTGTCACCGCATCAGAGTCGTCCGTGTATGTCTGTCTCTTCTTACCTCTCGAACATGGCGGTAGCATCTCAAGATTGTGCAACCTAATCAAACTGGCGGGAAAATCGTAGAATGATTGTCCCTTTTTATTTTTTTGTATATTTTTTACAATTTAACTGACTGATTTCGTAGTTATTAATTTTTCATGTACCACACAACATAATTTCCAGTATGAATTAGATATGAACTGATGCTGCAGCCAGGATTTCATGAGGAGAACTCCTTAACGGTTAAAAGATTAGTTATTTTTTTTATTTATTAAACTACCCTCTATCTGAAGGCGGTGACGCGCCGTGTACGGAAGTTGCTCGAAGCGTGTACATATGCGTCCGCCTGCGCTTGCTCAGCCTACCGACATAACACCACAGCTTAAGAGGGTTTGTCCCGCACGGCAAGTCCAAATATTCCAAAACGAATAAACCGATGTTTACGTATAATCTCGATACATAGATCTAAAATGATTATAGTAAACATTTTCAAAATATCGAATAAAAAAAAAATTGCATTACTTTACCGTAGAAAACTTAAATTCGCTCTAACTCCCGTATAAATAAACCATTCTCAAGATTGAGTATAGTCTTGTGACCGGTCTCAAGTAACCGTATTGATTAATAAACCTAACTTGAGACCTGAAACGCAGGTGTTTACTCAAGCAGTACTCACTTGAGAGGTGCGCGTATTAATAAACGAAACTCAGGACTATCATTCATTCGCCCTTGACGCGAATACTTGAGAAGTGATCTCAGCTGAGTAGACCTCAAGATTGGTTTATAAATTAGCACGGAGCTTGAGATAGCGTCAACTTCTTAAGACGCATCTCGGGTGATACAGCCTCAAGACTTGTATTGATATTGGTTTATTAATACTGGCCTAATTTACTTTCAATGCACTTTTTGGAACATGTTCTCTGCTAACTTTTTAGATCTAGTATTCTGCTTATGCGTATAAAGTTTCAGTAGAATCGGTCTAATACATTTCGAAAACTTTGGACTTGTAAATTTGTATGGAATAGTAGAATAAATGCTCTTAACAAGACTTCTCTTCAAACTTCCAGCATTTATTTCAACGTAAGATACATGATATCATTTGTTGAATGTCAATTTAAATTTATGGAAATAAAAATAGGGCTTAAGCATTTTTCGGGCAGTCGGCATGTCCAAGCTACTACCGCTTCGGAAAGGGAAATCATCTGAAGAAACCCACAGGATCATTTTTCTTTTCTTTTTTTTTTATATAGGGTCTACCAAAATTAACCCGACAAACTTTGGCAATTGCTCGTATATAATAAAATAACATATTCATTAAAAAAACTAGCCTAAAAAATTTTGTTTCCGAGTAAAAAAATTAAATGTAAGTGCAAATGAAAATACACATTAACAGACTTACTTCATTTCGATTGTACCTTTTTTATTAATGAGAAAAAACAGGCAACTTTCCATTGATATGGAAGACGCCAAAGGGGATTCCGGGTGGCGGGGCACAGGGCGCAACCAATCACAGCAAGACGCGGCGCGGCGCCAGGGCAAGCGCCGACGGCGAGCGGCCGCCTTTTGGCGTTTTCATTTATGTCCAACTCAAAAAATTTACATTTCTAATTTTTATTTTTTAATAAAATCTGATAACTTTAATGTTTTATTTTTTTCGTAATAGAAATAAAGATAACATCCTATTTATACACTCTGCAACGTTTGTCGGGTTAATTTTGTTAGACCTTATATATATAAAGTATACAACTAATACAATTTTATAATTTTTGGGAGCTGGGCGAAGTATACCAAGCGTTTTTGTCATTCAGGTAGTCACTAATTTTGTAATAGCTTTTTTTGTTAATATTGTTTTGACATGGTTTTTAAATTGTTTTTCATTTAGATTAATGATATTCTCAGGTATAAGGTTATAAAAGCGTATACAGTGTCCCACAAATGATGCATTAACTTTGCTCAGTCTGAACATAGAGGTGGCTAATTTGTCGTTATACTTACTTATCTCAAATTTAAGTTATGCTTATCACTATTTTTTGGGAATGCAGAAATATAGGTACTACTACAGACAGTTTTTTCAGACACAAATTGTTGTCATCGACCAAACAGTACCTGCGTATGCGAGAAAAAATTTAAATATTTTGTCAAAATAACATTAGCAAAAAAGGGTTATTAAAAAATTAGTGACTACCTGAATGACAAACACGCTTGGTGTACTTCGACCAGCTCCCCAAAATTATAAAATTGTATTTGTTATATACTTTATTAAAAAAAAAAAGGACAACAATGATCCTGTGGGTTTCTTGCGCCGCTTCTTTTCCCACAGATGAATTCCCTTTCCGAAGCGGTAGTAGCTTGGACATACCGACTGACAGATAAATGCAATAAACTTTTTTTATTTCCAGCAGATTTAAATTGACAATCACCAAATGATATCATGTATCTTACGTTGAAATAAATGCTTGAAGTTTGAAGTATGTGAAATAAGGAATCCAGCGTGATGCTAGAATCCTCATTAAGATATTGAATAACTCTTAAACTACAGCGGCACTTTTTTCCTTTGGGCACTATTTGGTACATCTTGAGCACAATTTTTTGCCATTATTGAAATAGCTCAATTCCACTGTGACGATTCTAGCATCATAGAGTTCTGCGGGGCTATTGTGTAACGCCATCGATATCGTCATGGATTACGTTCTGACATGTGATTGGTTAGCGCATCGTTCGCTCGACAATAAGACGTTTTCTCATTGGCCATCGCTATCTATGAATATATCGATGAAGTTACAGAATAACGGACCAGACTGGATTTCGAAAAACTAACACTTACTCTTCAACTGCATAGCATCCACACAAGGCCCCTTCGCTAGCGACCACGATGGCACCTCATCCCTCTTTATGGGTTCCAATATATTTCTTCTCGAACTCATTACACTGGGCAGTTCGCTTCTTGAATACTCAATGCTATTCTCTAACGGCAGACTCTCTGTCGCGAGCGACGAATCAGAGTTCTCCTTAGCACTGTTCTCAATTTTGGACATTTGACTTTCAACCGTGAATATTTCTTTTTGGATGTGTGGCTTTATGTCTTCGGATGTATTTGTCTCTGAGCTGTGTTGGTGGGTCAATTTAGAGTTTATTTTTGGGAGGCCGTTGAGTTTGGGTGAGTCGCATTCGAGGGAGAGAGGAATCGCATTCGCATTCTAGAAAAAGTATGAATACTAATTTAGTCGAAAGCATGGAGCAAATACAAGGTGACGATTTGACGTTTCACTATAACGCGGTGGTAAAATAAATGCGGCCTCCTTCGCTGGTAGAGTAGTTTTTTTATGCACAAAAGGTTAGCACTTGACCTAAATCACACCTGATGTTAAATGAAAATGAGGCTGAAGGTGGAAACGTCTAACCCGGAAACCCCATCTTAATTGGGGGACGGGCTATCTTATCTCTGACAACCGGAACACAACAATACTATTAACGTTGCTGTTTGGCGGCAAACTTAGATATGATGGAGGTGGCTAGCCAGGCGGACATTTATTTTCCCTACCTACCACCTACCAAAAAATACCCCCTAATAACTCAGTATACCTATCGTAATATTTTACTCACATACTACTCTGTGTAAAAAGTATCGGGAATATGTCAATAAAAAGACCCGCGTAAAAGAGGTCGTTCTAATTTTTTTACTGCATGTTGGTAGCACTGTACTGATTTAGCGCGCAAAATTTGAGCGGGATCTGTCATTTAATTTGTTTTAAACTACACTTTTTGTTGGTCATAGTTTTGAGTCCTCGGCGATTTTTACAATGGAAAATATTGTTGAACAAAGAGTGTGCCTTAAATTTTGTGTTTCAAATGATATTTCATGTGGTGAATCACTAAAAATGTTGCGAAATACCTACGGCGAATCGTGTATATCGAAAAGGCCGAGAAGTAGTAGTAGACTTGCCTCGTTCTGGTAGACCTTCAACCGCTACGACCAAAGAAAACATCGACAGAATCAAGAAGCTAGTGCTCGAAAATCG
This sequence comes from Oegoconia quadripuncta, assembly GCA_949316235.1. Classification (NCBI taxonomy): domain Eukaryota; kingdom Metazoa; phylum Arthropoda; class Insecta; order Lepidoptera; family Autostichidae; genus Oegoconia; species Oegoconia quadripuncta. The sequence goes on from OX438749.1 coordinate 28,980,828, forward strand.
ACGTATGAGTCTGAGAGAGTTGGCTAGTGAGGTGAACATATCTTTTAAGTCCGTCCACAACATTCTCATTGACATTTTAGGCATGAAACGCGTCGCCGCTCGACTAGTTCCAAAAGAGCTCAATTTTGTTCAAAAAGCGCAGCGAAAGCATGTCGCTGAAGACATGGTTTCCCGAGCTTCTACGGATCCGACCTTTATGAAACGTATAATAACTGGCGACGAGACATGGGTTTATGAGTACGACATGCAAACAAGCCAACAGTCTTCAGAATGGCGTCTCGAAAACGAGCCGAAACCCAGAAAACCGAGGCAAAGTCGCTCCAAAATCAAGGTGATGCTGACAGTTTTTTTTGACTACCGTGGTGTGGTTCACTCCGAATTCCTTCCAGAGGGAGAAACAGTGAATAAAGAATATTATTTAGGCGTCATGAAGCGTTTGCGTGAGAGTATCCGCCGAAAACGTCCAGATTTGTGGCAACACAACTCATGGATGCTGCACCATGATAATGCACCATCACACACAGCCATTATAGTGAAAGAGTTTTTAGCGAAAAATTCAACAAAAGTTCTCGACCAAGCACCGTATTCACCTGATATGGCTCCGTCTGACTTTTTTTTATTTCCCAAGTTAAAATTACCACTTCGAGGAAAACGTTTTGAGTCGGTAGAAGCCATAAAAGAAAATTCGCTGAATGAGCTAAAGGCCATACCGCAAATAGCCTATGAAAAATGTATGGAAGACTGGGTGAAGCGGTGGAGATGTTGTATTGCAAGCGATGGGGCCTACTTTGAAGGCGATAAAATAAATTTAGATGAATAATTTGTATTTTTTGTTTTATTGACAAATTCCCGATACTTAGTACACTGAATGTACCTTTTTGTTTTTTTTTTCTCGAGGGGAAATACGTTTCGACCCGCCGCTGTGGGACAGCGACGGGGATATGTGGGACTCCCCGCTCCAATGACAGGAGCGGGACTACCCACTAAAACCCCCCGGCGACCTTCCTCGGCAGTAGGGAGGACCTGGGAACGCATAAGTGGCTCCAGGTCGTCCCCCGCCCCGCCTCCCCTCACAAGGGGAGGCCGTTCCCGGAGGGCTGCTAGCGCCCTCCGTGGGGGCACTGTCGCGCCTCACACCGCGATCAGCGAGCGGTATGAGGCGCGACAGGGCCCGATGCGACGACACCCCCCCGGTCGCTCCGTCTACTCTCATACCTCAAAATATAACGAACTTTATGCAAAATGGGGTGATGAGAGATATCCCCAACAAGCGTTTTTTTTTTACGCACACCTGGTTGGTACTTGACCTCAATCACAGTGACGATGAGGTCGAAGGTGATAGCGTACTGACCCGGAAACCCCAACACATTTGGGGGACTGGCTATCTTATCTCTGACAACCGGAACACAACAATGCTATTAACATTTCTGCTTGGCGGCAGATTTAGATAAGATGGTGGTAGCTAGCCAGGCGGACATTTCAAAATGCCCTACCACCAACCAAACTGAATACTTAAACATGTACCCCGCTGGGGATCAAACCCGCGACCTCCGAATCGTAAACCCAATGTTGTTTACATTGAGCCACGGAGGCGGTAAAGCGTTTGGGTGTTCCAAACAATAATAGTTGATCCCTGGTTGAATTTTTAATATAAAAAAAACACACTGAAATCGGACCACGCATAATTACTGAGATAGGTACATCCGGACAAAGGCTGGACACATACACACACAAAGCCTACATGAAACATGATCCACGTTTCACCTTGCGGAATATACAGAAAAGCTTATGACAGGGGGTGAGCCCATCGGCGTTGAAACGTGCAAGTTTATAGATACTTTTTAGTGGAATTTAGATGATAAACATTCATGGACATAACCAGCCCGTTCGCATAACCAGGCTATTTCACAATTGATAATGAAATATTATAATATAAAATAATAATTAATAATTTTGTAATATAAAAACGTATAAGTATTGTGTACATGTTGCAGTTACAATAAATAAAATAAATAATAATAATAAAATAAATATTTCGGACACTTACACCAATCATCTAGTCCCAAACTAAGCAAAGCTTGTGCTATGGATACTAGATAACGGATAAACATACATAAATATTTATATAAACATCCATGACTCGCGAATAAATGTTCGTATTCATCACACAAACATTTACCCCTCGCGGGATTCGAACCCGCAACCGTTGGTTTCGCTGACAGGGTCACTATTCACTACACCAACCGGTCGTCCTATAAAACCTTTTTTTAAAAAGAGCAACATCTCGAGTTTCTTGCTTGTTCTTCTCAGGGGGAAATCGCCTTTTGAACAAGTAGTAGTTAAAAATGTAAAATCTGACTATTTTAAATGTACCCTGTGTACCTACAAAATAAAGCATTTTTGATTTCATTTTTATTTTTTATTTTATCCACAACGGGTTAGCACTTGACCCATCTTATTTGGGGGACTGGCTATCTTATCTGTGAGAACCGGAACACAACAATGCTATTAACATTTCATTTGAATGTCTCTTAGTCGCCCTTTACGCTAGACATGAAATATACAAGGCGAATTGGAATTCGTGTAATTCCAATGTGAATTCCAATTAATCGGTGACTTCACTCTTGATTACAAACAATTTTCCCCCAGAAACCATAGTCGAATTCGATCAAAAATGTTCGAACATACAAAGAAAGATCATTCTGAAATCAACCTTCGAATGGAAATCCAACAATTTTCGGCCGAATTCCGCCATCGTTCCTAGTGGAAAATTGTTCGTAATCATGAGTATAGTCAACAGTAAACAGGAATTACACGAATAAATTTCACCCTGTATATAATAATAATAAATAAATAAATATCCTTAGACATACACACAGCGCCATCTAGTTCCACAGTAAGCAACTGTAGGCTTGTGTTGTGGATACCAGATGGTTGATATACTACATAAATACATTTATTTTCTTGTAAATTAATACTTATTATAAATGAAAACATCCATAACTCGGGTACACATGTCCGTATTCATCACACAAACATATGTCCCTAGCGGGATTCGAACCCGTAACTTTTTGGTATAGTGGTCAGGGTTGCTAACCACTACACCAAACAGGTCGTCAAATATAATGTCTGTCTAATTATAATTCAATCAATCCATCAATCAAGTACACTTTATTGTACAAAAAAAATCTACAATGCACTTCATGAATAAAGCTTCAAAAAAAATAATAATTGTACAACCAGGCGGTCTTATCGCTATTAAGCGATTTCTACCAGACAACCTTTGGGTAGAGAAAAAAATTAGAACGGGATAAAAGCAAGTAGGTTGTGCACCAATGACTTAAAAAATATATATAATAATAGATATCAAACAATAGATATAAACATACATACGTTAGATATGAACATCAACTTACATGCAATGATAGTGTAGAATATACCTACTTATATAGCGATAAATTGTTATTTATACATATACAATATATGTGACACCAAACAAAGAAAATATTGGATACTATAATTATCAAAACTCAGAACCACGAATATGGCAAAAAGTCAAGACGCTAGAAAATGTGCCTTGACTTGTGCTCTAAAATAATTCAACAATTGGTAGCATTTATATTGTGTTAATCGCTACTCAATACTACAAAAAGGCCGTTTTTTTTTCTTTGTTTCATGCAACATGTATAACTGACCTTTTAAGTGGTATGGTGACCGTCTGAGCCGTCCCATTGCTTGGACCGTCTATAGCTGTGTTTCCTGTCACCTGTCGAATAACAGGAGTTTAACTGTAAGATAAAAGTGTTTAACTACGAGTGTTTCAGTGATTCGAAGGGCGCGCGTCACGTTAAAAAGTCTTTTTTTTTGGGTCAGTACGCTTCGACCTTCGACCTCATCTTCACTTAACATCAGGTGCGATTGAGGTCAAGTACGAACCCGTCGTGCATAAAAAAAAATCTTACTTTATTTTGGGATTTTTATCCTTTTGGATATGTCAATCCCATTGTACCTAAGCTAAATAGCGACAGAGAGAATTATTGGTGACAAACGTTCATCAGACTACAAAAGGACAAATAGTCGGTCCCGGTTGATTTCAATTGAAGGCAGTTAAGCTTAGTCGGTAGCCTACAGGGCGGCTTAAAACACTGACTGGCAGGTGTCCATTAATCTAAAACAATCCACCAATCCGCATTGCCAGTGAAAAGAACCCCCATATTAAGATAAAGGCGATGGAAAAAAACCAAATCGATAAAAACTGCTTATATGTGGCCTGAAATATTTTTGTTTACACCAGAAACGATGGGCTTTCGTGTGACTTTTTATATTATTATTGAAAATTGTTTAAGTTCAAGTGTGTACCTACCTACTTGAAAAGTGTTTGTTGATTGTATTTTTAAGAAAATGATCTGCGCAAAACCAAAGATTCTTTCATTTTTAGGCAATTTTCCAAATCTCCACTCATCGTAAAAAAGTGCTCCTTTTGCGAAATCCACCATTTGAGCATGGTGTGGCTTTTTGGCGGGAACTCGGCGAGTGAAGTAGCATTTTTCTTTATAAGTCTTAAAATTTGTGCATTCTAGCTTTTGAAGCTTAATAATGGCAGAATATTGTGCAGCAAACGTTAGTGTTGGTGTACAGGTGAAGGGAAGTGTAAATTAAAGTGCGTAACGGAGCTTTCGGGTTCCCACAAGAAGCCGCCAAAATCTTTTGTAAAGCATTCTGCCACTTTACTGAAGAATGACTTGACCGTGACTGTGACTAGACTCTGTATACGACGAATTACTTGTTTTGATTGAGACTGACCTATAAACTGAAGAAATAAGATAAATAAAAATTTTCACTCGAAACTGGCAGTAATGTCCCTCGACAATGAGGTTGACTGGTTGCCATCCTCAAAAATAAGAAGAAGAAGAAGAGCATGGTGTACAAGTTGAGAAGTGTACCATTTGAGCATTGTGTACAAATTGAGAAGTGCACCAAATGCGTCAATGTGCGTGCGTCTTCAAAGATACCGCGGCACGTGTTTGCGTGTTGTGGCAAAGTACTTAGAGCGCGCGGCCACTAAGTCGCAACTCATAAAATTTACATTTCTAAATTATCTTTTTTGAATAAAATCTGTTAACTTTAACGTTTAATTTTTTGTTGTATTCTTTATTGCACCAAAATATTACAATAACAGAGTACAAACAATAGGTCACGTACAAAGGTGGACTTATCTCTTTAAGAGATCTCTTCCATCCAACATGAGCATTGAAATAGGAAACTTAGTTTTGGGGTTTAGCAGTAAATTGTGTGCAAAAGAAAAAATCCTAAGTATAACGAATAATAAAACAAATAAAAAAAGAAAAGATAACTGAATAATAAACTTACACTAAATATATTACATATACCCACTGCGAAATATATACATAACATAATTTAAATATATATATACTATAAACCTACATACACATACTAATATCACGAAAGTAATGCTCTTTTAGCCTTTTCTTAAATACTGCAATTGAAGGGCTGTCCTGAATTAATTTTGACAGTTTATTCCACATCATTTTTTATTTTTTTCGTAATAGGTACATCCTAAATATATACTCTGCAACGTTAGTCAGACGTTGTTAGACCTTAGGTATATACAGTAATACAATTAATTGTGACTTGTCTTTCTATTGTTTACCTCTATAATACCAATCTGCGTTGAGCGGAGATGATACGGGAAATTCTTATTGGCAAAGACAGGCCGGGTTAGCAGCTGGAATAGAAAAAAATTACATTACTATGATGGCCCGTAACGCTGGGAATACGAACATATGGTAGCTGATTATATGGACTCTTTTGCCATGTGTTTGTAATAAAACAAGATAAAATGTGTAGGACCAATGTACGTAGTAGATCTTGTGTACGGGTTGGGTACAGTCAATCAGAAGGTGTGCAGTGTATCGATAAGGAAAACGAGAGATTCACATTCACAGTTATTTATTTATCTGACTCTAAATTATACGAAAACGGTATTACATAGAACACGGTACACGAGGGCGAGTTAGCGAGGAGCGCGGCGGGAAAAGACTGATGACATTTGAGAACGTATTACGTCACATACATTGTGTCCCTACATAAATATATTGGCAAGAAAACTAATTTAAACAAAATAATGTGGGATCGCAGTTCTCACAGTAGGAAGCCGAATATTCAGAATATTAAGTAGAATATTCAGAAGGGGCAAATAATTGCCAGCGTACAAAAAGTATTAAAAAGTAAAAAATGTTGCCACAAACTAAAGTATATTTTCATATGGCAAAACAATATTGTCAAAATAAAATAGTCGGCCTATTTATAGATATCTATATAAGTATTTAATATATTTATATATATATTATACGTAAGTATTTATTAATATGTATTTTAGTATATAGGCTTTTATATTATGCATTTATTGTGTGTAATATCTATATATTTTTTGGTCTTATAAAATTATTCCGCAATATGGCATAGTCCTATAATTAAACCATGCTATAAATCTTAATCTCTGGTCATTGTGTTCCTACAACAGTGATGTTTTGTTAATATATTGTAGATATAGAACAATATATGTTTTGTTAATATATTGTTCTGTATCTACAATATCTACAAAAGATATGTATCTAAATATTAAGTAAGTACTATAATTATATTAAGTAAATAATAGATGTTTTATGGGTAGTTGATATGGAGAGTTGTGTTGATACTGAGTAGTAGTACTTATACATTCATTTGTGTGTCAATATATCTACAACAGATAGTTATGTATTTAAATATTAGTTAAGAAAGCACTACAATTATATTAAGTAAAAAATAGATGTTTATGGGTAGTTGTTATGGAGAGTTGTGTTAATATTAAGTAGTACAGTGGCACCACTCTGCCTTTCGGCTCCACGGAATACCAGCGTCGTGGTTGCTCCAACCCGACACATGCTGAGTGGAGACCTTTTTGGATTTAGGTATTGTAAACTTACGTATACATACATCTTTATAACAGAAATCCAAATAAATACTTTTCTTTTTTTCTTTTTTTTTCTATATTTTAAGTATCGCTCTTTGTCTGCAATAAAAAACTTTAAATTTATTTTTCCTTCCGAGGGTGTGCTGGAAGAAATCTCTTACAGAGATAAGCTCGCCTTTTGTGTATTGTGCTCCTATGATTGTTCAATATATGTTTGTATACGGTGATTGGTTAAACTATATTGAATCCAGATTGTCATAGCTACAATCTGATATTGTGAACACTATATCAGATTGTACCCGCAACCGTTGGTTTCGCTGACAGGGCCACTATCCACTACACCAATCGGTCATCAAATGGTAAGAAAATAAACGAATTTTGAATTTGAATTGAATATAACTATAAGCTTATTATATATGCAATAAAGTGTTAAAATAGTTCTTAATTTCTAAATTTTATCCTTACCGTTAGAAGCTCATGATTTTGTAAAATCTATAGGTGTAAATTATTTATTGGCATTACAGTAAACTATTATTATTATTATAATACTATATTTATATACATGCTGTAAGTTCACCAAACAATCAAAATAAAATAAATGAATATCAGTTTTGGTTTCCGATTGTCTGGATCGGCTAGTTGCGTTTTGTTATTCACTGTTTTGCTTAAAATAAAGTTTCTTAATTGTCGATTTTTGTTAAGAATTCAATTAAAATCATGAAGAAAATTATATTTTGATGCGTTTAATTAATAGCTGAGAATTACGTTTTAATGCAATGAAACAACTTCGTAACAAATAAACAAGGTTAATTTTTGAGCCATACTTTGTAGAAACAAAACATGATCATTCAAATAACCATTCCCGATTACGAGTGTATCGTGTCGAGAGGTTACTGAATCCCATATTTTTTAATCGAGTCATCGGCCAATCTATTCGATGGCCGAGTGATCGAGCATTTACAGAATCGCACCTAATAAAACTAATAAACGTAAAACACGTTTTTGAAATAATATTTTTTTGCAATAACAAAAGAATCATAAGAATTCTTAGTACCTATAGTGAATACGAATACGATTGCGGTAAACCCCGACTCACCTTTACCTATCGTTAACGTTTGAATCGTACGATGTGCATAGGTAATGCCGATGTCATTACTTTTGTATGAGAGATCATTCATTCATCGTCAATCGTAAAGATGACGCACGCATTCGTAATCGTTTGAAATGCGTAATAAGATTTCGCGAGTTTGACGACGATGATCGTAATAATCGTTTACGATGGACTCATCGTTCGACTTACGTAATAAATCCTCTGATCCGAGAAGGGCTACATGCGAAGATTGGGGAGGGGCCTAATGCACCATCTAGCGGAGACTACCAAAATCAAATTGATTCACTTTGATTGAAAAGCGCAGAAGCCATGGTAATTCTACTAACATCGGCATTGAACGATTCGCTTTTATGTTTACATGATTCAATTTGGTTGCTTCATTCGGTCGAATATTCGTATTCCGTGAAACCTATTTCGGCCCGTCTCTATTATATATATATATACTACTCTGTGTAAAAAGTATCGGGAATATGTCAATAAAAAGACCCGCGTAAAAGAGGTCGTTCTAATTTTTTTACTGCATGTTGGTAGCACTGTACTGATTTAGCGCGCAAAATTTGAGCGGGATCTGTCATTTAATTTGTTTTAAACTACACTTTTTGTTGGTCATAGTTTTGAGTCCTCGGCGATTTTTACAATGGAAAATATTGTTGAACAAAGAGTGTGCCTTAAATTTTGTGTTTCAAATGATATTTCATGTGGTGAATCACTAAAAATGTTGCGAAATACCTACGGCGAATCGTGTATATCGAAAACAAGGGCTTATGAATGGTATAAGGCTTTTAAAGAAGGCCGAGAAGTAGTAGTAGACTTGCCTCGTTCTGGTAGACCTTCAACCGCTACGACCAAAGAAAACATCGACAGAATCAAGAAGCTAGTGCTCGAAAATCGACGTATGAGTCTGAGAGAGTTGGCTAGTGAGGTGAACATATCTTTTAAGTCCGTCCACAATATTCTCATTGACATTTTAGGCATGAAACGCGTCGCCGCTCGACTAGTTCCAAAAGAGCTCAATTTTGTTCAAAAAGCGCAGCGAAAGCATGTCGCTGAAGACATGGTTTCCCGAGCTTCTACGGATCCGACCTTTATGAAACGTATAATAACTGGCGACGAGACATGGGTTTATGAGTACGACATGCAAACAAGCCAACAGTCTTCAGAATGGCGTCTCGAAAACGAGCCGAAACCCAAAAAACCGCGGCAAAGTCGCTCCAAAATCAAGGTGATGCTGACAGTTTTTTTTAACTACCGTGGTGTGGTTCACTCCGAATTCCTTCCAGAGGGAGAAACAGTGAATAAAGAATATTATTTAGGCGTCATGAAGCGTTTGCGTGAGAGTATCCGCCGAAAACGTCCAGATTTGTGGCAACACAACTCATGGATGCTGCACCATGATAATGCACCATCACACACAGCCATTATAGTGAAAGAGTTTTTAGCGAAAAATTCAACAAAAGTTCTCGACCAAGCACCGTATTCACCTGATATGGCTCCGTCTGACTTTTTTTATTTCCCAAGTTAAAATTACCACTTCGAGGAAAACGTTTTGAGTCGATAGAAGCCATAAAAGAAAATTCGCTGAATGAGCTAAAGGCCATACCGCAAATAGCCTATGAAAAATGTATGGAAGACTGGGTGAAGCGGTGGAGATGTTGTATTGCAAGCGATGGGGCCTACTTTGAAGGCGATAAAATAAATTTAGATGAATAATTTGTATTTTTTGTTTTATTGACAAATTCCCGATACTTAGTACACTGAATGTATATATATATATATATATATATATATAGCATATAGTTTGCTGAATCAATCAATAAAATAAATATTCTAAATACTCACCAAAAACATGATGTGCCCGCTCAATGTTATCAAAAGTAATACAGCTGTCACTAGGCTCTCTCTGACCCATTTATCTGAAATCAAAAGTTTTGATTCGATAATTACTTAGCGCAGGGTGAATTTGAATTCGTTTAATTTCCATTAACTGGAGACGCCAGTTTTGATTACGAACAACTTTCCATTAGGAACCATAGCCGAATTAAGTCGAAAATTGTTCGACGTACATAAATACTAAAGAAATTAATATATTAACATTAGCATCGCAATATATTTACGAAAACTTAACGTATGTAAGGAAAATAATAGAATCGTTTAAGAAAAATAGTGATATACATAATGTTAATACCAGATAATAAAAATAATCTTGCTGTTCATGTCAGCCGTTTACACAAAGTCACTAAGTCATTTAAGGGGTAATGTATACGCTTTTATAATAAGGTTCCAGTGGACATTCAAAATTTACCTTTAAATAAATTCAAAACCATCATAAAACAGATATTATTTACCAAAGGCTATTATTAAATTTCGGACTATCTGGATGATAAGCAAGCATGGACATAGACCGCTCGGTGATATTCAGCCTAATTATACAATATAATATAATTGTATATAACCCAAACTTATTTAAAAGAGCAACCCTTGAGTTTTTTGCTCGTTCTTCTCTGGGGAATCTGCTTTGCGAATGAGCAATAACGTCAATAACTTTAATATTAAGATAAAAATGTGACGTTTTCAAGTGATAATCTTTATCCTACGAAATAAATATTTTTTGACTTTGACTTAGAAAGGCATACTGAAGGTGGTTTCAGAATGGTTTACTTTGAAGGGCTGGCTGCACTAGATTCTGTAGAACGACGTGCCAAAAAACTCATTGGTGACCATTCGATCACTGCTAAATTGCAGAGCCTCGAACACCGTCGCAAGGTCGCCTGTCTCTCAGTCTTTTACAGGATGCACTTCGGTGAGTGTGCGTTGGAATTACACAATCTTACTCCACCATCGCCATTCCATCTTCGGACTACTAGACGCGGAGAGGTTTCCACCGTATGTAGTTAACATACCGAACATTCGCACTAAGCGGTTCGATTCATCATTCATAATGCGAACAGCCAAGGCATGGAACTCCCTTCCGGCGTCAGTCTTTCCTGAATCCTACAACCTTGGGATCTCGAGAGCAGGGTGAATAGGCATCTACTGAGATCTCACGCTTCATCTTCGGCCACATCATCACTTCCCATCAGGTGAGATTGTGGTCAAATGCATATCTAGTTAACCAATTTTTTTTTAATCAAATTCCCCCTGGTTCCTAGTGGAAAGTTGTTCGTGATCAGGAGTAGAGTCACCTTGTAAATAGGAATAACACGAATTAAATTTCATCTTGTATAAAAACCAAAAAGCCGGACAGCATATTTTGTGTTCCGGTTGTCAGAGATAAGATAGCTATAAATAAGATAGGGTTTCCTGATCAGTACGCTTCCAATGACAGGTGTGATTGAGGTCAAGTATTAACCCGTTGTGAATAAACAAAGAAAAAAACATGACCTTACCAATATAATAGTTCGCTGTGAATATGAAGAGGGGTCCCGCGTAGAACCACACCGTGCCACAAATGAAGAACAGGCAGTAAAACTTCAACTGGAACAATATGAATACTTCATGAGCTAACACTGGACGTCCACTGCTTAACATAGGCCTCTTATAGATTTCCAGAACGAACGGTTGAAAGCACCTGCATCCAATGTTAAAATTAATATAACCTCTGTGTAGTGAAGGTTAGTTACTTAATTATTTTATTTATTATTTTAACACTTTATTGCATATATAAGTATACAAACATACATTGAACAAACATAGAACAGAAATTACAATACACAAAAGGCAAGCTTATCTCTGTAAGAGATTTCTTCCAACAAACCCTCGGAAGGAATAGCCAAATTTAAAGTTTTTTATTGCAGACATAGAGCGATACTTAAAATATAAAACAATACATTAACAAAACATACTTAATACAATTTTAATCATATAAATTGAATTAAATGCAAATTATTTAACTTATGAACACTGATGTACCCTTTCATTCAAAAAAGAATGAGTGAAATCGGTTCACAAATGTCGGATACACAGGGTGTAAATTTGAGTACTTTTAAGTGTTAAATTACTTATCACTTATTTGAGTAGATTCCATTAGTTTGTAAAATTGTAAAACTAATTAATGTAAAGCTTAAATATTTTTTTTCACACATCACACGAGAGATTTTTTTTTTTGGTAGCCTTATCCTGCGATCAGTCGGTGACTATGAGCAGATTTGTTCTTAGGGCTTTGTCGGGAGAGTGCATACCCCAATGGATATAGCTACTCGTGTTTCCATTCATAGGTTGTCCAGGATTATTCGTCTTTTCAGGCGTCTTAGGCTATCAGGTACAGTCAACTGGACTGCTAGCTTGTTGGGATGGTCTGTCAGCCGGGTTTTGTATGCTTTGGAGTAAGCTTTGATCTCCTCGCTCACTGTGTTAATTTCCAGGTAGTGGTGGATCTCCGTGTTCTTAATATCACACGAGAGGTAAGTTTTTTTATTTCTAGGTTTAATTAAATGTCTTCAGGTAGCGCTGCACGTGGTTTGAACGTCATAATATCATGCAAGTACTATCTATGAAACGGTTGCACCGATTTTCAACAAACTTGGGTAAAAGCCTTACCCCTAGTAGTCCCTACTATCTTTTTAAAAACCGCACGCAAATAGGATCACACATTATTGAAATTCAACCGGATAAAGACTGGACTGGACACACAACGCAATCAAACACATAAAACCGGTTCTGGTTGCGGTAAATAAATATGAAATGGAAATATAATCACCTTCTCCGGATATTGCTTTAGTGTGAAGAATATGGAGTATGCGAAGACGAACCAGGCTGTGACCCTCAGTACGATCAGTGCGTAACCTGCTGGACTCTCGTACAGGTATAACACTTCGCCCGGGTCGAAGGCCTGGAAAGGAAGTGCTAATTAAATGCGTGATGCCTCCGGTATTGCAAATAAACTTTGAAATTCATAACATTCAAAACGAATTAAACCAATTTAATAAAACTTAAAAGCAGGATATACCAGATGAGTTTTTTACAATAAGGAATAAATAGGGCGTATTAGGTAAGTGAAATAGCCTTCTTCACTTACCTAATAAATTACTTACTTAAAAAGAAATACCTATGCCAATTAATTTTTCAAAACGGTCATCTAATAGAGCCTCATGTCTTATTTGACGGTCGCGTTTATTTATTTTATTTACCAATAGCTGTATCACAAATTATCACTTCATTCGTAGATTGTTCCACATAATTATTTTAAATATATAAAAAAATCTCATATCAATCTCCGGCCGGCGCATTCGTCGATGATAGTTTTGAGAAAAAAAAAACTACCTAGCACATAACTTCTATTTCACTTACCTAATATGCTCCAGTTTTTTCCTTACGGTAAAGAGACTCATCCGGTATATGTCCAAAAAGTTAATAGAGTTTAAAAAAAGATAATAGTCTCTTTTTCAATACAACACTTAAAAATGGATCTTAATTAGATTACAAAAGACTAAACGACAAAAGACTAAGAAATATAAAGCAATATTTATGGACTAGCCGCCTCCGTGGCTCAATGTAAACAACATTGGGTTTACGATTCGGAGGTCGCGGGTTCGATCCCCAGCGGGGTACATGTTTAAGTACTCGGTTTGGTTGGTGGTAAGGCATATTGAATATACGCCTGGCTAGCTACCACCATCTTATCTAAATCTGCCGCCAAGCAATAATAATAATAATAATAATAAATATTTCGGACACTTACACCAATCATCTAGTCCCAAACTAAGCAAAGCTTGTACTATGGATACTAGATAACGGATAAACATACAAAAATATTTATATAAACATCCATGACTCAGGAATATTCATCACACAAACATTTACCCGTCGCGGGATTCAAACCCGCAACCGTTGGTTTCGCTGACAGGGTCACTATCCACTATACCAATCGGTCGTCAAGCAATGTTAATAGCATTGTTGTGTTCCGGTTGTCAAAGATAAGATAGCCAGTCCCCCAAATGTATTGGGGGTTCCGGGTCAATACGCTTCCACCTTCGACCTCATCTTCACTTAACATCAGGTGTGATTGAGGTCAAGTAACAACCCGTTGTGCACAAAAAAAAAACTAGCTCGTAGTCAAATAATTTTCCAAAAAATATATTGCAGACAAATAAATTATGATACATTTTAAAAGATAGATATTATATACAATAATAAACAAGATAGGGTGAATTTGAATTCGTGTAATTCACATTAACTGGTGACGCCACTCTTGATTATGAAGGGCTTTCTCCAAGAAACCATCGTCGAATTCAATCAAAAAAATTTTAGGCTGGTGACTCCACTCCTGATTACGAACAACGTTTCAAACTAAAACCGAATTCAGCCGAAAATTGTTGGGCACCCATACTAAAGGAGGTTTCAGGGTGGCTTACTTTGTATGGGGTAATCGAAATTTTTTTGATGGAATTCGGTTATGGTCCTTGGGGAAAGTTGTTGGTAATCAGGGGTGGAGTCACCAGTAAACAGGGTTTACACTAATTAAATTTCACCCTGTATACATACCTAGCTAGAAAGCGGCTGATAAAATGCTATGTATGGAGTATAGCTTTATACGGCTGTGAGACATAGACATTAACACAAAGGGTTGGGAAAGGTTAGAGGCATTCGAGATGTGGTGCTGGAGACGAATGGAGGGAATAAGCTGGACCGAGAAGAAAACAAATGAAGAGGTGTTATTGATGGTAAAGGAGAAGAGATGCCTGTTAGCCACAGTTGAGAACCGAAGAGGAAAGATGATAGGTCACTTGATACGACACGATATTTTTTTGAAGAACATAATTGAGGGAAAGATTGAAGGAAAGAGAGGAATACTTTGACCAAGTGAAAGAAAAGGTGAATGTCGTGTTGTATCAAGAGGTTAAAACCAGGGCGGAAAATAGAGAGACATGGTCGTTACTCCACCGACAAGAGCATAGCTCTTAAATTGAAGAAAAGATACGTACAGACGAATCATCCCAAAAGTATCACATGGGCTAAAGTGTTACCTCCAAAAATTTTTGCGTTTCTTATTTTCCTTACCTTTTTATTATTTTAATGAAGTGTTTACGGTTTATTTTCCTTTATAAAAAGAAAAAAAAATCCAATTAGAAAAAATCGAATAAAAATTGTCTTAGCCGGATTCGAAAACCGTGTCTTTTCGAAAGACGTTGCCTAAGCACTCGTGTCGCTTGCCACTAGACCACGATATCAATTAGCAGAGCTGACGAAATTTTCTTACTCATTTATATGTGACATATTATTATGGATTTGGTTGGAGTGTTGATATTGTATGAATACTTTCTATAGATGGTGCTAGAGTGCTTCGGTCCATACGGTCCATATAATACTTTTAGGGAGATCCGTCTGTACCTACATACTAGTTACTTACTGTAACTTGATACACAAACAGTACGATGTAAGTGACTATGTAGCAGCACATGAACACTGTCAGTTTGACCATAAAGCCGATCTTCAGATGGCATCTCGTGACGGTGTAGCCCTTCGCCATTAGAAGGAGGAGGAGAAGGAATGTCATCTCAGACATACCACAAAGAAACTGCCCTGGTAACAAATATAGAAGTCGTGGCATTCTGAGTACATTGTCAAAATAAATAAACATTTAGGACCCTTGTTTGTTTGTTTGTTTGTTTGTAAACGCTTTATTGTACAAAAAGGCAATACATTACCCTTAAATACCAAAAACATAAATATTTCTTATATAAATGCATAACGTCGCAATCTTTATCCCAAATGGGGTGATCAGAGATTTAACGGTAATTGGCGGTAGACTCGATGGTGCTGGGCGGTTTCGGTCGAGGTAGTAAACAACAGTATCGTGCAGATAATCAGTGCTGTATTATCTTAGGACTTCTTACTTAGTAGAGACTCGGACAGTTTTTTTTTTTTTTTTATTAAAAACTGGTTTCGGTTTAAAAAAAGATTAGGATATAATATATACTAATTTACATACTAAAAATCTTAACTAAGTATACACGCTTATTCTATACATTTACAATTGGTGTAGGAGGAATGTTATGGAGACCTTTCACGTAAAGACGTGAGCCGCGTGCATTGCAGATTGCATCTTTATCTCCTATGTTAATGACAAGATTGCCTGGAAGAGATCGCTGTTAGTGATAAGGTCGCCAAATTGTACATTCTACTGATACCACTTTCTGTAACTGTATTTTTTTCTGTTGTGCTAAAGTGTATTTGTATTGTATTGTATAAAACACGCTAGAGTTCCACCATCCACACCCCGGCATCAGACCCTCGACACCAAGTGCAATATATTGTACTCATCAAAAGGAATCATATGAGCCCAAACTGGAGGGGTTTACAGTAGCCACTGAAGAGTTCATCCACCTCCTGGTTAAGATCAGCTCGAAGATACCAAATTATAGTATTGTCATCCGAACTACATATACGAGTACATACCAAGTTTCATTTGATACGACAATTAGAAGCCTTTCTGTCTGTATTGATAGATGGCATGGCTTAAAAGTACTTAAATTTACACCCTGTATAACCAACAATGACTCAGGAAATGGAAAATTGAGAAAACCCCCGAGGGAGCAAAAGATGATATCATCTAGGTAGACTAAACGACTTGATGAACGAAATATCAATCAATAAATCAATTAATACTCTTTATTGCACAATTACCAAAAATATCTAAGAAATAATAATAATAATTATTACATAGCCTTGGATATATACAGACAGCGCCATCTAGTTCCACACTAAGCAACTAGACTTATGTTGTGGATACCAGATGGTTGATACACTACACAAATAATTTTTTTTTTGTATATAAATACATATATAAATGAAAAACATCCATAACTCGGGTACGCATATCCGTATTCATCATACAAACATGTTATGTTCCTAGCGGGATTCGAAACCGCGACCTTTTGGTATAGCAGCAGAGTTTCTAACCACTACCACAGATTACTAATAAGTTACTAAAGTAACCACTACACCAAACGGTCGTCGACTGATTACATAATCGATTACAAGATTTTTGTCGATTATTACAATAATCGATTAATCTAAAATTAGGTGTAATTACAACAATAGGCCACAATAATACAATAGTATTACTTACCAACAGTTCTAGCATTATCATTGCCCACACCGTTCACCGCGTATCTAATATACGCGAGGCTCTGTATCACGATGCCCAAGTGTTGTACCACTATCGACATTAGGAACAGCTTGTAAGTCGAATGCAGCAGCTGTCGAGACTTTAGTTTTACACTGCATATCACTGCGGCCACCATTACGATTATGTAGGCGAATAAGTATGCTAGGAGCACTGGTAGGATATCTGAAACAAATAAAGCGAAAGGTCACTCACTGACTAAACATGAAAACTTTGACGACACGTATGAAGCTGAAATTTGACAGGTAGGTTTTATAGGTAGGATACGTCCGCTAAAAACGAACTGCGAAATACCCACGGGAACGGGAAATACGGGATTTTTTCACTGGAACGTAAGAACATAATTTCCGCGAGAACGGGAATGCGTTCGCTAAGAAAAGATTTTTCAAAATTACTACAGAAACGGGTAATACGAGATTTTTTTTATGCACGACGGGGTCCTACTTGATTTCAAACACACCTGTGTGCGAAGTGGGAGTTTTGTCTCGTTTTTAACTTTACCATCGCGTTCGCGGTTACGCAAAAAGTATCTATAAAAAAAATCGTTTTGCAAACTATCCGCTAGAGGCGCTGCACATTTCTTCATACAAATCGTCACGTAAACGTGAACGCGGTAGTAAAGTTAAGTCGAAACAAAACTCACACTCCGCATGGCAGAGTATTGTGCAGCAAACGTTAGTGTTGGTGTACAGGTGAAAGGAAGTGTAAATTAAAGTGCGTAACGGAGCTTTCGGGTTCCCACAAGAAGCCGCCAAAATCTTTTGTAAAGCATTCTGCCACTTTACTGAAGAATGACTTGACCGTGACTAGACTCTGTATACGACGAATTACTTGTTTTGACTGAGACTGACTTATAAACTGAGGAAATAAGAGAAATAAATTTTTTCACTCGAAACTGGCAGTAATGTCCCTCGACAGTGAGGTTGACTGGTTGCCATCCTCAAAAATAAGAAGAAGAAGAAAGAAGAATAACATAGCACTCACAAATTTCGTCAGCAGAGAAATGCTTATGCCAAAAGTCACCCTCCGGGTCGTTTGTCATCAGGAACTTGTATCTAACGTCTAAACCCTGCAATATGAGGAATTAAATGATTATTAGAAGTAATAATAGGGCTTATGCATAGACTTACACATTCTTATAACAATATGTAGTTTAAACAACTGAAGAACCACGCTACATTTCCACAATCCATCTCCTGGCTCCATCATCAGATCGTCGACACCAAGTGTAATATATTGGACTCGTCAAAACGAATCATATGAGCCCAAGAGGTTTACTAGTAGCCACTGAAGAGTTTCACCATCCACCTCTTGGCTCCATCATCAGAATTACATATAATATATAACCAAATATTATATGGGTCTTGTTATCCGAAAATAAACATTTTTATTTATATTTATTTATGAGTTTTTTACCGTAAGGAAAAATACTCATATATTAGGTAAGTGAAATTAGAAATTAAACGAACTTACCTAAGTGAAGTTAAATTTCAATTGTACGAGCTGCATAGTCTCATAATCATAATCATAATTATTTATTGCAATTAGTCTCGAAGTGATACTATCAGACATGTCTTCTATATCATTGAAGACACTATGCAGCGAAGTACAATAGAAGGTAATTCATAATTCATATTTCATATATTTATTGCATTACACATTTGGCATAGGTAGTTTAATGTTTTATTCAAATATTTAAGTTTTTTTTTATGCACGACGGGTTCGTACTTGACCTCAATCACACCTGATGTTAAGTGAAGATGAGGTCGAAGGTGGAAGCGTACTGACCCGGAAACCCCAACACATTTGGGGGACTGGCTATCTTATCTCTGACAACCGGAACACAACAATGCTATTAACATTGCTGCTTGGCGGCAGATTTAGATAAGATGGTGGTAGCCAGGCGGACATTTAAAATGCCCTACCACCAACCAAACCGAGTACTTACCTAAACATGTACCCCGCTGGGGATCGTAAGTAGTGTTGGTACAGTAAGTATACCATAATAAATGTTAGGTTAAGTGTTGCCTGACTTCGCAGACACTGAGTTGTATTCTTATTCAAAATTTTATTTGTTTAAAAAGAAAAAAGCTCTTAATAATTGTTATAATTTGGTATATGTATAAATATACTTCGCCCAGCTCCCAAAAATTATAAAATTGTATTAGTTGTATACTTTTATATACATAAAAAAAAGAAAAGAAAAATGATCCTGTGGGTTTCTTGCGCCGCTTCTTTTCCCACAGATGATTTCCCTTTCCGAAGCGATGGTAGCTTGGGCATACTGACTGACCGAAAAATGCTTAAGCCCTATTTTTATTTCCGATACATTTAAATTGACATTCAACAAATGATATGATGTATCTTACGTTGAAATAAATGCTTGAAGTTTGAAGTTTGAATAATTGAAGGCAATATAAATATTTGTAACTTTTGTACTTATAAATAATTTTGTATAGTAAGTAAAGCATCCAGGGGGACCAATCACGCCATTTTACAATGGTTTTACCGTTCGAACGGAACGTTTTTGGTTTTGGTTTAGCTTTCGTTTAGCTGAAGCAAAAAATGGTATAGTCGCCACGGGAAGAGACGGGTTGGATCTATTCTTTTACGATATCTACGGGAAGAGACGGTTGGGTCTATTGTTTTACGACATCTACGGGAAGAGACGGTTGGGTCTATTCTTTTCACGAATCGAAACCATACAACACTCTCACAAGCATTGTGTTTGGATTCAAGACACATTTCTATTTCAAAACAGCAAAATGAATGGTGGCAGGCGTCTAATCTAATTATGTTTAACATACCTTCGAACTATCGCAGTTACTAATGGCAATAAACCACCACCGTTCCCTGTACGAACTGAACCTCCTGGAGTTATTGCAGGAGACCACCAGCCGCTCAATGCCATCAGCTCGCTTGCCACGCCCTTTCTGATTGGACTCCGAGTTGAGCCGACGTTGGTGGTAACGCTCGTACGGGGCGAAGGTGGAACGTTTTATTTTGTGCTGGAATTTCACAAGTTAATTCACTATCAACAATATATTATTCATTTAATAATTTATTGTATACATATCGGTCAACAATGATGAACATTTCCTAGTAGGACCACTTCTGAGAAGGTCCACTTGCTAGAAGAATCACTTTCTCTTCTGGAAAGTGGTATTATTTCTCTGAAGTTATAAGACTTCCCAAAATAATCTCTTCCCGGAACAACTGTCCAGAGGAACCACTTCCGAGAAGAACTATTTCTCAAAGGCAATATCACTTCTCAGAAGAATCACTTCCAAGAAGAACTACTTTCGAGAAGAACCACTTCCCCGTAAGAATACCACTATCCGTAATGATCACATTTTAGTAGACAATTTTGAATCATAATTCATTTTCTACTTCGGTAAATATTATAATAGAAATACTTTATTTCGTCGGAATATGTATTACGTATTATAACACACGTTATGTCTGTTGTGACACAAACCGTAGGAAGCAGCAGTGATAAGACTTCCCAAAATAATTTATTCCCAGAACAACTACTTCAAAGAAGGATCACTTCCATCAAGAACCATTTCTCAGAAGGAATACCACTTTCCAGAAGCATCACCTCCCATTAAATTAGTAGACTATTGTGAATCCAATATTCACACAAATGTTTTACGCACACGATCAAAGTGGTATTAATATTCATTTTCTACTTCGGTAGAATACCTATATTAGAAATACTTTATACCTGTACTATAACACACGTGCTGTCGATTATGACACAAGCCATAGGAAAAAGCACTCGTGTTACAATAGCATGTTACATAAATGTTACATACCCCAGTTTTATTATGGTTGTCAAACATTAGCTCTACGTCATTGACTTTCAGGGTCTCAAACTGATTTCCATTCCTATCGGACCCAATGCTTACCAACAATTCACTTTCTGGTAACGCTGTGGTTGTGGAGTTTAAATCATCAGTGGGGTACAATTCGTACCAAGGGGTAGGAATGTCTGTAACAGTAGTGTTCGGTTTGGGGGAGGTACGAGTAGTTTTTTGGAATAGATCGTAATACGCCGCCTGGTCTACGGGCGGCTGTGTTATGGTGGAATTTGACGTGTCGTTTTTCGATCTTGTCGATGTGAGAGAGTTCTTTACTGTTGTTGGTTTTTGTGTTGTTGATGTGCTGCAACAAAAGGCTAACAATAATACCCAGTTTTAAAGCCACAAAGCCCGATATTTTGTATTGTACACGTGTAATATACACATGATTCAATGCAGACCGCAAAATAATTACCTTTTCTCAGAAGGCACTTCCTTGTTCTCCCGAGTAAGTATACACCCAGAGAATTCCGTCTCGGGTTTCCAGTGAGATAGCTTGATTATCTGATTTTGCCCTCCCCCATTGACGACTGCTTCACGCTCTTTGCACGTCTGAAAAATATATATATTTCACCCGGATCTGGTCTCCGTCATTCGTTTCACCATAGGAATGCTCGTCAACACAACATTTCGTATATCACAATTTCGACTACAAAATCTTTCTCCATCGTATCTTTCTCCAGCGTGGGTTTCGTCGGACTTCGTCAAACAAACATTCGTCGTACCCACAATATCCGCGAAGATGGAATGTATGGAATTCGATGCAATAACGCGCACGAAGAATAAACGAGCTGCACCTTTTCGCACAGACATCGAAATAACTTCGTTCTGTTTGAAGTAGGTACTCGTTGTTGTATTTCAGCGGCACTATTTAGTTACAATTTTTGGGACACAAGTTGTAATCAAATAAAACAGTCTGGGTTTGATAAGTGAGTGTTCCACCAACAAGTGGCACCGGAATCAATCAAAAAACATATTCAATAACTCCCAAACTATAAAATAATAATAAAACATCCTTAGACATACACACAGCGCCATCTAGTTCCACACTAAACAACTAGGCTTGTATTATGGATACCAGATGGTTGATATACTACACAAATACTTTTTTTTCTTGTAAATAAATACTGTAGAGGACAAATAATGGCTGGTTGTATAGCTACTCTGTGTATTTTAAATACATATTACAAATGTGACAAATCTCAACGTCAAGTGGAAAAATATACAATATACTTACAATATATAAAAAAATTACAGTATATATCCGCCGCCCTCTGTAGCTCGATCCTCAACAAATACATATATAAATGATGAACATCCATAACTCGGGAACACATGTCTCTATTCATCATGCAAACATATGGCCCTGTAGGATATTAAGCTTAGTTTTAAAGAATAGTTTTTAATTATAAATTTAGTAGGTTTTTATAAAATTCATAAGTATAAAGGAACGCACTCGCATCCGTCTGTCATGTTGTGACGTCACTTGCTTACACATTTTGTCTTATCTTACTTGTGGACTCTAACATAGCCGCGCGTGTTTTATTACTAATTTACTCCAAAATTCAATAAATTACAAAGTGAAGGTTGCTTTACGGATTAGCCTCTGTATAAGGCCCCGTCCTAGTGTCGAAGACCAGTGGAAGACCAGGGAGCTCCCGAGAAGATCCTTCTGAGGTAACAGACACAGGACCACGAGGTACCTAGCTTCCTTCATAGTTTTTTCTAGAAGAAAGTGACATTTTTACAGTCCACTGCTCGTTCTAGCGAAGTAATATACAGGCCCTATAGAAGGAACAGTAGTAGACTTTCTGGTGACAGGTAAAAGCACGAGTTCGATTTCTCCGTCTACCTTCAGTAGGAGCCGTGCAGAGCACCACCGTTGATCCTAGCCTATAGGAGTTACAGTGGGAGGAGCGTGGAGATGCGATTGTCATTTAATTTTAAATAGTCGGATCTCACTTTGGTTCCATTTACCTTGGCACTGTGGTAGACAGCGGGCCACTGGTTCTCGTCATCATTGTATAACAACAGGTTCGGTATGCCCATGTCCTTGTCGAACTCTATGAGGTAATCGAACTGGCCTTCAAGCGAGAGGAAGCAGAATCGGGAGAGGAACGCCCAGTTCTGTAATGTAGAAATGTAAATAAAATACAATACGAAATGTCACGGCCGTTATCCCAAATCAGCTGGTCAGAGATATCCAATCATTTGGCTTTGGGTGTTCCAAAGATTATATTTTTGTAAGGTACGTGTGGTTTCCGGCAGAGGGGAATAGAGCCAACCCATTACATCCGATGGGTGTCGTACAAGGCGGCTAATGGATAGGAAGTAGAAGATTTAAATCTTTTTTCAGTTGCTATAGTCTTACTAATCTTTTTGTTTTTTTTTTCATTTATTTATTAGGACCACAAACAAGTTCACAATATATTGTCATATATTAACAATTTATACTAGACAGACATATACATGAACACCGTCGCAAAGTCGCCTGTCTCTCAGTTTTTTTACAGGATACATTTCGGGGAGTGTGCGTTGCAATTACATAATCTTATTCCACCGTCACCCTTCCATCTTCGGACCACTAGGCGTGGGGAGGGATTCCACCCGTATATAGTTAATATACCGAACATTCGCACTAAGAAGTTCGATTCTTCATTCATCATCCGATCAGCCAAGGCATGGAACTCCCTTCCGGCGTCAGTCTTTCCTGAATCCTACAACCTTGAGAACTTCAAGAGCAGAGTGAATAGGCATTTACTGAGATCGCGTGCTTCATCTCCGACCACATCGTCACTTTCCATCACGTAAGATTGTGGTCAAACGCGAATCCAGTCAATCATAAAAAAATTAAAAAAAGACATTTGTAATTGTGAACCCAACATCATTGGCCACAATGTAATTATCATGTAATAATGTGAGGCCTAATACAGCAGACTGACAACCATCTAGAAACTTATATTAAGTTATATAGGTGGAGTGTGTATATATAAACGTGTATGTATGTACTTATGTAAAATACTCACGTCTTTAGTATCGATCCTTCCCTCCACCCACTTCCCTAACGCGCTCCCTGACAACGATCCAACCAGCCACAGGATCAAACTCACCCTTGACGACGGGAGCATATTGATTTTAACAACTCCGATACACCATAAAAATTTTGACCTTTGGATGCCTGGAATAAAAACATTAGTTTTGTTTAATATGTTAATTAACATCTTGCATAAGTAAGCCACTGTTAAACTTCTTTTTAGGTCAATTTGTTTTCATAATTAATTTCTAGAATTTTCTGGTTTGAATTTGAGGTGAGGTAGATGAAATCGTGTGCGTTACTCTGGAGTAACGCAGCTGAAACAGCCTAAGTACCTAAATAAAGTGTAAGTATGTAGGTAAAGGTTACTTATTCTAGGTAATAATAATTTATATGATATGTAATTAAATGCCAAGTATATAAGTATGTATGTATTACAACAATCATAATCTTATCAGTCACAGGACGCCCACTGCTGCACATAGCATAGCATAGCATGACGAAAATTATCATCTAAGTGCAACAGATAATTAGATATACAGCTTCTGTAATTGGTAAGCAGATTTTAAAATTTGGTATGATGACAGTTTTTTTAATTGTTTGATAAAGACAGGTCCGGGTGGAGTAACGTTACCGCAGCCAGATCTTTTGTTTTCTAACGGGTATGTTGAAATAAATGTTATCTTATTAATGAGATATCAATTTGAAATAAATGTTACAACATAATTTGTATTTGTATTTGCTATGGTTGCGAAGATATTTAAAATCCTGATGCGGTACCGTTTGCCCGATTGCTGCATTTGACTAAACGGATGATTATAATTTTTGTATATGGCATATGGCTAATTAGTTATAATTTGTTACGCAATAAAAGAATCCACAATAATGCACCATTTTGAAGTTATTTTAGTAAATAGACATAATTTAATTCAAAATCAAAGTCAAAGTCAAAAAATATTTATTTCGTAGGATAAAGATTATCACTTGAAAACGTCACATTTTTTATCTTAATATTAAAATTATTGACATTTTTGCTCATTCGCAAAGCAGATTCCCCAGAGAAGAACGAGCAAGAAACTCAAGGGTTGCTCTTTTAAATAAGTTTGGGTTACAATTATATTATATTGTATAATTAGGCTGAATATCGCCGAGCGGTCTATGTCCATGCTTGCTTATCATCCAGATAGTCAGAAATTTTATAATAGCCTTTGGTAAATAATGTCTGTTTTATGATGGTTTTGAATTTATTTAAAGGTAAATTTTGAATGTCCACTGGAACCTTATTATAAAAGCGTATACATTGCCCCTTAAATGACTTAGTGACTTTGTGTAAACGGCTGGCATGAACAGCAAGTTTATTTTTATATCTGGTATTAACATTATGTATATCACTATTTTTCTTAAACGATTCTATATTTTTTCTTACATACATTAAGTTTTCGTAAATATATTGCGATGCTAATGTTAATATATTAATTTCTTTAAATTTATTCCTAAGAGACACTCTGGGGCCCAGTTTGTAAATCGCGCGAACCGCTCGTTTCTGCAGAACAAAGATACAATTTATGTCCGCGGCATTTCCCCACAACAGAATGCCTAGCATTTCCATTAAGCGCTCCAAGTGGGGTTTCCGGGTCAGTACGCTTCCACCTTCACTTAACATGGGGTGTGATTGAGGTCAAGTACCAAACATTGTACAAAAAAAATAAAAAATAAAATCTGCTTACGAAATACAGAAGCTGTATATCTAATTATCTATTGCACTTGGATGACGATTTTCGACATGCTATGCCAAGCCAAGTGCAGCAGTGGGCGTCCTGTGACTGATAAGATTATGATTGTAATACATACTTATATATTTGGCATATAATTACATATAAATTATTATTACCTAGAATAAGTAACCTTTACCTACATAATTACACTTTATGTAGGTACTTAGGCTGTTTCAGCTGCCTATGGGATGATCTTAAAGAAATTATTGTATAAGAAACTAGATTAATAAATAAGCAAAATATGTATAAGTATAAAATTACATTTAAATAGTAAATTGAATTCAAAGCTAAGATAAGTAAATATTTTTTTGTTCTTGAGATTGAGGGAGGATATTGAATATGTAGCAGGCAATCTACTGAAAAATATTAAACCCGCAATGAATATCGCGTCGGAGAATCCACTTGTAATGCGTTCTCAGATTACTTTTACTCCAACTTCTTAACTACAGCGACTTGCCCATCACCTCAGCTACCCGACACCCATGATAGTTCCAGCAACGGCAACATAGGTGTATCCTCATTATTGACACCGCAATGGTTAGTGTAATTTTTAAAAAACTGGAACCTTCAAAATCTGCGGGGCCCGACCATCTGCCGGCTCGGATTTTGATTGGATGTTCGGAGACAGTGGCTGTTCCTATTGCAATGTTGTTTCTTAGATCTCTGACCGAAGGTACCGTTCCGAAACTCTAAAGGCAAACTTTCATAACACCAGTCCATAAGAAAGGGTCGAGGACAGATGTTACTAATTATAGACCGATATTAAAATTGTGTATTAAATCGAAAGTTTTTGAGAATTTTTTTTTTTTTATATGAGAGAGCGGCAAACGAGCATGCGGGTCACCTGATGGAAAGTAATCACCGCCGCCCATGGACACCCGCAACACCAAAAGGGTCACAGATGCGTTGCCGGCCTTTGAGGTCTTTGGTTGGTCTATAATCAGATATATTCCTCGTTACAACACTCATTTAGCCCTTATCAGCATGGCTTCCTAAAAGAGCGATCCTCCACTTCTATCTTAGTACTCCTTAATGACTATTTGTCGGAAACTATGGACAATCGTCACTAGGTCAAAATCAAAATCAAAATTGTTTTATTTCGTAAGTTATAAGAATAACATTTGAAATCGTCATGACATACAGTTATCGCTCATTCACTAGGCAGTCTCCCCAGAGAAGAACGAGCAAGAAACTCAGGGGTTGCTCTTTTTAAATAAGCCAATACAAATACAATTTGGAATAATTGTTAAATTTATGATTCGACAAAGAAAAATAAGAATAGAATTTACTGGACATTGCCGAGCGGTTCACGTCCACGCATTCTTATCATCCAGATAGTCAGAAATTTTATAATAGCCTTTGGCACATAGTTTCTGTCGTTAGTCGATGCTGTTTATACCGACTATAGTAAAGCTTTTGATCGAATAAATCATAATCTAACTATTATCGAAGCTCTCGAGAATAAGTAGGTATCAATGGTGAATTGCTAAGATGGTCTGCGTCCTACATAGACAATCGTACGCAGGCAGTAGTCGCCAGTAATTATACTTCTCGTTGGGTTGCAGTTCCCAGCGGCATTCCACAAGGTTCGTTACTCGGTCCGTTATTATTTTTATTTTTTTTGTCAACGATGTTGATCTATGTCTCAAAGCGTCCCATCTACTATGCTTAGCTGATGATATGAACATTTTCATGAGAGTATCGTCAAGAGCTGACGCTAAGGCCTTACAGACTGATCTTTACCGCCTCGAAGACTACTGTGCTCAAAATCTTGATCTCAACCCGTCTAAATGTAATGTTGTAACTTTCAGTCGTATGCGAGATCCCATTCATTTTGAGTACAAGTTTAAAGGACAATTGTTGCAGTGCGGCGTACGCGGCCTCGGAGTATTTCATGATTCCAAGCTGATCTACGACACCCACATCGACAATATCGTGAATAAGGCTTATAAAGCTTTTTTAAAATGTTAAAAAGACTTAAAAATCCGTTACTGTACAAATGTCCGTAGCAACTTGGAGTATGCTACACAAATATGGAACCCGAAATATGACACTTACATTTGACGGATTGAAAGTATTCAGCGAAGGTTTATTCGGTGTTTATGTTATCGAAACAGAGATCCTTACAGTTCTGATGACTACCTACCTCGCATTGTGTAGGAAGCTTCACTTGCTCCCGTTGGTACAACGTCGTGAGATAGCAGACCTGGTATACCTTCTAAAGATAGCGTCCAGTGCCATCGACTGTCCAGAACTTGTGGCAAAGATCTCGCTAAGAACCCCAGCCAGAATCCTTAGGTTCAACCCACTTTTGGATCTCCCATCGTGCTCCACCAACTACAGGCAGAATGCGTTTGTGCAGCGAGCGAGTAAGAATTTTAATTTACTTAGCAACGAGTTTGATTTGGACCGGTTTTGTACTAGCGTTACATCGGCAAGGAACACATTAAGTAGACGTTTTTTTTGGCCATTATGTAACCTTGTGTTTTGGATTGGCGATTCAAGATATCCTATCTATAGATTGTTTATAATTAGATTAATATTTCCAACCGTTCTCTGATTTCAATGTGTAGTTTTTTTATTTTTTATTAAGTTTACAAATACACTTTATTGCACAACAGAAAAGAAAATACAGTTTCAGAAAAGTGGTAAGAATAGAAGTACAAGTACAAGAAAAATTCAAGTAGGTTCTATCGGTGGAAACCTCTGATTGGCTTTCAGTTTTTTACTTTAAGTAATAATTTGTAAAACAGCTGTTGGTTTTCCCAAGAAAATAAAATGGCTGCCTGGAAAAACATGGCTGCCTGTGCAAAAGGTGCAACCATCCACAAGGGTTATACTGTGGTCTGTCGAAGCGATCCCCTCGCTCTCTCCTCAGACTATATAGGGATGGCTCTATCTCTGCTCGCCTGTGATATTTAGTATACTCTGAAGCTTGTGTGGTTTAATTGCAACCATTGGAAAAACCCAACAAATAATAAAAACAACACTTGTTATGTTACACATCATAACTCACAAGGTCATATTGTTATTGTAAACCTGACCCGCCACCAAAGAGTAAAGTAATACAAAGTGAACCCGCCACGCGCCGCCGCGCCGTCGGCTCGCAGGTAGCGACGAACGAAACGCGCAAACGGCCTTGTCAGTAATAGTTTGTTCTAACGTACAAAATAGCCGTGCGCGTTCTCTTTCTCTCTTATGCGCGAAGGGATGTGCATGAATGTGAGGTTCATAGACGAAGCGCTTGTGTGTCGACCAATTTAATTAAATTTATTAATTTATGCGGGATATTATAAAATTGTGAAATGATTGTTAGTTGAATAAATTCAGAAAATATCTATACTAGGCGCCACCACACTACGTTCACTTAAAAATATGTTTAAAACACGGTCTAGTCCTAAAAAAAATTCATCGCATAATAAAATTCAAATAAAGCACTTACCTTTAACAATACATTAATTTAAATACACATTTGAGATCATTAACTGTATCTTTTGAACAAGATTTCTTGATGTCGATTCGGATGTACAACTAACTAAAATTAAAATAAACAAAATTCGACTAAAATTAGTTTAATCAAGTGCATGTGCTATTCGGGTTTGCGCACGAACTAAATTTAGAAACTTTGTTTGACAGAGGATAAGTTATTAACTAAATTGAATACAGTGTTGCCAGACAGTTGCCCCAGTTTCCGGGTCAGTAGGCTACCACCTTCGGCCTCATCTTCACTTAACATCAGGTGTGATTGAGGTAAAGTCCTAACCCGTTGTGCCTAAAAAAAAGACAAACAAGAAATGTGAAAATGCGGTAGCGGCCTTTAAAAACGCGGATTTCTTCTTTTAATATTTACATCGGTTTTTCTCACCTTAGGGTGTATTATTAAATCGCTCTTGAGATTCCGATCGCGTCTCAGTCTCAATACAATTTTTTTGAGTTCTCAAGCATTAACTTAAGGTCATCTCAATCTTGAGAACGGTTTATTAATTTTGGGATATTTTAGGAAGTAAAGTGTGGCAGTCATTTTTGACGACATGTTTTGAGAAGCTTTGAAAGGTTTACAGCATATTTTCGAACAGCCTGGGGACCTATCGCGCTATTTTACAATGGTTTGACCGTTCGAACGGAACGTTTTTGGTTTTGGTTTAGCTTTAGTTTAGCTGTTGTAAAAAAATGGTATCGCGCTATTTTTTGTCAACGATTATATCGTTGACGCTACCAAAGTAAAACCAAAACCCAATACTTATTTAAAACTAACCACGAGTATTAAAAAAAAAACTAGTTTAATGGTTGTTTTAAAGTTATTTAAAGACAAATTTTGAATGTCTACCGGAACCTTATTGACCAATGAGAAACCTTCAAATTGCCGAGCGAGCGATGAGCCAACCAATCATATGTCAGATCGTAACCGATGACGGTAACGATGAATTTATGTAACAAAACCCCAGATCTGCCAAAAAAACTCCATTCTCAGTTTACTTGACGGTTTTTATATTAAATATTTTTGAAAATTTCCTGTCACAATCGGTATTTGAAATAGGAGCGGGCAGAGAAAAGGTATTAAGTAGTTACGTAGTTAGGTAGATAAGTACTTACTGTGGGAATAACTTCAGGAGCGCTGGGGAGCAGCAATGAAATCAAGAGATAACAATTAAATTACTCGTTTATTATCACACTTCGTTTAAATTTTACACCGCGCGCCCTGTCGGACAGTCGAGCCAAAAGTGCCGTCCCAGCCGCCGGCCGCTATCCATATTCAAATACACTGACCTCCGTCACAATTATATTTATTACGATTTTTTATTTATTTATAGCCTTGTATCAGAAATAAGCCTATTAATACATTTATTGTTTTTCTTAAACTACGATACCCTGCTCTGTGTGCCTTCGGGCAAAGGCCTCCCCCATTCTTCTCCATTCTTCCTTGTCATACACTAATCTGCTCCAAGTCTTGGTCTTTCCAGCCATTTCTTTGATTTCATCAGCCCACCTTTTAAATTGCCTACCCCTGTTTCTTTTATGGCCTCTAGGTTGCCATAGTGTTACAATTTTGCTCCATTTATCTCCTCCTCTTAAAGTATGGCCAGCCCACTTCCATTTTAGCTGTTTTGTTTTGTATGTGACGTCAGCTACCCCTGTTTTGTCTCTCAAATTCTTAATACTTATTTTGTCAATTCTTCTTTTCTTTATGATACTCCTTTCCATGGCTCCCTGCGTAACACTTAATCTTTTGCATTGTGCTTTGGTGAGTGCCCATGTTTGGCATCCATATGTGAAGATCGGTAGAATGCATGTGTTGAAGAGTTTTCTCTTGATATGCATGCTTGTTTGGCTATTTTTCATGACTTCTTTCAAAGACCAATATCTCTTCCATGCATTTCCGATTCTTCTATCTATTTCCTTTGTTGTCGTGTCCTGGTTGGATATTAGTTGACCCAAATATATATATTCCGGTACATACTCGATGGTGTTGTCATCTATTTTTATCACTTTGGTTTCCATACCATTGGTCATGACTTTTGTTTTCTGAATTTATTACGATTATAAAATATTAATTAAATAAACACAAGTATTTATATAAATTGAAGCCTCGGTGGCTCAGAGCTTAAGACGCGGTCTCCCAATTTGGGAGGTCCGGGTTCGATTCCCAGGCAGGCCATGTACCAATGAGTTTTTAAATTTAATTTAATTACTTATATGTGCATTTATCCGACTGCTCAAACGG
Source organism: Oegoconia quadripuncta (assembly GCA_949316235.1). Taxonomy (NCBI): domain Eukaryota; kingdom Metazoa; phylum Arthropoda; class Insecta; order Lepidoptera; family Autostichidae; genus Oegoconia; species Oegoconia quadripuncta. The sequence goes on from OX438749.1 coordinate 29,012,430, forward strand.
TGAAGGAAAACATCGCGAGGAAAAATCTGCATGCCTGAGAAATAAAAATTCTAAGGCATGTGAAGTCCCAAACCCGAATTGGGCCAGCGTGGTGGACTATGGCCCATACTCCCTCCGTATATACGTGAGATGTTTACGGACTGAGATATTATGATGATTATTATGTATATATTTATAAATGTATTATGTTTTACCATAGTGACAAAACACGAATAAAATAATAGCATAATCAGCTGAGCATTTATATGTTATTTATGTATGTTACTAATCAACAGCGTACCTATTTATTAAAGAGGCTTACAGCTCGACCTTCCTGCTATTAGCGGATCTCTTCGCTCTGGTTTATGTGATATAAAGGGACCAACAATAAATAATCACCCGTAAACAGAAGAAAATACCTATACCATTCTCAAGATTGAGAACAGTCTCGTGATCGGCCTAAGTAAACGTGTTGATGAATAAACCTAACTTGAGACCTGAAATGCACGTGGATTCTCAAGCAGTACTCACTTGAGAGTTGCGCCGAGTTTCACGTATTAATAAACGAAACTCAAGACTATCATTCATTCGCCGCTGAGGCGAATACTTGAGAAGTGATCTCAGCTGAGTAGACCTCAAGATTGGTTTATAAATTAGCACGGAGCTTGACGCCTCAACTTCTTAAGACGCATCTCGGGTGATACAGCCTCAAGACTTGTATTGAGATTGGTTTATTAATACGGGCTTAAACACTCATTCACTCTGCTCTTGAAGATCTCAGGGCTTTAAATGTGGTTACATAGCATTCATGATAATATTTTAGCTTTACTTTAGCTATTTCCACAGCTTGATGTCATATGGCATATTGTTGTGGGGAAACGCTGCTGATATACATATCATTTTTGTTCTGCAGACGCGTGCTATTCGTGCCATTTACACATTAGGGCCTCGAGTGTATCTTAGAGATAAGTTTAAGGAAATTTACATGTTAGCAATGGCATCTCAATACATTTATGAGAATTTGTTATATGCAAAAAAAAAAATATAACCTTGTGCGCTAAAAATAGTGATAGGCACAATGTTAATACAAGGAATAAGAACCAGTTATCTGTTTATGTTAGCCGACTTCACAAAGTTGGTAAATCCTTCAAAGGGCAATGTATACGCTTTTATAATAAGGTTCCAGTAGACATTCAAAATTTGCCTTTAAATAAATTTAAAGCAATCATAAAACAGAAATTATTAGCAAAAGGCTATTATAAAATCATTGACTATTTGAGTGATAAGCAAGCATGGACATAGCTGTCTTATTATTCATATAATTATCAAAAATACGAATTGTAACCCATAATCTGTTTAAATGAGCAACCCTAGAGTTTCTTGCTCGTTCTTCTCTGGAATGAATGAGCAGTAAATTTAAATGTAATATTAATAGTGACGTTTTTAAGTGATAATGATTTGATTTCTCACAAAGTAAACCATTCTGAAACCACCAAGTATGGAAGTCCAACAATTCTCGACTTTCGACGAACTCGACGAACAACTTTCCACTAAGAACCATAGCCGAATTCGGTCGAAAATTATTGGCCTTCCATACTAAAGGTGGTAGAATGGTTTATGGTTCCTATGTCTGAAATCGTCTATGGTTCCTAGTGCAAAGTTGTTCGTAATCAGGAGTGGTGTCAGAAGAAAACAGGTATTAGGTACTTGAATTAAATTTCACCCTGTATTTAAGTGGTTCATGTGAACTGTGTGGAAGGGTATAAGTACTTACTTCTTTTCGCGTTCTTCTGCATTTGTCGTAATCATGTTTACCATAATACACGAAATTCTATAAAACAAGAACTGGTTCACTAATAACGTAATCGTTTACTACGTACATGGTTTGCTTTATGTCTTGAACGTCGACGGTAACAGTAGTTATTCCTACTGGAGAAGTTAGACTCGCGCCTATACCTCCGAGGGTAGGTAAATCCTCAGCCTCAGCCTGGCCTTTGTCAATTGTATAAGAGAACACTGACTGCCTAAATCGAATTGACAATCAACATCATTAACATTCATTTAAATCGTCAGTTGAGCTTAGTTCACCCACTTACTTTTCATTTTTGTCTTTAGTTTGATCGTTGCGTTACTCCAGCCAGAAAATGTCGAAAATCGTCATCCAAATGCAAAAGATAATTAGATATACAGCTTCTGTAATTGGTAAGCAGATTTAAAAATTTGGTAAGGTGATAGTTTTTTAATTATTTGATAAAAACAGTTCCGGCTAGAGTAACGTTAGCGCAGCCAGATCTTTTGTTTTCTAACGGGTTTGTTGAAATAAATGTTATCTTAATAATTAGATATCAATTTGAAATAAATATTAAAACTCAATTTGAGTTTGTATGTGCTATGGTTGCGACGATATTTAAAATCCTGCTGTAGTAAGGTTTGCACGGTTGCTACATCTCGCAATTCACTAAACAGATGATTATAATTTTTGTGCAGGACATCTGGCTAATTAGTTATAATTTGTTACATCCGCAATAATGCATGAAGTGTGAAAAAAGACGTAGTGACAAAGATTGAAAAAGGTATGCCTAGATGGTTTAGACATGTCGAGAGGATGAATGAAGGACTAACGAAAGAGATATACAAAGCGAATGTGGATGGTAGTGTTGGTAGGGGAAGACCACGGCGAACATACCATGATCAAATCGAGGACGTCTTAAAGAAGGGCCAAGTCAAGATTACCCTAAACAGACGAGCATGTATGAATAATTTTATGAGAGTGAATGAAGCTAAAGAGGTGTCAGGATCTTAGCAAGTGGAAGTTTGTGGTCTCTGCATACCCCTACGGGAAACAGGCGTGACTTTATGTATGAAGGCGAAGCCTGAATACAACGGCAGGTAAAAAATTAGCCAGAGTGCCCAATTTATTACTACTTAAGTCTAATTTCCTATACAAGTTGGCACTCTCCTTTTGAAGTGTATGCATTTCCTTCTGCAATCTGACCTTTGTTAGTATTGAGGTTTTTGAGATAGGGAAAAGGGGAGGGGAAAATATGCTAGGCTCAATTGCAACTTGATAAAATTTAAAAAACGATGTGTTCAAAAAACGCTGATGGAATTGGGTGAACCCACAGAACAGTCAGAGGTATCCCAAACTAAAGCGTTTGGGTGTTACAAACATTAAAAGATTAATGCTTGAAACAACATCCATGGTACACATTTCGAAGTATAGAAAAACGCACACGTGACAGAGGGTGAGCTCATCGCCGTTGAAACGTGCAACACTATAGATGATTTTTGGTGGAAAGTCCCATAGTCGCCTGCAATGACACCATTCTATTCTTTTTACAAATCGATCCTACGCAGCACAACTAAGTAAACTTTTGTCCAAAAAAGTTCTTTTTTTTTTATGAACGACGGGCTCGTACTTGACCTCAATCACAACTGATGTTAAGTGAAGATGAGGTCGAAGGTGGATGCGTACTGACCCGGAAACCCCAACACATTTGGGGGGCCGACTATCTTATCTCTGACAACCGGAACACAACAATGCTATTAACATTGCTGCTTGGCGGCAGATTTAGATAAGATGGTGGTAGCTAGCCAGGCGGACATTTAAAATACCCTACCACCAACCAAACCGAATACTTAAACATGTACCCCGCTCGGGATCGAACCCGCGACCTCCGAATCGTAAACCCAATGTTGTTTACATTGAGCCACGGAGGCGGTTAAAAACAAAGGAGTGTCGATATTAGAAAATAGGATATAAAAAAATGTCACTTTAAATATTTCAAATAATATATTTTTCTTACAACAACACAGTACTAAAATAAGTTTTTTGTTTTTCAGTGCTTATAGTAGAAAAAACAATATTAATTTACACCTCATGGATTGCCCGTTAAGAGGGTCGCGAGTAGCGCGCGCATATCGTAAAAATTAACATTTCCTTCCAAAAACTTAATCCAAAAAAAAATGGTCGTTAATATAACTTAAAATTCTCGAAAATAGTAACAATGCTAACTAATAATTATTTATAATTAGCCTATATACTTTACGAATGAATTCAGTAAATACATTTTGGATTTACATGGTATTTGCAAAGAAATCTTAATTTATCAAATGACCGGACTAGACCCGATGCACCCTCTTCAGCTATATTCTGGTCCTCAAGAATTTCAAGTTTTTGCCATCGACTCGCTAAGAAGAAGCTATGTTCTAATAATATAACGATTTCTAATAAATTATAGTAACACCTTGTAATAGCACAAAAACAAGCTACATTTTCGTCGAAAAAATTTAAGAATAACTTTAGGTAATAATACTAAATATTTCGGACACTTAACCATCATCTAGTCCCAAACTAAGCAAAGCTTCTGCTATGGATACTAGATAACGGATAAACATACATAAATATTTATATAAATATCAAAGACTCGGGTATCAATGTTCGTATTCATCACACAAACACTTACCCCTCGCGGGATTCGAACCCGCAACCGTTGGTTTCGCTGATAGGGTCACCATCCACCACACCAATCGGTCGTCAATCATTAGGTAATCATTCGAAACAAATTCTATTATGGGACCAACCTTGAAATCGCAAAATGCGCCGAGTTTTCTATTAACGATCAAAATTTTCAACAAGTTCATTGTTGGCGCTGTAGCAAAAGTTTTATTATGTGGACGACCGATTGGTGTAGTGGATAGTCATCCTATCAGCAAAACCAACGGTTGCGGGTTCGAATCCCGCGAGGGGTAAATGTTTGTATGATGAATACGAACATTTATTCCTGAGTCATGGATGTTTATATAAATATTTATGTATGTTTATCCGTTATCTAGTATCCATAGTACAAGCTTTGCTTAGTCTGGGACTAGATGTATGGTGTAAGTGTCCGAAATATTTATTTCTCTTAAAACAGAAAAGTTGAGGAGTAATAGGTTAGCATGGTTTGGGCACATTATGAGGAGGGATGAAAGGCACGTAACGAGGCGAGTGTTAAGTATGAATGTGGAGGGATACAGAGGTAGAGGAAGCCCAAAGAATATGTGGGTAGACTGCGTGAGGAATGATATGTATGTGAAAGGGGTGAGTACGGAGATGACGGCTGATAGAGGAGAGTGGAAGAGGATGACATGTTGTGCCAACCACCTAGAGTGGGATAAGGGCAGGAAAATTATGTTTATCTCTTAAATTTTCTCGAAAAAAATCAGCCGATATATTGCGGGAGTTACAGCGTTCGTGGAAACTGTTGGTAGGTACCAAAATTTTTCACTCTAGTATAGTTATAATAGAACACTATATTACTTGCTAATAAGCCATAAAATTATATATTATAATATAATAATATTGACTAACTAAATCAAAGAATCCATTCTCTCATTCCGTAAGATTAACCCTATGAAAAAAATCGACGGCGGCTGTAGATGGTTGATATACTACATAAAAACATTTTTTTTTGTAAATAAATACTTATTATAAATGAAAACATCGATAACTCGGGTACACATGTCCGTATTCATCACACAAACATATGCCCCTAGCGGGATTCGAACCCGCTAACCACTACACTAAACAAGTCGTCAAAAAATGGACTCAATGATCTCAAAATGTATCGAGATATCGTTTTCGCAATGTCTCAGTGTTTCAATCTGCCGATAGTTATGAAATGTCAGAAATGGGTGCACATTTTAAACAATGTGTAACAAAAACGTTACACATAAAATCGACGGTTACCTATCACGAATGCTAATTTTTTTTTTCGAATTTTAATTGTTCGAAAACATTTCCCATACTTTTGTTTTCTATATGTTTCATTACACCGAAAATGCATTTTACAGAAGTTCGAATGTACGATATTCAAATGTTATTTCTTTAAATTTACATATGTTTTAAAGTTCAACCGAATGTTTAGCCGAAGCATCTATTGCCAGACGTTTTGGTTTTCAGAATATTATTAACAATATTATAAAAACACAACCTAACATCGAAGTTTAACCTTCTGAACCTAACCAACAGTGTCGGGGTGCTCCGACCCATATTGCTCGTTCGCTCCAGATAGGGGTTGTCTAGAATAAGTAACTTCGACAAAGTAATTCTAGTAATTTATGTTAAGCAAAACATCTGTCAAACAGCAAAAAGTAGTTCTGATAATCGGTTAACCATTTTTCTAGTATGTGAAACATAGGTATATAAAATAAGTTTATGAAAAAAAAAAGTAATCACTCTGGCAATTGAAATTTCTTATTACCGTTTTCGAACAATTGAAATTCGAGCAAGAAAGTTTCGAAAGTATGATAGGTTACCAAAATCGACGCTTTGACATTGATAATTCGTAGGGAAAGATGAAATTCAAAACGATGGCCACACGTCCAGCTAGAGGAATCAAAATCTTACGAAATAAGAAATCATCACTGGTCCACGATCCATTATAGAAAAACGATAAAAAAAACTAACAATAATCAATCACATACAGTTTGATTTCTATATGAAAAGTACTTTCATTGTATCGGCTTTGTGTACTCCGTACTGCAAAGGTAATACACAAAGTGCAAAGCGTGTTTTCCCTTTTTTTTCATATAAAAATCCGACTGATGTAACACTTAGTATACATAAATTATACATAACATGATCAAATATGTTGTAGTTGCTAATAGTACCAGTAAAAGAACCAAGTATTTTTAAAAGCTAGTAAATCTATGTAACCAGTATATTGTTTCAACAATATTAAAAACACTCTTGACAATTTTGAACAATGTATTTATTTAAACTTTTCGAGTTAAAAGCGTCCTAACGTAATTATAATTTCTCGGAAATTTAGGCCCGTATTAATATACCATTCTGAAGATTGAGAACAGTCTTGTGATCGGTCTCAAGTAAACGTGTTGATTAATAAACCTCACTTGAGACCTGAAACGCACGTGAATACTCAAGCAGTACTCACTTGAGGTGCGTCGAGTTTCACGTATTAATAAGCGAAACTCAACGAAAGAAATTCATTCGCCGCAGAGGCGAATACTTGAGAAATGATCTCAACTGAGTAGACCTCAAGATTGGTTTATAAATTAGCACGGAGCTTGAGATAGCGTCAACTACCTAAGACGCATCTCGGGTGATACAGCCTCAAGACTTGTATTGAGATTGGTTTATTAATACGGGCCTTAAACAAAACTATTAGGATACTGACGACACAAAAATTAAAGATACAAGACAAGGCCCAGGACATGTGTGTCGCTGATGCCTCGCGATTTTTGCCTCCTAAATGTGCTTGTCTGATTGCCACCGAATATTATAATGTGAAAGTTTGGATGTTTGTTCCATGAAGCCCAAATAAGAATTGACCCGCGTAGCCTTCGGAGGACGCATAAACACACAGGTATCAGAAGATTGCTTGTTTAACGAAGCGGGTGGCGGTAGATGTAACGATAGTAATTTGCCGTTTCGCTCGCTTGAATTCGATCGCTAAATTTGGGGCCACGTAAGTGCCTTAAAACTAACGGTAGGGGGATAACGTGTAATAAACAGATGTAGTGCATCACTGGGCATTTGGGGGCACTGAAAACCAGCGCTGTGATTCGTCGCAGCATGAGCCGAGTGCTAACCCATTTTTGCACGCCGCAACACGTGACAGCATTGTCGGGATCTTCTTCATAATTGTATTTCTATTTTAGCTATAATTTACTACTTCTTTGTTTATGTATCGTGTTGTGGCGTTCATAATGAACTATTCTTATTGAGTCGTTCGAGATAGAGGCCAATCGACAAATCCAACTACGCAACGTCTCGTCCAATATGTCTCGTACAATCGTTCAAAATGTACGTTTAGAAAAGAATATTTATCGTACCTACTAGATAAACAAAAACTGGGTATTCCTAAGCACTTCTCGTAGACGGAATAATACGGTTCCATTCACCTCAGCGCACCACTACATACACTACACATTGTCCTCTGCATACTTTTCTTTTCTTTTTTAATTTTTATGCTTGTTCCCGCGCGCCTCCTGGGTGATAGCTGAAAATCAGTGCCTGCTCATTTATTGAGCATTTTTAATGCGCTGAGCTATGGCCTTGTTGCATGACTGTTGCACACATACCCACATATACTCTATTTTTATTTTTAATTTCTAATGTTATGGTATACCTATTTGTTTATATCTGTTTGTATTTGTTAAAAATTGTATGTCTCTTGTTTTCTTATTTGTTCATGTTTCTCCTTTGTATGTGTGCCAGTTTATGCAATAAACTTTTTATCTATCTATCTATCTATCAATACACCTCAGTGCTCGAAGACGAAAGTCTTTAATCAATGTGTGTTACCAGGGATGAATGATGACCCTGAAACGTGGTCTTTTTTTTATGCCCAACGGGTTCGTACTTGACCTCAATCACACCTGATGTTAAGTGAAGATGAGGTCGAAGGTGAAAGCGTACTGACCCGGAAACCCCAACACATTTGGGTAACTGGCTATCTTATCTCTGACAACCGGAACACAACAATGCCATTAACATTGCTGCTTGGCGGCAGATTTAGATAAGATATTGGTAGCTGGCCAGGCGGACATTTAAAATGCCCTACCACCAACCAAACCGAGTACTTAAACATGTACCCCGCTGGGGATCGAACCCGCCACCTCCGAATCGCAAACCCGATGTTGTTTACATTGAGCCACGGAGGCGGTATCTCTCACCATTGGCCTCTTAAGAAAGGTCAAGGTCACGCAATGAGCTATGAAGAGGGCGATGCTCGGCGATCCACTACGAGATCGAATCAGGAAAAGATATCCGAAGGCGAACGAAGGTCACTGACATGGCCCAGGGGATTAAAAAGTTGAAATGGCAGTGGACAGGGCACACATTAACCGCCTCCGTGGCTCAATGTAAACAACATTAGTACGATTCGGAGGTCGCGGGTTCGATCCCCAGCGGGGTACATGTTTAAGTACTCGGTTTGGTTGGTGGTAGGGCATTTTAAATGTCCGCCTGGCTAGCTACCACCATCTTATCTATATCTGCCGCCAAGCAGCAATGTTAATAGCATTGTTGTGTTCCGGTTGTCAGAGATAAGACAGCCAGTCCCCCAAATATGTTGGGGGTTCCGGGTCAGTACGCATCCACCTTCGACCTCATCTTCACTTAACAACAGGTGTGATTGAGGTCAAGTACGAACCCGTCGTGCATAAAAAATAAACAAATTTTAGACTGGTACTATCTCGCCTTATCATTACAGGAAAAAAGCGACAGAACTACTTTAAAATTGGATTTAGTTTAGTTTCAGAGAAGACACATTACAATCGACGCCATTTCTACGAAAAGTAAATATAGCGGCATAGATTTGGCACTTTCTACAGGTTCTTGTATTAAGCACGTTGCAATAACTGATCAATAAATCTAAGAAGAGTAGAAAACAATACATGCGTGATTCTAGAATTCACACAGTGGAGTTCGGCTATTTTGATAATGTCAAAAACTGTGCTGAAATAGTGTCCAAAGAAAATGTAAGTGCCATTGGTGTCGATTCGGATGTACACCAACTAAACTAAAACCAGTTTTAGAATAGTACTGTCTCTTTCTCCTTGGAACAGTACGATGCGACGGCACCACTCCAAAACTGGTTTTACGTTAGTTGGTGTACATCCGAATCGATACCAATGTCAAAAAACCGGAAATAGTGCCGGAATAGTGACAAATAGTGTCCAAAGGAAAAATAATCAGCCACTTTAGTTTAAGGGTATATTTTAAGGCCCGTATTAATAAACAGTTCTCAAGATTGACATGGCCTCAAGTTGACACTTGAGAATCTGTTGCATATTAAAACAGCATCAGAAAAAATGGTCTTGAGACCAAGACGCGATCTCAATCTCAAGAACGATTTTATTAATACGGGCCTAAGTGAGCATTCTGACGTCACGTGTAGCTAGATTCCTCATTCTCATACGCAGATACTGCTTTATCAACATTTAAGATAAATGGTGAAGTGTCCATAATGACTGTCGAGCTAGTTGCAATTTCAGAAGCTATATCATACGCTAAAGGTCAAAGATGGAGTAAATTTGTTATCTTCTCTGATAGCAAAAGCGCACTGCAACATATTGCTCGATGCGTCACTGGCCACAGGGGTGTATCGATTGCATGTGATATTCTTAAAAATATTGAGGAATTGTCAAATCCATTGTCAAAATAGATGAACTCTACTGTGTGAATGAGAAAGGTCACGTGACGGCAGAATGCTCACTTAGGCCCGTATTAATAAATAGATCTTGAGATCGAGATCGCGTCTCGGTCTCAAGACCATTTTTTCTGATGCTGTTTTAATATGCAACAGATTCTCAAGTGTCAACTTGAGGCCATGTCAATCTTGAGAACTGTTTATTAATACGGGCCTTAAAATATACCCTTAAACTAAAGTGGCTCATTCATTTTCCTTTGGACACTATTTGTCACTATTCCGGCACAGTTTTTTGACATTGGTGTCGATTCGGATGTACACTAACTAAACTAAACTAAAACCAGTTTTGGAGTGGTGCCGTCGCATCGTACCGTTCCAGGGAGAAAGAGACAGTTCTACAATAAAACTGGTTTTAGTTTAGTCGATGTACATCCGAATCGAGACCATTGTCAAAATAGCTGTGTGAATTATAGCATCGCGCATATAAAACAATACACATAATAACACTAGCATAAAGGAACATACTTGTTTCCTACAACTTAACAAATGCATTTACTTATATGAATTCTCAGTTCAAAATTCTATAATACATTATATCAATTACTCCCTGTGTCCATATACAGGTATATCCTATGCAAAATAACTTTTTAAATCACGGGAAATTATCAGAACATAAAAATACTAACAATATACAATACACATATATGATGATGTGGTATTCATCACAGGTCTACTGCTGATTTAGATTTTTTTTTATGATCAACTGGATTCGCGTTTGACCACAATCACACCTGATGGAAAGTGACGATGTGGTCGAAGATGAAGCACGCGCTCCCAGTAAATGCCTATTCACTCTGCTCTTGAAGATCCCAAGGTTGTAGGATTCAGGAAAGACTGACGCCGGAAGGGAGTTCCATGCCTTGGCTGTTCGGATGATGAATGAAGAATCGAACTTCTTAGTGCGAATGTTCGGTATATTAACTATATACGGGTGGAATCCCTCCCCACGCCTAGTGGTCCGAATATTTGCTCTGAACGGGGTTTATTTGATAAAAAAAAATTATAAGCAGTGACTTGTAATATTTGCGTTCTACCAATGACGTGAACGTACCAGCACTAGTATAATGACAGGCGCGATAAACGACATATGTCACGCGGGATAATATTTGTCTTGTTCATTCGTTTGGACTAAATATACAACTATCCCACTCTGACTCCTATGTCGCGCATGACAATGTCATGCTACGGAGGCAGGACCCTTCTTTTCCAGGCCAAACGGAGTCCTTGCTGTCCATGTGTCCGTCCGTCCGTCTGTCTGTCCGTCGTCTATAGGTTAACCGTTGAAGCTGCAGTCTTCATAATTGAACCAAACATGTCTTGTTGACCCAAAACCAGTTAAAGTATAAAAAATATTTTTTCATATCATTGTTTAGAGCTTGTTGTGTAGAGACAAAGACTGTATTTTTTGTTTTAAAAAATATTAGAAAACAAAGGCATAAGAAGCCGTCAGATTTTTTTCCAAAATTATGTTCAAAAGATATTATTAAATTCCCATTGACCTATGAACTTAAAAATTTGATGATAATATTTATTATCACGTATATTTTACCAACAATTATCTATATATTAGTATTATTTATTAGTTAGTATTGATAAAACTGAATTATTCTTTTAAATTCCCTTATTTTGGCTCGCACAGACGGCTTATATTCTACATTTGGTAAGGGACCGACAGTCGTGCGAAGTCCGACACGCATTGCCCGTTTATCTTTTTTGTATGTTTGTAATACCTTAATTAAAAGTAGGTGAGAGTTACACCTTGACTGGGTAACGAGCTGCAGTGTGGTGGAACGGAGAGTAATACAAAATCAGTTCTATATTAACACAGATTATCCAACAATGATAAAAGACTCGAGGACAATTCTGTTTTCGATTGCACCTAGAGAGGATTATAACCTATACACTAGCCATAACATCAGCCCACGCTTTATTGGCACTCCTTGAGGACCTGGAGAGACTTCCTGAAGAGTTCCTGCTGCGCGCGGGCATGCTTAATCTCCAACTCCGCAAGATCGATTAGGCTAGAACAAGAACATTGAACGTCAATATAATCAAACCGGAAACTTTAATTATTATCATAATAAATACTTCTAATATGCATATAATATGTCCGCCTGGCTAGCTACCACCATCTTAACTAAATCTGCCGCCAAGCAGCAATGTTAATAGCATTGTTGAGTTCCGGTTGTCAGAGATAAGATAGCCAGTCCCCCAAATGTGTTGGGGTTTCCGGGTCAGTACGCTTCCACCTTCGACTGTGATTGAGGTCAAGTACGAACCCGTGATGCATAAAAAAAAAAGAAAAAAAAAATTACTTTTTGGATACGAAATTTGACATAATATGTAGGATATTGGGCTAGGCCAATTTAAAAAAAAAAAGCGCCATTGCACCGGCATCCACAGTGAAGTTGCTGCTTCTAACTTCACTTCGTTCGACTGTCTGTCACCGCATCAGAGTTGTCGGTGTATGTCGGTCTCTCCTTGCCTCTCGTACATGGGGGTAGCATCTCAAGATTGTGCAAACTAATCAAACTAGCGGGTGGGTCGTAGAACAATTGTCCCCTTTTTATTTTTGTGTGTATTTCTTTACAATTTAACTGACCACTGATTTCGTTTTTATTAATTTGACGTGTACCACACAACATAATTTCCGGTGTGAATTAGATATGAACTGATGCTGCAGCCAGGATTGTCTCCTCACGAGGTTAATTTAGCATCTTTATAATAAATAAATAAATATCCTTAGACATACACACAGCGCCATCTAGTTATACTACTACATGAATACATATTTATTTTGCATATAAATGAAAACATCCATAACTCGGGTGCACATGTCCGTATTCATCACACATACATATGCCCCTAGCGGGATTCGAACCCGCGACCATTTGGTATAGTGGTCAGAGTTTCTAACCACTACACCAAACAAGTCGTCCTTCCTTACCGCCGTCAATTCCTTAATGGTAAAAGTAAAAGTTTTTTTTATTTTAAATTTATTTAATATACTAACCTCTTTCTGAAGGCGGTGACACGCCGTGTACGGAAATCTATGAGTTCCTCACGTGCGCGCGCAGACAATTGCTCGAAGCGTGTACAGGCGTCCGCCTGCGCTTGCTCAGCCTACCGACATGACAGCACAGCTTAAGAGGGGTTATCCCACACGGTATTCCACAAACTTACAAGTTCATATATTCTAAAACCGCCTCCGTAGTTCAATGTAAACAACGTTGGGTTTACGATTCGGAGGTCGCGGGTTCGATCCCCAGCGGGGTACATGTTTAAGTACTCGGTTTGGTTGGTGTTAGGGCATTTTAAATGTCCGCCTGGCTACCTACCACCACCTTATCTGAATCTGCCGCCAAGCAGCAATTGTAATAATAGCATTGTTGTGTTCCGGTTGTCTGAGATAAGATAGCCAGTCCCCCAAATAAGATGGGGTTTCCGGATCAGTACGGCACCACCATCGGCCTCATCTTCACTTAACATCAGGTGTGATTGAGGTCAAGTGCTAACCCGTTGTGGATAAAAAAAATACAGAAATGCACACATCGCACTGCTAAAATGGACAAATAAATTTTTTTGGTGAAAAATCCCATAGTCGCCTTGTACGACACCCACGGGAAGAGACTGGCCTATTCCT